>CM052893.1:24907851-24939771 GCA_028534135.1 Potos flavus
CAAAAAAAACTCTTACTTGAGCTTCATTTTCTGTTACACTAATCATGTTTTGCTTATGATGTTTCCCATGTCTCTCCACCTGGTGTCGACTCCTTCGCTGCCATAACTTCAACAAATGATCCTTTCCACTTGGGAAGATCACTTGAGCCGTCTCCCCTGGACTCAGCTGCTACTGCCTTTCATAACTCCCCTATACATTTCCAACGGACCAATATTGACCCATACGTAGGGACATCTCTATGCCCCTGTTCAGCAGGAAGACGTTACAGAAGATGAGACCTTCCACCTTCAACCGCCTTAAAGATTTAAGGGTCAAAATTGTTCAGGGGGGAATGAGGGAACAGAAGGCAAGCTGAGGACAAAGCAGAAGCTGACAGACAGCGACCTTCCCCCACTCCCTACTCCTTGGTGGGACAGATGTAACATTCTTCCAGGAATCTCGCAACTATGTTAATGTTAATACCTTGCTAGAGGGGAAAAACAATCTTAACCTGACAATGGCAAGGCCTCTGGTATCTTGTAGGTCCTCTTTAGCATATGAAAGTTCTATTGAAACCTCCCTTTTTCCTACCTCCCCCAACCCCATAGTATATAGTCAGCAACCCCCCACAACCCCAGTGCAGCAGCTCTTCCTGCCCACGGGTCCTGTCCCCTGCTTTACTAAACCACCATTTTGCACCAAAAAAAAAAGCAAGAGGCCAGCCTAAGATCCAAGGGGAAGGGAAATAGATTCACCTCTCAACTAGAAGCAGTCTGTGAATAGACTATGGAGGGGAGACTGAGAGACTAACATACACACATCTCAGGAACAGTCCTGGTTTGATTGGGATCGTCCTGGTTTATGCCCATTGTTCTGCGGTAATTAACAGACATCCTCTTTTACTCTCAAAATCGTCTTGGTTTGGATGATAGATTATATGGTCACATTATCCACAAGATACCTTTTAGAACTAAAATGCTGTAATACAAATTCCAAGTAGTAAGACTGTCCAACCATAGAGTGAATTGTGAGGGCTAGGTTTCACTCTTGGCTTAATGTCTAGCAAGGATTTTCCTCAAATATGGGCAATGATGGTTTAGCAAGACAGTCTTAGTCTTTCTGGGCCAACTGGTTAAAATATGGCATTTATGAAGAGGACTTTGAATCTGTGGGGGCCAGAGAATATAATGAACATGACTTCTCTATCTCTCTCAGGTATTTTAGGTAATTTATATTGAAAATCTCCTAGTGGAGAAGGTGGAAACAGCAGAACTTGGATATAATGTACTCTGTGATTGCTTGTGTTTTAGCTATGCCTTGCTCTAATCACCTGCAACACAACTAAAGGTTAAAGCTTTTTAGGACATTCCCTGGGTGGGGCACATGCAAAATTACGAGGTAGATCAAGCATGTTTTAGCATTCTAGGCTCTCCACATCCGCTCTCGGTGTCTTCTGGGCCACTTGGATATCTTCCTGTTTATAGTGCTCTCCTGTCAGCTGGCACCCATCATGGCCGTCAGTCCAGAGAACACCCAGGCAGGGCCCTCTTCCCAGGCTTTTGCTCTTGCCTCATCCTCTCCCAATAAATGGCTCATCATGTCTATCATCCTAACTTCAGAATTGCTGAATAACTCAATACTAAGATGGATACGACTAGAATTATATTCTATCTCCTAGGAAAATTATTCACATATTGACAATAGGCTTCTGCTGATTAGGCCCAATATTCTTCATTATCCTTTAATTTAATGCAAAATTTCTCAGTGTTGATCAACACCTTCTTAAAATTCTCTCCTCTCTAGAATTCTGTCAGTACTCAGGTCCTCCTCTTATCTGTGAGTGTTCTCTGTGTCTCTCTACCTTTCTCCTGTGTTTCTCTCTGGCACACCTACTCACCCATTATTGTATGTCTGCCTCCCATTCCCTGTAGCACCCCTGTACATTCCAGTCCTGCCTGAAAACCTTGAGTGGGAGGTTATATCCCACCTGTAGGAAGGGTCTGTAATTTATCTTGTTATGCTACTCCAGATAGTGGCTGTTAAGCCATATATTTAATATCCCCTCAGGTTTATATTGTAAAGAAGTGCAGTCTGTGGAGAAGTACCAGTCTGCAAGATGTTAGTAGCTGGTGCATGAAGAGAGGTATAGAAACTGAAAGGAAGGATGCTTGTGACTGGAGCTTTTTCGGGCTCTGGAGTTTGTTTTCTGTCACCTTGAGGGTCTCTCCTGCCTGCCATTAAAACTAAGGGACTTAATGACAGCTATGTGTATGGACAAAAAAAACAATGAAGCAAATGACCGCTAACTCTCTGGAATGAGGAATTCAAAATGAGATTCTTAACTTAATGGGTGTGGTAGATTATGTTATTTGTTCCTAATTATTTGGGGTATCTTATAGGCAGGACATATTCTCTACCACCGTGGACTTTGAGTTTAGCTAAATGAGTCACTTTGGCCTGTGGATCTGATCTACACTGGGTCCAGGCTAAAGCTTCAAACGTGCTTATATGGTTTGATTCTATAGACCGTTTGATCTTCTGCCTTTCACTGTGAGGAAAACTTGCTCTAGACCCTTCCTGGGTCTCGGAGAGAGAAGACATTTAGAACCAGGCAGCTCCCAGTGGCAGAACTCAGCAAAATTGTATCTAACCCATGGCCCTCAAGCAACATAACAAGAAATTAATGTGTGTTGTTACAAGCAATTTGTGTAATTGTTGCAACAACAAAAGCAGATCAATACACAGCTGGTACCAAGAGTGGGATTCTTCCTTAACAAAAACTTCAAATATGTGGTATTGCTTCAGTAATTAATGAAGAGATAGTAAGAAGCTAGAAAAAACGGTAACCTATCCTATACATTGGTGAAACACTTGGTAAAACTGTCATAGGTAGAAAATATACCTACTGAATTTGTGTGAAGGGGCTTAAAACAGAATGTTGGTAGCATGGATTGGTTGTTATTGGTTGCATTTGATAGGAGACTATGAGAAAGAGTTGAGCTAGGAAAAGAAATGGCCTGTTTGCCATGAGAAATGAAAGGGAAAATGAGGATTCATAAATTCTGGGATTTGCTGATTTGATATATGCTTCTCTTTTTCATGTCTTTTCAATAAAAAGTTCTCATTTTAATATATAACCTGAGGACGAGGGCTAAATGAAGAGTGTTACCATTAACACACAGACTGGGAACAAGACCACATTTAGGACATGGCTTACACACCTTTCGTTCAGGTGTCTGTTTAGATTAATAATGTATCCTCAAGTAGTTTATTTCAGTCGGACAGAATAACTGAGAGCAAAAAGAAGGGCATGGTTGCACCGAAGCCTGATAAACTTTAGGTACTTGTAATAAAGAGAGAAAGATACATAGAGAGAGATACCCAAGTTGAAAGGAACTGTGTTGTGATTATTGGCATAGGAAGTTGACTGCAATCAAATAGATGAAAGACATACAAACAAAATCCTTCAACATTTAAAATAACCCTTTTACGAAAAACGCTTTAACATGGGTCCATAAAGACTGTGACTGAGATTTAAAAAATAACCTAAGTTTATAGGGATAGGAAGTAGGCCTAGGAAACTGCTTGACCACCAGGAGAGCATATCTTCTGATGCCTTACTCAAATATGGTCAAGGATGATGATAGACGAGAGCAGAACTCCTAGAAAGTTGAGGCAAGACATGTGAAGAATAATAAACCGGCATGGTACTCCCAGGGAGTGGAAGTGAGGCGTAATCAAGGCGCCTCGCATTCCTTCCCTCTCTAAACAGAAGTATTTATTGGAGTTATCCTGTTCCTGTCTGACCATAGTATGTGGAATGTGGTGAGGGGAACAATATGTTTTTTTAAGTTCATATGTCTCTGGATCAACAAGAACTGTAACTGGACTTAATGGAAATGATAAGATCCTCATGTTTAAGCCCGAAGACTTGATTGAATAATACTTTGGGTCTCAGGAAGAAAGCAAATATTCACGATCAAGAGGTTGATCTTGGTAGATAGTACTATTTGTCTACAATTACTCTTTCTGTCACTTCCCTTGCCACGCTTTCCTCTGGTTGGAAGGTACTCTTCCACCCTATTGACTTCCGACTTGGCATGAGATTTGTCTTGTTGGGGAGATGGGAGTAACACATGAGCATGACATATGCCACATTCCAACAGAAGTGTGCTTGCATGGGTTGACTCTGTCTGTACCAACCCTTGATGTTCTAGTTTCACGCTCTGCATAGTGGATGCTACTAGTCCTGCAACTGCAATGGGAAGACATGTGGAGGCAGACTGAGCCCAGAGGAAGCCAGAAAACCTTGGAGATGCCTAGCATGGATACAGCCCTACCTTAGACCTCTGTGAGCAAATAGTAAGTGTTTATTCTTGGAAAACACTGAGGTTTGGGCATTGTTTGTTGCTATGGCAAAAGCTGACTGCTATAAAGAATTATAAAATGAGAGAAGAAATCATACATGAAACAGAAAAAGAAAATATCGTGCAAGAAACCAACATCTTGTTGAACTCTAACACTTATTACATGTAATCGTTGAACTACCAAAGGAAGCAAACAAGGAAATCAAAATAAATGAGAATTTCTTTGATTTTATATCTGAAACACAGATTTAATTGAAGAACTGGAGAAAACATCTTTGAATGTTAGGCAGTGACTTAAAAGACTGTCAAGGGGCAGCCTATTATAATGGAACTAACATGGTTGGTTAGAAAAAGGCATACAAGCCAGTGTTTCTGAAAATCCAGATGTATTCTTTGTGTCATGTTGCATGCATAGTTTCAATTTGTTACTAGGAGACATGACATCAACTGATAAGGATGACCTTCTTTGGGATACTTCAAAGATTGTGTATTATATTTTCTAAATCTGTCTAGAGATGAGCCGTCTTGATAGAAAAAAATATAATTTGACCTTAGATCTACTGTCAGACTCACAAAAGGAATGCTAGCTAAATGCTGTTAAAGTAATTAGGTTTAATTTAGACAAGACATGCGATTCACTAGAAGACTTAAGCAAAACAATATAAAGTCCTCAAATAAAAAGCAAATTGTAGACTTTGGT
Organism: Potos flavus; assembly: GCA_028534135.1. Taxonomy (NCBI): domain Eukaryota; kingdom Metazoa; phylum Chordata; class Mammalia; order Carnivora; family Procyonidae; genus Potos; species Potos flavus. The sequence goes on from CM052893.1 coordinate 24,912,899, forward strand.
GGAAAATGAAATTAACTTTGAATTTGTGCCATGCATTACTTGGTATAAACTGTAAATTTCTATTACTGTCAGAAACGATTACAAAACAGTCAAATAGAGCTAAGTTTGGCTATTTCATTTTTCAAATGGCTAAAACTATCTTTTTTAATTATAGAGGAACTGTCTTTTTCCCTTATTGAGAGAAGCTACATGAGATAGATACAACAAAAGTGACATTCTAATAAAAAGAGAAGAAAATTGAAACAAGAAAAAGAAAACTTGCATGACTATGGAAAAGAAGGAAAAGAAAGAGATGTAGTTACAATTCAAAAAGGATATTAAGCAATATATTGCAATAGTTTTGTTTTTTTTAAGTATCCAAGCATTGAAACATTTGAAAGGACGTAAGAAATACTTGAACACTCTAGATACTGCTGTAAGAAATGATGAAAACTGCAGTGTGAGTGATAAGAATTTATATGATGAATATAAAACATTTTATATCTTTTCTGCAATAATTTGCATATATGACACCATCATACTGTTTATACATGATATGTAAAATTCATGGGGCATTTCTGAATCTAAGTATTATTTTAAGCATTTTTTTTACTGGCAAGTCCATTTACTACCACAAAGTTTTTCCACATTGAAATTTATTTTAAAAAATTAAGGGGCACCTGGGTGGCTCAGTTGGTTAATTGACTGATTCTCTATTTCAGCTCAGGTCATGACCTCAGCATTGGGAGATGGAGCCCCGCATAGGGCTCTGTGCTGGGCATGGAGCCTGCTTAAGGTTCTCTCTCTCCCTCTCCTTCTGCCCTCCCCATCCCTAAAAAAAATATTTAAGAATGACGGTGGCTCAGGAAAGGTTGTTGAATATGGTATTACTAAAAATAGAAAATAGATTATGTGACATTCTTGATTACAGCAACATAATTGGTGATTTTGCTGAAATGAAGGTAAGAAAATTAAATTTCATGGATGCATATAAGTAATATATGCAATGTGTATATACTTACTACTAATCCACCATTGGATGAGTAAGTAAAAAGACTGGAACCGGTTTTGAGATAAATTCACCTGAATTTAAGCATTCAAATAAATCTGCCCCCCCGCCCCCCGTAATTGTCTTAGAATACCATATCTTTATTCCTTAACTTTATTTAAATGATGTTTCCTTGAGGAAAATTATTCTGGAATTCATCTGGTATTTGAAGCCAGGTTTTTTTTGTTTGTTTGTTTTTTGTTTTGGTCTTTTTTTGCTGGTGTTTGAGGATCTTAGGAAAATTGGTTACCATTTCAGCCACATTCCTCCTTTGATTACAATTGCTTTGATCAATATCACCGTCATGGCACTAAATGTCCAACATCCCAGCATACCTACAGGAGCCATTGGGCTTTGTCAGGGCTGGTGTACTCATTAACGCAAATCAAGAACATTCCTTCACCACAGTGCCCACAGACTGGGCTCTGATGGGAGGCTAATGGGTGTGAAATGAAAAAAGGGCTTATATTCAAACAAATTTGGGAAATTCTGCTTAAGACAACCAGATGTGTATATTTTTCTATGCCTCAGGATTTCTCAGAGCATTTAGTACGTTAATGTGCACTGTGATCTTTGCAAAGAATTATTCAAAATATCTAGCTGACAAATGTCCTCTGGAACACACTTTTGAGGAACGATGCTCTGTAATAACACTTCATGTTTCACGGTTTCTACCTCCCCACCAAATCCAGTTGTTTACAAAAATAGGGGCATAAATACTAAGGCAGCACCTGGATGAGAAAGGGGAGGAGCAGAAATCCCTGAGCCCTGCTGTCTGTCCATCATGTTCTCAAATCCAGGGGCACGAATGGCTCCCCTGTCCTCACCGCTTTCTTTTTTCCTCCAAGAACAAAAAGCAGGGCAGCTGGAACAAACAAAACTGCTTGTGCACTGACGCAGGCACGGTGGTTCTGAGTTGCTCTGAGGCTCGTGCCTGAATTAAAGGCGAGGCCACATACAAGGAAATAAAACGGCCTGCTCAGAGATCAAATGCAACATTTGTATAGAACCTTATTCAAAATGGATACAAATGCATCAATTCTTCAGAATTATAGGTGAATCAAAGGAAAATTACATCCAAGGAGATAAAGCAGCAGCTAGCAGTCGAACCATGTACGGCGCAGAGATGCAACTTTGAAGCTTCTGGCCTAGCGTGCCAAAGAGCCAGATGTGGCAGGTGGAATTATAGCAACTCTAGCTCAGCATCTGGAGTGTATAAATCTGTCCCGCAGAAAATTAAGGGTGCACAAGAAGGTGGTGAGAATGACCAGTTGAAAATATCTTTTTGAAAGAAAAGTCACTTTGAAGAACATACCGCATTTTAAAAAATGAAAATTATATCTAGGCTCAAATTGCTCTATTTAGCAGTGGTGGTGTGAAAGGATCATATAGGAGGATTCTTCAAGCTCCCCAATCGCAGAGCCCCCAAGATCTTGTTCTTTTCTGGCAGAGGGAGAAAGAGGAAGAAGGAGAGAGGGAGCGGAGGGAGAGGCAGAGAGAGAAAGAGAGAACAAGGTAACATTGTGTCATTGCGCAGATAGGAAGAAATGACAGTGCTCGCTAACTGAGCCAGTTATTCCTGATTGGGACCCTGATTCAGTCACTCTACAGGTGTGGATGTATTCCCCAAGGCTTCCTTCTACAGATCAGAGAACTGTGATTATTTTTATCACCAAAAAGACAGGCAATATATAAAACAGGTGTCGCAGATATGAACGATGTTGTAAAGACGATATGCGGCATCACTAATAAGCGTTTATGTAGATCATAGAATCTTCTGGCTTGAAGGGACTTTGGGGATTACCTAGTCGACCCACTCACACCGTAGAAGCTGCAACCGGGGAACGGCAAAGAAAGTGACTTGTGTGAGGAAGGCTCCGTGGGTGACAGAGGCAAGATGGGTGTCAGGATCCCAAGTCCCAGTTCAGCGTTTTCTCTCTCTCTTTGTCATGCTTCCTGCCTTGCAGGATGGCCTCAGAGGCTTTCCGAGCACGTCACTCTTCAACACCACCACCCAATCAGAAGTGATGTGAATATAGGCACTGGGGGTCTCCAGGTCCAAGAAGTGTTCCTTTACCATGGTAGCAACTGTCTATGCAGTCCCTTTTGCCAAGAAAGAAAGATGAGCAACGGGATTAAAGCAAAATGCTGGGGGAGGGTTCAGTTAATTACAAGGTAATGCTCTCTTAGGGGCATTCTTCTGGGACGTGACACTGGGCATCGGCAATCATGAGGTAGATTCCAAGCATGAACAATGGGTCACCAACTAACTTGATAACATACCCTAAGTCATCATCTCCCTTGAATTTAGTGAAGATGAAAAAAAAAAAAAAAAAGATGAGCCCTCCCGCCTATGAATGACCGTCTCAGCCTATGATCTCATCTGATTCAGTTCCGCTGTCGGAACCCACTGCTGATTCCCTTAACGCTTTCTTGCAGCCATGATGATCTTTTGATCCTCAACACCGACAGGTGAAGTAGGCCAAGTGTTATCATGCCCATTTGCAGAGAAGGAAACACAGATTCTGAGCAGTTCAGGGCCTTGCCCAGCAGCGGGAGGCAGACCCAGGTCACCTATCTCCCGAATTTGTGCGTCGCCCGCCCTCCAAGCTGCTCCTGGAACCACTTGTGTGATGAAGAGTTTCTGGGGAACAGTGGGGTGGCGCTTTCCCCAGGGGAGCCCACTGTGGACAGGGCTGGGGTAAGAAGCTGCGCCCTGCTTTTGGAGACACGTCTCAGGTTAGAGAGATGATAGAAAAGGTGAGCAGTGATGGGGTGACAAATTGGTGGAGGACTCTTGAAGACAGCTGAGATTGAGACCGAGGTGTGACAGGCAGTCAGGACCGCTGTAGGGGTCTTGACAGTGTGATGGACGCAGCGGCCCCTGAGGAAGATGCTTCTCTCAGATAACAGCTCTCACGGCGACCACGATAGCATCAGCATCCTTCCCAGGCCTCATCTCCGGGCTTTCCAAATGCTGCCTGTCACCGTGAGAAAGATAAAAAGCCTTCTCGGTTGGAATCTGGCCAGCTAATCTCAGAGCTCCAGTTCAAGGAGCGGGCCAGATGTGTCCTAGTAAGGAAACACTGCATGTTTGGACAAAGGCTTGTTCAGGTATAAAATATAGCTCGCGTAGGTGACAATTCCTACCATATGTGTAGGAAGAGAGGCTCGCAAGCTGGTTAATGTTGGTGGTGCTTTTTCTTTCTCTGGGAACAACGTGCTTTCCCTGCTCTGCACATCCTGGGAAGCTTGGTGTGAGCCCAGTCCTCCAAGCATCTGGGGATTAGCGCATTTTTATTTGGGATCAGCATCCATTTCTTAAGTCCCAGTTAAACCTTATTAACTAGAAGGTGCATTTGGGCTTCCTTGATGTTATCTTATGCAGCATGTAGTGCTAAGGACAAAGCACTGAGTTTGGGACCAGAGAGTCCCAATTCTGTCTGGGTGACCTCTTAAGATTTCTCAGCTGTAAGATCATCTAAGCAAAATGTTTATAAGACAGTGAGTGTTCAATCAATTCATGTTTTTGGCTGAAGGTATACGTAAGAATCAATGTGGGAGTTTTTTTTCAAAATGTAACAAGCTCATCCTCTTCCTGTTTGACCACAGGTATCCTAGTGGAGAGTGTTTGGAGGGAGACTGGGCATCTTCTGTATTGTGAAGATACACCAGGTAATTTGATAAACAGCTCCAGCTAAGCACCATCGCAAAAATAGCGCTGCTATTGCTTTATGTCATTTATGAACAACAGAGCCTAAGGACCTAGGACCTTGACTGTCTGCATACAAACGATTACTATGTAATATCATGTGGCTGAGCAATTCATTCCAGTAGATTCTCTACTTGAAAATGATTTAATATTTAGTTTCCTATAACCATTGAAATTTTAAAAAATATTTCATTTCTATCCCATTTTGTTCCAAAAAGGATTTGAGATGGTTTTTGTAAAACAACTTTTCTACATAAGATGGGCTTGCGTTCAGACTGACCTTCGTACCTAATTAGTTTGAATTAAGGAAGTTTTTCCATTTTTGAGTATTAATGTTTCTCCTGGAGTTCATTTCTCTGAACGTGCTCCCCATCTTTTAATTTCTCTCCAAGGACAGATATGGCAGAAATGGTGAATTGTAATGTGTCTGGGGATCGCCTTAACGGAAAAACAGAGACCTCCAGATTTCAGAGGTCGTGTCAGATTCTATCAAAAGGATTTGGCTAAGCAGTCAGAGAGTAAGGCAGTGGAAGGCCGCAAACGGGAATACAAATGAGCTCATTATCATGTCAATTTCCCATCATCAATGACTGTTCCATTTTCACAGGTGCCGTAGACCCACCAAATGTTCACGTTTTCCTCCTCCGCAGTAGAATGCATTGCCAGGTAAAGCCATTATCCCACAATCTCATTTACCTTCCTTTCCTGAAATATCACTTTAGAAGGGAAGAAGAGAAGGATTTACCATTTATTGAGCACCTGGTATTCTAGGAGGTATTTTAGTTTCAAACGTTATAAGGAAGTTAAGGAGCTACTCAAGAAGAAGTAATACAACAGAATGGGCCAAATTAAAGTTACAAAATAACACTCAGGACTCCATGGAGCGGTCTTGCTAATTTCCACTCCCTCTTGACACAGCACGCCCATGAATTCCCTCATCTGGACAAGACATGCCCCCCCTCAGACCTATCCACTGTATTTGGTTCTGTGGTTGAGTCACACAGCATTGGTTACTTTCTAAAACAGAGCCTATGAAGTAGTTACAAAGGGCGCACAGTCCTTCGACTTACAAGAGCTGGAAATGAAGTGTACTCCTTACTGAATTTCGAATTCTCTAGCTCTTGCCGTTGCTAATTCTCTAAGAGCAAGCACCTCCTAGTCCCTGGCTCACGCTGGCCGAGGGCTGTTTGGGCTTTACCGGCACCTGCAGTCTGCGCTCTCCCAACTCCTCCAGTCCCATACCGATCGGTTCATTTGAGGCCTTTCATAAACATGGAGTAATAAGCACAAAAAGGACCTATTATTATTATTGAGATTTTTACACATTTATTGTTTCTGCTGTTAGTCTGGGGAGAAAAGTTCAATTCTGAGCGTCAGTTTTAAAAAGAATTGCTACGCTTTCCCTATTTTCATTTGTTTGTTTCCCTATTTCATTGTTTGTATATCAGGTAAAATTCTGTAAGATTCCATGACTCCTCAGTTGTCACCTGATCCTTTATTTTTTTTCCATATGAATTATGAAATAGATGTATCTGTCTTTCCAGATCATAAATGATCTATTTTTTAATTGATTTAAATTGATTTAAAATTTTTTTCCGGATGGCTTGTTGAGTAAGAAGGATTGTTGAAAAGGAGCATTTCTTTTACAGGGTTAAACTGATTTGCTTATAGTCTATATTCTTCTTAGTTTTGCTTTTCTATCATTGTATAATTGTACAGCATATCTAATGGGCCTTCTATGTAATATAATATCTCACTCATCAACACTGAGAAGCAGGAATCAGTGTCCACCCACGTGTCCACCATCCATCCACTCTCTCTGGGGCCCTCATTCTGTAGGTGGAAGAAACAGCCCAACATTCACCTCCTTCCAACCCAAGTTACTCCTAACAGGAGTTGATTTTGTTAAGATTTCAAAAGTGACAAATCCACAGTTACCTATGATTACTTGCTCCAAACAATTACATTTACAAGGAAGAAATTTAACTTAACTTTTTAGACAATTTGTATCCATCTTTTCTCAATCTAGATCTGTGTTTTTCAACTTTGAGCTGTAGCATATTCATTTATGGGGTGAAATAGATTAAGTAGATCATGGTTGGCATTTAAAAAAAGGAACAGGATAAAATGAAACAGACTATAAAATGTACAAAATGTGAAATTGTCTTGTGGAACTTTGTTTCAGGCGTGTGTGTGTGTGCGGTGTACTGGGAGGAGGTGTGGTCTTGTAGATCATGGTGAAAAAATATTTTCAAAGCACTGACTTGAATGACTTGTTTAAAAATTGTATTCCTCAAATTTTAGGGTTCCAGAAAAGGCGTTTGAGATGGTTAGAAGAGTAGGGAGGCCCCCATCACAAATCCAGCCATTAAAAAACCATTTTTTTTATTGTTGTTTTATGTGTTGGAGCTACTATCTAAGATTTTGGAGAAACTATTCTGGTTTCAAATTTTAAAAAAAGTTTGAAAGCCACTGGCTTATATTGACAGTATGTTGATCATCTCTCTATTTAGAATTGTACTTCTCCTCCTACAAAATAATTTATTCAGTGCCCCACAGCCTTCTTCTAGGCTGAACATTCTCACCTGTTTCAATGTTGATTGTATTTTCGCAAACTTTCCATAATTCCTATTACACATGTGTGGCTCCTTTCTTACTTCTTCCTACTTCCCCAAATTACAAGAAGATCTGGGGCCCAATTATCACTGCGATGTGGCCTAGTCTAGGTCATCACAACCCCGCAGAGGTTTCCACCTCCTACAACATAGAGCAGCCTTTCATTCTGCCACATCATTCAACTCTGGGTAAGGGGATCTTTACTCAGATGGCAGCCACGTAAAGATGAGCCATGCCCGCCTAACTTTCTCTGTATCTCTCTCCTCCCCAGCTTGTGACATAAAGGGTCTGTGGTCTTTCTGGCTGTTGGATACTCACCAAGGATAAAGAATGTTGAATTGAATCACAAGTCAACTGAATAATACAATTTTAGGCTTTGAAAGGGATTTAAACATCATCTACTCAAACTCAGTCATTTTTGTGTGTTAGGAAACTGAGGCCCAGCTCACTAACCCAAAGCCACACAGCTTATAAATTCATATTCTCTTCTGCTCAAAGGCCTCATTCAAACATACCATGACTTTATTTTTACTAATCAACTTTTATCGAACAGAAGAGATTTATACCCTAAGCAGTGTCAATAGAACTTTTTAACTGCACTCCAGTATAGGGAAACACATATATGATCAAGCACATAAATAATAAAACAGAAATGTCACAAAACAGTGCATACCCTTCCAACAAGTGGTGAGCTTTTCTGTTTTCTATTCTATTCATGTCTTAGGCACATGGTAGGTGCTATAGCACAGAAATCCAAAACAGTTACTTTAAATAAGATAGAAGTTTATTACTTTCTTATGAAACAATCCCATAATAAGTAATTCACATCTGGCTGGCTGGTTTTGCCTGGTAAGCCATTCGCGGACAGAGTTCCTTCTATTTTGTTGGTCTCCTATCTCTGGGTGGTTGTCCTTATCAAGCTGGTTGGACTCAGTTCACCTACAGATCTATATTCCAGCTCACAGGGATGAAAAAGGGAAAGTCTGGACCAGTTTTGTCTTTAGGGTATGGGCTGGACAGTGCTTACATTTTGCTTCTTCCCACATCTCATTGGCCCAAATTTAACTATGTGGCAGTACCTGCAAATTTATCCTAGCTTGCCTAGCTAAAACTAGGGATGTATTTCTAGAAGAATAAAGAGCAAATGGGTACTTGTAAAAAAGTGGTATCTACTACTGCTCTATTTCTTTCCCTTCCCAATGCTTACTACTTACAAAATCCATTTCATAATCCACTAATTGGGCACAACAGGCGTTTTAAAAATCATTGTACTCCAGTATGGCAGGCTACATATTATGAATAATTTTACCCAGCCAGCTAAGCAGAAGTTTAAAAACTATATATCAGTTCAAAATAGTATTCATATTTTAGCTAGTTTTAATTTTTACCAAAGTTATATAGGCACAGAGTGGCAAGGGCAAAATAATTTTTCAAGTACCTGCACTCATCCCCATCACTTTCAATTTCTTCCTGGATGTATTTTCAACTCTCAGAACAGACTCTTTTGGGACACACCTGCCTATATTTGCAGGATGTATTTCTATTTCTACTTGTTGGTGTTTTTGTTTTAGGCATTATGTATGGATTTCCCACTTAGAAATGAGGATTTACTCCTCTACACATCACTGCTCACCCTGCACATAACTTCCTATCTTTTCAAACTTCCAGCGCAGTCCTGTCATAATCTTGGTTAGATCAGTATTCTGTGTTTACGTTATTACAACTCTGCAAATTAATTCACAGACGCTTCATGTATTTTCCTAGGATTAATTTTCTTTCTGGCACAGTCTTTTGTATATTCTCGTTATTGTCTTTTCTAAAACTCTACTTAGTGCTCTGTCCTTATTGCTAATTCATCTGCCCGATTTTCCTCCCAGGTTTGTAAATCTCCACTCAGTACCTTCAAACATATTAGGCATTGTATTGACTTCATCCTCTTGAAGGAGACTTTTCCAGAGTGTTTTGCTCTGTTCCCATTGGGACCAAATGGCTACAGAGGTATGATCCTCTTAGGGATACCCTCCAACTGCCTCATGTGCTGGATATACTATTTTTTGGATCCAGTCTTCCTTTTTTAAAATTTTTTATTTTTCACCCTTCACCCTAGTGGCGTGTACCCTCCAGCAATAACCTGGACAAAGGTGTAGGTAAAATAAATGCACTGAGGTCTTGTGTGTTTGAAAATGTCTTCATTTGACCCTGACACTTAGTTCATAGTTTGGACATAAAATTCCAGGTTAGGGATAGTTTTCCTCTGAAACATTGAAGATATTGCTTCATTATCTTCTAGCTTTTGGAGTTGTCATGGAGAAGTCTGATATTATTCTGATGCTTGATTCTTTGTAGAAAACCTGTTTTTTTTTGTTTTTTTTTTCTGAAAATTTGTAGGCATTCTATCTTCAGTGTGCTAAAATTTGACAGTGGCATTCCTGGGTGGGGATTTATTTTTATTCATTGTTGGGGCACTTGGTTGATCCTATAAATCTGGAAAACAGCACTAGTTCTATTAATCATTTTCTCCCATCACTTTTTTTCTGTTCTCGGGCCCCCCCCCCCAAGTTTCTTGTGTGTTTTTTTTTTGTTTTGTTTTTTTTTTTTTTACTTTGATTATAGTGATATTTGACCTGGACTGGTCTTTCAGTTTTATAATTTTTTTTATTTGATATTTTCCATCTTTTTGTCTTTGTACCCTTCCTAATTTATTATCTTAGCTTTATCCTTCAACATCTCTGATAATCTTTTTTCTAACATCGGTTAAAAAAAAAAAATTCTAAGGTTTTCTTTCTCTCTCTCTCTTTGTTCTTTGAATGTTCCTTTAAAATTAAAAAAAAATCTTTCTAAAGATTTTACTTATTTATTGGAGAGAGAGTGCAGGTGTGTGCATGAGTGGAGGGAGGGGCAGAGGAAGATAGGCTCCCCGCTGAGCAGGGAGCCCCATGAGATGTGGTGCTCCATCCCCGGACCCTGAAATCATGACACGAGCCACAATCAGATGCTTAACCGACTGAGCCACCCAGGCGCCCCTGAAAGTTCCTTTTTTAGGGCATCCTGTTCAGGTTTCCTTTATCTCTGTGACGACATTAATGCTTTTGGTGGGGGAGTCTGTTTGTTGTTTCTTCTAGTATGGTCTCTGCTCCCTTCGAGGTGTTTTTATCCTGGTCTTCTGTTCTCTAAATCCATTTTAGATGATTTTCTCTGATGTCTGGGGACACTTGGCAGCCTGTTCACATTCTAGAATGGGGCTTTTGAGCCCCAGTTGGAAACTGTGTGCCTGGAGGGATTCCCTGTAGGGTGAGCTAGTTGGGACTTTTCCTTGGGGAAATCCAGAGGTCAGTATCACTAGGTCCTTCCCCTTAGGCTCATCAGAAGCCCTTGTCTAGAGTCTGCCAATTCCCTGCATCCAGTATTCCGAGGACCAAGTGGGGGAAGAAAGAGGGGTGAGGAGGCAGGACTGGAGGGTCTCCACATGCACTGCGTGAACCTCCTGTTCCTTCGGTTTTCTTGACAGTGCCCCAACCTCAAACGTGCTTGCTGTCCTCAGTCCAGAGGCCTTCTCTAGGGCGTAAGCCTCCTGTCTCCTGCTGGTCGGTGTGGGAGGGGGCAGGTGCTGAGCTTAGCAGAGCATAATGGAGATTTGTGCTTCTGAAATAGACTTTCGACCAAACTTCCTCTCTTAGCCCCACCTTTAGGGCTACTTCCAGAGCTACCTGGTTCCACCAAGTGGCCAATCTGTGTCCGTTCTGAGTTTAAATCAGGTACTTCTGTGGCTTTCTTCCTCCGGGGCAACAATGCAGTTTTCATGCGTCTGCTGTTGGCTATCACAGGACCATCTGCTGTCCAGATTCCAAAATAATAGTTTGTCTTTTCCTCCCATTTTATTTCTCCTGCTGGTTTTATCTCCTTAAAAATAAGCAAAGAACAACCTTCTCCTTTCCTCTTCCCCCCCCCCACCCCCAATACCTTATTTCTGGCATCAGTGGAGATTCTGAAGGAAGCAGAGGTTCAATGCCTGTGTTCAACTGTGGTGTATAACTCCTATGCTTAGGCTTCTCGATTTTTTATTTTTTTTAAAGATTTTATTTATTTATTTGACAGAGAGAGATTGAGCATGAACAGGGGGAGGGGCAGAGGGTGAGGGAGAAGAAGATCCCCGCTGAGCAGGGAGCCCGATGCAGGACTCAACCCAGGACCTTGGGATCATGACCTGAGCCGAAGGCAGACGCTTAACCAACCGACTGAGCCACCCAGGTGCCCAAGGCCTCTAATTTATTTTAAACAAATAGCTTTAACCCTTTCTTAACTTCTAACAGTCCTTATTAAGAAGTAGTAAAAAAATAGCTAAAGGGGATTAAGAGTATGCTCATCTTGGGATGCCTGGGTGGCTCAGTCGGTTAAGTGTCTACCTTCAGCTCAGGGCATGATCCCAGGGTTCTGGGATCGAGCCCCGCATTGGGCTCCCTGCTCGGCGGGGAGCCTGCTTCTCCCTCTGCCTCTGCCTGCTACTCCCACTGCTGTACTCTCTCTCTGACAAATAAATAAAAATTTTTTTTTAAAAAAGGAGTATGCTTATCTTGACAAATACTGAGGAATGTACAGAATTGTTGAACCATTATATCGTGCACCTGAATCTAATAAAAAAAGTAGCATGGTTGTCTAATTTACATGTCATTTCTGTATTACTGTGTTATCTGTCTTCCTCTCATAGAAACATATTTGAACTTTAACAGCCAATTTGTGGATAGTAGAGGGGGAGGAAGAAAATGGATGGGAGCTAGTTAACCCTCAGACTCAATTTTCGTCTCGACTTATTGAATGTGACTGTATCTAATATTTTAGAAGATTAACAAGTAAAAAGATCTGAACACTGAAATTTGTATAGCTTGCACAGATTTTTTTTCTTTTGACTGGCATTATGAAACATTTGGGGGGGGGGGAATTTGAAATCTCTGCTTTTTAAAGTAACTGACCTTGGTTATTGGCCCTGAAACTAAATCAACAGAAGTTGCCATGTTGTTCCTGGGGCTCTGACAAGAAACATGCTTGTGACTGTTTGGTTTTTCTCTTTCATCAGAAGAAGAGATAAGGAACTTCAGACTGTGATAATAACAAAACTGTGAGATCGAGTGGCTCCCAAATTTCCAGCATTCATGTGCTCAGGGAAGTGTCTCAAGAAAAATGACATTGCCTCCCTACATGCCCATTATTATTCTTTTTGGCCAAAAGCAGCAGCAGGGGACGGGGTGGTTTTGAAAAGGTATGTGAGATTTGGCATCAAACAGACCTAGAGGGCCCTAATTCAACTTCTTCATCGTTTAATAGCCGTGTGAATTTGTACCAGCTACTCAGCGACTCCGAGCTTGACTCCTCCTCTGTACACTAAGGGCGACACAATGTCTTCTTTGAAGGGTTAGAGACAGAGCTTGTAAATCTCCCAACACAATGGCTGATGCTTCTGGAGGGCCCAGGAGAGGTGGTGGTTCCATTATGGCGGCAATGGGCGAAAACATGGTCATGTCTCCCAGAATATGAGGAGCTGTCCCCTGGCGGGCTAGAGAAGGACACAAACTAGCTTGGGGATTGGAGATCTAGAAAGAAAGGGGGGAAGGAGGGGGAAGAAGAAGTAAAACAAGAAAAGGGAAAAAGAAAAAGAGGGAGAGAGTCCTCGGTTGGGAATGCTATTCCCCCTTCTGGGTAGATGGTTCCATGTGAACTATCCCAGATTAGTGAAACAGGGAGGTGGTGAAGTAGGGCATATAATTCATGTTGCAGTTCATTAGGATGGATCAAGTCTCCTCTGCTTCACAGAAGCTCATCTCTTGAGCTCCATTTAAACAGTGTGCTGAGCCCTAGTGCATGCGAACAATAATGTCCCTAGTCACTGCCAGCAAATAACCTTTTTTCCAGCAATAAACTCCAAAGCCTCCAGAAATTAACGTGGAGTTAATTTTAGCAGAGACATAACAAATGAGGCTGCCCGGAAAGGGAGAAGAAGAGTGTAAACAGGACCACATTAAGTAGGCCAGGAGCAGCAGTCAGATATGCCAAGAGGTTTGAAACCTCTCAATGGTACCACAACTTTGGAGGGGGTGGTGTGCATCTATACATGAAGTCTGCGTGCGTGCGTGTGTGTGTGTGTTAAACACACGTAGATGAGACATCTCTACCACACGCAGCTCTAGCGGGACTGTCCCAGGAAAGGCTGGGGAGGGAGGGAGGCTGGAGGGGAGGGAGGAGACCCCAGACGGGAATTGTTGTCTCTGAGACAGAGACTTCCAACCTCCTCTCCTGTCTCTTCCTCCTACCCTTCCTTGACTCTATGCTTCGGCTCTAGATACAGAAAACTGTCTCTCACAGTGTTTTAAATCATGAGAAGTAACAGGATTGCCTCTGATCTCTGTTCAGAAAGCCTTGAAAAGTAATCCATTCATGAAGCTGAAAGCCAGGAATTAAAAAGGAAAGAAAAGAAAAGGGGGGGAAAAAAAGAAAAGAAAAGGAAGGGAAAGGAAGGGAAGGGAAGGGAAAGAAAGGAAAAGAAAGGAAAAGGGGGAGGGAAAAACAACAACAACCAAAACAAACAACCAACCAACCCTTGGTCTTTCACTTGCCTAAACCAAAGTATGAACTCTTATTTCTCTTCTTTCTAAGAGTCATAAAATGAGCTTCTTCTGGATGGAAGTCCCTTGGCTCTGAAGCCATGGGTTTTAACAAGAGACAGCTGCCTTGTAAAGCAAGCAACCCTCTTCAATAGCTTCACTTGTATGTTTCTTATTTAATTGACGACAATGAGCAGGTTGCCTTATTTTACGGCTCACCATCGAAGGCTTTTTTAGGCCCCAGAGGTAGCATCGAGGCATCTGTCCCTAGAGTGGCATAGAACGTGGCCACAGCGTGGGCCTTCAGATTGAAGCACAAACTTTGGTCATTTGCTCTCGGGTCGTACTTGAAGTTCTTTTTAAAGACGAAAGTATTTATTAGAAGAAGTGCAACCCGTGTCTGATAAATGGGAACACATCTGGCTCTCTCACGGATGCAAACCTCACAGCATTAATTGCTATGATGGTTAAAGCCGAGAAGGGAGTAGAACATTATTTATAGTGATCGTTGCTAAGTAAATCATTTAAAAAATGGCTTTCTAAACGTAATATTTCCCTTTTAAGAAGCCCTCCAGAATTAAAGGGGCTTTACAATGTAACATGAAACATGTTGCAGGGAGAGAGACAGAAGCCGTCTTGATTAATGCCCACGATTATCAGCGATGCAAATCACTTTCACTTATTAAGTCTTGTTTAATATCCTAATGAAGGCTTCTGAGCAGATTTGGTAATTCCAGAGAAAGTGACTGTGAACTAATGCCCTTTCAGCATGTTGAGAATGAGCAGTACTATAAAGAAAACCTCATTTACCATAATTCCTCCCCTGCACAGGACCCTTTTCTCAGCTTCTGCTTCGCAGCAGGAGACAATTAACCTTTTCAGTGCCAGAAGTGAGTCCCAGCACATTCCAGCTGCGAAGGCCAGCCGGGTCAGAGGAAGACGGAAGTTCTCTTTCGTTTTCACTTCCATAGAACAGTTCTAAGAAACTGGACTGCGGAGTAGGGGTTTCAAATGTCGCTGCTGGTTGTGTTATCTGACATGGGCAGATGTGGTATCCTGCACCCTACCAAAGTCATTTAAAATGCCAACCCCGGGCCAGGGTGGCATTGCTTATTCAGCTCAAATCAAAGACTGCCAGAAATGAAAGCAGATTCGCCAAAGGAAAGCCTGTTCCTCCCCGAAATGCTGGGCTTCCTTTGTGATCTGTCAGGAAGTAGGTTTTATTGAGGTTGAAAGTCTGGGAGGTCGCGCTGGGGGTGGTGATTTAGGGATTTGCCTTTGGCTTTCTTGCACAGCTGGGCTCCTATGTGGTGGTTCTGCTGGACTTGGGGCCGTTGAGACAGCCCGGCACTGGGGTCTGTGCTGAGCCCTTCTCTGTTGGGGGGGGGTTGCACCCACCTGTGGACGTGGAGTGACTTCCTAAAATGACAGCTTCTTGTTTCCAGAAGCAGTAGGTAGAAGTGAGGGGAGTAAGGACCCCACTGGGGCAGAAGGCTGGTTGATTGGTTGGGGGTTTCCTCTACGCATGCCCCTCTCAGGGGCCCGCCTCGGGTGAGCACCGTCATTGAGCCATCCCCTCTGATTTCAGGAATCCCCTTTCCTATCTCTCCCTACTTCAGTCTGGCTGTGTTACCCCACATCCTGGTACAAAAGAAGTCTTTGCATTGGGTTAAGATAGAGAAAGAACCAGGCAATTTCCTGGAATATAAAACAGCTTCCAACTGGCCACTTACTTAGGAATGAACATGAATTTCTTCTCATCCTAACTGGATCAAGATCAAAGCTAAAGATCCCCCCATTCAGGGACTCCAGTGGGCCAAGCATGAAACCTTCTCATTTCATAGCATGAGCGCAGGAAGTCTTACTCATGGAGATGAAAGAAAACTGTCACACGATTTGTTCTTCCTAAAGATTTTGAGGGCAGAGAGCAGTGGGTTTGGGTAAGAGAGGAAGAGAGTAAGGTTTGAAGAATGAAATGCCGATTCTCAGTTAAAGAGGAGGACAAAATATTAGGATGCGATCTGGGTCACTTTGCACCTCCAGACCCCAGATGGGAAGAGATGCTGCCCACTTGAGTCCATTCCCTTAGGGGTGGATGTGGGATCCATCCTGAGTGAGGGCGGCGATGGGCTGTGACAAGGCAACATGACTGTGGGTTAGAGCCCGGATTTCAGAGCTCAGTGGAGCCCTCAGGATCGGTTATCATCTCACCTTGTCGCTCTGGTTCCTCATTCACGCTTCCAGCTGCCCCACCCCTTCCCTCATGCCTCTGGGATTTTTCTTCACCTTGTGCTTCTCATCTTTTAGCATACTGGGGCCTTCACTCCTTTGACTTGTTTACTGCTTAATTCCTGTCTTCCCTGCTAGAACATTCGCACCCCCGTGGGTCCTTGTATATACCTAGAATGGAATTGCTGGATCATGGGGCAATTCTATTTTTAATTTTTTGATAAACCACCAAATCATTTTCTTTAGCAGCCGTACCACTTTACATACCTGCCAGCAGTGAACAAACATTCCAATTTTCCCACATCCTTGTCAACACTTATTATTTTCTGGTTTTTGGTTTTTTGATAATAGCTGTCGTCAACGGTGGGAGGTGGGTCATTCTGAATCTTTGAATGATTGTTTTACTTGTTTGTCTTCTATATGTCTGAATTATTTTTTATCTTCAAGAAACAATCTTGGCCAGGGGCACCTGGGTGGCTCAGTGGGTTAAAGCCTCTGCCTTTGGCTCAGGTCATGATCTCAGGGTCCTGGGATCGAGCCCTGCATCGGGCTCTCTGCTCAGCAGGGAGCCTGCTTCCCCCTCTCTCTCTGCCTGCCTCTCTGCCTACTTGTGATCTCTCTCCCTCTGTCAAATAAATAAATAAAATCTTAAAAAAAAAAAAGAAACAATCTTGGCCACATTAAATTGACTTGATTCTATAATCTTGAATGTCTTCATTCTTTTTTTTTTTTTTAAACGAGCCTTCGAACAGATGGACCAACATGTGCCAGCTACTGTCCTAGGTGCTGGAAAACCTTGGTGAGTAGGACCATTGCAGCTCTGAGCTCTCTAGGAGTTCAAGGTTGAGTTTGGTCACATAACACATAATTATGGTGGTTTGTTACCCAAAGGTATAAATTATGCCATTTATAGTTGCCTTTGAAATATCATCATTTCAATTGTATATGACAAAAGTTTAATTACACAGAACCCTGAAATGCTTATTTCTAAAGACCCAAATTTTCTAGATGCATGAGGGTTTGGCTCTATAGGCCCCTTGGGTTTTTTGTTGGTTTATCTGTTTTATCTTTTTTAAAAATCAACTTTATGTTTTTAAAACCATTTTACATTTACTACAAAGTTCCTTTAGAGAGTTCCCATAAATCCCTATTATTAACATCATACATTAGTATGGGATATTTATTACAATTAGTGAACTGATACTCTTACATCATTATTAACTAAAGTTCATAGTTTATTGAGATTCTCCTAATTTTTACCTGATGTCTTTTCCTCTTCCATGATTTGCATCTAGGATACCACAGTATGGTTAGCTGTCATATCTCCTTAGGCTCTTCTTGACTGTGGCAATTCCTTAGACGTTCCTTGTTTTTGCTTACCTTGACAATTTTGAGGAGTACCAGTGAGGTATTTTCTAAATTCTTTTTTTGTTGGGATTTGTCTGATGATTTTCTCATGATGAAACTGAGGTTATAGGTTTTGGAAAGTAGATCAGAGAGGTAAAGTACATTTTAGGCACATCATATCAAGGGTAAAAATAAACACAATATATCACTCTTAATGTTGACCTTGATCACTTAGCTGAGGTCATGTTTGTCATGTTTCTCTACTGTAAAATTACTCTTTCTTCTCCTCTTTGTATACTGTACTCCTTGGAAGGAGGAGTATCACTCCACAGGTGTATAACTATGTAAGAGAATTACACATGCTATGAGGAGCTACACTCTTTGTCGTGGAGGGTGGTGTATCTACATAAATTTCTTGGAATTCTTCTGCAGGGAAGACTTGTCTCTTCTCTTGCATTTATTTGTTTATTCAATCACTTATTTATATCAGCATGACTCATGGATATTTATTTGATGCTTTGGGTCATAATCCGGTACTATTTTGTTTTTTTTCTTGCTGAAATTGTTCCAGCTTTGGCCACTGGGAGCAATTTTAGTTGGTGTCTGTGTCCCTTTGACATATTTCCACAGCACTGTGGGTTTTTTGGTTTGTTTGTTTTTGAGCTCGCTCTTTCTTCTTCTTCTTTTTTTTTTTTAATTTTATTTATTTGATAGAGAAAGAGTGCACGAGCAGGTGCAGCAGTAGAGGGAGTGGGAGGGCCGGCTCCCTGCTGAGCAGAGAGCCCAATGCAGGGCTCGATCCCAGGACTCTGAGATCATTACCTCGGCTGAAGGCAGAAGCTTAACCCACTGAGCCCCCCAAGTGCCCCAGTTTCTGAGCTTTTTCTTACTTTCTGGCACTGCAAGGTGCTCTAGGCTCATCTTGTACATTCCCTGCCTGAATCCTTGAATCAGCCATTTCCCCAAGGATCCCTGGTTCCTTTTATTGGAGAATGTACTAGAAATGAAGATCTAGGTGCCAGGTGTGCTCTCGTGGCTACTGGGGTGCCGTTGCATTTAGGTCTGCTCAGTTGACAAAGAAAATATATGTGTATAAATAAGCCCTCAATGTTGATGACTATTAGCACTATTAGCACTTTGGATGAATATATTGATGAAATATATTATATATTTCCTGCACTCAGAACAGAACAGAGTCAGTATAATTTAACCCGTTCTTGGCAACTGGGGTATTTGTCTCGAATGCTAGTTATTTGGCCGTGGTACAGGGATTGCCCAGCCCCCAACAAGCTTTGAAAGAGTGTTTTTGGACACATCGTGGTGCCATGCTGTTGTGCCATTTGAATTCTGCTCCAGCTTTTTGTGATCTTTCTGATTTCTTTTTCTCTTGGTGTCTTTAATTCCCCGCTCTGTGTCCCTCTAATTTACTGTTTGCGATCGGCTGTCTTCCCATAATCAGATAACCAACCAGGTTTGGTCACCTTGTCCATCAAGTAAAAGCAAAGAGGTACTGACAAAGGATCTGAGGTCCACTCCAATAAAGAAAATGAATCTTGTAACCCCCATTTTAGATTATGCAGAAAAATATCTTTTCCCTACTCCCTGTTTCTCTGCTATGCTCTAGTTGCCAGCAGCACTAAATAGGTGAGGACAAACATCAAACCCACGGGGCGTTAGTTTGTGCAGGAGGTTCTGTGTCCAGGCCCTCAAACGGCATCAAGAAAGCTCTAAGTGCTGGGAAAGGAGCAGCAGCCTTGAAATGCGTTTGAGCTCTGGCCCTGCTGCTCTGCCTTCGGCAAGTCGCTCACCCTGTCTGGGTCTAAGTCATCTGATAGGAACCGCAGGAGCTGGCCTGGAATCTCTAGGCCTCTTTGCAGCTTTACCATCCTGTGACTTCTGAGTAAGCTTATTAATCTTAGGTGGACAGTGTGATCAAATGGGCTCCAGAGCATCTATTTTTGGTTAAGCTGCCTTTGGACTGAGTGACCTTGGGAAAGTCGCTCTAAAAATACGCATGTGTACATGTAGGCACTTAGGTGATGTAGGAGGCATTACAAATTGAGAGGGGACGAGTGGCTAGGATGTGGCCAGTATCAGGAAAACTGCATCACTGTATGAAGGAAAATAAAACTGGATTTCCAATAAGGTCACTAGGTCAATTAAATTCCTAAATGAGAAAGACTAACTTATAAATTTATGGAAGAAAATTTAGGAGAATATCTCTGTAATTAGGCATGGGAAAGGTCTTAAACGAATCTTAGAACACAAACCTTAAGACCAGCAAATAGATGATGAATAGATTCCATCACAGTTAGATGTCTGCCAGCAACGTGGATGGATCTGGGAAGTGGGGGCAAAAAGAATATGATATGTACCGATGTCATTTGCAAAATTAAAAACATATTCACACAAACCACAAACCATATAAATTTTGCAAGAACATATTCAAATGAAAGGATAGACTTTAAGAAGGTTGCTTGTGGAGAGGAGAAGGGAATGAAAACGGGCATAAGAATAAAAGGGAGAGGGGGGCCTGACTGGCTCAGTAGGTAGAGTGTGTGACTCTTGATCTTGGGGTTGTGAGTTCAAGCCCCATGTTGGGTGTAGACTTTACTTAAAAAATTAAAATCTTAAAAAAAGAAAAAAAGAAAAAAAGGGACACACACCTCAATAAAAAAATGCAAAGAGAGAGGGCCTCGCAGGATTCTCTGATGATAATGTGTCATGTACATCTATGTGTGTACATTTTTGAACATACATGTATTTTTAATGTATGTTTGCATAAACATCATGCTCCCTGGGCCATGGGCCATAAACCCCCTGAAGGTAGGAATTAGTCCTTAGCACACAGTAGGCATTTATATTGGTGGGATGAATGCATGGGTGTACATGGACCAAATCTGCACTAGCTACTTCACTGGGATTTTGTGGAAAAAACACAAGGGACCAGGCATAAACACTCACCGAGACTTCAAAAACTGCTGACCTGGAACGATCCTTAGAATTTATCTGGCCCAACAGTTACCACGCCTCTGGATTTCCCAGATGGGTCTAAGAACAGGTGGCTGGACTAAAAAAAGTCACATATGCTGGATCAGCCCCCTCACCTTTCCCTAAACCCATATATGGGCTCAAAACTCTGTCATTATTCTTTTACAAAAGAAAGAGCTTTTTAAAAACATCATTGGGTTAGGTAAATATCAAATACCGTCGGAAAGAGCCATCGAGATACATTTAGAGTATCAGAACAGGTTTCTGAGTGAAGCAAATAGTTGAACGAGGCCGTGAATGATGACCACACTTTCGATGAAGTAATTCTGCTTCATGACAACCTGACTACATCCCATTTTTCTCACTTCTTCATGGCAGCTGTGCTGTGACCTGGGCCACTGAGTCAGTCTGACTTCAGAGAGGGTTTTCGCTCATTCTGGGGGACCTGAGCTATGATCCAAGCTTCTGACTCACAAGAAAGCTTTCCCACCCAAACACACGAAGTTCCGAAAGAAGCTCCCAAGATCCAGAATGTTCTGGTGGAAAATTCCTCCCTGTTTTGGCCAGCCCTGGGTCAGCTGGCAGACATTAAAAAAGAAAATGTCTTCTGATCCATCGAAGGGCAAGAGGTGCTTTGAACTCAGTCTGGAGAGGAACTTCAGTATGTGCACATCCCAGACCTGTTGCTATAGCACCTGACACAAATGAGTCACAGGGGAAACACAGGGGGAACTGGTGACAGTTATATGTGCAAGTCGAGTTGGTCACCCAGCCAGCGACGATGATAAGCTTCCCTTCAGCCATAAACCTGACCCAGCTGTGGGGCGTGCACAAACCTGTGTCAGGGGAGAGAGAAGGCTTATTTCCTATTGGCATGGAGCCCTTTTGAACCTTGACCTTCCTCAAACTGTCCTTATTTGATAAATGCAGGGTACCAGAAACTGAAGAGAATGGGCAACAGAAGGCCGTGCATCGACCTTCGACAACGACAGACCTCAGAATGGGGGAGGGAGACGCTCTCCTGCTGCGAGGAAAGCAAGACGGACAGATGTGCAATTTGGAAAATGCACCAGGGCTGGGCCCTCGGAAAGCATTTGCTGTGGGTAGGAGAAGAGCAGAGGGGATTCCTTCGTCTCCCGTGATTCACTTTTTGAATGTGTCAGTCCATCCACAATCAACAAGAGTAAACACACCAAAGAGTAAAAACACCTTTAAGTATTGTTCATGTTTCCGACACATCGTGATGGGGCCTACGGAAGAGGAAACTCTGGCAGACAACTTAGGGGCAGAACAGCTGTTTCTTATCATGTTCACAGCTACCCAAGTTACGGCTGTGAAAAGTAAGGTGGCCAACAGTTTGGAACTACTGGAAACTCTCGTAGGACCAAACCAGACTTTGAGAAAGCAGCATCAAGAATGCAGAAAGAGACATAGGTAGGCATTTGGGTTCATGTGCCCACAGTCCCACGCACACCTTCAGGAGCAACCTCCCGTCCACAGAAACAGAGGCAAAGGGATGGGGAAAGTTCAACTCAGAAGCAGAAAGAAAAACAGTAAGATTTGGATATTGCATTATTCATATTGGCTGATTATATGTGTGACTTCCCGCTATCGGTTTATATATATACACACACACACACATATATATATATATATATATTTTTTTTTTTTTGAGGGTAGAATACGTGTTTTCCACATTAAAGGCTTTTACGGGTCTCAAACAATAAATATAGGCAAGATGCACGAGTGGAGATAAATGACAGCATTGGTGAGGAATTGATTTCAAGAGGGGCCCTGGGGATGTTATAGAAGGAAGGGATCCAGGCGGGTCTGGATATAGAGCCTTCAGATGGCCACGGCTGCCTCCCCACACCTTGGTATTCTGAAGGTCAAGGATAATCTACATAACTTAATGGCCTTCATGTCTCGTGTTCTCTTCCCTTCGATTCTACCCAGTAGCTTACTGCCAATTTAATTCTTCTAAATACAGTTCAAAGATACAATTTTCTTGCTCACAGTTCTTCTATGGTCCTCCTTTATCCACTGAATAAAATACATTTCTAGCTCTATACATTGTTCTCCATACTTTAGTTAAACTATCTGCTTTCCATTGACTAAAGAGATTCTCTCTGGACTTTTTTTTGCTCCTGCCCTTCTTTCCTGATCAATGCCCACCTCCTGGGAGCAAGAGCTCTGCTGTCAAATTGTTACCCAACTTTCAAGGCCGATTTCAACTACTGCCTTCTCCCGATGCCTCATCCAATAACCTTGATCTGTATCGATAGACTTTTAATTCCTATAGGAGTTTGTATTTACCTGAATTTGTGCGGATAAATAATTCTATCTATATGATTATATAATATGGATAAATGATTGTATTTATGATCACACATCTATATTTATCTATAATTATTATCTATATGTAAATTATGGTCTTGAACGTACCTCCCTGCGCATTACAAGGAAGGTAACTTTATATAGCATCTTTTCTATTTGATTGAAAACTCTGTCTGGGTCTTTCATATCTGTCTCTCTCTTTTTCTTTCTTTCACTTTTTTTTATCGTGAAAAGTAGCAGACGATTATGAAAGTAATACAACCTAACTATACTGCTTAATACATTATTAAAAGAAAACAGCAAGTCACCAGCACCCAGGTCAAGAAATAAAACATCACCTCTGAAGCCCCCACCATTTGCCCTCTTACGCTCCTTCCCTCCGAGCTTGACCCTGTTCACTTCCTTCTCCTCTTCAGCACCTGCCGTGGAAGCCTGGGCTTTGCAAGGGGTCAGTCAATGCTTGAAGGATAAAGGAATAATGATGAGGTAGGAGCCACCTAACAGAATGTCAGCTGGAATGATTATCATCACTGGAAAAAGGGCCCAAACGTCATTCCCCTACTTACTGGTGGGTCAGAATTCCCTTCATACGTGAACGATGAATATTCTGCAATCCTACTTGTCAGTTTTTAAAAAGCACCTACAGGGTGAAGGATTCTCAGCACTGTGCGATCAGTGTCCCGAGCAAGGAAAGGCATTGCTTTATTGGGTTGGATTTTGAGCTGTCAGGAAGTTAGAAATAGCGGCTCCCTTTGGGGATTCTACCTGGGACCTCACAAGAGCCACACGGGCACCCGGTTCTCGGGAACAGTGGCAGGGAAGGAAGGGCTCAGGCTGCAACTGTGCTCCCGATAAAGTCAAAATCCTGAGGTTGAATATGATTTTCAGGGTTTCTCTGAAGCCCCACACCGCAGAGAGTATCTGAGAGCGATTCCAAGGGTAATAGAACCAGGCACGGCAGCAGCGCCTCGTGTCATCTTGTTGCTGTGACCGGTAACCTTTTCAATATTTATGTTTTATTTTTATCTCTGCATTAGAGAGGCATTATTTGTGCACAGCCTGTTAAAAACACTTCTGAGGGAAACACACTTCCAGCTGCTTCCTCCTGTTTTCCATCTGCTGCGTTTATGCGTCTTTGTATGCATTTAACTGTTGCTTGTTGGTGTAATTGGGGTTTTACTGAGGACAGGGAAAAAAATTCCCTAAGAGTGGGTTGTCGGTCCAATTGATCTGAAAGAGATGATCTCAGTGAGTCACTAATAAACCTTAAACTTCCACGCAGAGCAATGAAATAAACACCAAGTAACTTTAAGTTTTAAGAGTTAACTTGCTCCTGTAGTATTTTGTATCCCTATATTTATGCATCAGCTACTCTTTCCCTCATTTAATCTTAAATATGTAAATCCTCAATTTATCTGGAATTACTCAGTGAAAGGCTGATGTGTGAGTGCGGCAGCTTATAATATTCCATCGCCACCCCTGATCCTCTTTACCTCTTATTCTTTTCATAACAGATCAAAAAAGCTGCGTGCGTGCCACAAGAATATATTATTTTAAGAGACTTGGACTTAGAAATTGATTTCCTTGATGAGAAAAAGAAGCCTCCTTCTGACCCAGAGGGTCACTTCATAATCCTGTCACTCTACATCAAAAAGCCTTTTTTTTCCCCCCTTTTAGGAGAAGATGAGAATATTTCTAAAAGGAATTAATTTTTCAGCTGTAGTAAAAACAGTGACTTGCAGACTTAACCATCCCAGAAGAGGGGCTCTTTTCAGAATACATCTCCTGTGATTAGAACGAGCCCTTGATATATTTTAGGGTCGGGTAGTCTTCATGGCAATTGGGATTTGTGCTATGGAATGAAATTGATATTATATTTTATTGATGATTTTAAGCCTTAAGTTGGTTTTAAGGCTTTTTTTTTTTTTTTTTTTTTTTGGTAAAGGGATCTCACTGCTTTCTAATACAGAATCACAGCGGCTGAAGCGAGCAGCTCTCCTCCTAGTGTGTGGATTTAAATTCATAGGCTATTAAACGGCACGTGATTTTCATCACCTTTTGATTGAGGTTCAACTTCCGATACTAATTTGCATTCCAGGAATGCCCATACCTGTTCCCAAACCTGTCCAACTGGGGCTGTGGCTCCCAGTGCTGCTGCACGTTTGATCTGCCTGGTGAGCTTGACAAGGTCTGGGCGCCCCCGCCATCCTGCTGGTGATTTTTATCTAGTTGATCTGGAGCCCACGCCTCACAGTGCTCTAGAAGCTTCCCACAGTGATTCTAAGAAGCAGACAGGGTTGAGAACGCCGGAGACCTAGTATATTCTGAAACCACGTGGCATTCTATTATCGTGAGGTTAGAGTCCTCTGGCTCACTTGTTGACATATAGTTATTCCGATGGAAGCTCTCTAATCTCTTTACTAATATGAAGCCTCGGAACACCTCCTGGAATCCCCCAAGTTAATATTTCCGTGCTCATTTTACTGAGGGATATAATGAGGTTGGAAAAAATTATTCTCCATTCAGGATGTGTGTTTGTACTATAGATGCACGCATATAAACTCAAATAAAAGACTAATGTATGTGGAAGTCTTAGCAAAATAGTGGAATATAAGTTTCTTGCCTGCCCCTCTAAGCCCGACACAAAATTATCTATGCTAAAGGGGCCAGAAATTCCATTACTAATTCAGTTCTTAGCTTTAAGCTTGTTACCCCAGTTGGTAATCTTTAAAGGTCATTTGATTCCTGAGGAGATAGCTTTAGATAGCACTAGTTCCTAGTGCCCCAGTGGGAAGGAATGTGTAAGATCCTTCTGGACACAGGGTCATGGAGAAAGGTGTGGCGAGGCCACGTGACCTCGTGGGTACATGGCCTGTGTAGTTCCAGGGTGTGGTGTGCGGAGGAGGGCCCCACATTTGGCCTAATGCTCTGCTGCTGCCATCTTGAAATTCTTTATAACATTTTTTAACAAAGGTCCTGCTGGTCTTGGGTTTGGCCTCCAAAGATAAACTGACTTTATTGCCCTGTGGGCTCCGTCAGGGACTGTGAGGACTCAGAGGGAGGGGTTAAAGAGTTGTGGACCCACAGAAGGACTAGAGTCCCTGGGGCCATAAGTCACCAGGGTGAGGGGCTGAGGCAGACACCCACTATTACCACAGGCTCTTAGGGTATATTTGGGACCATCTCTAGTCCACAACGACACTGTAGACAATTGTTCATTTACAAGTATTTACCAAGTGCCAATATATGCCAGGCACCAGGCTAACTGCTGGGGATAGCATACAAAGCCTACATGGATCAAATTCTTGAGCAGAGAAATAGTCAACTACAGTCACGTGTGCCAAGTGCTATGGCATGGGATGTGTGAGGTGCCATGGGAACACCTTACAAGAACACCCAACTCAACCCAACTGGGGTGGGGGAAGGCAGGATATCTCTGCGAAGATAGAAAGATAACTAGCGATTAGCCATGTGAAAAGGAGGAATTAGACTATCCTAGACAGAAGGAACAGCATATGCAAAGGCCCAGGGTAAAAGAGAAAACTGTCTCAGAAGAAATGAAGTTCAGTGTGGATGGAAATGCCAGGAAGAGGGGGAGTGTTAAGAGATTACTTTGGAGAGGTAGAAAGGGATAAGTTGACTAATGGTCATAAAAGATGGATGTGTTGACCATTCCACTAGACTGCAGAACTAAGTAATGGCTTGCAGGCATTGTAGCATCTCATCTTCACAAGGACCTTATAAATAGGTTTAGTTGTTGACCCATTTTACAGAGGAGGAAATTGAGACAGATTAAATAACTTGCCCCAAGAAACTCAGCTACTAAATCGTAGAGTTAGGATTCAGATACAGCTGTGTCTATTCATAAAGCCGGAGTCCCAAATCACTGTATAATGTAGTTAAGAAATTTGGACTTTTAACCTTAAAGAAATGGGAAACTATGAAAAGAATTTAAACAGGCAGATAACACCAAGAACCTTGCATTTTAGGAAGGCGATTCTGGCTATAGTACTCTGAGTTT
>CM052893.1:24940271-25004508 GCA_028534135.1 Potos flavus
AACATTCTTACAGTGTCCCCTCCAGAGGTCTACGCGTGGAAGGAAATCACAAATGTGACTTCCAAAGCATTCATTGGCCATCAGCTGGAAAGGGCAACGTGGAGGGGACACGATGGTTTTCCCCTGTCAACGTTAGTGAAATAATAATTTTCTAGAATTCCTTAAGCTTTTAATTTTATGCTTATTCAGGGACAGTGCCCGTGCCCGTGGTTTCTTATTTATCCGTTAATGTATCACCGCTATCAAGTTCCTCGAAAGCTTGTTGAAATACAAGCTTACGGCTCCTCGTTCCAGGAGAGGCAGATGTGGTTACACTCGATATTTATAGAAGAGTCCTCAGTGAATCTCTCAGGATGTGGGACTCTCTTTAACTCCAAAGAGAGAAGTGCATTTTTTTTGTTTCCTTTTTTTTTTCTTTCCATTTGCACATAATTCTACTAGAGAGGAAAATCCAAAAGAAGGAGGGAAGGGGGAGAGTGTAACTGTGCAGCTAGGGAGTCTGACCAGGTGAGGTCCTCAACAGCATCGATGATCACACACGGGGTACTTAACTAGGAGCCAGGCGCCGTGGGAATTCTTTCACTAGTCCTAACAGTCCTAGAAGTAGGTACTCTCACTCCACCTTGCAGTTGGGAAAACGGTGGCACAGAGAGGTTAGGTAATTCACTGAACGTTACTCAGCCACAAACAGCAGAGCCCGCGTGTCACTCAGACAGCTGGTTCCAGAACCCGAGTCGGCCATCTCCGCGCTGTGCTGCCCTCCTAGCACAAGGACTTAGGATAAGAAAGACTTTTTAATCACAGGTATCCCCACGCAAACATGCGAACTAAGCCTGGCCCCTTATGCCATTTGAATACAGATAAGAAGGAGAGGCTGGGGCTCAGAAAGCCTCGGGCTGTCCCAGGGCTCCAGCGACCACATCGAATCACACTCAGCTCTGTATTTGTGTGTTGTGTAAGGATCACAGGAGCGCTTTTAAAAGCCCTTCATGCAGGGCTCGTAGTCCCTGGGTCTATGACAAATCACCCGGGGAGGGGCGGGGGTCTCTCTCTGGAGTATGCCCCGTCTTCCTGCCCTCTTGACGGAGGCCAAGTATCCAGTAAAGCCCTCCTTTCTCTGGTCCCAGAAGCATTCTCTCAGAATGCTCTAGAAAACCTTCTCCGATGGATTGCAGGTGGCCTAAAGGACGAGATCTGTGTGTTATGCTTGCCCTAGCCCACAGGGGTAGAGATCATGTCATATTTGTATTTAGTGCCCGGTGGAGAGGCGGCCTTCAGTGGGTGAATGACTGAATACTTATGGAACTCAAGCATATTTGCATTTACCATGGGTTCTGCTGCGGCTCCGATTAAAACCAATGGTTTTAATCAAGGCAGAATATCTTCTTTAAACACCAGGATTAGCCTCTATGAAAAGAGAAATGTAAACAGGACTCTAATTAGAGAATTTACTAATTATTCTTCCCTGCTGAGGACATTAGCTGGGGTTTAGTCTTGAGCTGTGACAGCCATACGACTTTCTCTTTATCTCCAGAAAGGGAAAAATTGCCTGGAAAGATTCATTTCAATACCCTGATTCCTTTCCTGCTCTCTTTCACCCTCAAAAAAAAGATATTCCAGCATGAAAGATCACAGACTCAGCCCAAAACAGTGGACCCAGGTTGGCGGCATTCAGGAGACTGCACGCTCCCGGAGCCCCGACCGCCGAGGCAAAGATAAATCGGCAGGAAGATTTCTTTGGAATGATGTGAATTTAATGAATCATGAAAAATATCCCCAGCTGTTCTTAAATTTAAGGGAGATTGAGTGATAACAAAAGATAGTTTCCCTCCCTCTTAGATGTAGGTTGGAGCGGAAAGAGCGGTGGTTAAAAAAAAAAAAACCCCGAGGCCAAAAGCTTGCCTTTTCTTTCCCATCTCTTCTATTGTTGAAGGGGAAAAAAGCTGTCTGCAGTCAGCAGCCACTGAAGGGTATGATGAAGAGTGTTTGCTATTACCAGACTTGAAGAATTCTCCACTCTGATTTCAAAGATCAGGCCGCCCTTGCAGGCAAACATTTAGAAAGTGATGGGCTTTGCTCTCCCCCCACTCCCAGCCCCCAACCACCACCATCCTCACATCTCCCCCAACCCCTTTATTAACACATTGACTTGTTGAAATTAAAAATAATGATTCTCCCTTTCCTCATCTCGGCTCCTGCAACCCTCACTATCTTGGCCCCGGAAATCCCTATTAACCCATTGATTGGTGTGGTCTCCCAGGCCTGTCCTCAGCTGGGAGATCTAAGCCAGGCCTTGGTGGGCTTGGCTAAGCTTCAGGGAGTCCCAATTTAGGTCCTTGAGATTTATGCTGATGGGTTGAGAGGGCTCTGAGCAGCGCTTGACATCCATGAGTGACTTCCCTTCTGTCCCCTTTCTTTCCTCTGCTACCCTCAGCCTTGGCGCCCATGGGTGCCCTTGATCAAGGCATGCACCGGCCCTGGAGGCCAGGCCCTGGGCACAGAGTCCAGGCACACATCTTGCTCCCCTTACCCGAAAGAGCGCAAGGCAGGTGGGTAGCCATGAGGGTCGGGAGGGAACGTCTGCTCACCTCGGCCATCTTGGGGTCTATTACCCGTCCAGATAAATTTCCCTTTTCTTCAAGGTGGGTGAGGAAGGCTAACAGATGCTAAGCAAGGTTGCAAGGTTTTTGTTTTGTTTTGTTTTGTTTTTAATCCTAAAGATAATTTTTAACTTCTAAGTTTAGTTGAGAGATGTATTTGAGAAATAGAAGTGCTAGCCTCTCTGTGTAACCACTAGAAGGGGTTCAGAGAAAAGTGTGGATGATGAAGGTGGTAATAATGTGGAACATTAATGATGAAAAATAAAATTGAGGACTTAAACGGTGTACGACGTACCAGATACAATATTAAATGCTCCTCACACATAATGCGTTAAATACACAGTACACACACACACACACACACACACACGACCAACCCTCCAAGAAGTAGATATTGTAACTGCCTATCAAACAAACTGGACTTTAGTAGTATTTTAATAGGAAGAAAATTTACTTTTTGCACCACTCTCTCCAAACCCTGTTGGATCACTTTCCTTTCCTCCTGGATGAGAAATTAAGCAGGTCTATAGCCTAGGATAGTCGTTTTTCATATTAAAAAAATATATCAGTCAAGACTATGCAATACTGGCAGACGGATAGGCACCTAGAACAAAGGAAAAAAATAGTCAGCTCGGAAATAGCCCCACACAAGCGCAACCAATAGATTCTTGACAAGGGGTGAAAAAGCAATTCACCAGAAGGAAACCATTTTCAACAATGGTCCTGGAATAATTGGACATCCACAGGCAAAACATGAACTGACCTAGACTTCACATCATATATAAGAACAATTGCACAATGCACCATATACTTTAATACAAAATGTAAAATCATACAACTTTTAGATGAAAACATAGAAGGAAGTCTTTGAGACTTAGAGAGTAGGGAAGAGTTTTTAGACATGACATCAAAGCATGATCTATAAAGGGAAAAAAACTGATAAATTAGAGGAAAGACATACTACAGACTGGGAACAAACATTTGCAAACCACTTTTCTGAAAATGGACTCATAGTTAAAATATGTAAAGAACCCTCAAAACTCAACAATAAAAAAAAAAAGCAGACAATTCAATTATAAAATGGACAAACTGCATGAAGGAATATTTTACCAAAGAAGATACATGAGGACAAATGAGACCAGGAAACAATATTCACCACCTCCGGCCATCAGGGAAGTGAAAATTAAGATCATAATGAGGTCTCACTACACACTTACTGGAACAACTAAGATTAAAAACAGTAAGGCCACAAAATGCTGACAAGGATGTGGGGAATCTGTCTTTCTCATAAATGGTGGGAATTTAAAATGTTATAGCCACTCTGTAAGATGGTTTGGCAATTTCTTTAAAAACAAAACAAAACAAAAGAACAACAAACAAACAAAAAAGTGGACACAGACTGACTGTAAAACTCAGTGATCACACTCCTGGGCATTTATCCCCGAAAAATGAAGTGTGTTTACATAGAAACTGGGCATGATTGTCCATGGCAGCTTTCTTTACTTAGCTAGCTTTGTTCTAACAATGGTAATGTTCAAAATGTCTTGCAACAAGTGAATGGTTAAGCTAGATGTGGTATGTCCACACCATGAAATGTTACTTACAGTAAAAAGGAATGGACTTTTCGTGTACTTAATGTGGATGGATCTCAAGGGTATTATGCTGATTTTTAAAAAGTTCATCACAATAGGTCATAAGATGTATGATTCTATTTCTATAACAGTCTCAGGATGACCCAGTTATGGAAAT
The DNA here is from genome assembly GCA_028534135.1 of Potos flavus. Classification (NCBI taxonomy): domain Eukaryota; kingdom Metazoa; phylum Chordata; class Mammalia; order Carnivora; family Procyonidae; genus Potos; species Potos flavus. Next base: position 24,944,621 of record CM052893.1, read on the forward strand.
GGAGAACCAGTTAATGGTCGTCAGGGGTTAGGGATGTTGGGGGAAGGCGGTGCTGAGGGAGGGGGCAGGACTACAAAGAGGTAGCCCCAGGGGAATCTTCTCGGTCATGGAGTGGTTCTGTATCTTGATTTTCCTGATAGCTGGCATTAATATGAATTTGCATGTGTGATAAAATGATACAGAACTATACAAACACAATGCACCAATGTCAGTTTCCTGATTTCGAGATTATACTATAGTTATATAAGATGCAACCATTGGGGGAAACCCGGTGAGGACAACCTGAGACCGCTCCTTACTTTTTTTTTTTTTTTTAAGATTTTATTTATTTATCTGACAGAGAGAGAGAGTATAAGCAGAGAGAGGGGCTGGCAGAGGGAGAGAGAGAAGCAGGCTCCCGCTGATCAGGGAGCCCGATGTGGAGGCTGGATCTCAGGACCCTGGGATCATGACCTGAGCCGAAGGCAGACCCTTAATCAACTGAGCCAACTAGGCGCCCCTCTCCATACTGTGTTTATAACTTCTTGTGATTCTATAATTATTACAAAAATTTAAAGTATAAAATAAAATAATGCACCTTGCAGTATCAAGCATTATTTTCCACCGTAGTATAAAATCTTTACTCTCATCTTATTTAAAGCCTCTCGCCTCACTGGCACTGCCAGATCAGGCCTGATCCAGGCATTATTAGGGCAGGCTAAGCTCTACTGTAGTAAGTAAAGAAAACAAATCAAAAGTCCCTGAAATTTTGGTACTTGAGCATAATAAAACATTGACACCTATGTCCATGAAGGGTAGGGCAGTTCACTTCCGAGCCGTGACCCAGAGACCCAGGCTCCTTCCATCTTGTGGCTCTGCCATCTTCAACCTGTATCTTCCAAGACCTCCCTGGGAGGAGAAGAAAAATAGTGGGGGATCATGTAGGGGACTTGATGGCGATGCCTGAAAGTGTCCCCTATCATTCTCACCTACATTCCATTGCCCAGAAGGAAGCCAGCTTAACCTAAAGTGCTATTGGGAAATCCAGTCTTGCTGCATGCCCAGGAATAGTGCTCACGGTTGGAGGGAGGATCTCGCTATGTGGCGAGTGGTGGGTGAAGAGATTCTGCGTTCCCTGCAGAGGAAAGAGTGCCATGATAGTTTTCTTTCTTTTTTTTTCTTTTTTGGTCTCACCATGGAGGCAAGGAATGAGTGGAAGAAAAGGACAATGCCTTCTATTGGTGGTGTGTTGGGTTGGCTCCATGCATGGTCCACATGCTCGCTCTCCTCCTCCTTGGGCATCTCAGTGGGGTGTCTGGAGGTATTGCTCCCCTCTGCACTGGCACAGTGAGTCCACCTTCCATGGGACACTCACCCATCTTCTGCATCTAACAGCATATCCAAGCTTCTTTCCATTGGAGCCACCTCACTTTGTTATTCAGAACAGGCACGGTGACACAGTGAGTCCTCCTGGGCAGGTTCCTTGGAGGCGACACAAGCCTGATCCTGGGAGAGCCAGCATCCTGGCTCCACTGAAAGCTTGAGGTGCATGCAGATCCCTCCATGGCCGAGAGAGGCTTTTGCCAAGAGAGAAGCTTTAACTGGACTCTTCCCTTAGGTTTTTTCTGGCAAGAGTCAGACAACACAGGCCATCTGCTCCCCCAAACTCTAATACTTTGCTCTTCACTAGCATCCACAGGGTCTCCTTACTTGGTTAGAGGAGGGAACCCCCTTTCCCTCTCTTTGTGGGTGAGCAGGAAGGGAAAGCAATCCATCCTCTCTGGTTTCATTCAAATCAATTTCTGGTCTCAGGTTACACAGAGGCAAAAGAGGGGTGCCACACTGCAGGACCCATACCCTCCATTAGCGACTCCCGCGTGGGTGCTTGGACTCCCATCTCTACAATATGTTGCTGCTTACACCTATTGTCTTCAGCTCTGGGGTCTCAGCCAAAGTGCCCAGTGAACTGGGAAAGATGCATTTAACACCCTGTTCAATAACATTATTCCCATTTTATAGTTGTAGATCCTCATGTTCAAAATGCTTAAGGAATTTGTGCAAAGCCCCACAGCTCTATGCTGGTAGGTAGAGCTCAAGAGCTGTGGACTGTAGTGGATGAGATATAGGGGATGGGATGAAGAAAAAGAATGCAGTTAGACTTAATTTTGGTAAGTCGATGTGTTCATTTAGAGTAGAAGAGAATCGATTCGATGTGTTCAGTTGGGGACCAGAAAGTCAAGAAGTAAGTATGGGTTAGAAAGTGTCTGCAAAATAAAAGTAAATTGTCAAGCTGTCATGTATAAGAAACGGAACAGGAATTTGGGGGAAGGGAAGAGCAGAGATGAAGGGAGAGAGGGAGAGAAGAAAGAGGGTAAGCGGGGCAGCTAGGTGGGAATCTGGACCTGCAGAGTAGAGCCCTGGCAAAGGACTTTAAGGAAAAAATGTCCAGTGGCCATTTTGTATTACTTGAGGTGTAAGCCACCCATCTCCTAACCTTCGGTTAAGGCTCCCGAACATCCCTGCCTTACAAGCACACTGCTGGGGAAAGGAGAGCTCGAGGATAGAGGAGGCTAAGTCCAACTCGGTGAAGAGTACAGAGAGAAGCTGGTGACAAGAGAAGAGGGAGGCCACCAGCCTAGAGAACACAAGCTCGGAGACAAAAGTGGCCCCAAGAAGGATGCCCGTGGGACATCCTTGGAGTCTTGGAGGAGCACCCTCGACTTCCTTGGGGACATTGCCAAGTCAGCTTGGGCTAACTTAACCCAAAGTGCCTGTGACAGGGCGACTGCAGCCGACATCTGGGTTGCACTCAAATAATCAAAAATCCTCCTAAGAATGTGCTTCGTAACTCCTTCCTTACTAAACTTTTCACCCAACATGCCGGAAAGAGTAGCTTTGAAACAACTCCTACTTGATTTGCCATTTCAAGCCTTTCGGAGGAGATGCTAGAGAGGAACAGAAGAAACAAACACCAGAAAGGGTCTGATTCAGGACGAGAGAAGCAGAAGTTGCAGTACGATCAACTGATGACCCCTCACGGTGATTAAGTGACCAGTGAGTTGGCACAAAGCTCGCTCTGTGTGTATGTGTGCATGTGCCTGCATTTCAGAGCAGGGTTTCCCAGATTTTAATGTGCACGTGAACCACTGAGGATCAAGGGGGGCTGGATGGTGGTTAATGAGATCTGCTTTGCCAATAGTTTGCAGGTGATGCCACGGCCGCTGGTCAGAGCAACACGTTTAAAGAGCACAGGGCAGTAACTTTCTAACCTGGAGGGCCATCAGTGGAGCCAAAGGAAAAAGGGGACAGGGAAAAGATAAGAGTGTAGATGAGTGGAGAAGAACAAAAGGAAAATAGAGGGAGAGAAGATTAAAAAAAAAAAAAAAAACAAGCACAACTACACAGAACCAGAAATCTCCGATAAGGGAAATGGGACATCTCCAATTACTGTTTTGGAACTCCTCTATGTTTTGTTTCAGTGACATAGGTTGCTTTGCCCTCTATTATATAGCATACATTCTTTGTACCCTAACAGTCCTTAACGTTTCAAGGGTGAAAAGTAGAGATGTGATTCTCTAGTCACTCACTAATATTTATTCATCTGGATTACATAACATTGGTGGTAGCATTCATGTATATTTCCCACCAGTATGGGCAAAACCAGTGGTGTGATACAGCTGTTTCCTGTATGAATGGAATCTACAATCTGGTGGAGAATATTACACACAACTCACAAGGAAAAGTAAATTACAAGTCAAGTAAATGATGCATGAAGCCTAATACTATACATATATTTAAAAAGAAACTTTCTCATCTGTTTTACCGTTTTTCTACTACCTGTTGATGTAGGGGAGGCAGACTTATTATCATGATTTTATGGAGTGGGGAGCTCAGAGAGGTAAGGTGACTTGTCCAAGGTCATACCGCTAGTATGCATATGGCATCTTCTGGTTTCGTTCTGGAGCTCTTTCCATTAACCTCCCCAGTTGAGGGCAGTAAAGTTTATTGTATTCCACTTCACCTACTTTTCTGACTTTTCTAGCTCAGCAAGCCAGGGCTTCTCAACAGCTTGGCATTTAATTGGTTTACAGTTTCTTCCCTCATTCAAAATCTAAACCAGTTAAACAAATTTCCTGGAAAACCAAAATAATCTTTAAGCAAAGTCCACTGCTGGTCACATTTGTCTAAATAGGAGGTATTTTCAGAATACAAGTCGTTGAAAACAGCGGGGAATCGTGAAAACCTCTTTGCAATCTTACTTTCTCCATTCCCTGTTGCTTGGTTCCCAAACTCATGCATACAACTCAGCCTCTCCTACAGATATGTATGTCCATGGGACCTGTGTATTTATACACATGCAGACATACGTGGGACATCATTTTGCTAGTTGAAAACAAGTTCTCCCATTAATACCAGCACACAAATTTGACCCTACTGTTACTGTAACTTAATCATATAGTTTAACCCTAAATGGGTCAGTAGTCTGACAGACGATTTAATAAGTATAAATGCAGCTGAATTTCCACCTAAATTGCTCATGCTCGTAATGTACATACTCACTGATGCCTGCTTCCAGGAACTGATTACACACATGCAAGTTAACTAGTTAAGTGGAATTTGCTTTGGAAGGAAGAGTCTAATGGTGATGGCGGTCGGGGCAGAAAGGATGACAATGAGCCAAGTTTCCCACTTAGTGGAGTTTTGTTGTGCTTCCCTGCTTCTCACCAACAGAACACACCAGGGGCATTGTACGCCTATCACCTCCTGACTTCATGAATAGTGAATGAGAGTGTTGCCGAAGGACACTCATATTATGTGCTGGAGATTCTGGTTCTCTGTCCTTAATCCAGCTCCCATCCCTCCCATCCCTGAAATACATTTCCATTTTCTCCTTTTTAAAGTCTTTCCCCCCATTTTACCAATCTCCACTCTTTTCCTCGTTTACTTCTTTACATTTTAGAATATATTGAAAATATATATTTAGAATATCCCCAGACATTGATTTTGTTTCTTCTCCATTCGCCATTTGATGTAATAATTGCTGGAGGGATGGGCTCATTTGCTTATTTCCTCAGGCCTCTGAAATACACAGGTCCGAAAGGGGCGAGAGTAGAGAATCTAAAACCCTGAGTTCTTGAGAGTTGCTTGATGTCGGAGCTTTGCGGTGTTAATCAGTCTCCAATGTTTCCCCCTTCTTTAGTTCTAACCAACTGATAATTATGCCTAAGGAGGCAAATGGGGATCAAAATATGTTTCCTGGCTTCACTGATGGCAAAGTTGGATTGGAGAACACAGCAGGAAGTGTGTGCTCTGTTAAAAACAGGAAGATGAGAGAGAGAGAGAGAGAGAGAGAAGGAGAGCTAAGAGACAAAGAGACACTGGAGATGGTCTACAGAAATGTCCCTCCAATCCCCTTCCTGAGCCTGGTGTAGGCATGAGGGTAGACTATCTGGTCAAGGAGTAAATTTATCCCAGAAGCCCTTGCACATTTGCTCTTCTGACGCTGCTCCGGGAAGATGTCTGAGTGAGTATGTGTTTACAGCCACCTCTGTTCTGAAGAGTTGTCAAGGGAAGGCCCAGGAGCACTACTGGTTTAGACTCTTGCCCTAGGCCCTGTGCTCTAGAAGGCACTGCTCTGGCCCTCCTCTGGCAGCGTCCTGCCCCATGAGACAAGAGGAGGGGCCCATCCCAAGACCACACTCTCCTTGGGAATCTCCTGCCCAAATTGTCCGCAGCATGTGTGGGCTTCTACCTTAGTGGGCTTCTAGGTCTCTGCCCTTCTGCTTGTGCCCCTGGCCAGGTGGGACCATGCCACTTGGGTATAGTCTTCTAGGATGGAGGGATGGCCAAGGGGTAGATACACGCAGGGGTGGAGAGGTCAGGGATGTGATGGAACTTGGACACCCCAGCTGGAGCTGCAATGTTGGAGTGTGGGGTGAAGATGGAGGGAAGAGGAGGGGGAAGGGGGAAAACCATAGGCTGATGGCCAGCTGTCCTAGAAGCCTGAGTTCTGGTATAGGACTCTAAGGACTGTGAGAATTTTAAATTAGAACCTTTCCGGCTATTATAAACATATATTTATCTATGTAGGAGGGCAGAGCATATTTTATTTAATGGTTTATTAGCTTGATTTATGGCTTTTAAAAATTCAGACACATGGTATTTGGATCTCTATCTGGATTCTTGCCCTAGGCCCCACAAGGATTAGGAATAGGAACAAGGAGGTCCTGGGCCCACCTGTTATCGAGGCTCAAAGGGAGAGAGTAGAGCCTGTATCATTGCATAACGAAACACCCCAAACTTAGAGACCTAAGACCACAACTATTTTATTATGCTCCCCACATTCATGGATCACGAATTCAGAGTGGGCCCACAGTGGGGACGGAGGCTCGATGTGTGGACACTGCACCAGTAAGACTGGAAGGCTGGTGGTGGCTCAGTGACTGGGGACGAGAGTCACCGAAGACATCCTCACTCACTCTGATGATCACTGTAGGTGGTTGGCGGGGAACCCTGCTAGAGGTGTCGGACCCAGCATTTACACATGGCCTCTCTTTGTGGCCCGAGCTTCCTCACAGCCTCATGGCTGGGTTCAAGGGTAAGCATCTTAAAAAGATCCAGGCAGGGGGCGCCTGGGTGGCTCAGTGGGTTAAAGCTTCTGCCTTCGGCTCAGGTCGTGATCTCAGGATCCTGGGATCGAGCCCCGCATCGGGCTCTCTGCTCAGCACGGAGCCTGCTTCCCCCTCTCTCTCTGCCTGCCTCTCTGCCTACTTGTGATCTCTCTGTCAAATCAATAAATAAACTCTTAAAAAAAAAAGAGAGACTCAGGCAGGACCTGTCAGGCATTTTATGACCTAGCTTTGGAAATCACATGGTGTCACTTTTGCCCTAGTTATCAATCCAGCTAGATTCAAGTGGAGGAAACACAGACCCTACTCATTGATGGGAAAAGTGTCAAAAACACATTGTACAAATGGGCTGTAGGACGGAAGATGTTGTTGAGGTTACTTTTCGAAAATGCAGTCTGCCACAGTGTCCTTTGTTCAAGAGTGCATAATAGACAGGGGTTTGGGAAGAGATCCCTGGTCTTGGGTTCCATGAGGATACTGTGAGTTAATTCAAGTCAAAGGTTTAGAAGAATGTTCGGCATATGTGAAGACTCACTAAACAGCAGGGGCCACCATCATCAGCACCATCACTGCTGCCATATTAACATCATCATCACCGCCACCATGCCCAGTATCACCACAACTGTCGCCATCATCGTCATCACATCGTTGTCATCAACACTAACATCGTCATCGTCTCTGAAGAACCTCTTGGCATGGTTCAGTCATCTATAGGAGGGAGGAAGCTGAGACCTATAAGTTGAGTGATGTTTTGGGTGTCCCCAGATGATCCAGCGGTAGTTGGATCTGTATTTGAACTTGGGCTTCTGTCTCCTATCAGAGAACTATCTAGTAGTGGTTTGGGGGGAATTGTAAGGCATGGGCCATGTATTAAAACAGCATCAATGACTCTAAATCTCAGTCACTGCTTTTGTCTGATGCTAATGACTCCAGAGAAGATTTAGCTGGTACATTTTTTTTTGGTGTATCCTTAAAAAAAAAAAAACCCAGTAAATGTTTTTTAGACTAATAACCACAAACTTTAGTAATAAGAGAGCAGCTAATTTGGGTAATTTAAATTTTAAAAAAATCAGACTTTTGTTTTTTATTTTGAAACAATATCTCCTTAGGCAATTAGCAAAACAAGTTTGTAGGGAATGATGTCTAATTATTTGAGGAGCCAAATGTTATCTATGCAAATATTCTATGTATGGAATGGAGTAATTATGAGACTTTATCACTTGTTCATTAAATCTTGTCTCCACAACCCCACTTGGCAATATTCTCTTGATAGTGTTTAAGTACTTGAAAATTAAGCAATTTCTTTAAAAAACTCTTCTGTAGCTATAACCAGTTTCCGCAAACTTATTTTTTTCCACAAAAATCCAAAATTATAGCTTTTGTCTTGCTGTATGTCTTGTTTCGTTTCTTTTTGGGTTGTGTTTAAGGAGCTAGTTTTCCCTTGAGGGAGCAAGGGTAGCAAAACCAAACCAATCAATACCCACTGATTTGTGGCCAAGTTGGGCTGCTGGCAGGATATGTGAGGGGTAAGAGCGAATCGGGTATCAGTTTGTGTTTCTTTTCGGTGAATCCTGGTGTTCGCTCTGGGGATCAAGAAGCTACTTACAGTGTCAAGAATGTAGGTCAGCATTACTTTATGTAACTGTCCCCCTTTTTGTTTTCTGTTGGGAGGTCAGGGCAAGGGTAAATGTTCACAGAGGTTGTCCATCCAGATTGAGCCTGGAGGCTGTCCAAGGAGATAGAGTCCAGTTGATGTTGGATGTTCACTGCCCAGTGTCAGCAGGTGAGGGGGACAGCAATGAAATCTTCCTCTCAGGTGTTTTGGGCAGAAATGGCAGCACAGTTATTTAGATCAACAACCACACCTTCCTTTGTGAGGAAGTCTCTGAGACCAGACGGCTTGGGTTCACCACTTAGTAACTGTGTGATCACAGGCAAGTGTGCCTCAGTTCCTCACATCTCTAAAATGAGAATAAGAATAGGACTTACCACACAGGATTCTGATGAGGTGCAATGAGTAATATACGCAAAGAACTTCAAGAGTGAAAACAAAAAACAAAAAACAAAAAAACAAACAAAAAAAAGAACTTCAAGAGTGTCTTGCACACAGCTGGTCCTCTGCGAATGCGATTGTTTCTCTATACCCGACACCAACAGCAGCCACTTACTGAGAATTGGCTATGTGGCAGACTTTATTTTATCCTTACCATAACTCTATGTGCTGGCTGGTTTCATCCCCATTTCGTAGATGAAGAAAGAGGCGCGGGGAAGTTTCAAGTTTGCTCAAGGTCACACATTAATGGGTGAGAGAACCGGGATTCGAACCTGGTTTTGTCGGACACAAAAACTCGTGAGCTTCCCCACCTCCTGGCACCGTGATAAAAACAAAATTAAACAAAGCAAAAATAACCTTGTCATTAGCATACTTGCTGTTTGCTGAGAAGGCTATTAGGTTATTCTTAGACTGTAAAGTCTGGGGTGGCTGTGAGTTTTTCGACACCGTCTAGCATGGCGCTGTGTGCAGAAGACACTTACCAGAGCTTTCCCTTCCCCTGCCACTGTCGTTGCTGATAACACTCTAAGCTGGAACCTTGGACGTGGCCTCTAGTGCTGTCGGCAGGGGCCCTGTGCACAGGCACCAGCCCGAGGATTACAGTAACCTCGATGAAAGGATGGGTGGTGTTTTGGGTGGAGGGAGGCCCAGAGAGTCTCCCCGTGAGTCCCTGATTCTCCCACATTTCCATCCATTTTCAAGAAAAGTCAGACCGAGTGACTGGCTAAGCTCTGCTCACACAGAGTCAAGTCACCTTTCTGCCGATGCCTCTCCTCGCCTGTGCTACTCTTTTTTCTCTCAAAGCACAAACAAGGGAAGATTGATAGCGGGATGGAAAAACCCATGGTGTGGTCTCACAAATATAGGTCTAGGCTGGGGTGGGGGAGATCCTCCTTCCTCATCTGTTTGTTTAAAGATATAAGAGGCCCTTTCTGTCCTCATAGGGTCTAGCAATTTAACCACAGACTCTATTGATGGGTGTCAGAAAGTACTTGCTCTACTGGGTGGGGAGGGACAGGACCCTGGGTTCTCATCACCCCGGGCCAAGCTTCCCCAACCCCCTCAATTTCAAATTATTATCTCTTAAGTGCTGATTGTAGTGTCTAATGTTTTTAAATTAAAAAAAAATGTTTAAGCCTTTTGTGTTTCTAATACACAGAGATCCTGGAATTTCAGATCTGCCAATAACTCTCCTGTTCCAAAGGAAAAAAAGAATCATTTTTTTTTCCTTACTGGAATTTTTTCATTCCTTCCCACCCACCCCACCTCCATTTCTCATTTCCTCAGGAAACATTTAGTTGGAGACACAGGGAAAGTTTTCCAACACACTTCCCGCAGCCCCCACAGACTCACGCACACCCGGAGAGCAATTTAGCACCAAGAACATATGTTGCAATATACTCAACGTTGCCCGTAAAGATTTCTGTCTCCAGTTCTCTGGAGCACTCAGAAGGCCTTATGGGGAAGGCAGCCTTTGTCCCTGTTCACAGCAGTCGCCTTTTGGGAACCCATGGAGGTAGTGTGTTTGGCCCCGGGGTGTCTGCCCTCTGCTCTGGGCTGTCAATCAATGAGGCAAATATAGAGTTGCTATGGCTCTTCCGTGGTGTCCCTGAACATGACCTTCCTGTGGGCTTTCTAGAAGAAAGGAAGGTGAGGGAGGGACTCCGTTTTGACTTTTGGATGAGACTATAGGAGTGTTGGTCATTTTTTAAAATTGAACAAATATTTGAGAACTTTATCATGTACTAAACAACGTTTCAGGTGTTGGGGATATAATTGGTGAAGGAGACAGGCGAAGTGCTTACTTTCGAATTTCACTTTCTAATTTAGGGATTAGGAGTATTAAGTAGAGAAGGCAAAACAAGAGTAGATAAGCAAAATCCAGGAAAACTAATAAACAAAATGCATGTATTGAGTAATAAGAACTATGAAGAGATCAAATAGCATTTTAGAATAGTGACTAATCTCTTTTCTGCCTGTAACTTTGGGGAAGTCTTCCTCCCCAGGCTCGAATTTTGCAGTTCCCTGACCTCTGGCTAGGCTCTGAGAGCCTTAGTGCTGGATGCCTCTGTCTGGTCCGGGGCAAAATTCCCCCTTGCCCTCTGGAGATGGAGTTCAAAAAACCCTTGCGAGCAAAGATCTGAGGTCCGTTACACTTCCACCAGCTCCTGGCCACACTTTGTGAGCAGAGAGACAGAAGAGTACAAGAATTCCAAAAAAGTGGGAACCACTTTCCACCCTATGCCCCCCCAACACATTAACAGCGCTTAAAATACTCAAGCAGCAAAGAGAACGTGGACAGAGTAGAAAATTTTCCAGCTGCAACAAAAATATTACCTGTCCCCAAAAGAGATTCCCCTGTGTCGTTCACCTTCCAAGATTCATCAAGTATCTTGGGACCAAGTCTCATTTTGTCCAAATCCAAGGACTCTTGGCTGCTCCAGGGAAGCCGACTTTCGATTCTAGTTGCCCACACTCATCTTCTCAGTGCCATGGAGGATTGCTTCCACTGGGTCTTAGTCTGCATTCTTGCTTTCCCTTTGGATTTAAAAACAAAAAGTTCTTATGTCAAGAAGAGGCCTCCAGGAATTGGAGGCTGGGGAATTTACTGTAACCTCAGGTAGAAGACCTTCGGAGACTGAGCTTACACTCTGCTTAGCAACCACCAGATGTCAGCAACTCATCTGATTTCAGTTCTTTAGCAAAGGCGAAGACAACCCCTGACGGAGGGAATGGCTGCCTTTGGCTGACATCAGCTTTTTTGAAGTTTCAGGTGTGACTTCAGGAAGGTGTCTACTCTTAGGAAAAGTGTTAATGGCTTGAGCCAGATCCAAGTCTGAGGATGAGAAAAGCACTCAAACACATTCATGTGATGGGATTTCTTGGGCTAATACTTTCATTTGATGGTTCGTTGTCAGCACCATTCACAGATAGTGAAAAAGAAGTTTGTCAGGGAATTAAAGATTCACCAGGAAGATTTTTAAGGCCAAAGGCAACCAGATGGATAAATTTGCTTTCAAGGGTTTTTTTGTTTGTTTTGTTTTAAAGAATCCTGCTAGACTCATAAGAAAATCTCTATAAGAAGGGAAATAGAAGTCTGAAAGTGCAAACATTATTTAAAAGAGGAGGCATAAATAAGGTACCCAAAGGGCAGGAGGTAATTAGAATGAGCTCCTGCGATGGTTATTTATTATGCAAAACCAGGTTAAGCAGCTATCAGTGTAAGAAAATGTGAGACAAAATGCCTTTGGTGAATGAAAACTCTAATATAGCTAAAATTGCCTCTAGTTTTGTGGTGGCCGCCTCCTCATCAGGTAATGGGTTTCACAAACCTATCATAATGTATTCTTCAGGAAGCCAAGCCTAGGGTGCCAATGCAGTAAAATGGTATTTATTAGAAGTTCTCAGACTCCGGGCGCCTGGGTGGCTCAGTTGTTAAGCGTCTGCCTTCGGCTCAGGTCATGATCTCAGGGTCCTGGGATCGAGCCCCATATTGGGCTCCCTGCTCAGCGGGAAGCCTGCTTCTTCCTCTCCTACACCTCCTGCCTGTGTTCCCGCTCTTGCTGTGTCTCTCTCTGTCCAATAAATAAATGAAATCTCAAAATAAAATAAAATAAAATAAAAGCTATTAAAAAAATGAAGTTCTCAGGCTCCCAAGAACCCTAATGGCAGTGATTCCCCATACATTCTTTTCTTAGTCTAGTCTCTTCTCCCACTTTTTGCTTTTATTCTTATTCCTGCTATTGACTCTGAACTTCAAGGTCAAATGGGCATAGCTCATGCCCTTGTTTGAAAAAAAAACTGTGTGGTTTGAAGTGCAAGGGGAAGGGGAAGGTGTTCTCTGCAGCACATATCTCAGTGTGAAGGTTCATTACCATAATATTAAAATATCTGACCAAATTCCCAAGCCAGGCATTTAAGCTGGGGCAGGCGCGGGGCTCCGTGGGCTCTTTGCAAACAACCACCTCTTCAAAGCCTAGCATTGGGCTTGGCATGGAGAGGGCGCTAGAACTTCCCATTGACCAAATAGAGCGCAACCTACCTCTCCAACCTCCTTCCCACATCCCATCTCTCACCAACCTCATCCAGCACTTTGGTCCCCTACACAAGCCTTGACTTTCCTTTCTTGAAATCTGGCTTCCTGCCACCTCTCCACTCTCTCCCCTGGAATTTCCTTTGATCTCATTTAAATTCAGTTGATGTTTCAACCTCTGCCACCTCTCTAAAGCCTTTAGGTATCACTCCAGCCCGATGTTATTTCATACCCCTTCATTCCTAAGCCCTTGGGGTAGTGGATCTATAGTTCTTTTAATTAATAGTCTTCTATTCTACTAATAATGATATAGTTATAAGTATATGTCAATAATTAATGTAACATTATTATATCATATCGCCATCTGTATCAATATTGTGTAAAGCAAATTCTTCCGCATTTTCTTCCAGATAGGTTGTTTTTTGAAGCTTAAAAATAATGTTTAGCCACGTGTTTTATAAAGGGTAGGATGCCAAATAAACCTTCATTCATTGAAAGTGGAAATGTTCTGCTTGCTGAGCTCAGTTTATGCACTCACTTCTAGAGTACACATCCATGGAAATAAATTTCTTTTTCTTTTCTTTCTTTTTTTTTTTAAGATAAATGAGAAGTAGAGCCTGGAATCCTCTGTTCCTTCCCCATTCACGGCTCCGTTTGAGATCTTTCAATGAAGAAAGGCCCAGAGAAGTGGAGGTGGTTCCCTTTCCACCCCCTTTCTCAGAGGTGTGGTTCTTCTTGGCAAAGAAGAATGTCAAGCCTCAGTTCCCTGAGGGTAATTTGATCTGCTAATTATATGCAAAGACTCAGATCCCTAAAAGAGGGCTTGACTTTGTTGTCACCTGGGAAATGTCAACAAATGACATTATCTCCCGTGGAGCCAGCACGCGGCTTCTGGATGGGCAGGGAGGGTCAATAGGGGAAGCAGGTGAGTCAGGGGCCCTCAGGGTCACCAGGGACTGGGATAGGAGGGGCACTGCAGGACTTGCTCCCTGTAACTTTGTTCTTCTGGATGAAACTTAGACAAAATTCGTGTCTCCTTTATGAAGAGAATCTTGAAAGGCAGATCAACTTTCTACTTTCTGAGTTGCAAACGGAGGAAGAGCCTTGCCAAAGCTGGGATGGGTGTGTGCAGTTCCATGACCTGTGCTTGCCAGCTCGACTGAGCCCCCCTCTCCCCGCGGAGCTGGCGGTGAACTGCGGGAGGGCAGCTCTTCACTGATAAATTGTCACTAGAGATCACGTGTCTCCAGAATTGACATTTCTTCATGACTCTTCAGGTCTGGACTTGAGGATGGGAGCAGGAACTGAAGCCGGGGGACAAAGCCCAGACAGCCGGCGCCCCCCATGGAAAAGGCACAGGCTCTGACTATCGGGACCCAAACTGGTCCCTCAGCTCGCTTACAAATGGACTTGGATTTGACAGCGTGTTGACTAAACACCTGACAACATGTTGTCTTGCACTTTCCAGCAAGCACATCCACCATCACGCTTGCAGGCGTCAGGTGAAATGCTTTACACATAATTCCTCACCAAGTGTATGATTTCCTCTAATCCTTACAATAGTGCTCTGGAAGCAAAATCCGCTAGTATGGGGACTTCACACATCTGGGTGACAACTGAGGCACAAGACAGGTTAAGCAACTTGCCCAAGGTCATAGAGCTAGTTAATGATAAGCGTGTCTGATTCAAAAACTTATGCATATAACCATTAGGTAATACAACCTAATCCAAGAAGCCTCAGTTTCTCCTGCTGTAACCAGGTGACAAGTGGAAAAAAGCAACTGTTTTGTGGGAAGGACAGTGGTCCAGGAGGAACCTTCCAAAAGATCCTTGATTCTGCTCAGGTATTATTTATATATCTCAGAGGGCTTGTCCATCATTAGCTACCTCCCAGTCAGAAGTGCTCCACTAGGCTTGCTCCCCAGCGGTTTGGAGACACTGTGCTTTCTAAGTTCTTCAGTTGAAGACAGACAGTGGTAAGGCAGATGGAAATAATTAGTTACCATTCATAAAACTCTGCCAAGCGGGGACGCCTGGGTGGCTCAGGCGGTTAAGTGCCTGCCTTCGGCTGGGGTCATGATCCCAGAGTCCTGGGATCGAATCCCACATCGGGCTCAAGCAGGGAGTCTGCTTCTCCCTCTGCCTGCCACTCTCCCTGCTTGTGCTCTCTCTCTCTCTCTCTCTGACAAATAAATGAAACTGAAAAAAAAACAAAAAACAAAAACAACTCTGCCAAGCAATTGAATAAAACTCCAACAATTTCCCAAACATTCAGGTTTGGCAATTTAGAGGTCGGACTTTTAAATTTCCTTCCAGGTATGTGATGCTGTACGTGTCTGTCAGAAGAGAGAGCTTGCACAGTAATTTGAACACGAAAGTGTTAATATAAAGAATTATTAACTATAACGGGTGATTAGAATAATGAGAAGTTCGCTAGGCAGAAGTAAAGAGAACTCTAAAGATACAGGAACAACAGCTGAAAGAAGCAACTATTCCCCCCAGGGCTGAGAGAGGAGCCCCAGGAGCACCTCCCTGCCTCTGGTCCGCTTCCCCTCCGACCCACTCACCAGGCTGGGATTCAGACATTGTTGGAGAGAGCATGCTCGTGGCCCCCAGATAGAAAACGAGTAGCCGAGTCGGTGGAATTTGCTGGAAATTTGCCCTCTAGACCTCATCATAAATGAGCTCTCTAGGGTGCAAAGTTGATCGGGAGGTCCTGTCTCTCGGAAGGCATTTAGATAAAATTACCTGAGGCGCTGCGGGAAGCTGCTAGATGCGGGGCGCTGCTGGCTGCCATGCACGGAAGGAACTGGATACTTGCGAAGCCACCTGTGCTGTCCCAGCTGGCCGCTGGAAAAGTTGCCTGGGCTGCAGGAGCTTGGCGCCGAAGAGCTGCCCACTCGGTCAGAGCTGGGCAAGCCGTGGTGCTGCGGATGCCGGCGCGGATGAAGAAGCTGGATGATGAAGACTCTCCTCCTGGGGGAGGGGGGGGTTTGGGGTGGAACAATGGAGCCGTGGCCTGTGATGGGGGATCCCGCCGGACAAGAACACCAAATGAGGGTGGGCATCCCCTTCCCCCTGCAAGGTCTCTCCATGCTTTCTACGGACACAGCCTAGCATGATGCTGGCATGCAAAGGAAAAATATTGAAAGGGTCCATATCTATTTTTTCAGAGCGGGCAGTGAAGGGTGAACTTGGAGCTGAGAGACAATAAATCCATGACTGGCACCCTATAGAAGAGAAAAGTGTTTTTTAAACTCTAGCATCTCTAAGCAACGCCTGGTACTGGTGAAAACTCTGGAGTCCTAGGACCCCCCTCATTCTGATCCAGGGGATCTAAGAATGACTCTAGAATTTGCAGTTTGCACAGGTGCTCCGTGTCACCTGAATGGGTGATTTGCTACCATCAATATTCACTTGGATTATTGCAATAATCTCTTAACTGATATCCCCGATTGCCTTCTTATTCCTGTATCATATATTTTGCACAAAGCAGCCAAGTGATCCTATCCCCTCCCTTTTTTTTTAAAGATTTATTTTATTTATTTGACAGAAAAAGAGAGAGAGAGAGCGAGTGCACGAGCAGGGGGAAGAGCAGAGGGAGAGGAAGAAGCAGACTCTCAGCTGAGCACGGAGCCCAACACGGGGACTCGATCCCAGGACTCTGGGATCATGACCTGAGCTGAAGGGAGACGCTCAAACAACTGAGCCACCCCGGCGCCCTTTAGTGATCCTATTCTAATATAAGTTAGAATATGTCACTCACCTATTCAAAAATCCTTCAGTGGGACCCCATCTCACTAGAGAAAAAGCTCAAGTCCCTACAGAGACTTGCATGATTTAGGCCCCCACTACCTCTCCCCTACTATTCTCTTTGTTCGCCCTATGTGGACCACACTGACCTCGTTGTACCTAAAACATTCCAGGCACGCCACAGCCTCAGGACCTATATTATCACAATTCCTTCTTCCCGGTGGGTTCCCCTCCCAGATTTCTGCAAAGCTTGAACCCTCCCTTCTTTCTATTCTCTGCTCAAATGATACTTCTTCAACAAACTCTTCCCTGACCACCCTCTTTAAAATTACAACTCTCTTTCTACCTCTTTACCCAGGTCACTCCTGATTTACCTTCGCTGGTTGTTTTTTCTCCATAGCACTTACCGTCATTTTTAACTAATGATCTGTTCCACTTACTTATATTGTTTGTTTTCAGTCTTGTCCCACTGCAATGTAAACTCCATGAGAAAAAGAATATGTATCTGTTTTGTTCCCTGCTGTCCTCTCCGGGGCCTTGGGTGCTGCTTTGGACAAGAAGTGCTCAACGAATAGAATCTTCGTTGAATGAATGAATACAGCCGACACTTCGAGAAACTTCTCTATGGAGTATATAGATTGTGAGGTGGTTATTCCAACGGAGAGCCAAGCTCCGTAACAGTTCTCAAAGATATCAGAAGCTCCGCGTACGGAAACACTAACATGGGCTTTTCAAGGAGCTACCCTCCATGGAAACAGAGGCTTCTAGAACAGTGTGGATGTGGGAGTTAAAGGGAACACGCTTGTACCTATTCAGAGGGGTACGAAAGCAGCCCAGTTCGATGAAAGAGCAGGTGCAGTTTTAGAGAGAGAACATCGTAATGACTCACAATGACTATTTTTTGAGAAAGGCTATATTCTTAGTCACTTGCCTCAGGAAAGTTTCTAGAGGCTTTTGGATTTAGAAGTCTAGGCTCCAGATACAAATAAAGCAGGTCTGTCTGTCTTTTTCCCAGAGCCAACTTTCCTTGCTTTGGGAGGAAGGAAGCATGCCTGTGCTGGTACTTCCTTCAGGCTCTGGAACTTGTCCTCCATCACTATCCGGATCAGACCTCTCTTCACACTGAAGGACTGCATGAATTCTGAGTGCGGCCTTGCGAGTGAGTCATATCCCTCTTTCACGTGACTTGGACCTTATTTAGCCAAGGACATTTAAGAGTTTCTGGATGAATTATTTAAGGAGAGGACAAAGGAAGACTGAGAGGTAGATCCTGAGATTTAAGTTGGACCCTGCAGAATGGATTAGAGGCAACAAAATAGGCTTGGCTCATCATATATATAAGCTATTGTAGGGCCAATGGTCTTTAAGTCTTTTTAGAAATATTTTAGGGCACCTGAGTGGCTCGATCGGTTGAGCAACTGCCTTCAACTCAGGTCATGATTCTGGAGTCCCAGGATTGAGTTCCACATCAGGATCCCTGCTCATCAGGGAGTCTCCTTCACCCTCTCACTCTCCCCCCTCTTATGCTCTCTCTCTCTCTCTCACTGTCTCAAATCAATAAATAAAATCTTAAAAAAAAAGAAATATTTTAAAAATGGAATTGGACAGAGGTGCCTGGGTGGCTCAGATGGTTAAGCATCTGACTCTTGGCTCAAGTCGTGATCCCAGGGTTGTGAAATCCAGCCTCGAGTAGGGCTCTGTGCTGGGCGTGGAGCCTGTTTAAGATTCTCTCTCTCCCTCTGCTCCTCCCCCATTTAAAAATTTTTTTTAAATGGAATTGAACAGAAAAGGCCAAATCTTGTTATTGTCAGAAGCCAGAGGAAAAAATGAGACAATAAGAGTTGATTTTCAGTTATTGGGATTGTTAAGTCTATTTACAGAGTCCAGGCAATTTAATCCAATTTAATCCTCCATCGGTATGACTCTATCGCCTGATTTTAACACTTGCTAAGAAGGTCTCAGCCATATATCTGTTATAATATTCTGCCTGTCCTGAGTATAGATACGATCATCTGAAAATACCCTGCTTTGTAAGTTCACAGAAGTCTGGAAAATGTATTCCCTCTTTCAAAGGTTGTCAATTCACCAAACTTTGGAAGGTGTCTTGGGTCTTGAGAACTTCCAATGGGAACTCACCACCAAGCATCATTAACTTTTAAAGACTGTCTCTTGATCATCATTTTACTATCAATATGTCTATTGCATAGGAAGCCAGATTAGACTAACAAGAACAATTGAAAGAGGCTAACTGACCCTCGGGTGTCCCTAAGAACCATGAAGGAAGAGAAGAATAATGCAAGGGAGGCTCATTGCCTCCCGTGACCCAGTGCCCTTCTGCAATGATTTCTTGGTTTGTCTTACTTGCTTATATTGGTAATATATATGCTCTCCAGATTGTCAGATCCAATGGCCAAATCTCCATTTCATACTCCATCAGCAGCATTTGACAGAGTTCAACTTGAAAAGCTGTCTTTGTCAGACCTGGATAGCCCTCTCTTCTGGTTATTCATTTACTGGTTATTCACTAACTGTTCCCTCCGTCTCTTTTGCTGTTTTCTTGTCACTTCTGTAAGACCCACCAGTTGGAAGGTCCAAGGATTTAGTCTAAATATCTCTTCTATGTTGTAACGAATGACTGCCAAGATAACCTCACTCAGGGTCATGGTTTTAAGTATCATCTATTTTTCAAGAACTTGCAAATTCATACCTCAAGCTGGGACTGTTCCCTGAATGCAGGTAATATGCAACTTTTTACTTGACGCTTCACCATTTGATGTCTGACAAGTACCTCAAACATAACATATTCTCAAACAAGCTCCTGATTTCTACACTCCCCCACCTGAAAATCTCCTTCCTGTAGTTTTTCCATCTTAGGTAATGGTAATCTTATCTGTTAGTTGCTTGTGGCTGAAAAACTTGGATCCCTCCTCGACACTTTCTCTCATCACCCACATCCCACCCATCAGCAAATCCTGTTGGATCTACCTGCAAAATAGATCTAGAATCTGACTCCCTCTCCTCTCTTGATTCTAGCCAACATCATATTCTCTCTAGATTCTTGGATAGCTCTCAAGAGGTCAGTCGGTTTCAACACTTGTCCCCCAAATATTCTCAAGACAGTAGCTGGAGTGATCCTTTGAATAGGTAAGTCACATCTCCTCTGCTAAAAACCTTCCGCGGCTTTCCATCTCACTCAGGGGAAAAGTCAGAGCTTTGCAGTGGCCCTAAAGGCCCTATGTGATCTGTCCTCACTCCACACACCTGTCTAACTTAATCTCCTACCACTGTCACTAGCTTCACCCTGGCCACACTGGTCCCTTGACTTTCCTCAGAGGTGCCCGCCGTGCTCCCATCTCAGACCCTCTGCTTTTGCTACGCATTCGGCCCTGGAAAGCTCTTCTCCCAGATAATTTAATGACTCCCTTCCTCACTTCTTTCGAGGTCCCTGCTCAAATGTTACCTTCCCTGGGAGGCCTTCCCCGCTCCCTAAAAAAAAAGAGCAATCTGTCTTGGCCAAGTTTCGAGGTAAGGTGTGAATAATTGCAGATAATAATGCAGCCCACCACGTGTTTCTTACCGCCACTCTCCTTCCCATCCTTTTGTGTCCCCCAACCCTACTCAATTTTCTCTTAGTGGTTTGTCGCACTTATCATCTGACTTAATATATACTTGCTTGTCTATTTATTGTCTCTTTCCCAAAACTGAAACATAAGCTGCAGAAGAGCAAAACAACTTTGTGGATTGTGTTCACTGCTATATTCCAGTTGCCTTGAATACAACCTGGCACATAGTAAGTGTCCAACAAATATCTGTTGAATGGATGAATACATATACGAGAAGCAGTTTCTGGTGGATTAGGACACGCATAATGAATGGCACTGTTGCAGATGGCTTATTTGTGTCCGTCCAGAATTCATATGTTGAAGCCAACCATGTGATGGTATTTGGATGCGGAGCCTTTAGGAGGTGATCAGGTCATGAGGACAGAGCTCTTATGATGGGATTAGTCCATTATTAAAGGGACCCCAGAGCGCTCCCTCATCCCTTCTGGCCACGTGAGGACACAGGGAGAAGGTGGCCATCCGTGAACCAGGAAGCCAGCCCCCACCAGGCACTGAATCTATAGACGTCCCGATCTAGGACTTCCCAGCCTCCTGACCTGTAGGAAATAAGTCCTGTTATTTCTAATCCACCTCGTCTGTGGCATTCTGTTAACCGTGGTCTGAATGGATGGAGGCAAGAACTGTGAATTTAGGAGGGTTAGGTGGAGCTGGATGCCTTTGAGAGAACAAGTTGATGAAGGAGGTGATAGTGTCCAAGGGGAACTTTCAGCCAGAGGCAGAAGTCTGATGCGTCCTATCCGGAGCCCATTCGTACCTGTGGTTAACTGGTTCAGCCACTTACTAGCAGTGTGTCTTTGGACAAGACATGTAACCTTGCTAGGTCTTAGTTTTCTCAACCATAATATGGGGATGCTAATAGAATCTACTTTAGGACAAATATGAAGAAAAATATGTTTAGAATGTCTAGCTCACTGCATAGGTATAGTAAGCACGCAATAGATGTTATAATTATCACTTTTGTTGTACAAAATACATTTTTTTGCAGGATGCACCCTAAAACATCAACAATGGCTAGCCTGAGGTTTGAGATTGTGGGTGATTTTTATTTTCTTCTTTTGACTTCTCTTTTCCCATTTTTTCTACAATGAATAAGTATTATTTACTATAGGAAGACAAATGAGCATTGTTGACTTAAAAAAAAAAATGACTAATGCAGTGTGTTTCGCTGGGGCTGGGTCGAGTGGACCAATTTGAGTGGGTCTGATGGTCTCCCCAAATGCTTATCAGTGTTCGTATTCTGCTATTTCTAAAGCAAAGGCTAACACACGTAGAGTGGAGAGCCCACATTTTCAGGACAAGAGTGGGAGGAGGCAAGAAGAAGAAATGACAGGCAAGGCAGGTAGCTTTGAAGCCTGAAGGTACAGGGGCTGAAGTGAAGAACTCCTGGATCTAGCTTTCTCTTTCATGGTTTAGGACGAGTTTAACTTTAGGGCCCTATGCTCGGAAAAAAGAAAACACAAATCAATTCCACTTTGGTTCAAGCATGAGAAGGTTTCATAATGAGGCAAAGTCTGAAAATGGGCTCTTGAGGAAACCTAGATTCCAGTGGTCAAAGCTAAAGCTTCTCCAGAGGTGTGCTGTGTAATTTTCAGGTTTCTAGTCATCCCACTTAAAAAGGGGGAAAAAAAAAAAAGCAGGTGACATTCATTTCCATCATATATTTTATTCAACCCAACATATCCAAAATATCCTTTCAGCATGTAATCAGTCTCTAAAGGTTATTCATGAGATAGGTACCAAAAAAATTCCATTTTTGGGGGAGGGGGTATGAAACCTTCAAAATTCCGGGCATATTTTGCATTTACAGTACATGTCAATTCAGGCTAGCGCCTCCCAAGTGCTTAGCAGCCACTTGTGGCCAGTGGCCATCAGCTCTAGAACAAGCAACTGCTGCTCCAGGAACGGGGATCCCCAAGAACGCGCCAGAGCCTTCTCTTTCTTCTCTTCTATCTTATCATTATCTCTTCTCACAGGTCCTCAGATGGCCATTTCCTGCCAGGATCATTCTCTGCCAACCTTTCCCAGAAAAGGACTGTTTCCTGGAAAAGATAGGGCTTGTTGAGAAACACAGAGGGGCAGGCGGCGAGCCACACTGAGGGCACCCCGTGTCAGTGCGTGCCATTGGAGCCTCCAAGGATACGGCTTGTAGGGAGAAAATAGCTGGTGGCCAGGACAGCGGGCTACGAAACCCTCAAGGTTAGCAGAAGGCCTGAGCAGAGCTAGGCAGGGAGAGGCCTTTTGGTTTGGCTACCTGGCCGAGAAGGTGACCTTCCTAAGTTCTTCCTAACTTACAATGCTGTCCCCCACCCCCAGCCTTCCCCACGCCCGCCTCCAGCCCTACACACTCGTGGTAGCCCTTGTGTTCCTTCTCTCCCAACTAAAGGGAATTCAAGATAAAGAATTATGTTTATCTTGCCTGGGGGGTTCGACTAGTACATTTGTCAGCGCCGGAGCTGGGGTTTAAACGCGACTAGCTAGTTCATTTGTCACGGGGGCGTATTTATCTGTGTTTGGAAGATTTAATTTTTCCCAATGAAGAACTGTATAAATAGGTCTAATGAGCCTTGAGGGCTCTCATTTGCTTTTAGAGTTTACAGCAAGCTGGGACACCTCAGAGTACACTCGCCTCTTAGGCTGCTGTGCCGCTCACCAGGAGGGGGACCGGCAAAGGCCAGCACCGTTCTCGTTCTGGAGGGTGCTTGTGGCCTTGGGATGCCCAGGTTTTCCCATTCAGGGGCTTGCGTTTTGGGATGTTTAGTTAAGATGATTTTTTTCTTTATGCTTCTGATAATCTGCATAATCTTTTGTTTGTGTAGCTGGCGAAGTGCTCTCCAGATAAAAGAGAAGGGCACAGTTAATATATATGAATAGCAGAGTTCCACCGGGGGCCTGCCTGCTCTGGAAATCGGCCTCTCCTTCGAGGCGCCGCCTGCTCCTGGCTTTCCTATTTTCTTTCTTTGTTTTATTAGCAGAGTTTCTGTCTGATTAAGGGCCAGTGTTAGCTCCAGCAGTCTGTGCATGTGGGGGGGGGGCGGGGGGGGCGAGGAGCAAGGGTAGAGGGTTCGAGAAGGAGAGATAGATCGACAAGGGAGGCTGTGGTATGGAGGGAGGGCAGTGGAGAGCCAGAGAGGTCGAGGCCAGGGAGGGGAAAGAAGGTTTGGAAAAACTGAGAAAAACAGGAAGATAATGAGGAAGGGAGAAGAGAGTGAGAAGATGCGGGGAGGGAAAAAAGGTGGGGATTAGGAGAGAACATCATAGCTGTTATTGCTGGAAGAGGCCCCAGAAATGATATTTTTGTTGTATAGCTGGGAGAGAGCAGGACAGGGACTTGCCCGTGGCCACACGCAGTGACCGGCAGAGCCCGGCTTCTGTCCACGGCTGTCCTCTGCGGAACTCCCAGGGGGAGAAGAAAAAAGAGACGCATACAGGGGCTTTTGTAGAACTTTGCGGGTTCTCGCTTCAAGCCAGGAGTCAAGACTGCTCACCTTGGGTAAAGAGAAAGCCCTCTACCCCCTGCACGGGCCACTGCTTTGTAACAGGTGTTGTCTGCTCTGGTCTAAGGCTTGAAATCACCTGGGGGAGATCAAGAAAGCGGAACTCCTAGTCCAGATTTGCAACACATTAAAAAAAAAAAAAAGACCCAGCTGATACATGCTTACTCTGTGTTGACTCCTCTGAGGGTGACCGCACTTATTTCTTAGACTCTTCACATCAGAACACGCTTTGTGACTTTCTCTACAACACACGCACATGAGCGCACACACACATGTGCGCACACACACACCGTGGAGGGGGGGGGTATAGGTCCTATCCCCAGCCCTGCGGGGAGTTTGCCAACCCTTTCACTGCTTGCCTCCGTTTCCTCTCCTGAGGAATGGCCAGTTTGGCCTGCTGATCTCTGACCTCTGAAGCCCCTTGGTTTCCATATCCAGGGACCGCAGAGACAGACCGGTTTGGGGCAGAGAGAGTGGGCTTTGGGCAGGCTTATGAGCTGTGTGACTAGACAATTTTTAAACAAAGTTTTCTCTCTGCTCAATTTTCCCCATTTGTTTTTAAAAATCTTGGGGCTAATAATTTCTACCTCCTGGAATGTGTGTGAGGACGAGGCCAGCAGAGCCTTGCTCTGGGACAGTGGAGGTGAGTCATGTCATGTCTCCTTCATTGTCCTTGGTTGGTAGCTGTGGCCTCTTTCTTCTGTCCTATGACTCTGAGGTGTCTGCGCTGAAAGCTGGCCCATGTTGCTTTGCCAAAGCTGATCGGGGTCATCTCTTCTGAACTCTGCCTTCTAATCGTGTCTCCTTGGTAGCTTGGAATCAGCCATGGTGGGATTATTTACACCATGGAAATTGTCACATGTTGTAAATCAAGAATTATTTTTTTCTTTGAAGAGTCGGTCGTTAAACAGGAGCAGCACACTCTGGGGCCTGATCTTCCTATTTTATTTAGGTTTACTCTGATTTCTCTGGAGTTTGAGCATATTATCCATTTAGGCAATAACTACTTATTTTGTGCCTACTCTGAATCAGGGATGGGTGAGGTTGCCCAAAAAAATACAGGACATCCAGATAAATTCTAACTTTAGATAAACCGTGAATACTGTTTTAGTCTAAGTATGTCCCATGCAACATTTGAGATGTACTTACACTAAATAAAAATTAAATGGAACTGAACATCCTGTATTTTTACTTGCGTATCGGTCAACCTTAGCCATGGAGAATCCACTTCTACGAGATAATCTTCATCCATGTTGCTTACAATCTGGTAGGAGTGCCCACCTTGTGAAATATGAAATCAAGGGATTAACCTGGGCCTTTTTACACTCTTCATCGTCATCTATGCTTTATTTAGTGTTTATTGAGCAACTATTGTGTGCTACACACTATTCTAGGTTCTGGGGATTCAGCAGCAGACAAAGCACACACATCTCTATTCTCACAGAGCGTCCCTCTTGTTTGGCAGGCACAGATGATAAATAAGATACAACTGTAAGAGATATGCAGTATTAGATAGTGGTAAGCACTTGGAGAAAAATGTACTAGAGAAGGGACCTATGGGAGGTAAGGGAACAGTTCTTTCCGAAGGAGAGTGTTCCAAGTAGAAGAAACAGCAAATGCAATGCCCTTTATTGGGTGTTGGCCAGATGCCAGGCCTGTGCTAAGCGCTTCACATCCCTTAGCCTATGTAATCCATGCAGCAGCCCTATGCAGGAGGTATTAGTATCATTCCCCTTTTGCATGTGAGCAAACTGAAGATTTTTTTGAGAGGTGAAGTCTCTCACACAAGGTCACCCAGCTACTCTACTGCGGAGCCTGCACTCTCACTCAGGACTGGCTGGCAACCACCTAGCTTTTCTTTCCCACTGAGAACAAGTTTGGGAAAAGGCGCTTCTGAATTCTCTGTGCTCCCAACATGCTGTGGCTCTGGGGAGGCTCCAGGAGGAGGCTGGGACAGCTCTGGGCCTTCCTGGCTGAGGCTGAGAGCAGTTCCGCCGGTGCCCTGCCTAAGGAAGCAACGTGCTGGGGCCTACAGGACCCCCCTCCTTCCACACCCAGCCCCAGACCAGGGTCCTCAGGGCCATGTGTCACGAGGTGGCTTCTGTCTGCACCACTACCCCTCGGGCCGGCACGCACTGGCCCTCGCAGGCCTCCGTGGGCCGGTGTGCATCAGGGCTCCCCGCAGGACGGCGGGGATACCGGCGATACCGTCTGGCCTCCCTGGTCTCCGGCTAAGGGCACTTCACCCCGCCCAGGAAGCGCTTCGGCCGGCCTTTGGAGCCTTCTCCCAGGCGGTGGGGGGCTGGCGGTCACCCCGAGGTCCAACAGACGCTGACCTTGCACCTAAAAAGAATACATTGTTTTCAAACACGGCTTCCTATTCCTGCCAGATAAAGCAGCACATTAACAATGCGTCCAGGTTGTAAAATGTTGGCCGGGGATTCGTTTTTAGCAGCAAACTTTTTGTCAAGAGATTGGCATTTTCCTCCCCATTCACGAAGGCCGGCTCTCCTTTCAGGGCTGGGCGCTGGCCCCTGGGGACACACACACACACACACACACACACACACACGCACACGCACGCACACGCACACACACACTCGGCAGGGCTCAGCCTCGCAGCGTTGATAACATTGTTATTATTAGACGTGGCCTCTGGATTCCTGAAGTTCATTCCGAAACAACGGCCCTTGTGGGGGAATGAAAGAGCAGCTCCGGCTACCCCGGTGGCGGAGGATCCATTACCTCCTGGCCTGTGAGAACCTTCCCCCCGGGGCCCAGAAGCCCGCCTGCTAAGAGTCCCCGGCACCTCCTGGAACCCCAGTGCCCCGAGGGCCCCTGCCCCCGCTCTCACCCGCCGCCCCGCGGTGCCCAGCCCCTCCTGCCTCAGGCAGACCTGACCGGGGCTCATTGGACCCTGGGCCTGCTGACCCCCGAGCCCTCGCTTCTGCTCCATGCAACTGTCTGTGCCCCAGTGCCCCCTCTTTCCTGTCCCGCAGCTGGGGTGCACCTGTCCTGGGCACTGCCCGTCCGCGCCGACTGTCAAATTTCACTGCTGCTTTATCGGTTTCTTCCTAAGGACGCTTTAAGACGAGTGTAAGTTTTTATCACAAAATTACTGCCTTTAAGTATTTGTCTGTGCCTTCCCAGCCAGATGGTAAGCCACGAGCTTCCTGATGCCTTTGTGGCTTCTCATGTGCCTAATAATACCAGACTGTGAGGTCCTTGCGGGCAGAAGTGTCTCTCCCCCTCCCATTATGTATGAAATATAACTTGACCCTCCAACAACGCGGGTTCGAACTACAAGGGTCCACTTATATGCGGATTTTTTTTAAGTAAATACAGTACAGCCCTGTAAATGTAGTTTCTCTTCCTTATGATTTTCTTAATAACATTTTCTTTTCTCAGTCTCACGATATTGTAAGAATACAGTGTACATAACACGTTTAACATATGCAAATATGTGTTAATTGACTGTGTTTTGGGGAAGGCCAACAGTAGGCTATTAGTAGTTAAGTTTCTGGGGAGTCAAAACTTAATACCCAGATTTTAAACTGCAGGGGTATCAGCACTCCTAACCTCCACATTATTCAAGGATTGACTGTGTTTGCAGTCAAGTGCATAAATTGCACTAACCTTAAATGTATACACACACACACACTGAGCTGTACCCATGTATATGTAAATATATACAAAATATATTTAACAGGTGTGTGTGTGTGTGTGTGTGTGTGTGTGTGGCTGTTGACCAACACCCAGATCGAGATACAGTGTTTCTAGGTTTCTCCTGCCCCTTTCTGGTCAATGCTTATCCCACCTCCTGAGATAACTAGGTTTTGACATCTAGCAAATATCTCAAGTGTTTTTTCAACCCCCATAGCAGATGTTTGATTAAAATATTTTTTAAGTAAACAGTATTACGCATTGCTCCCCATGAATGCTGCAGAGCACTATACTCGGTTGACAGCCTGAGGTTGGCTCTTGGTTCTTAACGAGTTAATCGTGTAAGCCTGCGGTTAAGTTTCAGTAACTCTGTTCAGTGCTGGATTTAAACACAGTGGAAACCAAGTTAAGGGCAGTGCTGTTCTGTATATCAGTATGCCCACTGAGCCAAGGAGACCCATTTATTTTTAATTGAATTAAATTGCTCACAAAATGAAAGTAGCATACTTTCATTAATATTTAATTACATACAGTGTTAAACAATGATCACAAAGAAAACTTTGCAGCTTTTTTTGTCTCTGCTTTTTTTTATTATTACTTTGTTAAACAAGATACTTTTATTAGCTGTTTTATGCTTGGAATTTTAAGGGCCCTGTTATTATACCACTCAAGAAGTACTTAATTGGCAGGACTCAGCTGAATGAGGTGGTAGGTTGGCTGTGACGCTGGCCACTGGTAATTGTGTGTGTGTGTATGTGTGTGTGTGTATGTGTGTGTGTGTGTCCACATATATATGCTCTAGCTTCAATTACTGAATCACAGAGAGATATTTGAGGGAGCATCCAGGGCCTCCAATGAAGATATGAAAGTCCACATTCTAGATATCTTAAGGCCAACTAGCCATGCCTACTCCTCCAAAAAATTCTGTACATGCTAAGACATCACTTTTTGTAACAGATCATCCCAAAGGAAAAAGAGTTCTACTTTGGCAGCTTATTTCTGTATTTTATTGGATTGTTCTCACATCACAGAGCAGTGATTCTCAAACTTTTGGGGACCTAAGAAGCCCCTTGAGGTGCTTGTTAAAATACAGATGCCCTGGTCCCATGGCCAAAAACTTTAATTCAGTAAAGGCCAGAGAATCTGCATTTTTCACAGGCTTCCAAGGTACTGATTCTGATGCGGGGGTTAGAAGACCACACTGAGAAATATCACCATGAAGACAGAGAACAGAGGAAAAGAGACCATCTAGTCATATTTTTGGCAATGGAATTGTTTTTCAAGGCAAGTCTCCTATGGTTACTCCAATAGTTAAAACAAATAAAAGGATTGTTGCTATGATTAAAATGGTGATGGGGTCCCTTTCCTTTTTCCCCATGTCTCCTCTTGGCCTTTTCTTGGAGGCTGGAGCCACAGAGCTATGGCACTTGGAGGTACAGTTTGAAAACCCTGAAGTAGTCTTGGTAGATAAATAATAGACGTTTTAACTAGTTAAGTAAATTTGTAACATCATGAAGGAATTGTGTAAGATGTGTCCAAAGATAAAATAGCTTCCCAAAGAAATAGTACTGAATTCTCTGGAACAGGAATCTAAGCAGCCTTTGGCTGTCAGTTGACAGGGATATTCATTCAATGGTTCATTCATTTAACAAAAATTGGCTGAATGGCCACCATGCAGTGGACGCTAAGCGTCAGCACTGGGAAGCAGCAATGGACAAGAAAGGCCAGGTCACTGCTGTCCTGGGGCTGTGTTGTACTGGTAGGACAGATGGTGGACAGGAAAGCAACCACATACAGGCTTTGGAGGGTACAAACACAGTCATGTGTTATTCAGGGAGGGTGTCCCAGAAGAGGTGATCTTTGAGCTGAGACTTCTATGATGAGGGGGAGGCTCCAATGGAAAGAATTGACGGAAGGAGCATTTTGTGCAGAAGGAGTGCCAAAACTCTGAGTAGGAATAAAGAAAAGAGGGAAAATAATATAGTTGCAGCACAGCATGCAATGGTATGAGATGTGGGCAGAGAGTCTGGACGGCACTAGATCAAACCCCAAGGCCACAAGTGTGACTGATGTGGAAGCCAATGTAACTTTGGTTATTTCACTGGAGTAGTGACTGTGGCTGCTTGTATCTTCCAAAGTTGTGCCATAGTGTCTCTCATCCCTACTCTCTTCTGCAATGCGACTTTGTCTCTTCCTCATCAAAACGTGGAGTTTACTTCTCTACTCTCATGTATCTGATTGCGATCCCTGATTGCTTTTGACCAACAGAATACCGTAGAAATGATGCCATGCCAGTTTTAGGCATAGCTCTTAACTGGCCTGGCAACTTTTTTCTCCTACTTCTTGGAACATTCACTCTTGGGACCCTCCCTCTTGGAACCCAGAGACTGTGAGAAGGGAGAAGCCCAAGCCACATGAAAGGACCATGTGGCACTCTTTGCTTGATAGAGCTAACTGGATGCAGTCATCTGTCAGCATGAAGCGCCAACCAGGAGGGGGAGCCATTTTGGATGTCTAGACCCGCTGAACATTCAGATGGATGCAGCCCAGCCAACACCAGGCTATTAAATGCAGGGAGAAATCCTAAGCAAGAGCCACCCTGCAGAACTCAATCAACTCTGAACCACAAGAGATAGTGCCAAATTGTTATTTCAAGCCATGTCTTAGGGTGGATGGTTACTCAGGAAGAGATATCCAGACCAGTTCAACACTGAGATGCCCTGATAACATGAATCTGGAATACTGGTTCAGTTCTTTTTGTCCCTTTATTGTGTTGCCATAGACCTCTTTATGGATAAGTTCCGAGCAAATGAAAAACTAAGAGAGACTTTTAAGACAACCCACTTCCAAAATCTAAGTTGTTTTCTCTTCGGTGTGAATAGCTCCTTGCCCCAAGGATTTTACTAATATTAGTATTCTAAAATTATTCTCTTCTTTGATTATATCCTCCTCTTGTTCTAGAAGCTTAAGCATCACAGAGCAAATGAGAGCTTGAGTTCAGAAAACTCTCTCAAAGGATAATTTTTCTTGGGTGGTAAAGAGTGGTTTCGGTTATCTGTAAACTCCAGGGTTCATCAGGAAGATTCTGGGCTTTGGTTTCAGAAAGAGAATGGGTTGGATTCCTCTTCCACCATCTCCTGATTGTATAGTTTGGGTCCAATAAATTAAACTTTCTAGTCTGTTTCCTCATCTGTAATACTGAATTATAGAGAAGATAATACCAAATAGTAGAGGAGAGGGGACTAAATGAGATTTTTGCAAAATGCCTTGTGAATGTACAGTAGGCACTCAGAAAATGCTATTGCATCCCACTCTCTTCTACACTCTAATTTCCTCCCTTCCTTTTCTCCCCACTCTGTTCCTCTCTGATAAGATGAGGAGCTTAGAGCACAAAAACAGGGGCTGCAAATGAGAAAACTGTAAAAAGAGCTTGGGGTCCCATAAGCATGTCACTTGGCTTAGTCACAGAGGTTGGAAAGGGTGCAAAGGTTCCCCTCCAAAGTCCTTGGAGGCTCGTGTTTCTCCCTTTGCTGGGTGATTCATGATCTTGCGGCTATTTCAGGTTATTGCTAATTGGCCTTTTAGTTTACAAAGCACTTTCACATACCTTATTGCATTTGATCTTTGAAATAATTGCAGGACAGGTATTATTTTCCTCATTTTACAGATGAGCCAACTGAAACTCACGATGGTTAAGAAATGAGCCCACAAACTGAGAGTTGAAAGGCAAAGTCTGAACTTGAACCCAGATGAGCTGGCTTCTCTGTTAGAACAGTTCCACTCTTCTCATACTGTCTGCTGAAAATAATCATCACATCAGTGACACAATAATGGTTGTCTCTCAAGAGATGTCTAATATGTGAGTTTTTTTTAAAGGCAGTTCTGGGAATAGAAAAATAAGTACAAATCATAGCCTTTCTTCTGGAATAGAATTGCCATTTAGTATAGAGTTGAGAAAAGAGCTTTTTGACCAACTCTTTCTATCTTTCTAGCTCTCTTTAGTACCCTGACTCCAACAATTCCAGTCGCCCCACCAGAGTAGATCCCCTTTGACCCTACCACCATTTTATCATCGCTTACTTGACTCATGTCTTTGTTTCTCTTCTTCCCTAGTTGAGATTCTAAGGCCCATCATTAGAGCAACCCCTTATGTAACATTCTAGTTCTTCTCATTGGACTCATCTGGCAAAATGCCAGCCCTGGTTACACTGAACTCTCAACCCACAAGGCACCCACACATTCCTAGCTGACCAAGGCTGGAGGAAAACACACAACTACGATGAGTGGTCTCAGTTTAAGTTCAGGATGACCATATTCAACTTGGCTCTCACTGTTGGCTGCCAATTCTACCATAACTCCCTAGTCCATTCACTCTCCTCACCTTTCCAATGACCTCGCCTCCTTCTCCTCTTTCCTAGGTATTCAGTGTTTCCCCTCCTACCCATGCTCCGAAGGGAAATTCCAGAACTTTATCAACCACATCCACCCACCTCCTTGCCTTTGTACTATGTGCTTGCTCTACCTTCAACATTCAGCTTCCTACTTAAGAAAAACCCCTTCACTTTTGCTACTTGATACTCGAAGCAGTCTTGAGTCTTGTTATTCAAGGACATCACTCTGGCAATTCTTCTGTATCATCCCTTTCTTCTTTTATGATGCATCAATCTGCTCAGTATACAACCACTGCTGTTTTTCCCATCTTAAAAAAATTCCTGCCTTGTCCTCTTATCACCCTTTAGCTTTACCTCTATTTCGCTGTTGTTCTTTATAGTCAAACTCAAAAGAATTGGTGACATTCAATGCCACAATTTCTCTTCAGTTCTTACTCTGCTCCAGTTTGTGCTTCTCCACCCCTCCCTCAAACCACCAAAACTGTTTTCATCGAGGCCACTAATGACATCCATGTTTCCAAATCCAATGATGACTTCTCAGTTCCCACCTCCTTTGTCTCTAAGAAAAATTTAACAATGTAGACGACTTCCTCCTCCTCCTTCTTCTTTTTTTTTTTAAGATTTTATATAGTTATCTGAGAGAGAGAGCATTCACATGTGCGCAGGAGAAGGGGGAGGGGCAGAGGGAGATGGAAAAGCAGGCTCCCCGCTGAGCAGGGAACCTGATGTGGGCCTCAGTCCCAAGATCCTGATATCATGACCTGAGCTAAAGGCAGACGCCTAAGTGTCTGAGTCACCCAGTCTCCCCGCCCCCAATTTTTTTTTTTTTAAGATTTTATTCATTTATTTGAGATGACTTCCTCCTTCTTGATTATCTCCTTCACTAGGGTCTTAAGATACCATATGTTTCTAGACTTCTTCCAGTTTGCTGGCCACTCCTTCTCATTCTCCTTTGCTGGTTCCTGTTCAATTCCCTGATCTCTAAACAATGAAGAATACCACAGCTCCAACTTCGGACATCTTGCCTCCTTTACTGTACGATCGCTGCCTTAATGATCTCATCTAATCTCTTTCAGTAAGCTGATGACTCTCTATCACAGGCTGAATTGTGTCTTCCAAAATTCATATGTTAAAATCCTGACCCCCAGTCAGATTAAGAATGTGACTATATTTGGTGAAAGGGTCTGTAAAGAGGCAATTAAGGTTAAACAAGGCCATCAAGATGGGCCCTGATCCATTGTGACTGTTGTCCTGATAAGAGGGAATTCTGACACATAAAGAGACACAAGGGATATGCATGCATAAAGAAAGACCACACGAGGACACAGCAAGAAGGCAAGGTGAGAGGCCTCAGGAGAAACCAAACCTGCTGACACCTTAATCTTGGATTTCCAGACTCTAGAACTGTCGGAAAATACATTTCTATTGTTTTAGCCACTCATTCTGTGGTTTTATGTCATGGCAGCCCAAGCCAACTCTTACATTCCCATGGTTATTTCTCCAGCTCAGATCTCGCCCTAGGACTTCTATAGACAATTGGCTACTTAACATCTCCACTTGGATATCTAATAAGCATGTCAGGCTTGACCTTCCTTCCAAAGCCATTTCTCCAACAGTCTTCCTGTCTTAATAAATGATAACTCCAAGCTTATGCTTAAGCCAAAAACCTTGGAGTCCCCTGTGACTGCCTTCTGTCTCTCTTTCTCTCCTTACCCTTTCCTCTCATCTTCCATATTGAGGTCACAAGCAAATATGTCCCTGTCCAGCTCTACCTTCAAATTATATCCCAAACGCATGACTTTGCATACCACCATTATGTCACTACCTTGGTCCGATCTCCATCGTCAGTTACCTGGGGAAGTCCAGTAACTTCCAATCTGTTCTTCCTCTTTCTGCCTTTATCTCCTTCTTGGTCCATTTGCAGCTCTGAAGCCAGACTGATAGTATGAACACATACTGGGTCACATCACTCCTCTGCTCAAAATCCTGTAATAGTTCGTGCCTCACTCAGAATAAAATCAAGTCCTTATTATGCCTCACATCTCTCACCTCATTTCCTACTCTTTTCTCTCTCACCCACTTTGCTCCAGCTCAGCTGCCTCCAACTTTTCTTTTTTTTCTTTTTTCTTTTTTTAAGATTTTATTTATTTATTTGAGAGAGAGGGTATAAGGCGGGTGAGGGGCAGGGGGACAAAAGCAGACTCCCCGCTGAGCAGGGAGTCCCATGTGGGGCTCGATCCCAGGACCCTTGGACCATGACCTGAGCCGAAGGCAGTCACTTAACCAACTGAGCTACCCAGGCACCCTGGCCTCCAACTTTTCTTCAGACACATGCCAACACTTCTACCTCAGAACCTTTGTTCTCACTTCTCCCTTTGCCTCTAGTGCTCTTCTCCCAGATACCTTTGGGTCTTTCCCTGATCTTTGATTTATCGTTTACCACTCTTCTTGACTTTACTTCTTGAGAAATATATTTCCCCAGAGTCTGTCCATGTTAGGCCCTGGTTGAGTTGCTGAGGATATATCATGAAAGGTCTGATGACGGGAGACAGGGAAACTCATTATGAAATGAGACACACAGCATGTCACATGGACACAAGTGTGGGGAAGCAGGTCTAAAGCGGAGAGGTGGGTGGTCAGGAAGATTCCATAAGGTCATTTGAGCCAGGCTTGGAGCGTAGGGAGCAAGGCTTGGGGATAGCTAGGCAAAGAGTACTCAGAGCAGAAGGGAGGCAAACATCCCTTGAGACTCCTGGGGGGACAGTGTCTGCAGAAGGGCCAGTGAGGACAGAGGCACAGAGGTTACTAGGCAGGAAAAAGCCTCAACGTTGAGGCAAAAACTCAAAGGGGATTGCATCAACTTTATGTTTTCCAGCAAGCTAAGGAAAATCATCAGCCAGCTGGGGCAGAGGAATGAAACTATCTGATGTATATCTTAAAGAAGTCCCTTGAGGAAACAGGGAGACAAGTGTGAGTTCGTTGCAGCTGGGGGGACGGTGGTGGCCAGCATCAAGATAGTAGCATCCAAAGTAGTAGGAAGAAGTCCTTGGATTTCTGATGTATTTGAAGACAAAGAAAAGGGAGTGGGTAAGGGGCTTAACTATTTGATACTTGGGCATAAGATGAAGAAAGAAGGCCTGAGTGGAGGGAGGAAGAATAATGTGACAGCTAAAAGGACAGACTGAATCATAGTGCTGTCAATGTCTTATTATGTAACCTCACACAAGTTATATAAACTCCTGGAATCTTAGTGTCCTCATCTATACAATAAAGATTGTAAGTTTTTCCTCTACTTAAGAATTGTGGTGGGGATTGAAACAAGGTAATATAGGGAACATTTTTTTATGATGAGACACAGAAAGAAAGGAATCCATAGATGGTAGTTGTGTGTGTGTGTGTGTGTGTGTGTGTGTGTGTGTGTGTGTGTAGTAGGGATCACAGGTTAAGGGTAAGTTTGAGGTTCAGGCTTGTTCTGTCTGATGCTAGAAGTAGACTAAGGTACTCTCTGAGAAAGAATTCATTCAAAAGGAAGAAGAAACCAGGTATGAAAATGATGAGAAAACATAAGAAGGGGAAGAGCAAATCTGACTTGCTTCCTGGTCCAGCTACAGGAGCTCATGTCTGGTCCCTAGGGTGAGAGATTACACCTGTAAAATGAAAAAAATGAAAATAAATATCAACTCCAAATATTAATATATCAGGGACCGAAGCAGCACTGCATTGTGGCCTGTCAACAGCGTATAGCTCAGGGGTGCCTGGCCCGCTCAGTCAGAAGAGCATGACAGTCACGATCTCAGGATCATGAGTTCAAGACCCATGTTTGGTGTAGAGATTATATAAACAAAGAAGCAGATGAACGAACAAACAGTTTGAGAAAGCACGAGAAAGTTGGTCTACCATAAACCACCGTCCATTTTGGCAAATTGAGGACTCCAGTGTAGCAATAGTGGTGTAGACACAGGGCAACAAAAGCCAGAACAGTGCTTTATGGGAGACCATCATGTCCTAGGAAGATGGCAGTGGTTCCTGGCAGAGGCAGCTGGTGTTACACTCAGTGGTGATGGGAGCCGTGCTCAACAAAAGTAATGGTATCCAGCAGAATTGGCATAGTGCTGGTGGATGGCTCAAAGTAGCTGAAAGGACATATACATTAGCAAATATGACACTCCACTGGGGACAGAAGAACTGTACTTGGAGGGCAAGGTGGAAGTGGAAGAAAGAAGAGTGGAGGGGGCAGTTCTGCTGGATGGGGGGCATCAGTAGAGGTAGGGAGAGGCAAAACAGGAAGTGATATTTGCATTCCCTGGGATCTCATCATATTCAGAGTTCAGGGAAATGGGAAAGTTTGGCTCCCTAAAGACAGTAGGGTAGATTAGTAACTAATGAATATTCATGCCCAAAGGAGTTTAAGTATAGGATCGATATCAGTGAAGAGAGGTTGTAGAAGTATACTGTGAACTCTACCTTCAACCAACTCTGTTTTATTTTTTAAAGTTTAAATCAATGTTGAGATAAACTTGTAGAGAACATATCTATCAAATTTACTATCACAAAACAAGGATAACTGCTAATAATGATAGCTAATATTTATCAAACTCTTACTGTATGGCAAGTATATATGTCTTAGTCACAGCATATGTGAAAAGAAATCTCAATACAAAAAATAATGTGAATGATGCCCTCCCCCCCAAAAAAGCCCAAAAGAAATATGCGTTTAAGAGGCATTATAAAAGCTTATGTTTAAAATTAGGTAGGTAATTGTCTTATTCAACAAAATTTAGAACACACATGAAATGTGTTGCCCAGATGCTATACTTTAAAAAATATAAATGAAGTATATATTTTCCAAAGAAGATGTGAAAGCTAGAAAAACGACTCAAAACCCAGTCCAACGAAGTGTTGTTGAAAGCACAAGAGATTTTTAGTCTGGAGAGGAGAAGACTGAGTGGGGGAACATCTTCATTATCTTCAAATACACTACTAGTCACAGGAAGAGTGATTACTTTTTTTCCGGATGACCCCAATTGGGCAGAACTGGGACCAACAGCTGAAGATGCTGGGAGAAAGATTTTCATATAATATAATGAAGACATTTCTAAGAGAGTTGTCTGATGTTAGGATGGGCAATCTAAAGAGGAAGTGAGGTCTTTTTCATTAGCGGTGTCCAATTACAGATGCATCGTCACTTGGCAACAGCAACAGAGGCAATTTCAGTGTTCGAGTGGGGTCCATTTAAACAGCCCCTTCTCACTTGGAGGTGGTTGGGTTAGATTAGTTGAAGTCATAATGCTAGTGGCCTGTGAGGGGCCATGGTGCACCTGACTGTATTCCAGAGCCACTGCTGACCCTCTCAGTGGCCATAAGTAGAGCGTCACTTGTGTTGACAGAAAAAGAAATAATTTTCAGAAAAGCCATGGCAATGTGAAATCGAAGTCAGGATTCTGTTTTCTCTGTAAAGATATTTAAAGATCACAAGCTTTTCGAGGCACCTGCCTGGTTCAGTCTGTGGAGTGTGAGACTCCGGGTCTCAGGGTTGTGGGTTCAAGCCCCACGTTGGATGTAGAGATTACTTAAAAATAAAATCTTAAAAAAATAAAATAAAATTGCAAGCTTTTCAAGAGAAAATATAAAAATAAAATGAAATCATGAAGTTGGTATAAGCCCTCTGATGACAACACATTGATGGCAATGCAAGGCTCAAATGGAAGGGACAGTCATCACTACAACTACCATGTCCCAACAACCCACATCCAACACCAACTGAGAGAATTCAACCCTCTGCACACTGTATATTTACCTCCTAATGACACAAATCCATATCCTTGTCACCCCTATAGATTGTAGGCATCCTGAGTTAGAACCATGTGTGATTTAGGCTTGGATCCCACAAAGCTTCTTGCATAGGCCTTTAGATGCAGATGATGCCTTTTACTGAGTTAATAAATCAAAACTTTTTACTAAAGAGCCTCAAGAAAGTGGTTATTTTAATGTCAAAAAAACAATCCAACAGATTATTCAATATCATATATATTTTTTAACCTTCTCAAGTGACCTACCTGTCAAAATGAATTTCACAGTATAGTCATTTGCATGGAAAGGTAAGTTACACAGTGAAAAACATTCCCATTTCCAAAGAAAATGAACCCAGTTCCCATTGAATTTATTAGGCATTTATCAAGAGCCTACTACATGGCAGTCAACAGGCCAAACTACAGGGATTACAAAAATGACTCAGATGTGAAACCCACTTGTAGAAAGCTCTCAATCTTATGAGATGAAGTGATAGATAAACTATTGCCAGAGTCTCCAACAGTCGGTCCCATTTTACCTGCATAAGAAGGAAGTAGGAACTTGGGGGTTGAGACTGAGCCAGCAGAGAAGACAAGAGATTAAGAAAGAGGAGATGGAACTTGGAGACATGGTGAGGGCTGGAGCCCTAGCAGAAGGGATGGTTAGTGAGTATTCCCTGGCTACACAAAGGTATACCTTACAATGAGAAGTTGAATATTTAGTTTTATTTTATGCTCTGACGGCAATCACATGGGCCCTTTGTCATTACTATTGAAGTCTTCAGTAAAGTTTGCTCTATAGAGCTTTGTTGGGTGAGAATGTTTGGGGTAAAATAAAACAAAGGGATCATGTCCCATTCTGGACCCCCGTGGGGTACATGGGTTGAGTAGCTACAAAGGTGAGCTATGAGGAAGATTGAAAATTTATCAGAAGTGGCAAACAAGGACCCGAATGACTAGCTGAGGTACAGGATCCCCCAGAAAACCCTGAAAAATTTGGGAGAGACCCTGAGTTTTCTTTTAAATGCGGAAAGGGAATATGAGCCAAGCTTAAAGGACCACACAGCCTCATCAACCCAAGGGCTTGGAATCAGACAGGTAGTTGATATATTGTTTTGCAAAGAAAAGAGAAATGTGATGTGGTAAAGCAGTTAGATGTGGGTAGAAGAATAAAAAAGAATAATTCAAAGGTATCACCACAGTTTCCTTTGTAGGAGCAGAAGACAATGGTAGTGGCATTGATAAGTGATAGCAAGAGAATGTTTTGGACCATATCGAATTAGCAGTGATGGCAGAATATTTTCAAGGCAACATCCCAGAGGATGTTGGAACTACAAGATCATAGCTAAGTACAATTTGGGGGTATACAGTAGGAACATTAGGTTAGAGGTGATAATGGAAGCCGTGAAACAGAAGGCTTCAGAGAGATTGATGTGTAATATTCAAAATTAAGAGGTGATAGAGAGCCGAAGATAGCTGGGGAGAAGAGGAAGCAGGGATCTAGGAGGACAGCCAAGAAGTTAATGTAATGGGAGGCCAAGAAGAAGCGTCATCCAGTAAGTGATTGATCAACAGTGTCAAGTGCAGCAAGATACAATGGAGGAAATAGATAAGGGGGAGCCTACCAAATTTGTATTAATATGTGTATAAAGTATT
The DNA here is from genome assembly GCA_028534135.1 of Potos flavus. Classification (NCBI taxonomy): domain Eukaryota; kingdom Metazoa; phylum Chordata; class Mammalia; order Carnivora; family Procyonidae; genus Potos; species Potos flavus. Next base: position 24,983,684 of record CM052893.1, read on the forward strand.
TTACTTTTGTATATAGACTTCCAGAATTCAAACATCATGATCATAATCAAATAACAATCTTGTTGTGACAAATGTAGCGGCAACAGAAAATATTTATATCCTTTTTAAAACAAGATTTTGCTTAAGTAACCTCTACATCCACCGTGGGGCTTGAACTTATAACCCCAAGATCAAGAGTTGCATGCTCCACCGACTGAGCTGGCCAGGTGCCCCTATATTCTTAAAGATATTCCTAGAGAGTTTATGATCAAAAAGGCAAAGATTTGAGCAGTACAAACACATATGTGGATTGAACAATTATGACAGTATTTGCACAGCTTGAGATATTTCCAAGTGCTGGCTTATGAGCCTTTAAAAGCATATTTGATAAAGATAAATTGGAATTTAAGCAAAAAACTTAGATTGTTCCTTAGAGTTCAACATAACAAAATGACCCCCTGCAGACTAAGCAAAAAGAAGTCAACATCTATGACATATATTTTAGAGAAGCATTAGTATTTAACCCCCTCTTCCCAAAACCTAGTCCTTAAAAACCAAGTGGGTAATTGGTAACTTGTATATTGATGCTTGTGCTTTGCATGCAAATATCCCTTATTCTGATGACTGGACATTCTTATCCTTCTATATCTTTCATCCAGCCTTTTGCTGGGAATTTCTTCCTGGCTACCTGCCTCTGAGATGTCTAGATTTCCTCCGACTTCCCTGCATTTTTCTTCTTTGCTCTTCCACAGCCCCCAATTGCTGTCCATTTCTTTGTTGCTCGCACACAGAATTCCAGCTATTTCTCTGTTTTACAAGTCTTCATCTTTTACCTGTGGGACTTAGGAAAGTTATGTAATCATTAACTAGGTAGAAATGCTTTTCGTCTTTATTGGAAAATAAGGTAAGCAGTTGCATAGAACTTATGGAAGCAAGAAACCAAAAATGTAGCACAAATTCCCTCACTATTTTCTGCTTTTTTTAGTTACTGAAGCTCTGTCTGAAGATAAGCTCATTGATAATGTGTGGTAGTGACCTTGACAATGAGCCTAGTAGGCCTCCAACCCTGGGGAGTGCAATTGACCATGGTCTCCAGCTGTTGTGCTGTGAAATCTATGGCTGCATTTACACCAAGGTCTGGCTTCCCATGGGCTTTTTCCAGCCAGCGACTGAGTGTGGCATGAATACTAAGGCAATTTCAACCCTGGGAGACACTGGACTCCTCTGATGGATGACTTTGGCTCCAGGACGCTCCGGGGTCTTGTTGAACTTTTCGTAGACTGCATGGCATTCTAGGATGCTTCGACCCAACCCTCAGCCTTCTCTCCTTCCCTTGAGGTCAGTTTTGCATGACTGCCTGGCAGCTCTTCCAGCTTTTCCTGGTTCCCTCACCATTTTCTATCACAGGCCTTGCTTCTAAGAAAATTCTTGCACATCTAATCCTGTCTTTGTGTGTGCTTCTCAGAGGGCTTGGACTGATACGCACACATACCTAGTAGAAGAGCAAGGCTTACAATTCCATGGGTCTTAAATCTGGGTCTTCTCATTAGCATTTGGTTCTACTCATACAAACTACATCAAAATAGTTGAAAGTGATCTTATTTACAAAGGGGCTGATGGTGGTTAAACAAGCAAATTTGGTGAAGAGTCAACAAAGTTTTTACTGAGACTTGTGTTTAGAAAGTCAAATGCTGGAAGACTTTTGCTAAACCTGTATACTCATTTCTCCCTTGTATTCACATACCACACAAGAGATAGGATTGAGTGAATGGATATTGGTTGTGTAGGGTCTTATTCTCTGGTCTCTAACAGATTTATTCAACATTGCCTGCATATTTGAGGGAAAAGACTGACTCAGTATAACTATGAAGCTGTTCTGACTCAGAGAACAGAAAGTTAGAAATATTTGATTTTCTACAAATGATCTATAAAACTGAGATAAAATTTTTTACTTATCAGATTAGCAAATATTTAAAAGATTGATCTTATCCAATGTTGGTGAGGGGATAAGGAAATAAGCAACTTCTTATATTCGTTAGGAGTATAAACAAGTAAAAACCTTTAGTAAAGTTAAATTGTCAGGATCAAAATTAAAGAAGGACATAATCTATGGTCAAGGGATCCTATTTTAGAATCTTTCATACAGAAACGTTTGTACAAGAACACAAAAATCTATATACAAGCATGTTCATTGAAGCTAATTATCGCATTGTTTTGTAATGGCCAGCAAGGTGAAGTTGGTTATGCAAATTATAGTAGATCCCTATCATGGAATATCACACAACTGTTCACAGGGCTGCCACTAGCCTAGAAGTCACTTTTGTGTAAATCAGAAAAAGACAGCCCCTCTGCTGGACGAACAAAGCCAAACACCAGGAAGCATAATTTGATGAATGAAGCATGGGCTAGATTTTAGCTTTTATTTTCCCCCTGTGCCAAGTGCCCCTTTGCAATGCACAGTTTGAACAATACTTAACAACCCTGCCTATTAAAAATAATGAAATGTTTTACATTATGACATGGATGGATACCCCAATACTGTTAAACACCTTCCCCTCAAGAAAAGAAAAATAATATATGTAAAAGGAGAGAGGAAAGTTGGAGAATGTATTATTTACTTCTTCATAATAAATTTCCCCAAAACTCAGTATCTTAAGACAGCAAATATTGATTCTCTCACAGTTTCTGTGGGTCAGGATTCCTGACACAGATTGACTGGGTCTTCTGGCTCAGGGCCTCTCAAAAGACTGCCTTCAAGGTGTTGGTTAGGGCTGCAGTTATCTCAAGGCTCGATCGGGGAAGGATCAGCTTCCAAGCTTATATATGTGGTTGTTGGCAGGATTTCCTTCTCTGCTATTGTGCTGAGGGCGTCAGTTCCTCATTGGCTGTTGGCCAGAGGCCACCCTCAGTTCCTTGCTAAATGAACTTCTCCATAAGGCAACTTGAAACGTGGCGGCTGGCCTCCCTGAGAGGGAGCAAGTGAGAACTCAGAGAAAGAGTGCAGCAAGATGAGACTCACCGTCCTTTCTAACCTAATTTCAGAACTGACATCCATCACTTTTGCAGTAGGCTATTTGTTAGAAACAAGTCACTAGCTTCAGCCCACACACAAGGGGAAGAGGATCACGCGAGGGCTTGAATACCAGGAGGCTGGGGACATTTGGAACAATTTTAGAATCTGCTTACCACAGAGAATATGTATTGTAACTGTAAATGTGTAAATAGTTATCTCTGAGGCAGAGGATTGGAGGAGGTTTTGCTTTTTTAAATATTATTCCACACTTAAAGAAAAGTTGCAAGAATTGCACAAGGATCTCTTATATGCACGTTCGCCCAGATTAACCAACTGTTTACATTTTGTCCCATTGCTTTGTCTCTGTGTTTCTTTCTGTGTATATGTTCATATAGGCATGCATATTATCTTTTCTTTCTGAACTACTTGAGAGTAAGTTGGAAATACAGTGTCCCTTTATTTCTTAGTACCTCAGTCTTTATTTTTTAGGATTAAAGACCTTTCTTTACCGTGTTAAAATATTAATCAGGAAAATCAACATTGAAACTACACTATTACCAGACTCAATATTCAAATTTTACCAAATTTTTCAAGAATCCTTTTATAGCTATCCTTTTATTCTTGGTGCAGAATCCAATCCAGGGTCGTGCGTTTCCTTTAGTGGTCATGGCTTTTGAGTCTCATTTAATCTGGAACGAGTCCTCCGTCTTTCTGTCTTTCCCGACTTTGACATTTTTAAAAGAGTACAGGCCAGTTATTTTGTAGAAAATCCCTTAATCTGGATTTGTTTGGTGTTAGCTTATAATTCGATTAAACTTTGGGCCCGAATACTGCCAGAGCATTGTTACTATTAAAAGCATTGTGCTTTTCATAAATGTATATTAATAAATATATACTTAATGAACAACAAAATCTGTCACAATGAAGACTTACTTTTGCATATAAAATGGAACATTTTAATACCAGAGAAAAAGAAACCATCTTTCTCCATCTTTACCGATTGCACCAAACCTTCCTATGACAAATGGCAGGATATTGCTGTTGGTGTTTACAGTGGACACTGACCATGAGCTTATTTATTTTCACCATCCTTCTGGTCATAGCATTCTCTTGGACGCTCTAAAGAAAAAGCCAGACAGAGGGTGGCAATCATCAGTGAAATGAATAAATACTTTGAAAATGAAGTTTTAACACAGGGAATGACCTACTAATCTTTAATGGCTATCAACTATGATGTGGATTTCGGCTGGGGATGGCAGCAAAAATTCAATTCTAGTACATGCCAACATTACCTGGCCAATGATAACATTAGAGATTCAGTTAGAGATTCAGCTAATCTTCAAAGGATGAGGAGAACTTTCTAATTTTAGAACCAGCATTTATTCGCGCACCACAATGAACATGTGGTTACTTTTAAAGACCACCGCTAGAGGAATGATAACTAAACTTATGACAGCTTCATTTCCGGTGAGTGGAAGAAAGAAACACGGAGAAGAGGAAATCACAGTAGAGCTGGAATCTAAGAACACGTCTCTATTGAAGGTGTGCTATTTTTCTGGGCTCTTTGAATGTCTTCTTATCACTGTTGTTCACACTCTTTTATGAAGCCTGAGCGTGGGACCTGGGCCTTCTGAACCAAAACCTTCCAGGTAGAACACGCATGACAGATAGGCAGTGTAGTCGGGAAGTGTTTAACCTCTAGGCATCTTTTGATTTTGCCATTAGAAAGGGCAAGGGGGTCCTTTCTGGAATGTTCCTGTGGACACCCAGCATTTGAACTCATGAACCCTCCTTATGCCATCTGCCACATTGGTCCACACATCTGCCTTGGGTGCTGCAAAGCACTGCCCATCCGGAAAGCTGAATTCTGAGGGTGCCTTGCCTGGCTGGGTTGCATATGGTTGTCGCTCTTTCTCTCTCAAGAACATAGTGCTGAATTTTTGACCTCCATTGGCACAGTTTCCCTATCTTCTCTTCCCTGACTGGCTGAGTGTTTGGTCTGGAGTCACCCCACTCACTTTCCACCCCCTTGATTCTCATCTTATTATCAGATTTTCTCCCCTTCTCCTTAATGGGAGACTCGGGGGAAGGGATTGTTTTGGCTGGAATTTGACAAGGCACAGGTGGTTTTACCAGCTGCAAGTTCTTTAGTTCTTGTTGGCCGCCCACCAACTCTTGGTCTTTTCACAGTTCTTTCTGTGGTGGTGGAGGAGGAGGAGGGGCAGGAAGGGACAGTAGGCCCTTGATGTTGTTGTTCAACATCAGCAGCTGTCTCAGGTTGGCATTGAGTCCGGAGAGGTCCTTCAGGAAGGTTTCCCCCCCTCCTTTCCCCTGAATGTTTTTCCCTCTGGGGACTGGCGACAGCGGAGGGGAACAGCCGCAAAAGTGGCAGCTTGGCCGGCGTCTTGGTCAGCGGGCCCCGGGGCAGAAAGGGCCGCGTGCTGTCCTCACACACGGCCCGGCTGCAGGGGTGCGTGGCTCCCACGCTCACGTGGCTGCCACTCGCGGCCTCAGGAATTCAGGCTCCGACTCGGCTGCTTGCCTCTCTACTCCTCGTCTGGTTGGAGTCCAATGACACCAGCATCGCCTCCCAAAATAGACAAAAATAATCCTCAGCGCCCTCTCTCAAATGGCTCGTTTTGAGGAAAGAAAAAAGGAACTCAAAACTTAAAAGCGTTTTTTCCTTCTTCCTTTTCCTTTCCAAGCATCTTTTTGATAGCAACAATAACACACTTGAATGTGCCGGGTGACCTCCGCTGCCACTCCGTTTCACTGTTCTCTTCTCAGCCTTTTTTATTTTGAAAACATTCAGCAGACCCCTTTCCTTAGTGCGGTTTCAAGCCCCTGCTCGCGCTTCCTCAGCCCTTCCTTCCTACGAGGCGAGGCACCACTTGAAAAGCTTGGTCCTGTGCTCTCCTTGTGTGTGGGCGCTCGCCTCCCCCATTAATCTGAGCCCACGTGAAAGGGGACGCCCAAACGGGCCCTTTATTGCTTAATTCCTCTCCGTCTTCCTTCCTCTGATCCTTCTGCTTCATTTCTCCTCGCCCTCCTCCTCCCTAATCGCCTCATCCCTGGGCCCCAGACACGCACGGTAATCTTCTGTGGGCCTTTGCTGACTGGAGCCAAGGGCTCAGCCCTGAGGAGTTGCCTCCGGGGTGGGGTGGGGTGGGGGCAGAGCCCAGTGGGGCCGGCGGGGGGGCTCTGGCATCTTCTCACTTCCTCTGCCCCCTTCACGGCTGCACAGAGGGCTCATTCCTTTACCTGTCCCTGACGGAATTACCTGATCATATCCCTGGACCTTCCCATCACAGCTCCGACCTCTCCCTCCTCAGCAATCCCGCGCCACCTTCATCTGGTAGGAGATGATTCCAGGGCTTTCCCAGTTCCGACGTGCACAGGGAAGCTACGGCAGGCACATCTCCATAACTTGGTGTGCGCCGAGTCGGGTTCTCCCAGCCCAGCGTTGGCTCCTCCAGAGAGCGTAAGCCCATTAGCTGTGTAATAATGCTTTGTTGATATTCCACCGCTTTCTGTTTGCTTTGCACACAGAGCATTTCTTTGAAACCCAAACAGCCTGGAATGAGGCACAGAAGGACAGGAAGGTGGAAGTGTGGGGTGTGTTGTTTGGGGATGGTGGGGCAAGGCTGGGAAAGCAGAAATGGCAGGCTGGGGAAGGACATGAGAAGAGGAAAAATGGGGAAGTTTCTCTGCTTCCCAGATTTTCCTGAGGGAGGACGTAGGGGGGCTGCTACCTTGCTCCGTTTGGATTCCCGGAACCTCAGAGACACCCATCATCAAAGAGAAGCATAAACACACATTTGAAAGCTCAGTATAAATGAATTTTGGATTACCCACTGCTTTGGATTTTCTCAACTTGAAAAAAATATCTTCTTCAGCTAGAACAACCAGGAATGAACATTATTGGATTTGGCCAACCCCAACATTTTTTACAAAAACCATAGTTCTGTTTCAAATGTCACTGCAAAGTATTCATCATACTTAAGGGGTGCTCCATACACGTGTCAATTCAATAGAGCAAATATGCATCTTTCCTCTCTGTCTCTCTCTGCTTCGAGGGCCCAGCAATGCTAATCTTTAGCAATATTCTTTCCCCAATAAGAGCTCACATCCAATCTGAATGCTAAATAATGTTGTCACGAGGTTGCATGGGCACTGGTTAAGATCTATGCCCAAACTATAATGAATCTCTCTTCTACATAACTGTTATTGTGGCCAAAATTGGTGAACAGCCCATCCTCGAGGGAGCAGTGGGAGGAGACTGGAATATTGTGTTGGATTCTGTCCTGGACATATCTTCGGCTAGACTCCTGGAGCAGTTTAAATCAAGGGCTGGGCTGAGCAGGCCTGAATGGCTTTCAAATGACAGATTTATGGAGGGAGGCCTAATTAGATCATGGTAATTTGTAGTACGACAGTATCTTTTGCTCAAGATCTCAAAGCACATTTCTGCCTTGATGGGTGAGCAAAACAAAGACCTATGAATGTCAAGGGGTAGCCTCAATTTCGCAGAATAAATCCTTGGGCAGCCCAGGGTAAGAGTCACACCTTGCATTTGGAAAACATTCTGCAGTTTTACTACCTGTTTATATAGTTTCGTCTTCCATGAGCCTCACAGACTCCAGTGGCGGAGTCAGGAACAGCAGCCAGTATTTTCCCCATTTTAGAGTCGAGAAAATGGAGTCACTTATTGGTTAAGTGACCTGCCCGAGACCATGGGCTCAGTAGAGGGGTGGATCTTTCTCTACCCCATGTGGATTGACAAGGTTGTTTGGAGAGAGGAAGTGGTGTCACTGTAAGCAGTGAGGGCAGAAGGAAACCTCGAGATGCTGAGATTCTGCTCCTAATGACTTGGCAGAAGGGAGCATGGCTGAGGCATACAAGCTGCCGAGAAGCCAAACGGGGAACGGTAGCAAGAGAGCTGGGATTCACGTAGGTCAAGGGCTTAAAATGGATTGCAAACCTGTGTTAGGAGTATGCAGAAGCCTCAAGTTTGCATATCACCGTGTCACCCTGGCAAAAAATACTCTTGTATGTATGTGGCTGTGTGGCCATGGTGGTGGCCTGTCAATCATTACACAGTTACCAGCAGAGGTGGGGATGCCCTGAAAGAGCAGGACCAGCAGTGGATGGCCCTCCTGAGCGCTCTCCCCACGGCCTCTCCTCCCTGGGTCACAAAGAGTTATCTGACCTGCCTGATGAGACTGTCCAGTCCGGGTGACATTCATTCCCTTAATTCACCCACTTCCTGTGGGTCCCTACTGAGGTGACATGTGAATTTTGCCTTTGAGCGGTTTACCTTCCAGTAAGAGGGCCAAAACATGTGCCCAGATAATAATGAGCCAGGGGGAAGGTGAAGCCTGTAATAAACACACACACACACCTTGTCTTGGTCCCTTATCGCTATGTTACCTTGTACATCATCTAGGTCTTCGATAAGAAATAGATTGAGCCTTATTGTTTTGGTTTCCCCAGTAGGATTCTGCACATGGCTGATGCTCGTAAAATTTTGCTTACATCCGGATGATGGTTTTCTTTTCCCTTTTGGTTTCTTGAGGCCTCTTACTGAAAAAGATCTTAATAAATAACTGATCTATGCCAGCAGTTTGGGGGTTTTACATCTCTCTCTCTTTCTCTCTTTCTTTCTCTCTCACTCTGAACATGGATACGCTGCCATTTTGGAGATGGAACCAATATGTACTACTAAAAGACCCATCATGGCTAAATGCAGATGGCAGAGAAACTTCATTTTCTAATCCTTAAATGTCTCCAGCATGTTAGGGACAATTTTAAATATAGTTATACGCATTTTAGCAAATCCTACGATTTGCTTTCATTCCTAGGAAATGAATAAGAAGGAATCAGTAAGTTTCTCATCCTCAACGGGGTCACATCGCATGGTCCTCAGCTCAGGCTTGCCCTGCCTCCTCCTTTGCACTAACCCGGAGTGCGAAGACAATGGGTGGGAGGCAGCTTTGGGGACTGGCGGAATCTTGAGACAGTCTCCCCTGACTGTTTAAGCACATGGATTATGACAAAAATCACAAACTGCGGACTTGGCAAATTCTCCCAGAGCAGGAGGGGAAGGTGATAGCCTTCTCCAAAGTCAGAGGAGGGATGGGTATTGAATAAATCACAACAAATATGTGATATGTCCTGCAAATGATATGAAAAATTAAATACAAAGAAAAGAGAAGACAGGGCTTCTCAAATGACAGAGCTGTGGAGAGGGTGAAGGGGGAGGTGGGGAGGGAAGGGGGTGAGGCAGCAGGGGGGAGGGGGCAGAGTGCTAAATTTGTGCAAAGAAAAACACTGATGCTATGCATAGTCTGAAAGATGACATGTTTCCCTAGTCCAGATGGCAGTTTTTTAGAGTTATACTTGCCTTCTCTGATTGAACAGACTTTGCTCGGATACTGTTATTAATGTTAGAACTCGGGGCTCGGGCTCCTGTTTTCTCGCCATTGCAGGCTGACACTGCTGTTCAGGTGAAGGGAAGTTCAGCATCTCAGAGAGCAGCGGCAGCAGCTTGTGCTTCTGGGGAAATGGAAGGATGACTCCCAGGCAGCCAGTCCTGGCATTCCATAAAATGGAAGAACCTTGGCTCTCCGTGTACATTTTCTTTGTGATTTGGAAGACAAATAACTCTGCTTAGTTGTCTATGAACAGGTACTGCAGATGGTTGGATCCTAATTCTTACAGGCTGTGTTGGAAGCCAGGGAGGCCATTTCACTCTGGTTCAGCCCTGCTAAGTTGTTAGCTAAGGATGGGCTCTTGGAAGATCATGAGCCTTGGATGCTATAAGTAAGGGGATGTAGGCTGCCATGTTAGGATGCACTGGGAATAGATCATATATTATATAAAGTTGCCCCTGTGATAAAGCCACTCTGCAGCTTGGAGGTATAAGGAAATGGCTACTTTCTCTTAGGGAATCCCAGGTGATAGGGAATTCCTCAGACTCCTCTCTCATCTTGATACTGGAACCCAAGGGCTATCTTTTGAAGATCAAAGAACTTCAAGGGAAGCAAAAAAGGGAAGACACAAAAATTACTTTCCAGTGTGTTTTGCTTTTTTCGAGATTTCTCGATGATGGATGCCCAGTTTCTTTGTTCAGAGATGTCAGCCTGTGAATCAGAGGCAAAGCTCCCTTTTGGTTTTAGTTGTCACTGATGTCTATTTATAGTCATGGCCAAATATGACCTCATCCTCTAGGTTTTGCAAGCTCAGCAAAGTGAGGCCAGGTTAGCCTGGCCACAGGTCTCCGAGGAGCACCCCAGATGCTGCAGTGTGTCTTGTCAGCAATGCCAAGGTTTTCCCCTTTCTGCGACTCCTCAAATGCCTTTCAGCTCAGAGAACAAGGTGATTGGAGAAGCCATCTTTGAGGTCAGAAATAAAACGTAAGTCTCTGAGTGTGTACAAGAATTGACGATTTTCTTTCTTTTCCTTCCTTTCTTCCTTCTCTCCCTTCTTCCTTCCTTTCTTTCTTTTTCTCTCTCCCTCCCTTCTTTCCTTCCTCCCTCCCTTCTTTCTTTCTTCAATTCTATTTTCTTTTCTTTCTTTTCCTTTTTTGAAGAATAGAACAGAGAAAGGAGAAGATGGTGAGACAAGGAAGAATAGGACAAATCCCTGATGGCCCCATGGGGCTAGACCAATAAGAGTTTCTAGGGATTCAAGCAGGAACCTGATCCTTTCTCGCAAGTACTTAAATATCGAGACCCTTAGAGACAACACATCTGTGAAAATTACAGCTCTTGTCTTGGGAGGAGCCATGGTGTTAGTGAGCTCTGCCTAATTTCACAGTCCATTTCTTGGGGCCCTTTGTTCATCCAGCCAATATTCTCTGTATGCTGCCTATGTGCCAGACTCCCTCCGAAGGCAACTTCTCTCCGTTTTCCTGGAGTTTCTTATCCTCGGTTTGAGAAAAATTGACTTACCAATAAAGCTGGAGCTTTATCACTAAAGAACAACTCCATTTCTACGACATGGTCTACTTCATTGAAGTCAATGAAAAGCTATCCTTTTCCTAACCCAAGAGTCTTTACTTAGCTGTGGATGGCTCTAGTGACCCTTCCTTCCCATTCGATCCCATACATATTTACACGGTACAACCAAAACTATGTCTTCAAGTCTACAAAGTCATAGGAATCAGTTGCTTTATTAATTCAATTGAAAGATCTGTTGAACCGACTGTTGAAGCAATGTGACTATTCCATGAAGAGCTGTGACTGTGGCTGTCCCTTTATGTGGCCAGGGTGGGTGGCGTTGTCGGAGACACGGTGGTGGGCACAGATGTCGTCCCTGCCCACCAATTAGCCAATGCATACTACAATGTAGGGCACTCGGAGAACCCCCAGAAACTTGGGGGAAAACAGCACAGTGATCAGGAGGGATGTGCAGTGGCTGAAGGAAAACCAAAGATCTTACACCTGGCAAGAGGGTACACCTTCTGCCTTCAACTTCTACCAGTCACAACCGTATCAAAATCACATTTGTCCCATAACACATACGTATTCTGTAATGATGCCTACCTCGATTTTTTGGGTGTGTGTTTAAACGTCAGTTTTTTTAAGATGAAAATAACCGGAAATAATGAGGAACAAAGTCAAGGAGTAGAAGCGCGCAGCAAGAAAATAGCAGTATACGTAGTCTGCTTTCACGAGTGTCCCCGTAAGCGAAAATCCCAAGCAGCTTCCTTGATTTCAGTTTTGGTAACTGCAACAGAAAACTGCATCTGGACTGACAATGTGTATACCACGATTCAGCCCAGTGTGCTTACAAATTGCCAAGTTATAGCAAACCCCCAGCAGAAACAGTGGAGATTTCTCACAGAAATACTGGCAAACCTTGAAGAGCAGCAGCATTTACTGACACTACATCCTAGGAGAAAGAAATGAACTGGAAACTGTACATCAGGGTGATCATCAATGTCAACTGAGTCCTGCTTTTTCTTCTCACTCCCCTCCAAATAATTTGGCTTTCAAAATTGCATCTGCTGTTCTTTCTTTAGTAGATAGAGCGATAATGCAGCATCCAACTAGAATTCTCCTCTTTTATTCTTTCCTCTCTACCTCTTGGAAATGTGTTCACTTCGAGGTTAATCTGGATATTCAACAGAAGCAGTTAGGCAAAGTATTATAGACAAACCACAGTCACCTACAAGGGGGAAAGAATCCACTTATGAGAGCTAGACTGTAACTATTTTAGGAAATGTTTAATTCCACTCTATTTTCCTGTCCCATCCAGAACTCTTTTGGTTGTTTCCCCTAGGCTGTAAATACGTTTTTTTTTTTTTAAGTCCAAATTTATTTTCGATATTTACCTGAATGGAACATGAACATTTCTTAACCAAATATAATTGACTTTTGCATATTTCACTGGGCGGGGTTAATATGTCTCTGTAATTGTGAAAGATCTGCAGTTAATTGAAGCTAAAAGTGGGTGTTAGAACTCTCATAATTTGGGAGCAGTGTTTGCCAAATTTGGGTCAGCAATTCCCTGTGTCCATTAAGCATCATCTGTGTAAAGAATTAATGTTACAGGATGCTGGAGGAACAGAAGGTCCTCTTCCCTGAAAGGTTGAGACTTATGTTCTAGAACACTGAACTTTTAGGGTTTAATCCTGGGCTTTCGCTGGGTCCACTTGAAGTATTAGGAGTCTGGTCCTTCCCCTGACAAAAACCAAACAGCACAGTATACATATACACATCCCAAATACTAAACAGCAATAATATGGTTTTGTGTGTGTGTGTGTTTTGTACTTAAGCCTTCTCTATACATCTGAGTCAGCTTGAAAATCATATACCAACACCCATGTAATCTCAGATAATCATTTCAAATAAATATTCACTAATTCCTTGCTGGTTTTCAAAATAAAAGTTATTTGATGAAAATCAACTGCTATTTCATGCTATTCCCTACAAGATGAACAGGACAGAATCTCTATTTGCTATAATACCTGGCCAGTAATAGATGTTTACTAAATACGGTTTCGCTTATTTACATGCTGCAAATCCTTATACCTGAATAATGATAGTCACTCTCACTAAGATAGAGTATTGTTTGGATCTTTTTTAAACATTCAGGCTGATTAAAGGATTAAATGGTCACATGGTAAAAATTCCCACTAAAATATAACAACTGAAAAATATGGGGGCACCTGAGTGGCTCAGTGGGTTAAGCGTCTGCCTTCGACTGGGTCATGATCCGAGGGTTCTGGGTTGGAGCCCAGGATCCGGCTCCTTGCTCATCGGGGAGCCTGCTTCTCCCTCTCCCTCTGCTTGTGCTCTTTCTCTCTCTGCCAAATAAATAGATAAAATCTTTAAAAAAAAAATATGCACGAAGTCTAGTGCTCTTTAATACATTCAATCACTGTGCAAGAAGTCAATGTCCAGTCTTCTAAACAATTATCAGTCAGCCCCAACACACTAAAGTGGGTTTCTATCAATCCTGAGGTTATCTTTGCTTTGCCTCTACTGACCCTGAGTGGGAAAGGAAGAATAGCACGGGCACACCTAACAGCTACTTGCCGTCAAGCAGCCGTGGGAAGGGCAAGTGTACTGAAGCAGCAGAATCAATCACCAGACTCATTAACCCGACAGCCTCCCACCCCTCCCACGAGCTCTCCAGCCTTACAACTTGCCACTGCCCTCCCTTCTCTGTGATCCACACTCACCCAAACCACCTTCAAGGGGCCATGCATCTGCTCACTACACCACACTTCCCTCCTGGGCCCTTGCAAATAGACAGCTGCAACTTACACCATTTCGTTAATAAAACCGGCGCTTGCCCCAATGCGCGCGTGCGCGCGCACACACATCCACGCGCACGCACACACATCCACGCGCACGCACACACATCCACGCGCACGCACACACACACATGCGCGAACACGCGCGCGCACGCACGATCGAGAGCCACTGCCATCCCATCAGTGTTGTGGGCAGGGGACCCCTCTGCTCGTGGGGCGTCCAGCCCCCCTTCCTCTCGGCCCCCACCAGCCCGAGCCCTTTCTCTCGGTTCGCGGACGCCATGCTGCCCGCGCTCTGACACCTCACGGCCCCTGCCTTCCCTCTCGTCTGCTTGGAAGCGGCAGCCGCCTATCAGGCCTGGTTTGCCAGCCCTGTACTGTACTTCATTAGGCAGCTCTATTTAATGGTTTCAACAAAAGCCATCATTTTAGCCCAACTGCCTTGACTAAATTAAAATTTCCAATCTCTGCTTTAGTGTTCTGCAACTGATGTATACATAAGCAAAACTGGTCAACATCTGCCAGGGGGTTGGCAAAAAGTTCTGTAAAGATGTACTTCACATTTCTGAAGCATGTGCAAAGTAACAGCGTCCTTATCCTCCCGAGAGCTCTCATGGTTTTACTTCACCATTTGTTCAAACACACTTTAGCTGCGTATAAGCCATACAGTTGATTCTCCCCTTGGTTGCCGTTTTATCTGTAGTGTCATTTTGAGTAATTGGGGTATGGTAGCTGATCAACTTACAGGTTTCTCATTGGCAGAAAGGGACCATATTGGCACCAAGAAAGAATATGATGGGTCCTCTCGGTGCATAAGCAAGTGTCCCTCTCTTGCACTTGGCTACCCAAGGCCATTAGGAAATGAGCTTAATAAAGCCTCCAAGTGTATATGTCTTCGGTCTTCCCGGGCAGAGGGAGGCACCTATAGAAGAAACATTGCAAACCAGTGTGGAAAGATGGTCAATGTACATATTTAGTCAGTGATCTGTGAAAGTTTTTGAATTAGTTTTTAAAGCTTTGTTAAGACCAGAACGCACAGATGTTGAAAACAAGTTCAGATGTAGCGACAGATGGTATTTGATTATGAAGCAGACTGTTCATATAATACAAAGATGCTGCTTCTGCCATACACAAGTAACTGCAGAGAGTGCAGTAGAAATTTTGGAAGGCAGGCGGATCGAGAGGGTCTTTGTGCAGCAATAACTTTCCCATTTTCCAGCAGTGCTAGAATTGGGATAATTTTCCCCTTTTCTTTTCAATCAGGGCCTCTCTCTGCTCTTCCATGTCCTGCCTCCCTTTCCAGCATCTTTTATTCCAGCCTTAAAGATGCCTCTCTCCCTTCAGCGAGTTGTCTTAGCTCACCGATGTCTTTCACAACAATGGGTCGATCTGCGGGTATGTGGCCTCATCAGAGGCAGTCCCGGGCCCAGAGTAAGGGGGAAAGAGGAAGCGATTGCTGATGTTCTCGTAGTCTAAGAGGAAAAATTTCTCATCGTCCTTGCTTTGCAATGAGAACTCACGCTTGAAACAGCAGCCAGGATGATGACTTCAAACGTGCTGCCACACACGTACTGAGGTCGCAGCTGGCACAGCACGTGCGTGAGACTCGGCTGCCTCATCTGTAAAATGGGGATGATGTCTATCCCACTCGTCTCTCAGAGGTGCCGAGAAGATCATATGGGATGCGGTTTTTAAGGTGCCTTGAAAAACAGAAAACACTGTTCACATGCATGTGACTGTCATTGTTGAGATCTGAGGATGGAGAGTGTGGGTATCTTACATTGATAAGAGAAATCGGAGTGCCTGGTGGCTCAGTCAATTGAGTGTGTTTGGCTCAGGTCATGGTCCTGGGGTCCTGGGATCAAGCCCTGCATTGGGCTCCCCGCTCAGTGGGGAGTCTGCTTCTCTTTCTCTCTCTCTCTCTCCCTCTGCCCCTCTCCCCGCTCATTCTCTCTCTGTCTCTCAAATAAATAAATAAAATCTTAAAACAAAAAAAAAGGAAAAGAAAAGAGAAATCACCTTGTACCTTGGGAGACGCCGAGCAGAAATGCACTGTCCTTCTTCCGTGTCAGTTCTAGAAAAATGCTGTGGTATCAGAAGTAAACGAGAAGTCAGCAGCACCCCTGGCTGCAGAGGCGTGCCCTCCAGATGGTTATTTTCCTTTTTCAGACTAGAAACTTGGAGGATCAGTGACTTCGAGACCATGGCCATGATAGAGTTTCCTGGCGAAGGTTCTGGGTGTGGTGCCAAGAAGCAGACATGCTTAGAAAAGGACAATGTGGTTTCTACAGCCTCCTTTCTGGCCTCCTTCAGAATCCAAGCTTTCAGGTCTAGGTAAGTGATCAGGCCTCGTCTCCAGAGCTTTTTCTGGCTCTGTTATTTTTCTTTATCAACACAGTCCTGGCCTGGCCGGTGCTGCAGGGTGGATGAGGGTGGGGGAGGGGCCAGGAGGGAGGCGGGGGCGGCGCCGGGATAGCCCCTTTCCTGCAGGACTCGACTCAGAAGCTCACCACCCGTCCCCTGCAATCCAAGTCTCTTGTTCTGAAGAGCTTACTACGTGCCAAATAATATTTAACAAACACAGATGAGCCATAGGAGATGAGGGAGAGAACCGGCGTGCCAGGATGTATTGGAGGAGATTTCGGGGGAGCTGCAGGAGGGAAGGCATGTCGTTCTAGGTGGGTTCAGGATGCAGCTGGACGAGGAGACAGAGAGGAGTTTTCCGGTGTCCTCTTACAAAAAACCTTCCTCTTTTTTTGTTGACTCTATTGGTTTGCTGGTCAGAGAAATCAACCTCGTTTTACTGAGGGTAAAGCTGATAGGACACTAACTTATAATAAATGCCCAGGATTTGATTAGCCAATAAGAAAAGGGATTTATAGTCTTTCTCCAATTTGCAAATGTATATTAAAGCCCACTGTATGTTTATCGCAGACAGAACTGGTGATATAATTCGTGGGGGCTCAGTCCAAAATAAAACCGTGTGGTCCTTTGTTTAAGAATTTTTCAGAATTTTAAGAGGGTGGTAGCAGAGCAGTAAAGCAAACGTGGGACTCTCCTAATGTGGGACTCCATGTGACTGCACGGGGCTCATGCCTGTGAAGCTGGCCCTGATTGCAGAGGAGGGATGGAAAAGCAAACTTCTCTGATCACCTCCCATGCAGAATCTCTGCAGCACTCGGAAGACACCTGTGGTTTGAGTATCAATTTACTGAACTGTGAGACATGAATAGATCGCCGTGCGTGAGAATGAAAACAGAAGGCAGGGACCACAGATTCATACAAGAAAACAGAGTGGGCAAGAAGGCGGGCTGGACGAGAGTCAGGCGTCCTAGGTTTGCAGTCAAATCTTATTCCTAGTCAGATTTATGAACTTGTCTGCGAGAGAGGAATAGGCAAGCGTTCCTGTTCCAAGAGTCTCCCAGGGTTGATGTGCGCTCCAAGGATGACGATGCGAACGTCAAGCGCAGAATGCTGGCAAGTCAGTGCTCTGGGTCCAGGCAACGTGCACTACACGTTGGGAGGTGAGCTGATTAACTAGTCAGCCAGTCAGGATTTATGAGGCCTCCTTTGCGCTCAACGCTGTGGTGAGTGTCATAGTTATGGGCGTGAGAACTCGGGAGACACTGGTGCTCGGAACCAGGCTGGGGGATCGTCTCTCTCAGTGGTCCACGTTCCCCAGAGCCTGGAAGAAAAACCTTAAAGTGAAGGTATACAAGTCCTTAGAAGCTACCTAGACTGCTCGTGAATGTTCACATGGGTGGGGAAACCAGTTTGGGAAGAGGCTATGCTAACCCAGGAGAAATACAAGGAACAGTGAATTTGATGAGCAGAAATACTATCTATCTGTCTGCTTGTGAATCAGTGCTATTCGGCTAGAGAGCTCCATTAAATAGCAAGACATGCAGCTTTGGAAAGAGGGCTGAGGCCTGGAAGAGGTGCCTGGCCCTCACTCAGGTTCGGTTCCCTCCCTGTTCCTGGTCCTTTCTCTGACAGCCGTTTTTGTTTTTGGTTTTGGTTTTGTTTTGTTTTTTGTTTTTTTGTTTTGTTTTCTTTTTTTTTAAAGATTTTATTTATTTATTTGACAGAGATCACAAGTAGGCAGAGAGGCAGGCAGAGAGAGAGGGGGAAGCAGGCTCCCTGCTGAGCAGAGAGCCCGATGCGGGGCTCGATCCCAGGACCCTAAGACCATGACCTGAGCTGAAGGCAGAGGCTTAACCCACTGAGCCACCCAGGCGCCCCACTGACAGCTGTTTTTGATGTGGACTAACCATGTCTTCGCTCCCCACTCCCGCAACCACCATCGCTCCTACATTGAGGACCAGAATCTCCCAAGGAAGAATTTCCAGCACCTCAGCTAGGACTATCTCTGAGGAAAAGAAATGTAAGTAGCTTCATATTCCCAAATGGGCCTGATTGTTGTGTCCTGCTTTGGGGTAAATTGTCCTATTAAAGTGACAGCTCCAAGAGAGCCTGTGCCCAAACTCCTGCCCTTAGAAAGGATGAGATAATGAATATATATTGCTTTAAGCCACTAAATGTGTGGCAATTTGTTACATAGCCATAGCAAACTAATACATATTGTGATCATTCGGTATCATATAGTAATAACCACCACTCATGGAGTGTCTAGTCTGCCCTTGGCTTTGTACGAGGGCATTTATACATATTCTCTTACTTCTTACAACTCGGTGATAGAGTACCTTAAGAACTATTTTAGAGCTGAAGAAACTGAGGTTCAAGTAACTCGTCCAAGAGCACAGAATAAGAAATGGGAGGAACGATTCGAACCCAAGTCCATCTTATCTAGAGTCCATGCCCATGAAGTGTGAGGGCAATTTTCTTTCATTGTGGATTCTTTCTTTCTTTCCCAGCCTCCAACCAATCCATTACGTTCTGGGTTTGGTAACATATCAAGTTCCTGCTACATGGTTGGATTTCCTCACCTCCCTCCACTCTCAGTTCTGCAAAGTGCTCAGGAAACCTAGCCCATCTCCTGTCCAAGTGCCTGGACACCAAGCCCTCCTCAGAGACACACAGCACCCCCAGCGTATCTCCGACAGGGGTCCCCTAAGAGTTACCCTTGCTGTCTCCGGGGTCAAGGTTCCAGGAGCCATAGGCTCCAGGGTTCTTCATAAGGGCAACTGTATCTAGTGCCCCCAACCCCCTACTGGACGCTGCCATTGACATTGTAGTATGTATTCATTTTCTAAGGCTGGGTAACAAATTACCACAAATTCAGTAGTGCCGTGTGCAATAACAGGGCCTGGTGCAGACAGCAGGAGGCCTTTTGAATCAGATATATTTGGATTTAACTTTTGGATTCCTTGAGCCTCCTACTTACCAGCACTTAGACGAGAGCTAGCACGTAGAAAACACTTATTCAAGTTTGTTAAATGAATCAATGAAGTTAAGAAATACTGATGATGATGATGATGATGATGATGACGACGACGACGGCAGCAAGATGGTGGAAGAGGAAGACTTTCGGAAACGAGGTAAGACGTCAGAGTACACCAGGCAAACTCTGAGCCAGTAACAGTCGGACTGAAACAGCTTCATGCACTTGAAATCAAAAACCATGAAAAACCTGGAGACTGTGTAGCAGAGACAGCCAGCACAATGATCCTCCATATTGGTTCACGGTCTTCGGAAGACACTCTGAAAATGTAGCTGCTTGGACAAAACCATCAATACTTACTACGGTAAAGAAAGAAGAGGTCAGAGAAACCCTGTTGGAGCTTTTGGATGTTTCTTATCGTCTGAGCCTTCAACGGTCAAGTGCGTCTGGCAGTCTTAATGAAATGTACGTCTACTAATTTATATATTTTGTGATTGGAATTGTTTTATGATTTGGAATCTGATTTATTTATAATGCCTTGTAAAGTTATAGATAATAAATCACACTTAGTTACATATCGAATAAATCATTTTTGTTGAAAAAAAATTTAGCAGCACAAATTTATTATGTCAGGTTTCTGTGCTGCAAGAGTCTTAGTAAAGTTTAGTTGGGTCCTGTGCTCAGTATCTCGCCAGACTGAAATCAAGGTGAGGGCTTGTGATCATATGTAAGGCTCGAGGGGCTCCTCCAAGCTCTCCAGTTGGTGGCAGAATTCAGGTCTTTGGGGATATAGTTATAAAGGTCCTATTTTCTTGCTGGCTGGTGACTAGGGACAATTTTCAATTCTCAGAGGCTGCCATCAGATCCTCGCCATGCGGCCCCCTCCATAGACAGTTCACAACATGAGATGGGGAATCTTTAGGATCTCACTTAATCAGTCTAAGAACACTTAGGATAATGTCACTTTTGATCAACTGCTTAGGGGCCTTAGTTATGTCTGCAAAATGCCTTCATCCTTGCCATATAATATCACCTAATTATGGGAGTCATAGCTCATGATATTCATTGGTTCTGCCCACACTCAGAGTGAGGGGAGCGTATAAGACATGTACCCCAGGGATGGGAATATTAGGGGCTGCCCAAATATTGCCAACCACGCAGAACTTGAAGGGAGTACAGCCATCCCTGAAGACTAAAGGACCCCGAGAGGTTAGAATAGTCGGTGCCATTTTTCATGGTCCTTGAGGGAACCCACAGGTGGATGACGGCAACTGCACGTCATGGGCCTCCAAAGCATGATGTAATGCTGATGGCTTGGAGTCTCCTAATCCAGGGAAATTTAGGGCTTTATTTCAGTTTGCATATTCCCACAGTTTTCAGAAATACATTTCCTTCCATGCATTTTGTTCTTCTTGTTTACGGTATGGCGAAATTATTACTATTGTGTTGAGAAAAATATTTATTATGACTGTTTACAATTTTCCTCCTTAGTCTTGGTTTTTAACAGAATAATTGGTGTTTGTAGAGGCAGCTCTATGGCTTTCATTTGTTGTGGAAAATCCAGGTAATAGGCATATAATAGAGAATATTCATTTTTTGATTCTCCTTTCTTATTGTTGTGAGAAGAAACACGTCATTTCTTTTTTTATTTTAAAGATTTTATTTACTTTTTGAGAGAGAGAGTGAGAGAGAGAGCATGAACAGGGGGAGGGGCAGAGGGAGAAGCA
>CM052893.1:25005008-25041641 GCA_028534135.1 Potos flavus
ACAGGGCCTGAATTAGGGTACTGTGGCTGGACAGAGTGAATGGGTTTGGGTGATACAAGGAACATGAATTGACAGCCAAACGCTGGTTGATCAGATGTGGGAACAGAGAGAAGAGAGACAGAATGACTCGTGGGTTCTCAGGTTGGTCCAGTGGATGGATGAGGGACTCCACTTAGGAAAAGACATTTTGGGGGAAAGATGTCATAACTTGGGATAAAGCAGATGAGTCACGTGTGGATCTCTTTCCATCTCTCCTTAAATGTTAATCACTTTTATCTGGCTGGTGAAGCAAAGAAAAAAGCTTAGTGTGTTTTCTCCTCCAGAGCGATAGAACATTCTCCTCATCCCACCATCCTCTCCTGGAAACATCCTTCCTTTGGCTTTCTGGCTTTAGAGGGACCGTCTTCTTTCAAATGCTCTCCATTTACTCTAAACGTAGGGGTCCTTTACAAAGGGTTGCCAAACCCTGGACCTAGAACTGTTTTCCCTCCTCATTGGTCTTTTGATGTCAGTGCCATGTCACCTGCTCAGGGAAGCCTGCCTGCTCCTGTCCCAGTCCTGGGGACACTTGTTTCCCTATGACCCTCACCTTCGCACTACTAAGCTTCTGCACCAATAAAGAACTTTGCTTTGTAGTCTACGTGGTTCCCTTGTTTTTGTGAGTAACTGTCTCCCCCACTAGAGTATAGCCTCCACCAGGGTAAAAACTATGTCTTACTCATCACTGTTTTCACGAAGCCTAGAACAAATGTTTGTTGAAGGAATGAAAGAGAAGAATGCCCTGAAGCTTAGTGGGGCTGTGACCACAGAGGCTTTCTGCCCCCAGAGTGAAATGACTCTTCTCAGACAACTCTCAGCAGCTGTTTGAGAAGCTGCGTGGCTAATTCCCAGACGGCGGTTTATCACGGGCCCTCCTGGGGCCACTGCACACGGTTCTGGCAAAACTATAGGTCTCTGAGATGCACCGCTACGAGTTCTGATCCGGGGAAGCTGCACTTGCTGCCAAGTCACTCTGGGCAACAAGCAGCAGGAAGCTTGCAATTCTACCTCCAGACGAGGGGACACGTGCAACCGAAGCACTCCCCTTTTGGTGCATTTGCTCTCTGGAGACCGCGAGGTCCTCGAGCGTAAGTGGTCATGTCCATTAGAAATGGAGACCTTGGACGCAGCTGAGTGCTGGCCACGTAAGATGAGCTCAGCACAGATGTGTTAAACGAGCAAATGTATACATTAAGATAGAGCTGCTGCTCTACCGTCATATGATTTTTTTATAGTAAAATTTCTTTTACAAAATTGTTTTGAAATTATAAAAGCAATAAAGCTCGTAAAAATTCAAATAATAAAAAGTTTACACAGTAAAAAAGAAAAGATGCCCTTCATGTCTCCTCTCCAATCCTGAGTATCTATCTATTGTCTATCTGTCTACCTCTGTCTGTCTGTCTGTCTATCTATCTATCTATCTATCATCTGTTTGTCTATCTCTGGTCCAAATTGCTCTAGACCATTTAGAATCAAGCAAGAGGCTGGGGAGCCTGGGTGGCTCAGTTGGCTAGGCGTCCGAATTCTTGATTCTGGCTCAGGTCATGAACTCAGGGTGGTGAGATCGAGCCCCGGGTCAGGCCCCACTGAGTGTTGAGTCTGCTTAAGAAATTCTCTTCCTGGGGCGCCTGGGTGGCTCAGTGGGTTAAGCCTCTACCTTCGGCTCAGGTCATGATCTCAGGGTCCTGGGATCGAGCCCCGCATCGGGCTCTCTGCTCAGCAGGGAGCCTGCTTCCCCCTCTCTCTCTGTCTGCCTCCTGCCTACTTGTGATCTCTCTCTCTCTCTGTCAAATAAATAAATAAATAACATCTTTAAAAAAAAGAAAGAAATTCACTTCCTCTCTCTCTGCCCCTCCACCCACAATGTACACTCCTTCTCTCAAAAAAGGCAGCAATTAAGTTCCCCTTTACTCATCCTGTTAGAAGTTACAATAAATGTAAATTCAAGTATAAATGTGATTGTGTGATTTACTGTATTTCATAAAATCTAAGAAGCATCGATTGTAAGGCCTGCCATCATTTTATGTTTTACTAAAGAAAAAAATGCTACCTATTGTAATTATTAGGAACTGTAGATTGTATGATGCACCACAATTTCAGAAGTGTTGATACGTAGGAAAAAATGATTTTTAGAATCAACAAAATATAGTACTATATTTTTCTGCTCCTAGACTTTCCTAGTTAGTGATTTGCCTTGAAGATCTTTCTGTGTTGTTATACAAAGATCTATCTCATTTTAAAAATCATTCTATAGTATTCCAGATAAGGATAGCGAATAATTTATTTAATCATTCATCTGATAAATTATAACTGTTGCATTTGAGAACAGTGTTTTAAATAAAACGTCTTACATATTTTTGTGTATTTTGTGAATATATCCATTTCCTAGAAGAACTACTAGATCATATTAAGTTTTGACAGTTACTGTCAATTTGTCCTCTAAAAAATATCTATTTATTTCTTTTAAAGATTTATTTATTTATTTGAGAGAGAGAGCAAGCACGTGTATGTGAGTACACACGAGAGGGGGAGGGGCAGAGGGAGAGAGAGAGAATCCTCAAGCAGACTCCCTGATGTGAGAGGTACCTGACATGGGGCTCAATCCCGGGACCCCTAGATCATGACCTGAGTCAAAATAAAGTGGAGGACGCTTCACCAACTAAGCCACCCAGGCGTCCCTAAAAAAAATATCCACTTACAATCTTGCAATAATGTCTCAGAGTGCCTATTTCCCCATACCCTTGTCAAAACTGAATAGCATCAATAGTTTCCATTTTTCTAATCTAATTGGCAAAAAAAAAAAAAAATGACATTATGTTTTAATTTGTGCTTCTCTTGCCAGTCAAGGTAAGCACATTTTCACGTATTCACTAGCGACATTTATTTCTTCTTTGGTATCTTGACTATTCATGTTCTTTGACCATTTTACTATTGAATGGTAGTTTTTTTTAATTGACTTATTGGCATGTTTTGTACAGTAAGGCTCATTAGTCTAAATGTATCTAATATGTATTTTCTTTTTATTTTCTCTAACTTTTTATATAGGCATACCTTTAATTTTATTTTTTTATGGCTTCAAGCGGATTCTGTGTTGTTTAAAACATCTTCCAAACTGCAAGAAGGAAAAATTAGTTTTTCCAGAATGTTTCTGTGTGTTGTGTGTATGAGTGTGTGTGCATGTGTGTAAATATATATTTTCAACCTTTTGTCTATCACTAATTTATTTTTGTATATGTTGTTGGATGGGGATCTAACTTTCTTCCCTACCATTAGCAAATCGTTCCAATGCCCTTTGTTGAATAGTTGTAAATGTCTTTTGCTGTGGAATATATTTTTATCCCGATTTGAAAGTTATCCTTATTGTAGACAAAATTCCTACGTTTATGTGTGTCTGTTTCTGGGTTTTCTCATCTTTCTTGAACCGTGTTTCTTAATCCTAATTATTGTGACTTCATATTTTGTTTTTCTATCCATTGGGGCAAATCAAAGAAGAAATAGGTAGAAATATATATTGATTCTGCAAATACTGATTGCTTGTTTGCTATGTGCTGAGCTTCATTGTGAGTCCTCGAGTGTATCCAACAACCTCACTGAACTTCAATGTAATTGTTAATAGTTTTAAAAACTAATTCTCTTTTTAGTCTTCAATAATTTCTTGGCTTTCTTTGCAGCATTTTCTCCTCTAGAAGAACTTAAAAATTGTTTAAGTAAATAAGTAAATAAAAATTGTTACATTCCATAAACAGTCCTCTAAATTTGATTGGGATTGCATTAATTTATAGAGTAAATCGAATTCATGAATTTACGGAATAAAGTTATTGAGCAAATTAGGCCAAATAACTGCTTATCATTTTGGGTCTTCCTCTGCAAAAAGTTATACCTTCCCTTTATGTGCCCTACTTTTCTTTTTTTTTTTTTTAAATGAGGATAATCGATTGCATTACTATCTCATAAGATTTCTGAGATTAAAGAAATCTAGATAATTCCTAGCACATTATAAGAACATAATAAATATTAGTTACTATTATTATCATTAATATTGTTATCATTATTGCCTGACTCAATTCTTTTAGGTCTTCTTTATATCTTTAGAGTATAGTTTTATAGTTTTACTCCTGATATTTTGTAGGTTTGGTTGTTATTTTATTTCCATTGTATGCTCTCTTTGTTTATTGCTAATATATAAAAACCATAAATTGAAATGTACATGAATTCTCCAAATAATTATAGAGCGTCCTCTGTGGGCTTTTCCCAGTCCTTCCTCCAGCCTAGCTGTGGTGCCATTGGGAAGTACCAGGTATGGAGAAACAAAGGCCAGTTTCAAGACTTACCATGTGGGCTTCTCTCAAGGCTGACATGTTATCGCTCCAAAATCAAACATAAATACATTTTCAATGCTCGATTGTTCATATTAATCGTCCCTCTGACCAGGTTGGGTACATTGGAGAATTGGCTATATTGTACATGGAAGTAATAATTCCCATCAGAAACTCTGAATACAGACTTATATAAAATACAGATTTGACCATCTTCCTTGGAAATAGCCATTTTATATATAGGTTAGGAAGCAAGTTTGTTTTGAGACATCAGGGATAACTCAGGATGCCCAACAAGAGGTTATGGCTTGGTGGATTCCAGCCATTCCTACGATGCTAGGAGAAGAAGTCGCTGAGTGTTCCCCGGTGCACCAGAATGTTTAGATAGGATATTCTGAAACAGAAGATAGTGTATAGCATCTCACCGTGCTTTGCTAGTTAGAATAGAGTGGCTGAAGCTGCTATGAGTCTAAAAGAATATCATCTCTCCCTTGAACGAACTACCCAGCAGATTTATCAGGGCACTTGGCAACTAAGTCACATCACTAATATCAAAGGAGGACTACGATGAGCTCTATGGTATTTACATTTTTTTTAAAACTCCCCAAGCAAAGGTCTCCACATGTAGATATTTTGTTGGCTGTGTCCAGGTCTAGGAAGCAGTGACACAACTCCAAGGTTATTTATGTATTTGCAGTCTTTCAAATGTCAGTGGAGCCCACTCAATTTATACTCAGATCATTTAAAAGTGAATATTGCTGTTCCGAACACTGTCGAACTTTCTCTTATCTCTCTTCATTCTTACCACCATGGGATCCCCTCAAGTATCACTGGCCTGATTCCACTGTGTCAAATATATGCAGGAGGGAAAGGGGATACACCAGCAGCTGGAGGAGCTGAGCGGAAGGAAGGAGACTAAAACATAGTAATCCCATTTTAAGTAACAGGCACTGTGTTAAATGCTTTCAGATACAATACCGCATTTAATCCTCAGGGCGATCTTGCAAGGAGAGCATTGTTATGACTATTTTCACACGCAAAGAAACTGAGGCTTAGAGAAATTAAGATCTGAACCAGGGTCTCTGGAACCCCAAAACCCAAGTGTCAGTTCATTCTGAGCTCCAGCTAGAACTACGTGGGCTCTTCGGCCAAGTCTCCAGGAATCCCTGAGACAAGACTCGTGTGATACTGGGGCCAAAGAGGAGTCCAAATGAGTTGGCCCTATCCACAGCCCTGGGTTTCTTTGCTGGGAGGGTGATCTGCCAAGCTCTCCCGTGATGGGCAAGTCAAAATTCTTTCCAACAGAATGAAGACCCGGAGTCATCATGGGAATGTGTCGATGTTGTTCTTTCAGCTCCAAAATCGGCTTCTTGGAACCAGGTCACAGACTTGTAGGAGTTTCCATCCACAGTTCTGCTTAGTCTGTTAAGATCAGATGAACGGGGCTGAGGAAGCTGTAGGCAGACAGAATTAGTGGTAATTCTTTCCCACAATACTGCACTCCATTCTTCTAACATACCTCAAGTGCATGCCCTCGGCCAAAACAGATCTGGCAAGAGGGAGATTAACAATGATGACAAAAATAGTCCCTGACTTGATAAAACAAATATCAACTGGGTCAGGGAACAAGAACTGCCCATAACCAACCTTGGGATCTAACACGTTCTTCACGAGGGCAGGATTGCACCATCTTAAGGATTTCACCTCATGCTAACTCTGCAGTCAGACCCTATACCACTGCCCTTGAACTCAGTCAATATTTGCAGACTGCAGGGGGAAAAAAAAAGTATACAGAGTCTGCAAGAGGGGTAAACGTAAGATATTCGGGAATAACTTATTTGGTTTTCTGTCAGCTCATAATTCCCTATTTGTTGATCTTTCAGAACCGACCTTCCGAGACTAGGTTGCTCAGGCCAATGGTTTACTATTGCAGTGTGTGCGTTGTCGGGGGTTGGGGGGAGGAGGCGGTGGCGCTAAGTTTTCATTGAATAAAATGTGGCTTTGTCTGGGTCTGGTCTCCCTAATTTCCTCTCAAGATAAAGATGAGCTCATTGGCACCTACCCGCCTCCAGATCAGTAAACACTCTGCATGGGTCAAATTCCAGCCCCAGACCTGAGGCTCCAGCACTTCGGGAGCCCATTGATTTTCCCTTTCCTGAGGCTTCAGGGTGAGAGGTCAGGGCAGGTGGGGGTGCTGGTGGCCTGGATTTCCTCTGCCTCCCACCTTTGCCACCGTGCACGCTCTGCCCTAAGCTCCGCTTCCCAGAAATGTGAGCGGTGAATCCCATTACAGCCGGCACCGGTTTCCGTACCTGAGAGCACCTTCTTCACCATGCCCCTCTGCACCCCCATTTGGCCCTCCACCCAGACTTCCAGCGTGGGTTTTGTGTCATCTGTTTCACAAGTTAATTTTCTTTTCTGCTCACTCACCCTGAACTCTGGTCTTCCTAAATAAAGTTCCCCTGCCTCTTTCCCCGCTACTTCCTTACCTGTGGGAGGGAACTACGAACCCATTGTCACACTGACCCAAGCGAAACGCAGCATATCCCTTTTGCACCTTTGACGCCCTCCCCCCACCTGTCCCATGCGCCCCGACATCCTGCGTGGAGCATACTCATTGGAGGAAAAGGTACCTAGCTCTCTCCTGTTTGTGTACCCGGCTTGCTTCCCTTGCCAGATGCCCCAAGAGAGTTGATTGGGGCCATCGAACTGGCAAGAGAAAAGAAAAAAGAACCAAGCACCGATGGTGGCATTTAAGCTGTCGGTGACCACCCTGTGGGGACAGCCATGTCTCCCACACCTCATGGTCAACGATAATCCTTCCCACCTGACCGCCTCTCCCTCCTCCCATTTCTTGAGCACACCGTATGCCGAGCATTTTGCATAGCACAGCTCATGCACTCCTTAGTTTGAGAGGTAGGAGTTATCGTTATAAAAGATCTTTATTGTAGAAAGTGAAGATTCAAAAAACTAAAAACCGAAGCCATGGCCTCAGGCTCAGGTGCGGGCGGGCGTGCCTGGCTCGGTGCCTCCACTTTCTTCGGGAGTCGACGGCTGAGGTGAGCTGGCCGGCGCGGCTGCCCGGAGAACACGCACCAGCCCCGGGCATCCACGATCCAGGACAGGCCCTCGTTTCCTCTGCGGGGCGGGGAAGGGGGCGCCTTACCTCTGTGCTTTCGCGTCTTAATACATATGCCTCCTCCAAACCAAAGCTGTACTTGCTTGCTTGCTGAAAAAAGAGAAGAAATGTATACATTTATTCAAAAATGTATAAAATAAATGTGAAAACTGCCCTCTTACCTAAATGCCTTGTGCTATTTCCACTCCCCAGTGGTAGCATTTACTATGAAGGTGTGTGTTCTCACAGATAGTGTGTCTGGGCACGCAGTCAGAGAGATCTAGATAAAGCTGTATCAGCTTTAAAAAAAAACAGGAAAGTGGAGTCATGCTATATATATATATTGTTAGATTTACTTAAAAAAATTGGCAACATACTATGGATAACTTTCCATTTCACTACATAGCTATAGCTCAATCTCAAACTTTTATGGGATACATAATATCCCATAGGCCATGGACTCGAAATACAAATCTTACTACTAAAAAGCACAAATAAAACTTTAAAAAAAGCACAGATTTTATTTTATTTTATTTTATTTTTGCATGGTTGTGGTAATATAACAGGGAAACTTCTCCTTGAGGTCATTTGTATCCAAGTTAAATATACTTTAACATATAGAATAACATATTTTAACAATTCACCCAGTGATGGATGATCAGTTTGTCTACAATTTTCCCTTGTTACTTATAATCCTGCAGTGAATATCCTTGAACAGGCCCCATAAAATTGAGATACAGTAACTGACGCCTTTGCATCTGTGACTCTTTCTTGTTCAGTCCGGGGCAAGCACGGTTGCTAGAAGGGATTTGTGGAGAAAATGCAGAGAATTAAGAATCAAGGTTTTGACTTTAGAATTTCTAAATAGGGGCTTAACATTTAGTATTGAGATAAAAGTCAAGGTTTTTAATGTGCCTGAGCCAGGCTTTTTTTTTTTTTTTTCTTTTCTTTTCTTTTAGTGATTAGAAAGACTGTTTTATGTCCTTTGCAGCACTTTTTACAGTAGCCAAGATAGGGAAATAACCTAAGTGTCCATCTGTGGATGAACGGCTAAAGAAAATGTGGCATATTATATATAATATGGAATATTATTCAGCCATAAAAAAGAAGGAAATCTTGCCATTTGTGACAACATGGATGGACCTTGAGGGTATTAGGCTAAGTGAATGAAATAAGTCAGATAGAGAAAGGCAAGTGCTGTATGACTTCATTTATGCCTGGAATCTAAGAAACAAACAAACCAAGCTTTTGGAAGCAGAGAAGAGATTGGTGGTCGTCACAGGTGGGGGGGGTGGATGATGGGAGAAATGGGTGGTTATAAAACAAACCAGTCATGGGGATATCAGCACACACACACACACACACACACACACACACACACAGGGTTATTGCTGTTTCATTACATATTGGAGGTAGGGGAGGGGATGAAGTGCAATAAATCCTGAAATTTTCCTAAAAAACTGATTTTGACAGGGTAAGGGGAAATAACGTATGTTTAAATGCTAAAAGAAAAGACTCTTTAGTTTCAAAAGTAAAGCCACCGAAAGCATCAAGGCAAAAAGCTTAATCCATAAAGAATAACAAAGTCATAACAAATGAGGAGCAGACTTAACTTTCTCTCACCGGCTGGAAGTTTTCCTGGACTGAGGGACAAAATGGCCAAGAGACTTAGGCAGACCCTGTCCTTGCAAAGGCACCCTGCCCCTTGTGTCCTGGGCTGAGCCTGAGGCTTGGGTCGAGGTGACAGATCGGCTCGCGTATCTGGGGTTTAGAAGAAGGAATTTGTGCCTATGTTCTGCCTGGCACCTCCACTCTAGAAGGCATGTAGAAATGTCCTGGGCCAACATGGCGTGGCTGTGGTATGGCACAGACATTAGGAATACCAGCCAAGTCAGAGTGGCTTGAGAAAAGAGTCAGATATTCCTGTGTCCAGACCACTGGACATACAATGGCCAAGAATGAACCAGCGAGGGCCTGAGAAAGTGGTGTGAATTCGGCCTGTCAGAAGCCCAATGCAGTGATGACCATTTTAGCAAAGCATGGCACCTTGATAATAACTTGGAATCAAATGCTTCATGCCTCCCTGCTCAAAGACTAGAGAGGACATCAGCCGAGAACCAGAAGTCTCCTCACTAGCCCAGGAACTTAGATGCCCATCCTAAGGGAAGGGCGCGGAAAGAGATAAAACCTAGTCTGAGATGGTTGAGCATGCCTGGAGTCTGAGACGGTTTCTCTTATCAGACAGAAAGGGAGCTTGATATTAGAATTTAACCTGAGTTGTAAAAACAAAGAAAAAAAATCACGCATTTTAACGTAATCAAATATGTGCCTTTGTAATTCCTGTTTGCTCGTGTATGCAAATATTCTAAAAAGTTGATTGCTAGATGTGGGGTTGGTGAGGCAAAGGCAGGCACAATTTTTTTAAAATTATGGATAATGCCAAGTTCCTCTCCAGTGCCATGCTGCTTACAACGGCAGCTCTCGTAAGCTTGGCTAAATTGCCTGGGGTTCGTGCTGCCCAACTCCCTTCTTTAGAGCCGGGCAGCTTACTCTTCCGTCTCAGAATATAAACAAATAGGTTTTTATTTTAAATTGATATCCTGGAAAATGAAAATATCAGGATTCCTTTTATATACATTGAATAGTCTATTTTTAATTAGCACTATTTTTCTGGATTTCTTTTCTCCTTTTCCTTTCTTTTTGAAATTGCTGAGAGAAATCCTTAGGGCTCTTCTGTATGAATCTGGCTTTTTCCAAAGACTTGGAATTTCAAAAAGGCATGTTAAAATGAGATATGACCTCTGAATTAGGCAACCTGGCAAACTAAAATGGCCGACAGAGCAAAGGCTACTTGGCCCTTGTTAGAGAAAAAATTAGGAGACACTAGCACATAGCGGTTGGGTTAGCTGACAGTGCCAACAAGAAATATTTGTTTCCATTGTCCTTAGGAGGTAGAAAAGATATAACATCAAGAAACTTTTTTCTGCTTTTCACCAAGAAGTAAATCCAGATCTTCCTGCATTCCAGTTTGTTACAAATAATGAACTCTGCTTGTTTGTAGTATCATGTTTTTCTTTTTTACTACACTGCTCAACTAAATACACTTATATTTTTATTTGGGATTTTTGCATTTGTCGTCCTAGATGTGGGCTTCATAAAACAAATTGGGATGAACTATTTATCTAATATGACCTCTTTTTGAATATTTGATATATCTCACCCATAAAACTATAAAGGCCAGGTGCCTTTGGAGAAGGAGAGACTTTTGACAACTTTTTCTGGACAACTTTTACAATTTCTTCTATGGCCTTGGATTTTTTTTTTTTTTTACTTATAGACTAAAATTTGATACCATCTTTTTACTTAGAAATGCACCCACTTTATTAAGACTTCTCACATATCTAACCATAGTGTTGATCCTATAAATTCTTGAATATCAAATGGAGAAAGGACATATATGGTACTCAATTGGTAACGTATAACTACTTATGAGTTTTTCAGTTGCACACGCCCACGTCAGGCTTGGGTGCATAATCATTTACGCTCCTTACGCTTACGCTTACGCTTCAAGACTCTTTTGCTCCACCTCACTATCAGTTGCTGAGCTGGGATTTAGGGAGAACATTTCCTCTGGTTACCAAAGATTTTCCACTTGTGAATAATTGGAAATAGGACCATTGATTTTTGGAATCATTTCCCAACAGGTCAAGGGTAACAACAATGACAAGAAATCCATAGCCCCAATTTTGATGGTCTAGAGCTACTCACACCAAGGAATTTCCAATACCAGCAAAGCACAGAGTACTATTTGCACAAGCAATGGGGAAAACCCAGTGCTTTCTCCACTGGCAGATTTATTTGCAGAGACACAGGCATTTTTTCCAGGGCGGCTGCCAAATTATCTCCTGAGCCTGTCTAGCTAGCACCTGGACTACTCAGCGGGGGGCTTTGCAAATAATACCCTCTCCTTTGCCAGGGTGCAGGCAGCCTGAGTGATTCTGTTTCAGGCTGTTGTGGCACCTTAATCTTTCTAAGCTGCTTCACTCCTATTCTGGGGCCTACCCAAGCATGGCTGGCTGGAGGTGGGGCCACAGCAGCCCTAGGCCTGAGGCTGAGGCAAGGACCCAGGGAAATGGTAAGTATAGGAGAGAAGCTTTCAGTTCCTGAGGAACTTCTGTGTTCTTCCAAATTGGAATGTCCTGGGAAGTCGCGATGGGTTTGGGCATAATTCTTCCATCACAACTGAAAACAACATGGCGAGCCGACAAAAGCCATCAACTGTGGGAGACGAAAGGAAACAACTAGTGATTCAGCACAAGCCCTCGTCCCAGGTTCTGTGCTCTTTCTATGTTGTAAGAATGATCTCTCTTTCTTTTTTGAAGGTTTGACAGAACTCACAGAAGCTGTTATTTAATTTTTACATTCATCCTTAAAGATCCCTTACTCCACCCAATGAGTCTTATGTTGCTGTTTTAGCCGAAAACTGCTTTCTTTAAATGAAGTTTTGGCTGAACTTACTTGCTATTTACTACTCACGTTCATACTTAGAGATCTGCTCCATTGCACCTGACGAGATCATTGTTATTTCAGGCAGAGAACTTTTTTCCCCCCGTGAACATTTTGTTGTATCTTACTATAAAGATGAAGCTCCTTTGCTTAAAAGGGGTCTCAATCTGGTGGTCCCTGAGATAATATCATATTACCTTAAAGATCTGGAGCATAAAAGCCACTGAATTTGATTCTCTAAGATTTCTTGAGTGCTAATCATTTTCCTCTACCAGGAAAATCTCCAAGATCCAAGGGAGAACGGTCCCTCCTTCTGTGAGCCCTTATGAATGCTTTTTGGGGACATTTGGAAGGACTCTATGATGGGCAGGAGACAAGTCCTGCGGAGGGAAGGGAAGAAGCCTGCAAGGCAGAAAGGCTCTGACAGACAGTACTGCCTTCAGGCCAGCTGTAGCCATGAATGATACTGCCCAAAAGTCCCGGCTTTCTGTTTTCTGGGGGAGGCGTCCAGCCCTTCATCACTCGCATTCGAGTGAGCTTGGACCTCATAGGAAAATGTAAAATACATTCCTGTGCTCCATGTAACTTTATGCATGTGGCCCTGGAAGAGAAACACGCCAACACCATGGTAGCTGGTTAACTTTACTGGATGGCTCATCCCTGTGGACAGAGGGAGGCTGGGGCAGCACAAGAGTGCCGAGGGCTTGGCGACAGGCAGAGACACTGAAGGGAGAATGGATCGTGAACAGAGAGAAAAGGATCCAAAGTCACACTTGGCCAACTTCAGAATTTTGTCCTTGCCTTGTCCTGCGTCTTAAATTGCCTTTCTTATGAGAAGCAACAATATTTTAATAAACCTTTTTTTTCCCCCCACATAGTAATCTGTCAGAGAATGTCAACGGGGTGGTTACATGATCCCAAAGATCCATTTGCCTTCTTTGGATTCTTCTGGGCACTCAGGGGCTATGTGTCTTGTCTAGGTTTCCCTGGGTAGTAAAGATTTTTAGACATGAACTGGTCAAAGGAAAGTGTTCTGACACTCAAAGTGGTGCTCTCTTGATTATCTTCCCTTTAGTGAAAGAACTCACCCTTCAAGGTTTGACGCCAGTGTCTTGACCCTCCCACCAAAGGGTTATATTATTGACCAGGGGCGTGTAGCACACTTATTTCTTCAGTGATCTTTCACAATTTTGTTTAGATGTCATACTGGCCAGTTTTTTAAAACTGTAGAAGCTCTTTTCCTTTATATAGACTTCCCTTGTATTTTATTCCTTTTAAAATACAGGAGTATTCAGGGGCGCCTGGGTGGCTCAGTGGGTTAAAGCGTCTGCCTTCAGCTCAAATCATGATCTCGGGGTCCTGGGATCGAGCCCCGCGTCAGGCTCTCTGCTCAGCGGGGAGCCTGCTTCCCTCTCTCTCTCTGCCTGCCTCTCTGCCTACTTGTGATCTCTCTCTCTCTGTCAAATAAATAAATAAATCTTAAAAAAAGAAAAGAAAATACAGGAGTAGTCATAGGTTCCAGGACTTGGCAATACGTGGCAAATATTTGATGTTTTCCCATGACTTTTATTCTGGGGCATCTATTCCTTACCTCAACATGTGGTAGTAAATTATTTGTGGAAATAGGGTGCTGCTTAGCTGTAAGTCTTTAAGAAAAACGTGTAAGTTGTTTGTGATGATAACAATGAATAAAGCCACCATTGTCTTTTTGTCGTTGTTAGTTAGTAGAGCTTATACTTTCTGGTAGAACATGAGTACTGGCTGACATGGAGACATCTGTGGAATATGGTCTGTGATCAGGGGTCAGTACATATTGTTCTAGACCAATGCCACTGGATAATTTAGAGTCACAAAAGGAATGATTTGGTGCTAAAGTTTTTAATAAGCCTATCAAAAACCGTTACCACCTGCTGTAACTTCTTAGTGATTTAGTTGCTACCTGGATTATCCAATTTAGTTTACAGCACATCAGTTTTAAATGAATACAAGAAGATAGAAGAGTCATTATATTACTTCAAATGCCTCCTGTCTTCCAAGAGCAGGTGGAAGAGGAGGAGCTTCTTTTTTTCTCTCCCATCATGGAATAAATACTTGGCGTAGAGAGATGTAGCATGCTCTCTTGCCCGTTTAAGGTAGGAAGACTGGAATTTAAGTCTGTGCCATTGATAAAGAAGTAACTTTAAGTGGAAAAATACTGTTATTATTTAATAGTTTTGATAGCGCATTGATTCTAAGCACCTTTGTGTCAGCAGGGTCAAAGTACAATTTCATCATTTAGGTGAAAGCAAAAGAATTCTGAGATTAAGAAGACTCAGTCTAGAGTAATATGGAAGCCAGAAACGGGGTGCAGCTGTGAATGATAGATAATAGAGTCAATTTCAAGTAGGTAAAGGATTTTTGCTAATTCTTCCTGCTCCTGATTAAAGGATAAAGGAGACAGGATTTTAAACCAAAGCGAAAGAGATAAAGGAAAATTTCAAAAGCCATAGGACCAGTGTTCTCAGTGTGAAACATGCTGTCAGTCATGTTTGAAGGAACATTCTAGAAAGGTTTCAGAAAATTTACATTAGTACTTAGTTCTAAGTCCAACCACAGTAGAAACAATATGAGCTCTCCCTTCCCATATTTCAAGTGATATATTTGCCATTCTTAGACTTTTGGGAACATCTCTCCTTGTTCTTAGAACTGTTAGACGCTTGCAATTGCTCAATTAAATTTAGCTCACTAACATTGTTTTGAGCCAAAGCTTTTGTTATTTTTAAAGTTAAATCTATGAGAAGAGGTTTCAAGGAGAAATGTAGCCCCTTGCTACAACAATCTGACGTAAAAAAGATCATTTCTAGGAGTTGCAAGCATTCATGTTAGACTTGTGTAATTAAGCATTTTAATGAAAGCAAACTCGGGAATGGATATTAATCACAACTAGCCTGTTGTCCTAAAATGGGACACAGGTCCAAAAGTTAAATGTCACGTGTTTAAAAAAAATCAAACGGCACTGAGCTTGTAATGTATATTTTATTTTGCACAAGCTTGCATATATACTGCACATACATTCAGTTTAAGAGAAGATGGAAGGCACACAAGGCAATTGGACTACTGTATCCTTTAAGTGGTACAAAGCAAAAGGTAAAAGTTTGGAGAGTATACAAAAGCTTAAAACACACAAAGTAAAACCCCCTACCCACCCACCCCCCCAACAACTTTTTTCTGTTTTAAAATTTAGTAGCTGCCAAACTAAATTTTTGTACTTTTACTTTAAAATCAATTGTCTACTGCACCTTTTTATTTTCTTTTTAATATGGACAGGGAGTCTCATTTTTTTATCATATCAATTAATATTACAGTACATCCTTGGTAATACAAAATTGTACACCTTCATCAAATAAATTAGGATAAATTAAACCAATAAATTATGCAAAGTCTTCAGAACAATAGACGACAACAAAAATCCACAATTGAAATTGCCTCTAGCTAAAAAAAAAATCAAAAATTGACTTTATCAGTTCAGTTATTGTACTATATTCAAATCAAAGGGTCTTTATTACAAAAAAAGAGCTTAATAATGCTATTTACAACATATTGCTAAATAATATAAAGGCAGTGTTTTGTCACGGTTTATACTATGTACATATGAGAAGTGGCTGGGACAACATGGGGAGAAGCCATGACCTTTGATTCTTGTAGGGAGCGCTGAGACCAACCCCAAATACGTGTTGTTCTAATTCTAATCTTGAAGTGGTAATATACGATTTGAAAATGCTTCCCCCCCCCCCACGTGGAGGATTAGAATATTTTTAAAACACAGAATGAATACATTTTCACAAAAGCGGGCCAGTCTGTTTGCCTTTTCTGCTCATGTTTGTGCATTTTAAAGGGTGTCAGATTTGAGAGAGGGCTCAGTTGAAAAGACTCAAAGTCCAGACGCTTCCAGATCCTGTTATATTCTTAGAAGGATAATTATAAGAAGATGCAAAGGTTGAATAACCAGTTTTGATCCCAGCTCTGAATACGAACGTTTTCGCTTTAGTTTTAAAGATGGTTTACAACCAACAGATCTACTGAAAACAAAACTGCATTTCCTTCGACAGAACATTTAAGTGCAATGCAGTAACCGCTTACCCATATAAGCCAGTTACATTCTTTCAAGGGGAGCTTTTTGAAAACAATGCTTCTTGTAATTTGCAAACACAGAGTTTGTACCAGAAGGAAACATTTGTACTCTTCACACCAATGAATATTCTATAACATACAGGGCAAAGAGATTTTGCTCTGTCTTCACATGTACACTGCTTTCAGGGAGTCAGTAAACCACTTTTTCTTTGATGAATTTATGATTGCTTCTGAGGGACATCCTATTTTTAAAGCCCCCAAATCTTCAGCTTTATGACTTAGTATTAACCTGTTTGTGTACGCGTGTGCGTGTGTGCGTGTGTGTGTGTGTGTGTGTGTGGTGGTTACTTACTAAGTGTTTTCATGTACATAGAAAAGAAATTTCATAAATTTACAGAAACTGCATTACCCTTGCCCTTGACATCTGATGAAAGAGACTGTTATCTTTTAAAAGTAGAGAGCAGGATTTTCAAGAATGCTTTCAACTGTCTATACAGTCACTGCAGTGTTCCTAATAAATTCAACAGATGTTGTGAGAATGTAGTTATTTATTAAAATCTCATGTCTTACGTAACAACAGCCATGAGGTTAAATATTTACATTGCTTTATAAAAGTTCCCCTCTTGCTTTAGTGTTTTTGTTTTGCTTTTTTTTTGTTGTTTTTAACATTTTTAAAAATGATATTCACCCACATCCCTAGCACAGCAACAAAGATTCCGCAAACATAAAACACTTGAATTAAATAATACTCGGAGGCACAAAGCAAACTTCAGGAATATGTGGGTGAACATTTCCTTAAATAATTACTACATTCTACATCTTCCACGTTGTTTTACCATTTAATGTGAAACGTCCTCATTAAACAGCCAGAGATACAGTAAGAATTAAATGTTTTGTTGTTGCAAATAGAACATTCTTTTCACAAAACATAACAAATGTCTAAAATAGGTCCTTAAATCTAGATAGGAAAAGGTAAGCTTTCCACTTCACACGCATATATATATGTATATTTTTACATGTGTGTATATGTGTGTCTGTGTCCTCGTGTTCGCACACCCGCACACACATATACAGCACATGGTATGAAATATTGCTTCTATACTACTTTTCATTAGGCTAAGAAAACACAAGATTTGCACCACAGTTACAAAAAATTGGCTTCTACAAGAATTTTCAAAACTCGAATGCTGCTCAAACAATTGAGGAAAAAATAATTTGCGGTATCAAACTGTTCTAAAAATTCTCTTCTTCAAAAACGTAATCTCCCGCTTTGTTTTAAAAAGACACAAAATATGCATAGCTATCAACGTTATGTCAAACAGCCAGAAAAAAAAAAATCTAGTGTTTATTGCAGCTGTAGTAATTGGAAATAAAGTCGAAAAGATGAAATCGAAAGCCACAGAAGGCACAAGAACAATTGTACTTGTGGGAAAAAAAACTGGTATTTTGAAGGATTTTTAAAAATCCCCCCGCTGGTGCATTTTAGGTCTAGGCACAGACTATCACCTCAAGTGTATATGCAAAAATAATTTAGGGTTAGCAGAAAATAAGTGGTAACGTGGTATTTCAACATGCACTTTAGACTTCTTTTTTCCTATGTAAACTGTCCCTCCCACCTTCATAGAAAGTTAACTTTCTCCCAAGTAGCCAATTTTCACTTGGTGAGAGTTGAGCTGAGATTTGAAAGATGGGGATTAAAAAACCAAACCAAACCAAACCAAACCCAGAATTGTTAAGTAGGAGTTTTGAGAGACAGGCTTTTGTCACTTTCCAATGCACTGGGAGGCACAAGATTTTGTGATCGTAAAAGGGGAAAAACCACCCAAAAGCAAAAGTGATCGAACAGAGGTGAGTTTATCCTCATGCAATTTCTACTCTGAAACCATTTCTATGCCTCAGTGGACCTCGAGCGGCTATTATCATAGACAAGCACATCAACGTTGGTTGTGAACACACACTTTTGCTGAATTTGTCTACTTAAATTAGAAAGGCAGGGGAAAATAATACTAACGATCCAAATGAGCCTGGGATCATTCTGAATTTGCCCCAGATCAGAAGATCCTAGCAGTCTGTCTACACAGGTAAATACACTACGGTTTTGCCTTCTACCTTGCAAATGGCAACACAATGTTGATATGAATTACACGGAACAGCAAAGACCCAGTGGTATCATGACGTGAACAATGAATTCCTACTCTTTCACGTGAAGCAAGACAAAAGAGTGTGACCACAAGTTGAGATTGCTTCCTTACTTGGTGCTGATTGGATTGTTTTTGTTTTTGTTTTTTTTGGTTTGCATTTTATTCCAATGCAATGATTATCCAAACATTTTTTTTCCCCCCAAGCAAACCGGAACAAGAGCAAATTGGGTCTGCTGGCTCTGTGTGCTACGTAGGGGAGCACGAGCTGGACGATGCGTTTGGTTGGGGGATGCAGACAGAAGCCGGTGGTGTTCCAGCCTGTGTCGCTGCACGCTGTCCACACTGCGAGAGCCCGTTAGCCTCCTGAATGATGCCGGGCATCATAGGACTGTGGCGTTTAATTTAAAGTCAGCAGGTTTTAAGGCTTTGTGCTGACAATAATTGCCTCCATACATTCCTGTCCATCAGCAGAATTTATAAATGATGGTAAATTACAGCGATCGGGTCAGCTAGTTAGTCACATGGGTCAACCTGCATTCTCCAGAGTCAAATGTAACTTCTATGAAATTAAGGGAAAACGGTATTTGTGTTCGGTATAATCTAAATACC
Organism: Potos flavus; assembly: GCA_028534135.1. NCBI lineage: Eukaryota > Metazoa > Chordata > Mammalia > Carnivora > Procyonidae > Potos > Potos flavus. The sequence continues at coordinate 25,023,848 of CM052893.1, forward strand.
AGGTTTGTTCCTGTGTCATTTTAAGTGTACGTCAAATGACCTAAGGGGAGGGAGGGGGGTCTGGAAAAGCCTATTAGAATGAACAAGGAATTCTTACTGCATCTGCACACAAAATCCATCTGCGAAAACAAGCGTGAATTCCATAGGACTTTTTAAAAGCAAGTATGGGACACTGTACACCTTGGAAAAACTGGAAAAAAGAGAAAAAAGGAAGAAGAGGAGAACCATTGAAGAAAGCATAAAATAGCAGCCGGCTTTCTTACGTGTGCTGAAATTGTGTCTTTTGGATTAACCTCAACCTTTCCTATGCTGCCTATACACGCTTCACACGATTTGGTCAGTACTGGCTTCTGAACTTGAAGAGATTTTATCAGTTGCTTTAAAATGCTGTACCTAAAATGAAGAAACACTTCATTAGACTGTCACCACTTTGAATATCCATCAGGGTAGTGTGGGATCGTATGAAAAGAGGTCATCCTTACGTGTGCTCCTCTTTGGAGGTGAAGATCAAGTCAGCTAACAGCTGTCAACAAGAGTCTAATGTAGGCAGGGATTTTATGGTCAACTGGGATGTCCTTTATTCCTTACTAGAGAAAGGTATTCAGAAGATTGTTGCTGTTGTTGTTTTGAAACAAGTGTTAACTATTAAACAGACATAATAACTCGTTGAAGCATATAAACAAAGTTAAGAGTACATTTGAAACGTATGTGCCTTTTAATATCCGAAGTAAGATAATAGAAAATGATGTGGAAGGGGTGTTTCTCTACGAAAAATGATCTCTACTCACTGATTACGAAGAACCGATTATAAATCTTAGAGAGGTAATTTGAAGATCGGGTACAAATTTCCAGCCTCATCTCGAAAGAGTCAGTTTTGTGTAGAATTGCTTTGCCCCCGGAAGAAACGGGTACACTCGTTTGGGCTACTCGCCGTTTCTCTCACGGAAAGGCTTGACGGTGACTATTTTTCTTTTTGGAATTTGGCCTTTTGGGTAACTTTTGGAAAAGTGAGCTGCTCATCTACCCCTGACATTATTTCTAAACATGGAATACAAAGCGACTTACGGAGTTCAAACCGAACAAAATATTTAAGTTTACGTAGTGGTTTCATTGAGTTTTCTGGCCTCGTTAGCAGTAAAAGCAGGAGATACGTCACCGCCTGTGGGGCGGTGCCGCGTCACGGGTCTCCCTCTGCCAACTGCCATTTGCGATTAACCATTGATCGAGCAGAAGCATCTTTAAAATGCCTTTCCTTGCGAACAGAGAATTTCCGCATGTCAACATTCTTTTTCCCTGAAAATTAACCCTATTTTAAAGTCTCCAAATGTTAAGGGCCTCGGGCAAAAGTAAACTAAAGACCGAAGGAAAATAACCATCCCCTTGCAATGGAAAACAAAAGAAAATGAGCGAAAGATGACGAGGAGGAACTACCACCTGATTTCATACCATATCCATGCCTCCCATACACATCCATAGGAAATCAAAATCTAGACACGTACAACTTGGACATCCAAAGGGGACTGCTACTATTCATACATTCGAAAAGAGTTGTTGAAATTTCTACTCATGAAGCAGCTCTTGTAGGCAGTTCGGGGACTTGAAAATCTCAGGGACTTCACTATCCAGCTTGCAGATGACCTTGTATATGGCCTTCTTCCAGGAAGGATCAACATCTTTGCCCGCGATAATGGCATTGAAAAACTCTCGTAATGTGATCTGCGCAACTTCCAGGAATCTCTCTGGAACCTGCTGATACAAGGAGACAATGGCATTAATAAAGTTTTCAGTTTCAAGTCTCCAGTTCTTCAAAGGAAATTGAGCTAAGTTCTTTCTTTCAGAAAGGGGCTTTACATGGCACCTGCATTTGCTAAAAATGGCCGGCCTCTATTCTCTTATGTAAAGTCGTTATATATAGCAGCACCGTAATGTGGGGTGGACAGCTTCGGGAAGCTTTAGAAAGGGACTTGTGCAAAGGATACACGCAGACGTACTGAAAAACCAGGATTCCCTTCGGAATATTTGGGTGAGAAAAGGGGACACACTGTTGGGATTCCCCCACTTCATTAAATAGGTGCATTCCGGGCACAAGTCTCCAGCTAATCTTTCAGAATTTGAATCCTATTTCCTTTCGATTTCCATGATGAAAACAAAGTGTGGTTCTCAAAAGTAGAATAAGAGATCATTGGGCTTCGATATCAACGAAACCCCCTGTAAATGAAGAAAACCCAAAAATCTGTTTCCTGCTCGTAGCAGCAGAGGACTGTTGACCCAAAGGCTAAATTGTATATGAGAGTTAATATGCACCAGAAAGTATTCTACATACAGACAGGGATAAGAGGATGACATTAACACCGAGTCCCAAGATACAAAATCCGTACCGAGTCCTAAAATTCTACATCGGAAATTATTTTACTTTGAGATTAGAATTGCTCCGTGAGAGTGATTCATGCAGCTGATAGTACTAACGAAAACCAACATTTCTGGAGTGCTTATTATGTGTCAGGCGCTCGGTTATGTACAGACTGTGAATCAGGCCATTCAGTTCTCCCAGCGTCTCTGTAAGGTGTCATTGTCCCCTTTTTACTGTGCAGAAAACTGAGGCTCAGAGAGATCAAGGGAATTTTTCAAAGTCCTTACATTCTAAGACAAATATCCTCCAAATATTCTTTTTATTTTTAATTATTTTTATGTTTTAAGATTTTATTTATTTATTTTAGAGAGAATGAGAAAGAGAGAGGGAGAGCACAGCGCGAGTGGGGGCGGGCAGGGGGAGTAGCAGATGGAGAGGGACAAACAGATTCCATGCTGAGCCAGAGCCTGACAGCAGGCTCGATCTCATGCTCCTGAGATCACGACCTGAGCTGAAATCGAGAGTCAGACGCTCAACCAACTGAGCCACCCAGGCGCCCCTTCCAAATTTTTAGAATCCCTAATCATTTATCCTTTTCTTCCACAGCAATTAATATGTGCGTGTGTTCTTGATTGTTTATTTAATAGTCCAGTGTCCAGTCCAGGGAAAGGGGGAGCTGTTGATGTCCTTAGTATTCTCTGTCGGTTACTCAAGGCGAAGCGTGGCTTCTGTTCCGCGCACCAAGGTAGAGGATTTGCTGAGCCATTCCGTGAACTCTTAATTTGCCAAGTACACATGGACACTCAGTAGATTTTGTTTAGCAGGGTACTTCTGCGTTTGTAAAGTTTTATTTTTATAGTAAGTGCAGACGTATGAGGAAGTAAATGCACTGTAGTTGTATGTGTAGATACATCTGTGTACACGAACAGAAGAGGTGATTTTCATCCCCGCTCACATATGCCACTTTACCAACTAAACGGGAGGTACTGTCATGTCGAACAGATTTGATCTCTTTCTCCCACTCTTAATTTGTACAATGGACCATTATATAATGACAGTGACTATTAAGGAAAACTAAAATGATCACCAGGCATCCCTGTTTTATACATTTAAAATTGGACAAAGAAGTTCACTCCTTCCAATGGTAAGTCCTTTGTCTTTTGCAAAGAAAATTAAAGGATTTTAATTCCCCAGAAAAAGAAAGGACCCCATCTGGGGCCTATCAGAACCTAGAAAAAGTGAAAATTTTGAGTAGTTCCTTTCAAAGACATACACCCCAGCCAGTTTCTCCGGACATAATCTCCAAAATCACCCAAACACCCCCTCGTCCCCCATGGGTGTGCTAACCCATACACCCCCAATGGCCATTCCATGATGAAAATCCATCTAGATTTTCTACACAGTGTTGGTAATTTCTCCTGAAAACTCCTGCAGATACGTATTTGTGGGATAGGAGGAGCCTGGAGGAGAGATTAGCTCTCTCACTCGCCTCACACCAAATAAAAAGTCATTAAGCAGCTTTTTGCGCACTCTCCCCTCTTCCCTCAAAGATAATCCTTCACGTTTTATCAGATGGGCATTATTGAGAGAGGGAATCTAGCTGGAGAACAGTGCGGCGGGTACAACTACCCACTCTAACTACTTGGTTTGGGAGCTGTTAGCCAAATGCTACAGAAACATAATCATAGGCATTTATTAAAATAAACATTTCAAGAAGGGTGGTTTTCCCCGCCATTGGCAACAGAGGCATGACAAAGATCTACGTTCCTTGAACACTTGGGGATGCAGCAGGGCGTGGCAGAGAGCCGCGCGGGACACAGGGTACCGTGGGTCCTCCAGAGGAAGTCAGAGAAGACCGGAAGCTCCTCCACACCAAGGGCCCACGGGAGGTCTGGCGTACCAGGGGCCAAGGGAGCAGAGGTATTGTTTGAGGTCATCAGAGGAGAGATGCATCTAGAAGAGCATCAGCACTAGAGGAGGGAGGGAAGGGTAGTTCTAGGGTGTGCCTGAGAGCAAATCAAAGTAACTTGGGGGGGTAGCGCTGTGCTGTTCCCACCCTATTATTCTTCGCCATGCTTGTTAACGGTTTTTAGTGGGTTTTATCTTGTTTTAAACATTCATCTCTTTTGGTGGTAATCTTGGGCTATCCTTCACCGTCTTTTGTATTTGTGTCTTGCGTTGTTTAATTTTTCACCTACTTCTATCTAGTTGTAACGAATTTGCCCCAACACGTCTTTAGATAAAGAGCCACGGTTTCTATTGTGGGTATCCCCCACAATGCTCAACAAAGTTCTCTTGCGTAGTCTTTCCTAATGAGAGCCTGCCTTCTGCTTTACTCCACACTGCTCTGGATGGAGTCACATGTACCTTCTCCCTCGATACTTAAAAAAGAAAAAAAAAAATTTTTTTTAAATAATGCTAAAAGATAGCATTTGAAGAGTTGGAATAGACCTCAAAAGTCATTTTGTAGATGAAGAAACTAGGAGACTCTACAAGATGAATAAATTATGAGAACAAGAGACTCGTGCGAAATAACATGTCCAGGTGTCTTATCATTAAACCATGCTGGCTCCCTTTTAATGCATTTTCAGTAATTTCTATTTATAGGGGGCATCAAAACCTTGACAAGCTGTGGATCTGCGACTGAGAAAAACCACAGAAGAGCTAGTAACTTCAAAATAAATGTGACTGGTACAAAGGATTCCCAGGAGGAGACTTAGGATATTGGTTTATATTTGAGAAGGGATGAATTCTTTTTGAACAAATGAAATGGTTTGCTAATTTAGGGCTTACTTTGAGGCAATACTCATACAACAGATTGGGCTGGTTTAAAGCAATTGATAATGAGATCCTCTAATGCTAGAGCAATTCATCTTTTTTGGTGGCTCCTGAGAGGTAAACTGATGAGTAGCCACTGATCTTTTGAGAGAGTGCCAAGGAATTCCATCCACAGGTAGAAATATCACCCATGAGAAAAGAGACCCTTCCCCCTTTCTGCTTTAAAACTTTCCCCAACTCCATTTAACAGAGCAAAAGGGGGTCCTTTCTGATTTTTCGGGGGGTTGCCTTAGGATTTGGGCTCATGAGAATGATGTTGCCCATATTTTTCTGTACCTCTTCACACCTAATGGATTTCCAATCACTAATAAACATCTGCAGAAAATCCCTTAGTGACAAGTAATCCCTTATCTAGGTTTCTTTTAATAGAACCTAACAATCTGCAGAATGAACCCCAGAGTATCTCCTCAGCATCAGGTGGCAACAGTCAATCAAGTCCCTGGAATGCAAGACAATGCAGGCTGCTGGGAGGGGGGAGGGAAGGCCATGCCTTTGGACATGCCACAGGGAAAAAACAAAAGGCTTCCAAAGTCTCTGGCTGGAACTCTGAAGCTATTGTGGGAGCTGCTGTGCTGAGTGTTCTTCAGGAGAGGAGAATGGAAACTTTGCTTGATAAAAAGGCATCCTAATATAGGAACCTCACCCCAAATGGTCTTGCCTCTCCTTGCCTTGATATTTGGAGGAGAATATAATTGCGACGAGGTACTTGAATGCACTCATAAAGTTGAAGGGGGCTGGCTATCAGCATCTACCAATTTCATCACAATCGTTTGTACTTGAGTCTCCTCAGAGCAAACAAGGGCCTTATGGGCTTTGATGAAATGGGGAAATCGGGAGGATGTTTTCGAATCTGCTCCGGCTGTGGCTGGATTGCGTGCGTGCGCGCCCACACACGGATCCACGTGCACACACGCACACGCACGGTGTGCTGGGTGGGGGGCTGTTCTGCTGTTCTTTTTTTTTTTTTTTTCCCCTCAGAATGAGTGGCAAAGACACATTTTGCCCCTGTCTTCCTCCTCCTCTTCCCAGTTGCTTTACCTTCAAGGATGATTTGTTTTATTAAACTGACTGTCCCTAGCCTCTGCAGTACATAATAAAAGCCTGACATAGCAGGCTGCCCGCCTTCTGTGTCCTGCAGACACTCATCATAAGTGTCAGGACATACCAAGGTTAGTGGTCACTGGAAGTGTGCTCGCTGGCCCAAACCTTGCCAAACGCTCTTGGCAGCTGAATGAATGTCACAGAGAATAGAAGGGGAATTACAAAGGTTAAAAAGAAGACAGCCTTTCCTATTTTCTGGAGACAGAGAAGCTGATTTTTCACACCTCTGAAATATCCCCAAGCTCATCCCTTGGCCTTTTGCAGCAGACCTCGACCTGGCCCCTTGCACAGTTTCCCATGGATACCTCTCCATCCTCAATCCCCTTTAAAAATTGGTCCACTGGCCTCATTTTATCAGTGAAATGATCTTTGCTGAAATGGAGGGAAAACAAACCAGGCATAGAGCTCTCTCCCCAGCCCCTCCCCAAGAATCAAGGGCTCAAATGGCTTATCAAGGTTATCAATAGATTACAATCTTATCAAGAGAGATCATCTATTCAGTTCATCTTTTAAACTATTTTTTTTTTTTTTCAAATTCAGTTCAAGGGGAAATGTAAAAGGGAACCTACGTATGGGCAGGAGTATTTAACGGATGGAAAAGTAACATCGTGGCTAGTATTTCGGTGAATTAGTTTGTGTGTGGGTTTTCTTTCTTCTTCCTCCTCCACTTTTTTTTTTTTTAATACTATAAAAGGGCAATAAAATGCTGACTGTAAGAAGACAATGTCAAGGAGAAAAGGGTACTGGTATTTTGGATACTCTTCACTGCTCGCCTTGGAGAGAGAGTTATTCTTGTCACAAACCCTTTTGTCTGCATCTGCTGACTGCTTGCCTGTAGCCAGCAGCATACTTTAACTGTTTTGTCACCTCCTAACATCACATGCATCAGCTGTTGGGCTTTTGTTACGGGTATTGTAGAACTAATCCACTGTGGCTGTTCTACTGTGCAGTAAATAAAACAGAAACGGGCTTCTCAGACAATTCTGCATGAATATTTCAGATGGCTTTACAACTCCAATTCACAAAATCAAATAAATAAATAACTCCCCCAGCCTCCCCCAGCCTCTACCCACACAGAAACAAAACCCCTTCAAACTGGACCCAGATGCCTCCAAGTCAACCGTATTGGAGACACTGACTTGAGCCTTCAAGCAATTGTTTTGGTGAAGTTGAAAGAACAGCGCTCTCTAAACTTGAACGCCGTGGCATTCGTATTTATTATTAGCGTTAGACACATCTAATTCCAAAAACTGGGTAAGCAGCTTTGAAAATCTGGAGGGCTACTTTTCTCCTTGGGCTTTCAAAACAAAAAAAATCTAATGCCATCAGAAATATAGTTCGAGTTGCCTTGTCAAAACTGTTTTCATTGTTTCCATCTGCATCTCCTTCCCTCCCGCTTATCTGAGAGGGGTCAAAGGAAGATGCTTGTGCATCTTGTTCATCCCAAGAGTCTTTCCAAAATGTTCAACCTGTGTAGGAGCATAAAAGGAAAATCGAACTTGGGGCTTTCAGAACTGAATTTACATCATGAGTTCTCTTAGAGTGTAAACAACACACTAATCACATTTTGCGAGGCATTTTCTAGACCACTTCTAAGTGTCTTTGGAGAAGCTAAAAACAGAAAGGGCCTCCGCACACGCACGCGTGTGCACGCGCGCGCACACACACGCACGCAAAGGTCCTAGAGAAGGAGACAAAGTTGAAGTACTTTCCCGGGCATTCATTCACCCTGGTGCGCACATGATTCCTCTAAACAAACTCTCCCATCCCTGCTGTTTGTTAAGTAAATATTGATCAAGGAGAGACAGAGCTCCTGACGGCAGTGGCACAAGCTGGGGACTTACACTGCAGACAGAGCGGACTTAAATGGATAAACCCAGATGCTTTAGTAACTCCTCAAGGAGATTATCAGATGAAAAGGCAAGAACAGATACGATATTGCTGCTTCTCTCCACTGTCTCATTCTCACTGAATTTTCCTGTCAGGGGCAGAGGAGGAAACCGGGAGCTAGCGAATATGGTTACAAGGTGCTGTGATGCAGGCTCTCCCTTGCAGCCCGGCCCGCGCTTAACCTGTGTGCTCGCCCGGGGACTAACTGGCCCGGAAGGAAGACATGGCGCCGGACGCCGCGCGAAGTGCATTGTGGGATTGGGTCCTGAGGCCCGGTCGTCGCGGGGAAGGATCAGCGGGGAAAGCAAACCTGAACGGGCTTTGGGAAGCATAAAATACCCCCCCAAATGTAGGGTGATGCTTGGAACCTTTAAAGAAGAGTCCAATTGCTAGGAAGTGTCTCACTGTGATGAGTAAATGTGTACAAGGCAGTATTTTGAGAGATGCTTTGAGTACGTTTGCTTGAGCAATTTTATTGGCTGAGTCAACAAGTTGAGAAAGTTGTATTTCCTAAGTTTTATTTCAGTCACTTCAGGATTGTGATCTGAATCCCTGTCCGGAGCTGAAGGGCCACGGGCGCTTCCCTGGGAAGGCCTGTTTTAAAATCGTCACTTGAGATTAGGTTTTGTATATGAATCGCTGAGTGCCACGGTCAAAGAACGAGGCACTAGAGTTCCCGCCAAATGGCTACATGGTGTTTCAATTTATCGGGAGGCTCACACCTATGTTCGGAAGGCCTGGCGTTATCTGGGGAGCACCGGCTGCGAAGCCACCTGCCGAGGCCTGCCGGGTTAGACCAAGTGAGGCAGAGGAAGATTCTGTGCTTCAGACCAAAGTCTCTTTCACGCTGATGGTCCAAGTGGCATTCAGCCTTTGGGGACCAGACAGGACTGGATCAGCATAATGCCCATGCAGTTTTAGGCCTAAGAGCCGGCTCACTTCCCTAGTAACATGTTTTGCTACTTAAATATGTGAAGAGTAAATGCTTATAGGAAGTGGCTATAGTTCAAGGCTGTCCTGAAAAAAACCAAAAAAACAAAACAAAACAAAAAATACACAATAAAACAAAAATGAAAAAAAAAAACCATGTTTCCTCTAAGCAAAGGAACACATGGCAATAACAGTCTGTATCATATTTTTTTTTTTTTTACAAACCTTCAAAAGAACAATGTTCTGTTGAGCAAAATTCAGTAGCATTCTGTAAACATTAATTTAAGGAAATCAATAGACTCAGTGAGCTAAAGCCATATTGCAAGATAAACTGGCCAGAGTGCCACTTTGTCAAATAGATTTTCGTTTTCTCGGCTAGATAAAGACAGTTTCAAAACGGGGCAAACGTGTTGCAACCAAGGTTTGAAAAGTATGTGGCCTTCAAACATTCTGCTTGTTCCTACTGCAAAGCTGGGTAAACATACTTTAAAAATGATAAGATGGCTTAGAATTGATTTGGCTTTCAGATTCTACAGTATAGTAGATTTCTTGGTTGTCTCACAGGAAAAGAGTAAAACAAAATCCTGTGCATTCAGGAAAAAAAAATGTACTTGGGAGAAGGGGTTAAATTGTCTTGAGAAAGGGAGCTGGGGGGGGGGGGGGCTGTGTCAGTTGGTGCTTGACTTTAAAAAAGAAAGGAAGAAAGAAATCTTTATTCATGCTGACCTGATGGGCAACAGGCCTTCTTGCCAAAATCCAAAAGCCAAACTCTCTAGTGGGTTTGGGATCAGAGGTTTCAGCTGGTGGAAGCTGCTCCCGTTCTTCGCACACCACGCAATGTCATGTTAATGTGCCAGGGGCGGGGGGGGGGGGGGGAGACCCACACAACAGCCCCCACGGCCCCCACATCGCTCTCAGCCAGACTGAAAGAGCTGCAGGGATAATTAGAAAAAGTGGCAAAAGGGAAGCACGTCTCTCCGTCTGTCGCTGCGGCAGGGACATACATTGAGCTTGTGGCAGGAAAACTTGCAAGGGAACCCGCCTGGCATCCTCCGGCGCCGTACCAGTCCATGGAAATGCTGGTAGAGGAGCCACCGGAGAGGACAGGGAGGAAATGGCCCCCTTGGAGGAAGTGTAATAAAAAGAATGAAGAGTCACATGGAAAGCGCAGGGAGGGAGGCTAAGGATCTACCTTGAATGGACAGCGGAGCTCCATGAAAAAGCGTCAGGGGACGTGGACTTGGGCCCGCAGCATGGGCAGTGAGGGGCTGGGGATGCCGCGGGCTGTCACCCCTCGCGTGGGCTTCTCTGACAGCAGCCTGGAGGAAGGGCGGAGGCGCGCCCTGAGTGCTCCCTTTGTTTCCTCACCTAAACTGAGTCTTCCTCTTTTCAAAGTGGCTATTTAGAAAATGCAGAATGCACAATAAAATGTCTACACCTCTAAGATGTTGATGATGTATGTGTTGATAAAAAAACATCACGTGATGATCAAGAACTGTGCTTGGATGGAACGTTTTGACTAATTGTGACTTTTGGGAATAAAAAAAGAATGTCTTAACTGCTAGTCTATCTGCTAATAATGTACGTATGCTTTTTAAATGGCATAAACATTCCACTGGTAACTTGATAGAGATATCAAGAGAAATAAAACTATCTCTCCCATAGCCCGGAAAAGGAGGTACTTAACTAGCTTGCTGGGAACAGAATGGCGAATGTCATTATAATACACTCTATGACACTGTCAACATTATTTTGTGGCGCTGAAATTTGGTTCACCAAATATGATTAAAAACGCTAGTTTATTTGCTCACGCTTGGAAGTCTTGGTGGCATACATGTCAGGAAACACAATGATCGTCATGTTATTTGTGGTGATGATGTAAATGTTCCTTCCCTCTCGAACTCTGCACATGTTTCAAAGAGTGACTCCAAGTTTAAACAGACAAAACAAATGAACCAATAAAATTCAACAAAAAGAAACTCAGAGAAAAAGTGTAAAAATGAAAATCTAATACTTTTCTAATCTCTTTAGCCCTGGGATGTGTTGAAAATACTCTTAGATCTTAAACACCGCTGGAAGCTCACGCTGGAATTATACATCTATTAGGCTATTCAGGTAAGACCTGGACCAAGACTATTTCATCCAAGAATCGTGGAGTTTTGGAACCTCAGGACTCGGAGAGAGTCCATGTTCTCCAAAAGAGCGAAACAATCCGAGCCAGGGGTTGGCGAACTTTTTCTGTAAAGGGCTAGATAGTAAATACCTAGGCTTCGTGGGCCACATTCTGTCTCTGTTGCACATTCTTCTTCTTCCTTACAACTTTTTAAAAATATAAAAACCATTATGAGCTCGGAGTCATAAAAAACAGGCTGAGGGCCGGATCTGGCCCATGCGTCACAGTTTGCCAACCTCTGCTCTTAGCCGAACTTGAGGGCCAACAACGGTCCCAAATGCGCTTTCATTCTTCACTAATCCTGTGTGCCTCACCGGGTCAGCACACTACTTGTTCTTGGAGGGTAGCTGGGACGGATTCGCCCAAATTCAACCTGCATCATCACGCCATTCCTCAGATGCATGGAAGCCTGCCCATGTCTAGGGGAACAGGAAGAGACCACACCCAGAGATCATCAAGGAAAACTTCAGTCCTTCTCTGCCTTGATGAGGAGCTTTTCATTAGGAACGTTCCTGCCAGGAAACATTCAAACGTACCAGATGGAGGAACCCGGACCCCCTTCACGACACATCACATGAATCAGCTCGATATTTAGATGGAAAAACAAGCAGCGTACCGTCATGCTGTGGTGTTAACTCACCTCCCCTCAAGGTAGCCCCACGAATTATGTGCCATTGGTGCCTGAGTTCAAGGCAGGCTGGTAGTGCTTCAAGTTTAACTTTTGCTACAATTACTGGGTGAGGTGGTAAAATAAATAGGGCCACGCTTGGTGCCATTCTTGGATGGGAGATTATCCAAAAACAACAAGACATAAACTCTCCAATATTGCACGAAAGGAAGCTGGGGCACAGATAATCCACAGTTACTCCTGTTTCGTTCGAGAATGCATTACGTGATTGTTTTCTGCAGCGGGTTTATCTTCGTAATTAAGCTTTGCCTAGACTAACATGGGAACTAGTCGGCATGTCCTGTATTGGTGCTGACAGAGCCTGTGGGCGAGGAGCCCAGGGAGAAACTGTTAGGAAGTGGAGTTCAGGCAGGACGATGAGAACAGCATCACCCATGGCGAGCACCAGAGAAGGCACCGTGAGGTACGGGCGATGATCAAAAGAGAGTGCTTCCGAGATCACCGGATCCTGGGAGAGACCGCCACTCTGCCGACAACAGAGTATGCATCCCAAATAATATTGGGGCTGCTCTGAGAAAGGACTGGGATGAAAGGCCTCCACCCCTCCCATCTTTTGGTTTTGACTAAAAGATCTTTGTTCTCTCAGAGAAATTCTGTTTTGTGTTTCTAGAATATTCTATTGGTCTCTCCTCCACAATTGCCCTTTGCAAAAGGAAGGATGAGCTGTAATTCAAAGCAGCCTAAGAATCCGGGAATGGCTCTGAAATTCCTTTTTCAAGAAAGGTAAATAGTTTGGAAAAGGGGAGGAACAAATTCTTAAATGGCCCTAGGAGCCTTTGGGAGCCCTCTGGACCCATGCCAACACCTAACGGGACTTGAGGTAATGTTTGTCATGGGGAGTCTGAGGATGCTGTCAGGGATTGGCCCTTGCATTGGTCCTGCCGAAAGGCAATTACAGGAATCGATATACAGATTTTCTTGCATACCGCCAGGCCACTGAAAATGATAAGTCTTTGAAAATTGTCTCTATATTAAAGGAAACACAGTGGCCTTGATACCAGAGCCTTGCATCTTCTTCCACCCAGTTCTGCTTCTGGTTGTTTCTCTGTCTTTAGCTCCACTCAAACCCCTACACTTGTTCTCAGCGAATACTACCTTTTACTAAAAGTCACTTTTAGAATCAGATTTTACTTTAAAATGCTATGGTAGCCCCTTTCCCCCAAAAAACAGAAGTTGGGGACTAGGACCCTAAAAAGATGAAAAATACATATCCCAATGACTTGTGTGAGGATTCGATACCTACCGACCACAAATGCATGAACGCACACAAAACCCCACCGGGAAAGACTTTGGTGATCGAGATCACCACCATATTGGGAGTCCTTAAAAGAAAGTCCTTAAAAAAAAAAAAAAAAATTTTTTTGCTTTTGCAAAAATAGCCAACCCAGCCTAGGAGTGAAGGCAGTTATCCGAAACAACCCTTTCCGTCCCAAACGAGGGCAGATGGTATACATTATACAGAGGTTCATGCATAGCGCCAACGCCGATAGTTGGGGGGAGGTGTGGCCCTAGTGGGATATGTGTGGGAACAGTATTCTCGTCCTCTCTGAGTTTGTTCAGTTCTGTTCCATCTCCTAGAGTGCAAGGGACAAATGTCCTCATTGTTCGGCTGCCCCAGCCAACACAACACATAAAGTGAGCAGCAAGTATAATGACTCGTGCCAATGCAGTCAATAAATGTTTATGAATTTAAAAAATTAGTCTCTATAATCCCAGCACGGGAGTTGCCACATCTCCAAGGGCACTGTTGAGATTTAGATCTGCAAAGAGAGCCTTGGGAGAACACGCAAAGGGGCACCCTAGAGATTTTCACTGAGATAATTAAGCCACAGCAGCGCCACAAGGGTGGAGGTAACCCCAAATTGGACACCATCTGGATTCCTAGGGCTCCACAGTCACTGCTTCAAGCTTTGCCTCGTGCCCAGGATTTATTTCAAGAACTCAGAAGGTCTTCTAGAATCACAGAATTTCAGAGCTAGAACAAAGCTCCGTGTTTCATCTTATCACTTTACGGATGAGCAAAGTGGAGCTCAATGAGGCAAGTGTTGCCAGAGGCAGACCCTCCAATCCGGTGCTCCCTCCGCCAGACCCCATCCCCTCATTGCTGCCCTCCTCATCTGGAACCCACGACTCCGGACTCGCGGACCCGTTCCAGGCTGGTGTCGCCTCTACAGCCACACCTGGGGCAGGAAGAATCCCTTTCTCTTTTTCAAACCAGTTCTGCATTGACTCTTTGTCCCAATTCCGATGAGAACTCCCTGTTTGCTCATTTGTTTGTTTGCCTATTTAGGGTCAGCAGGAAATGGTGCAATAGTTGAGCTACTGATAACAGCAACAAGGTAACTTTTACTTGGCTCTATGAATTAATAAAAGCAAATGCTTATACAGCACTTACTTTGTGCTAATATCGTCATGTCTATTCATTTAATTCTCAAGACAACTCTGCGAGGTAGTTGCTATTATTTTCCCTATTTTATAGATGAGGAAACTGAGGCACAGGGAGGGTAACATACTTGTCAAGGTTTCAAGAGCTGGGATCTGACCCCAGGAACAGGTTCTAGCATCCATGCTCTTAGGTTCTGCACTATTATTAGTTTAGGACCACTGACATTGCAAAGGATTTCCTTCTTAAGATTTCAAGGTGATGCTTTCATATAAAATAACACCAACTTGTAAGCGAACATTTTGTTTTCTGCTTGAGAATAATTTAGAGGCCAGAGCTTTCTTGCCCTAGTTTTATCATTTTAAAGACTCAAGCCCAAGAACTAAGGCCACATCTTCATGATATCAAACACCCCGATACTTTATCTACAAAAACACTGAAAACATCTGGACAGCATGGTGCATCTGCCCTTTTTTTTATTTGGCTGGGTATGTCCTGGAGACACATTCGGATTTGCCAGAATACTTGCCAAGAGTCTCATAAATTGGTCTCATGGGATCACCTTAACCGAAAGGCGCTACCGAGATGTTACTCAAGAAATCCAACTTCTGAAATAAACTTTTGAGACAAATAAGACAAATCGCATTGGGTGTGTGTGAGAGAGGTACAACCACCAACCCACGGGGTGGCTGCCCACAGCTGGAATTGTGTCCTGTGGTCTGGTAAGTGCAACCATCCCTCGAGAAGACACAGTCATGCTGGAAACGCATTACAGAAGGGCGGCGAAAATGATCACGGGCGGCCCACTTACTGTATGAGATTAGACTTTTAAAAAGGATTAGAGCCCCTTAATCTGGAGAGATGAAGATTAAGAGGGAGGAATGATCAAAGTCTATAAAATCAGAAAGGAAATGGAGAATATGGCCACAGTCCTGTTCACAAATCCCAGGATATTATAACAAGGGAGATCCCTTTGGAGTTGCACGGAAATCACTTTAAGAGCCATAAAAAGAAGATACAATTTTCACAGCAGGTAATAAATTTAGAGAATTATTATCTTGAGGAGTGGTATACTCTGAGAATGCAGTTAGGTTTAAAAAAAAGGTTTAAATAAACCCATGGGTGATAAAACCATAATGAGCTAATAATGGAAGGTTGGGAATGTTCTGGGGACATCCTGAGTCTTTCGAAAATGATTCCATCAATGACAGGTACCAGCCTCTCCTGACGGGCTTCCTCCCTGTGGGGCTGGGTAGCCAACTGATCTGACCACGTCCCCCTTCCCTCTCCCAGCCAGATCATTCCTGACATTCGGAACGGGGCTCAGCGACTAGAAAGTGTTCGGGCCTGATACGATACGACAACTCATCCCTCACAGGCAGTTTTCTTTATTCCTCACCGGTGTCTCTGTTCTAGGGTCTGACCGTGATTCCCATAAAAATACGAACTTAATCCTTAAAACGAAAAATCTCTGTCTTATTCAAGGATAGAGACATTTCAAACATCTTATGTTGTGGTGGTTGGGAGATTAAAACAAAAAAAAACTGGTTAAACTCTCTATTGCAGAAGTTACTCATAGTATGGTAACACAGACCAATTAATTCAAATTTAAGGGGAAGTTAAACCTCCCAGTTATGGAGCACCCATCACAGCCCAACATATCAGAGTCTGAAATTTACTGCAGTTAATGGAGAAACCAGCACACCTTAACGAAAGCTGTGGCTCTGTGAAATACACAGAATAAAACTTAAGGGAAATGTTTTAGCTTCTTTCCAAAAGAGCCAAGTGCTAATCACTTTAAATATCTAATAATAGGTCATTGTTGGGGGCTGGGGAGGTTAGGGCCGCAGAAGGAGGCAGGGGACTTTGGTAGGGGGTAGAGTGGAGATGAAGATTCCATTCAGAGAAAAAGAACCTTCAGACGACCATAACATGCACAACAGAGCATGAAGAATCTTTTCTGCACTCACATTTTAGACTGCTCTCGGAAAATTGGTAAAATGTGGCAATGCGTAGAAAGCAAATAAAGGAGCCAAGGAGAGGAAAGGAGTGGCATGGAGGAGAAAGGCAGCCGTCCAACAAGCGGTATCTAATAACTCCCCATCCCAGCCCGATCTACCGTCACACCCTGGGATCAGTCCCTCGGTATCTGGGCAAACTGCAAGTTTGAAAATGTCAGCCCTCGTGTTGGGGAGCTATTCAAAGTCACTATCCATCTGGGGAACGGAGAAGTAGGAAGGTGGCGAGGGGGTGGGGCTGGGTCAAGGGGTAGAGTCACCCTGCTTCTCATTGTAGACCTCAGAGTGATTTGGGCAAGAAAACTGGGACATCTGGAGTTCAGAAGTCGAGGAAAATGGGGAAGAACCGGGAAGGTGAATACACGATCATCAGCGACACAAAAGAACGGAGCAGAGAGAAGCCTGGGCTTGGGCACTCGCGTCTGGCAAGGAGGCCGGCAGCCGGGCTAATGAAGCATTTGTGGTGTGGGATGTTTGCCAGCGCAACAAAGAAGATGTGCTTGGGCTCTGCAGATGTGCCAGGGCCCCCAGAGCAAAATAATGACATAATCACCATCAGTGTCACAGACCAGACTGCACACAAGGTGACAGGGGAGGGGGGCCTGTGATACTCACACAGGGAGGACTCGCCGCGGCCCACGGCGGCAGCTGCCCCGAGGCCTGGGAGGCAGGCCCAGCTACCTAGCCTAGCTGCCTCTAGCTGGATCTTCGGTCCCGGGGTAAGGCTTGTCCCCACCACCGGTGGGTGCTTCTCCTCCGACCCAAGCTACTCCCGAAGGGGCAGCAGCAATCTGAAAAGCTTACAAGAGCTTCCGACTGGCAGAAAAAAACGGCAGAAGAAAGAGAAGCTAAGGGGAAATGGAAGGAGAGTTTTGAGACACACTCCCTCGGTCTTCTGCCAAGTTCTGTGCTCAAACTTTTCTCAAACCTGGCCCTGGGCCTCCTACCTGAGATAGCAATATGATCACGGGTGTCCGTGTTTCAGGCCGTGAAGAGAAGGCAAGAAAAACCTGGGGGCCCCTGGGGGAGGAGGACACGAAAGGGCCACACAGGGGGCCCCTCTGGGTGAGAGGGCACAGGCAGCGGGCGGGCGGGAGGAGGTGCCCCTTCCCCTCCCCCCCCATCTGAATCCGGGTCTCTCAGAGGGCTCAGCACCTGCCTGCGGCTCCCGCTTGCTAAGGTGGGTGTGTTAGTACAGCTGTCTGGCTTTTAAGTGACTTTTGTCAGTTTGAAAGTGAAAGTCTGTTTGAGGAGCTGCAAGAACAATAGCCCAGAGCCCGGAAGAAGAGCTTGCAGCACAAAGGACTGAGACTACACTCGTGTCCCTTTTCATTGCTTCTGATGAAAGATTCATAAGAATAACTTTAATTTTTTATGACCCCCTTTTTGGTATGACTATATTAGTTGTGTCAACTCCCATACA
>CM052893.1:25042141-25049641 GCA_028534135.1 Potos flavus
TATGCCTCACCAAAAAGACCACTTGCAGAAATAGTCACTCTTGCAAATTTATACTGAGACACTTAAGAGAAATGAGGGAACGAGCTCTACATTTTCTGCCCTGCGGCTGAAAAAGAACCAAACGATTACAGTGAAATCAAATCCGGAGGGTGGGAGGAGGCCGAGGAAATTTGATTTAAAATATTATCAGCCACGTGAAAAGGGATCGCCAACTTTTGAACAAGCTTTAGGTGGCTAAATGAGTTGGTTTCATCCAGACGAAATAAACAGGCTCGTTTTCAAAAGGCTGTCAGAACTCCTCCAGGTACTGAAGCCAGGGTGGGCCGAACACAATGCTAACATCCCACCGAAAGCTCCAGCACCACCGGCGGCTCTCCGCAGAGAACTTGCTCCCTTTCTCCTATTGATAACCCTTTGTGGGACGAAGAAAAAGAGCAGAGGCAAGGAGAACTGAATGTCAGACAATAGACATCACTCCACACACTGTCTCTGAACTTCCCTCATCTCTGAAGGACAATTAATTATGAAGGCCTTAGGGGTAGGTCGAAGCAAGGGAAAGCCCACTGCCTTCCCAGCACTACGCTGCCACCTCTGTGCTTGCTAAATGCCTTTCCTGTTGGGGTAGAACCACCAAGAGAGCCAATAGATCATGGGGGGGGGGGGGCGGGGAGGGAGGAAAGCAAAAGATTTTTTTTGTGTGTGCGTCTGCCCTTGTATAATTCTATTCTCACTGTGAACTCATCCATACACAAAACACAAGGACAATTTTTTTTTTTTTTTAAAGAGAGAAAAGCCACAGGGTAGGTTGCAGCAGAAACGGCCTCTCAGTGGTGTGTTAAAAAGGATGGTCTTTTCACCAAATCATTTCACAGAGGCAAAACAGACAAACACAAAGAGTTGAGACTTTTTCTCCGACATTAAATGGAGTAACTGATAAGGTCAGACATATGATACCTAAAGACATGAATCTGTGAACTCTTGAAGTCAAAGGGCCTCTCTGTGCTGAGGAACAATCTTTCAAAGGAAATAGATCATAGAACTCCACTGAATCCGCTTTAAACTTTATGAAGCAGGAGGAGAAAAAGCTCTAAGTAGGGAAGCTTGACAGAAGAGCCTTGAACTATTTTCTGAAGGAAAGATGAGACCCTCCCTAGGCTGCCACAAAACATTTTTTTTTTCTAAAGGCTTCTCTGAACTTTGATATGTGCCAAGACACTGCCATTGAAAGTTGTATAATTATGTGCTATAGCCACTGTGGAAAATGCTTTGTTCACCCCAACAAAGGACAATAAGCAAAGTGAAGCGACGTTACACTGTATCTTTTTCTTTAAGAATGTTGAGAAAGGTCATGGAATGCTATAACTAATAAAGCTGTTGAGTAAGGAGGTTTTAAAGCTGATCTTACTGTGCTTGAATGTAACCCAATGACAAAAAAGACACAGGGAGCTAAAAATGCAACGACATTACCAAATAGATGATAAATCAATGGGCCCGCTTCATTATACTGATCAACACCTTGAATCCCAAAAGGACAGTGGTGCAAAAACGAAGCTCCATGCACGCACAATCCTGCCTCTGCCCCCCACCCCACCCCCTACCCCTCACCCCCCACCCCTTCCGGCCCACCTCGGAGCCAGCGTCTTTTACCCTCCTCTCCCTCACCCTTCAGGCCATCATTCTGTACAGGAATATGTTCCCAGACAGCCATGCGTGTACTTATATTTAGAGAACATTCATTTAGTCCCTTAAAAGATCAATTTGGCTTGTCAGTGGCGGGACTGGCAGGGGAAGAAATGGTAAGAGCGTCTTTTCCTCCTCGCCGCCCACCAAGGGTGCGGGTCATGTGATCACTCAAACGGCTCAGGGGCGCCGGGGCCAAAAGACTGCAATGGCAGTAAGAGGGTTTCACTCATGTGCCAGGTTCCCAAACGATCACTCATATTTAAGCATCTCTTTGGAGCGGAGGGAAGCGTTTCCTAAATCCACCTGTCCTCATTTTTCTTTAAAGAGATGACAATGTGAATGAAAGACTTCCAAATACATTAAATCTTCTTAAACGCGGGTTGTGTGGGAAGCGGGAGGGCTGGGCATGGGGGCAGGCGGGGTGGAGAGAATGTGCTCAGCACGTGTAGTTCAGTGTCGGGTGGGGGCGGGCCGGGAGGGGTGCTGTGGGTTTATCTTCGCTTTCTAAGGGGGAAGCCAGGCAACGCAGGAGCGGGTCCCCGGACCCACCCTTCTTGCCCATCATGGGACACCTGGAAAAAAGTGGAACCGCAGGCTCTGGGATGGAGCACCTTCTGGGTGGGATGTCCGTGTCTTTAGGAGATGAGGTCTGTATGAGCCCGCTAATCTTTGAGTCAAGTTCCCCCCATTCTGTTTCTTAGCCTCCCATCCCCACACCTGGGTGTTGGGGGGGTGGGCTAGGGACTCTCACAGGGCACGTGGACCCTGCCTGCAGATAAGTGCCCAGCACTGGCAGGCCTGGGGGGGCATGCCAGCTGAGCTTCCTCCTCCGGTACCGGAGAATGACAGGGAGCGCGCGGGGCAGCCTTGGAAACTGACAGCCATCGTTACCTTCCTTCCTGCCACAGTTGTGAGGGAAACAAAAAAGTAATAAAATCCAACTCATGGGCCCCTAAAGTCAGAAGTATCCGTATGATTTAAAAACTGGGAAGGGATCCCAACCCTCCTCTCCCTCCCCATAAAAAGATGTTGGAACCTCTTCAAAGGGAAGTGAGAATGAAGCATGGAAATATATACCATAACACCTGGAAAGACAAATTTATTGTTGCCAATCTCATTAAACGTGAGAAGTAGGAGTGAAAGATGCAGCCTGTAATTAAACACCCCTTTCCTGCACACCTTCACACACTCACCTTCAGAAGTGGGATGCCCCACCCCGTGTGAGGTGGCCAACTTTCTTTCCTCCAGCACAGACTGACGGTGGCAGTGTGCAGGCCCCTCCCCCTCCGGGTCTTCTCCCACTCCCCCTGGGTCTTCTCAAGCTCTCACCACACTGAGTGCTGTGCCAAGAATCTTGGCCATTGTGTAAACTGATACAAAAGGCAGAACAAGCCCTCCTGTCACTTAGAAGGTCCTGACTCATAAAGGCCAGGAAACGCGGGGTCTAGAGGAGGAGAGAGATCAAGCCACTCCCTCCTCGCTAGTGATAAACCTTCCCCATCTGCTTTATTTTCCTGTAGGCCAGGGGTCAGCAACCACTCTGGCCTTGAGAGCCATGAGCAGCAGGGGCTGGAGGGGGATGGGGCTAGGCGGGGACAGAGGTGTCGCCAGCCAGCTTATGACAGAGGCAGAGACAGACGGAGCAGAAAGCTGAAAAAAGACAAGCAGCAGAAGAGAAAGAAGGAAGAAGAAAGTCACGGTGAAGGAGGGAAAGTGTCAGCTTCATTCTCTTTCCGTGGCTCTACCTGTTCCCGCCAGCTTAGAAATACTTAAAAAACTGTATAAGGCTTTAGGGAAACCAAACTTTTTCTTCTATTAACACCCACAGCATTATTATTGCTCACATTAAATAAGTTAATACTGGTAAAACATTTAGAAGAGTGCCCAGGACATAGTACAGCCAATAAACGTTAGCTATTTTGTGATTATTACAAACAACTGATTGAGAAAATTTAAAAATGCCACCAATAAGCTGTTTTATTATTTGACCAGCTAATAGTCCATTGGGTGAATAGATCGTCCTCTGAACTGACTGAATCTTTGGGCAACAAGTAGCCATAACTTCAAAGTTTCTCTACCATGCTTCATCCCTGTCTAAAAATTAGAAAAAACAAAAACAAAAAAACCCAAGATGTACCATTCTCTACTTGGCCATCCTCCTCGCTTGTTCCTATAAGACTACAGATTCACTTTACTTGATCTTAAGAAGAGAAACTTGAATACAAAAGTCAAGCAATGCACGCAGTACCAGCTGAGATTTTCAACTCGAGGTGCTGGGTCCACTTGTGGCTCGTGGCCACGGCCCGCAGTGGTAAAGCTACACTGATAAGACCAGTGGCTTTTTAAGCATCTCACTTAAGCACTGACCTCCACGCACAAAGGCACAGAAAAGAAGGGACCATCTTATCCGAAGCTTCTGTTAGTAAATGCGCCCAACTGGGAGGCGAAATGAAAAGCTATTTGGCGACCGTCTGTGGCGGGGGGCACGCGCGTATGCGTCTGTGCCTGTGGGCAAGCGGAGGGGACAGCGCGGAACCCATGCTCCTGCTTTATGTCTTACCGCATTTCCGGAAAGATTCTAGTTTTTTACTGAAGAAGGAAGACCCAGAATAGACCAATAACTTGTCCGAAGTCACATGAGAAGTGACAAAACTGCTCCCCGGGCCCCATACTCCTTGCACTGAGGCAGTCTTAAAATAGACACTGCAGATAAAGGAGAGGTGCCCTGGCTGGAGGCGGGTGTGATTCACAAAGAGAGAAATATCAGATGTTAATCATATTAAAGGAGGATTTAGATGCTGCTAAATGGAGCAACTTGTTGGGTACTTCTTGATGCCAGCCGCCCCTGCTTGTGTCATTTTGGCCCTTGTGCTGTAAGCGGGGGGTTAAGTTCCAACCAGGTAAGGTTTAAGAACCTTATAAATCCTAACGTGCACCGTAAGGATTTGTCGTCTCGAGTGTATTACACAGCAAAAATGCAGAACTCATTGCGCGAATCTTGGGCAATTCTTTTAGGAAGCTTGACGCACGCCGCCGAACAAATATTTGCCGTTATCAGCTGTAAAGAGTTCACTAGCACACAGCTGAATTCTCTTTGGGTAAAGTTTAGAGCAACAGACTCATCAGAAAGGGGGAGAGAAAGAACTGAAAGTCTTCATAGGATTTCTTTAAAATGGCTAGCCATAGTCCTGTTTGTCAGCTCTAGAAGGAATTCCACGAGAGTTCTGTCAGGATGGCAAACCAACGCTCTCTTATAACAGACTTTAAACACAGAGACTTTACAATGGTGAAGCAATACGAGAAAGATCCCCACTTTTAATGTGTTCAGCCAAAGAGAAATATTGCCCATAACACCTTTGGCGAGAAACACATATTTTGCCTTGGATAACAAAGATAAGTTGGCTAACAGTAGAATCGTTCAAACTTTCCAGGGAAAGCCATGACCTCCCCATGGCTAAGTTTCCACCATCGCTGCTTGGTCAGCCACCATCACTGATCCGCACTGCCAAAAACAGTGTGAGAAGGGCCCCCAAACCAATGGGCAGGTCCCTTTCATTGACCAGTCTAGACCAAGATGCCCTTCTCTTCCTTTGAAGTAGCCAACTTCCTGGGTATTTCTGGGTGCCTATCTATGTGAGGAAAGCATGAATATCAACATAAGGTCACCTGTAGGAGCTGATGGCAGAGAAGAACATTCCTACCCTCAAGATAACACAAGAAAAGGACCAAAGGGGTCAAGCCACCCACAGCCTGTCTACACTCACCACTGGGGGGGAGGCGGGGGTTCAGCCTGCAGAACCCTGCCACATTCCCACCTCTCACTATTGTCGCCTCAGCCAGCAGGGCTCAGCAAAATGCTTTTGTGAGGACTGGGAGATTCGCTAGTGTTGTCTCATAGAGTCATCACGTTGCAATGAAAACTGTTTGCTGAGGCACCGCATTAGCCAGTAAAGAAACGCCTTACTCATAGCCACACATCTTTCATTGTTGTGTAGCCACTGCTTTCTGGGAATCGTCTATACTGCTTTGTGTGTATCTAGAATATGCATGTTGTAGATATACGTGTGTGTGTGTGTGTGTGTGTGTGTGTGTGTGTGTGTATGAACAAGGAGCGGCATGCTTGTGAAGCTACACATATGCGACATAAACACCCTAGGCTCTCCCCCCAAAAGAACAAAAACAGAAACAAAACCATAAAAAGATGTTGATGGCTCTCTTACAATACATACTTAGCAAATTCTCGTACCATTTCTTCCATAAAGGAAATAAATGCCGATTAAAGTAGAAACCACAGAATCACTCCCCCATCCACCTTTCTAGACTTTTTTTAGAAAACAACTTTTGCAGCGATCTTCGCATATAGCCTACGTCAGCTCAGTTGACATGAGAGAGCCTAAGAAGCAAAAAGGCCTGTTAAAAGTGGGGACCTCTTCCCTGGAAAGGGAGTCACTCTGTGTGGCTTCCTTGCTGCAATTTTCTCTGAATTCTTGGGTTCCCTTTTCTGTGGCCCATGGGTCTTCGTGCAAGCAGCGGAGCTGAGGAATGGGAAAGGACGTAGGAGTGGGTCAGTCCCCCGTGGCTCTGCCCACGGCGGGGGGCTCCTCCTTGCTGCTCTACCTCTTACCCTATTGGGGGATGCTCGTGTGAGATACCAAGACTAAAACAGATTTGGGGACATTGCTAAAGAAAATTAATATTTAAAAAAAAAAAAGAACAGAGAGATGACCAAACAATAAAGATGAGTTCCTACCTCAAAGTCATTTGCTTTATTGTAGTGCATGTTCAGAGCCCTGTACAGCTCACAGTCTCTGGTTATGGATAGCTCTTCCGTACTGGTGACTCCGTCGTTGATGGCTTGACGTGCGTACTTCTCCATCTGAATGTAGTAAAACTCACGGAAATTGCTAAACCACTTGATGAGCTGGGAGGTAATGCATCTGTTGAACTGTCAAATTTAAATGTTGGAAAGGATAAGAACAGGGCCGTTTTCTTCATTTATTCTCTAAGCATTTGAAGTCTTTTTAAAGTTCTCCTGTCCTCCTTACTTGGACACAGTATGGTTTGGATTCCACCAAAATGGTGGCAGGTAATACATTTATAAGAGATTATAAAACCTATCAGCCATGGAAATCCCTTCCCAACCCTCCACATTTCAAATGGAACACGCACACTCTAAATCTGAATTTCCTTAAGAAGCTGAATATCTTATTTCAAACACTGTTCTTCATCTTTCGATGGAACAAACAACGTTTGTATACTTTTTTATGGAAATGCGTTCAAGCCACAGAGTGCTGGGAAGAGTTGTTACTTTCAAGTACAGCTTCCCCTGCTTCTCAAAAGTTCACGTTCCACCATTTTGCTTTTACGAAAAGACCTACATTGGTCCCTGGTTTCGCTAATGGAAAGAAATCCAGAAAGGATATCTGCTTTTCAGAAACAAAGCGACAAGGGAAAACAGTGTTCGGCATTTGCCGTGCAGCAAGCCACGAGGGGGGTAGCACGCTCTCCGAGCAGCAAGAGGGGCCCCACCAAGCTCCTGCCCCAGGAGCCAAGCTCAGCATCTCGGCATCACGCCGCCATGGCGTTGCACGGCGTCTGTGAGCATCTGTGCTTTATCTTGATTTATTTTGTGCATCTGTTATCGAGATGTGTCCTAGGGTATCAGAAAAGTCTAAGAGAGGTTATTTTTTCGGGTCTGGGAAGGCTCAACGTTTTTTCCGTATAAATTGACGGTAATTGCTTCTTTGCTTTCCGCCAGTTGGGCTTATGAAAGGTTTCACGGGAACGCTCTACTTTTGGGTAGTGGGAGAAAGCTGT
>CM052893.1:25052141-25160330 GCA_028534135.1 Potos flavus
TATCCCTCCCTAAGGAAAAATGCGAGGCAGGGCATATCCCCCTACCCGGGCTCACCTTCTAGGGCCCATCAGAGGATTCACTTGGTCTAGCACAATCTTCCAACTGTGTCTTTGATCACAACTAGGCTACGCCTTACTCATGAAACAAAATATTTTCCACTTGTGTTGTTTCTCCTGTGTTTTTTGTTTTTTGTTTTTACTTGCAAAACTAACTTGGGGTCCCCATTTGAAATGAGATGACTTTGATGATTTGGAAAAGTACATTTTGCTAGGATTAGGAATTTTCACTTAGATGAATGCAGCCACAATCAAGTATAGGCTTGTGTTACTGCGACAAATCTTACTTGGTCCACAGACACACGACCACGTCTTTCTCAAGACAGGGGATGCGGGCTCTTGCCTGTTACAAACTCCTAAGGTCCTTCCCCTAATTTCTAGGGATCTTTTAATTCTGTAGTGGTTTTCTCGAATCTACACTGAAATAAAATTTGGGGTTGCATATTTATATGTAGAGAAACATCTAGCTATTTCCGTCTTGCAAGTAAGTATCCACGTTTATATATCTATATCTAGAAATAAGTATATGTGTCTGTATATATGTATATATATATATACACACACCCACCATAGACATGTATATATACATTTATAACATACATATAAATATACATGTGTATGAGCCTACTCATCGTCAGCAATCAAATTCTGGATTTTCCTTACTATTAAAAAGTCCAAGCATGCCCTGCTATTGTTTTCTACCAAGTTTCTGGAACACCGTGCCTGGACTATCCCTCCCTTTTCTATGCATGCCTTTCCAATTTCATCAGCATAAGCTCAGGGAATACAAATTCATTTATTACTAGCCAAAGAAAAAACATAATTAGCAAAGTTAAAAATGTATAATTCATTCCAAAAATAAAAGAGAAATGACCTTCGGTGATTTTCTGCTATGCATTATATGCCCTACCGTTTCCCCTCCATTAGAGTGGATAATTGGGAATTAACCAGACTCACGTATACTTTAACAGCCTCCTCTCCCAGTATGGATAGAGTATGGATAGAATCTATCATCTGAATATCAGTGCTTTTTTTTTTAAATAAAATATTCGCCCCGGTATTTAATTGTTGTTTACATAGCGATTATTTGTAAAGCTGAATTACTAGATGCATTCTAAAGGAAGAGGAACAATTTCTTGTCAGTTTACACTGCCGAGTATTTATAAAGATTACAGATTAACAATCTCCCCTACTCTTGCCTTCTCCCCCAGCCCATGAATGTTTCTAATATTTACATATACTGTTGGACAGTGTTGCTGGCTCAGAATGGCTGCTGCTTTCCATCCTCCAGGGGCTGCATTTCAATGGTAGGTGAGAGATCCCTACGGATGCAGTTTGTAAAGCGCTATGGCCTCCTGATGAAAAGCACTATCTAAATAATATAAGGCATTGTTTTAACTATATCGCAACAGTGCCGATCATTGCACTAAGAGGAGTGGAGGAGATAACATGGGCACCTAGATACACACACACACACACACACACACACACACACAGGTGCACGGTAACACTTTCTCCCTCTCCTCCACGGCCCCCCTTCTTCCTGGAACTAGGGTGTTGAGAGGACTGCTCCCCACCCCCCCGAAAGAACTCTGCCAGTTTCCATTCAGCTGCAGAAGCTAGCCAGTCTTCAACCAGTTGACAAATCCCCTCCCTGGTGTCTGTTTCGGATGGTCCCCCACGAAGTCCAAACCCTCTTCCTGGCCTACCGTGTCACTCAGCCTTTTCTGTACTTGAATGATCCTCAGTCAGCCGTTCGAGTTACTGCCTCTCTGGGCCTTCCCATCCAGCCCAGTAGGTTGGCCCTGAGCGGGGAGAAAACACGCCTTCCACTTAAGGAGCTCCGCCAGGGAAGAAGGAAGATAATAGGCTGAAGTTGATACACAATTCAAAGGCAAACAGGAGGGAAAACAGAACTTTTCTTATAAGGCCAAATAAAACATCAGGGAAGGAAACGAAAATGAGTTGGCCTGCAAAAGGGGGCAGCGCGGCCACGGGGCTCAAAACCCTCCGCGTGGAGGGAGCGATGCCGCAGCAAAAGCCTGTTTTGGCAGCTCCTGAGTTCTCAGTGGCAGGAATAAGAACTTGTACATATGGGGGTGGGCAGTGCAGGGTGGGGGGAAAAGCACCCAACCCTAATAAACTAATCTCAGCTAATGTAATGTTTATCAAGTTCCCCGGATAATGATACCATGCGTGTGATTATCATCATCAAAACCCAATCTATGTTTTAAAAAGTTGCAGATGATTAACACAACATCAAGTTGTTGCAAACAATTACTTAAAACCCACACACAGACACAGACGCACACACACACATCCACACGCACACAGAACCAGGAGGTTCCCCATATTCTGTAGAAGGAGGGAGGCTGCAGCTGTAGGCCGACAGCTTTCATATCCTCATTTGAATAATGTGTCCTGAATCTGTCACTTTATTCATTCTCCTTATGCTCAGTGTACTCTACATCAACAACAAATTAAGTTGTAAATAAGAGACAATCATCACTTTTGTTTTTAAGCAGCTACTGCATAGAGAATTTCAATGTACGCTCCTTTCGACAGGGAGGAAAAAAGAGGTGTTAGAGTTTGCTTTCATAAGCACAAATATGGGGAAACCAACAGAAACAAAAACAGAAACAGTTTACTGTTGCTGAGGGAGGGAGAAAAAAAAAATTCTCGGAAGCACACCCATCCAGGGCCGGCTGAAATTTCTCCCAAGAAGTTACTAAGACATATAAAGCCAGAGGCTAAGTTTCCCTCATCGCACTGGAAACCCATGTGACTTGGTACCAGTCTCCTGGTCTCAAGGGGCATCTTTGCCTGGCATGGCTTTCGACAAAAGGACAAGTGCGTGGCATCAATTAAACACAGGTGTATTCATGGGCTGATTTTCACACCCATCTCCGCTAACTTCCAAGAGTTCAAATCACAACCCCATGCACAGAGATTGAAAAATGACCGATGAACAAGGTCCTTACCTTCACATCGGAGAAGTAGGTCTTCAGCATATTTGAGCTAGGATAACGGGTATAAAAGAACATGAGCTTTGCTTTTTTCAAGTGATTGGGTGACAATCCTTCCTGCATGTAGGAGGCATTTGGTTAAGGAAAAAACATTTCTTTAAACACAAGCACCCACCACCCACTCCCCCCGAAGAACCTGGAGGCCCATCAAGCAGCTGGGGGGCAGTTCTGGAAGGTAAATGGCCCGAGCAAGGGAATCCATCCCTACGTTGCTGCCCCTTGCTCAAAACGACCCTCGCCTGTCAGAAACTGCCAGGTGTAATGGTGAGGATGTACGATGTGGTTGCAGAAATCTTGGCAGCTCTGTGGTGAGGAAGGCAAAGCATTGCCCCTGTTCGAGGTCCTTACACTCCCTATACGTTCACTTGTTGCTAAGGAGACAAATGCACCCAACACATATTGTACAACTCTTAGCGTGAGAGTTTTTTTTCTTCTCTGCAATTACAGTTCTGTTTGTTCTTCTCTCTACACTCTGCAGTTTACATCAAGTTATTATCTTAATGTGCGTGAAAATATAAAATGCATTATTTTGAACACTGTCAGGCAAGCGTCATATTTTACCTTTTAGTGCTAATCTAATGGAGCATCTTGACTCACTTTCTTCCTATCTTATTATTATATCCTTTTAATTGTTTCCTTTTAAATAATAGCTGCAACTTGGGAGGGGTAGTTTTGGCACAGAGGGCGCCGGGAGGGGGTGTCGCTTTTGTTAAAGCAGCGATCCAAGACCAAATACAATTTGCCTCTCCTGGATTTATAGTTAACTCCTTTGAGAATGGCACAGTGGCTGGGGCTAACAAATCAATACATGTGGGTTAGCAGATCAATAAATGGCCACTTACCCAAAATAAGAAGGCCTATTTATCTGGAAACATCATTACCTTTTAGATCTGTAAACAGCAGCAACTAAAACAGTTCCCAAGAGAATGTGAGGCTAACCATAACAATCCAGGCTTCCTGATTCTCCCCCAGATTCTTGGCAGTCCTCAGCAGACTCAGAGCTGGGATGGCTCTGGTCACATCTGTGCCGCAGCCTGGCCCTGCCATTTCCTCAGCAAATTAATGGCTTTATAATTTATCAGAAATGAAGATGCACGTGGAGAAAATCAATGTGGTCCCCCACAAGGTCAATTAAGGGTCCTTCCTAGAAGCTTCTCTAAGGACTTTCTCTTAAAAGAGAGTATGGGGAAAATAAGGAAGAAAAGAAAATCTGCACTTGTGTGTGCACACACGCACATGCACACACGTGTTTTACCAGGCAACAAAAATGCCACACCTGGTGAAAAAAGGTAAAAAAAAAAAATATATATATATATATATATATAATATCTATCTATATCTATATCTATATCTATATATGTATTTAGGAAAAGTCAAGGTTTCTAAATGACCTCCATCAAGAACAGCGTGACCAGTCTTAGGAAGAGAGAGAAAGCAGGAAGTTCGTAGAGAAGCATAATCAAATTCATACTGATAAGCTCTTGACGACTTCTAGCAGGGTGTTTAACCAAATATTCTGCTGAGGGTTGGATCAATTAGCATTCCCTTTAACATCATGCAACGTTTAAAAGATCACCTTGGTTTGTAAATAGAAAAGTTAAATCTTGTGCTTCCCCTCGCCGCCCCCCGCCCCCACGGACGATACAGACTGAAGGAAGAAATTTCGATTTTCTGTCTGTAAGCCAAAGCAGCTTAACTGAACTTGTGTTTTTGTTTCAGATCCGTAATGATCACAAAGACGATAATTTATGACTGACATACTTCTTGTGCCAAGGAAAGAGCTGAAAGGCCCTCCAGTAACCTCCATTAGACCGGTAGAGAAGACTAAAGGAGCCCGGCACACTTCAGGACCATCTGTCCAAATGGGTAAGTGAAATAATAGTGGCAAGCTGTCTCGTCTTGCCTTGTGATAAGAGTTTTTAGGCAACTCTAAACTTCAGCAGACACTCTCAGATCTGGGTTCTAGTCTTTTCTTCAGCTAGCCAGATGAAAAAACAACCTCGCACATTGAATTATTAGCAGGGGAGAAGTACCAAATGGTTAAAAACGTGGTCTCCTGCAAAACACCCAGTTTTGCTGTGATTCTCCGTGATAGAACTACCAGAACTTCCTGACGCTTTCAATATGCTTACATCATGCTTCTATGTTTTAGCTCTTTTTATTTAAAAAAAAACAAAAAACAAAAAAACTTTCCATCTTATTTTGATCAGAATTTAGAGGCTTTTTATTTCATGAAAAAATTATTCTGATTCGAGTGTCTCAAGTTCGTTTTGCTTTAAAATGTTTCCTGTTGGTAATACTTAGAATTGATCAGTTGAAATGGAACAGAGAATAAATCTTTATCTCTCGCTCATCGTGTAATTAAGATAAAATTCCCATCAAATATATGTTTCTAATAAACTATTAAAAATAGCTAATGAAACATTTAAAAGCCAACAGTTAGATAATCCTTTTTTTTCCTCCTCAAAATAAATCTGAACTGACCAATTGGTTAATTTCCCTTTTAAGTGCTTGTGCTGAAAAGCAACTGTTCTTCCAAGAAAGCACTAGCTGTTTCCAGGATACTTACACACGCACAATGACTCATGATGGAATAGATTCAGTAAACATACAGCTGTACTGAACACGAGCTAAGCTCCATTCAAGGCCAGGAAAGAAAATGAGCACAAATAAATATTAAGGAGGTAAGGGGGGGTAGGGTGAGGGGGATGGAACGCAAACAAGATCTGTCCCAGCAGCTCATGTGGCTTTGCCTCAATTCTCTTAGCCATAGCTTTGTGAAGACAGATGACATTCAATTCTATGTGTAATGCAAAATAGACAATAACTACTGAAACTTGAGACAGCTGCCAGGTGTAAAAAAAAAAAAAAGAAAAAGAAAAAAGAAAAAAAAAGAAAAAGGAAAAAAAAGAAAAGATGATAAATCCATAAATTAATGAAAGACATCTGCTCAGGAATAGAAAAGATCAGAGAAGTAGGATACTGCAGCTGAACCTGAAGGGGGGTTCAAACAACCTGGGAATCTGAGTGTTGTCTGTTTACCAAGTACAATATAACCTTACCTACACAGCCGGGGCAGGGGAGGAGCAGGGGCCGCAAAAAGGCAAATGCAAGAACACATTGTGAGGGCTGGAGGAAGCGGATTTTTTTTTCCCCCAGTTGAACTCCGAATTGTGGCTAGAGATTTTACCAGCTGCACTTCCAACCAAATTGGATTGGGGCTACTTACTTACATTTTCTAAAATGCTCTGAAACCCAAAGAATTTTAGCTGTCTCCTTATGCTCTGATTTGCTGTTTCCAAGAGGATTTCTCCCTCAAATGGGGAGAGAGGATCTAGACTGTCTCATTTAATCAAAGTAATAGAACACATTGTTACGCCATTAAGAAGTTGAACGCATAAGATGTGTCACTTATGAAAATCGAAAAAAAAAAAAAATTTACCGAATAATTTTTGTGGTGGGGTAGGAACCCAGCGTCTCTGAGTCTTTAGTGCGAATGTTTTCCCTGTAGCTAATACAGCCAATAGAATTACTGTGGCTCCACAAGACTTCTAAAAATGTCTATTGATTATTTCACATATTGGAAATGCATTTTTAATCCATGTTTTCCAGTTAGATTTTAGTTTCAAATTACCAAGCAATTTTCCTTTCCTATACTTGAGGTGTTTGAAACATTCTCCCCAAAAGTCAAGTCGGGGATACTGGCTGTCACAGGAAAGGGCTCAGTTTCCTCACCTGCACATCTTAAGGGCTCCTAAGACTACTCTCCAGCTTCAACTGCGTGCATGCAAATGTCTGAGGCCTAAACAAGGCTATTTTTCTTGAGATGCAAAGAGGATGAATGACAAGGAACATTGTGAAGAAAAACAATTGGCTGGCCGTTTCTTTTGGAATTTGAATAAAACTTAATATTTGATTAAATAGATTCATTTGCAAAGATACTGAACACACACACACACACATCCAAGACATGAGCTCCTGGAGCAGGTGCACTGACACTGAGTTCAACATGCACACATTCACTACCTCCTTTCGATTAGAAAAGGTTAACGAGGTAGTGCGTTTATATAGATTACGTATGCTTCATGTGCTGAACTTAGAATGGGTTTATCTGATAAGCTGGTGTTCTTAATAGTTCTTATCTTGGCTACTTTGTTCAAAGACGCAGATGATGCCCTTTGAAGTGGGAAAGAATCATTCCTTAAGAATTATATTATTCATTACTATTTGAAAAGCCATGGCCACAAAGAAAAACATAATAAGGACAATCATAGAGGTATCATTTCATCCTCATTTCTACCCATATCTATTGAATTTTTCTTCTAGGAATAACTGGATGATTCTAAGGAGGCCTTATATACCTAAAACTGAAGTAGACACCACTCTCTAGGATTCCCAGAGAATTCTTTCAACTAAAAACTTGAGAATTTTGCCTGCGGGCCATCGGGTAAATCAAGGGAAGAACTCATTGGCATACAAGGATGCAGACAGGAGACAAGTGGACCCAGTCTCCCAAAAACACTCAGAACCTCGTTGGCTTCAGAATCATGGGGATTATAGAAAGGGTTGCTTGCCTACCTTCTTCCTGAGAAAGAATATATCAGTGGGGTCAATGGTTAAAAGTACGGCATGATCGAGGAGAAAGAAACAGAAGATAGAAGGCCGAAAGGTGGAAAATGTAATCATTAACTGCAACAAGAGGCCAAAATTATTTAGCTCCATGCAAGAAAGAGCTCCAGGTGTAAACGACATTTCACAGGAACACAGGTGTTTCCAAGCCATCCCTATTCAACAGACTCTTACATCGGCAGGAGAGGGAAGTTATTCAGCTGAAGAAGCAACTATATTCTCCTTAAAGCCTTTGATATGTATAAAAATAAAAGGAACTTCTTTCAATTCAAATCCTCTAAATTCCTCAGGGGATTTAGAGAGCATGAGACAATGAATGTAGCCAATGCTTAAAGCAACCTAAAAGATTTTTTTCCTAGAAGACCCAACTTACGTTAAAAAAAAAAAAAAAAAAGGCACAGGAAAATAATCTGGTTATAATAAAAAGTCTAATAAAAAAAAACCATAAACTGGTAAAAGCATTTAGTGTGCACTTATGGGACTTTGAAACTTGGTTTTAAATATTCCTCAAAATGGGTATGTCCCTTTCCTTTGAGTGTGTATGTATGTGTTTGTGTGTGTGTATGAGAGAGAGAGGGAGGAAGGGAGAGAAACAACCCCCTATCACGACTACTGCCTTCAAAATGAAGTAAGATAGGGTCTAGCAATAGGGTCTAGCAATAGGGTCTGGCCCTGGACCTCAGCCTTGTGTGTATCTCAGAAGATGCTCTTCCTCCCAAGGATAGAAAACCATTCCAGGCCCTACATCTTCTTGCCTGGCTTTTCTCATCACCAACACTATATGGCAATCACTTTGACCAATGTTTTTGCCTATTTATAATGTACAAGGCATGGTGCTTGGTGCAGCTTTGATTCATGGCTGGTAGATTACATTTTAGGTCTTTGGTAGGTAGAAGTTAAGTCAGCAACCAAACCAAGACTCGATTTCTGTTTATATATCTAAGTCCTCAAAATCTTTGTCTTCCTTTCTCTCATGACATTATTCTCTTCTTCTCAACAGTGGAAAGAGGCCATGTTTCAGGGCCCCAAGTGGGTCTCATACTCGTGGCCCACCTTAGCAGAATCTTCACTACTGTCCTGGGAGCCGGTTAGAAGAACGGCCTTCCCTACATAGAAAAATGTATTTCTACCATGGCTGGGACTTCACACTTACGTGGCAGCCTCTGGAGTGGGCTTAGATACTAAAATGTCAATCTCTAGTCATCAGGACAATTCCTCAAAATCCTCAATTTAGCAACAGCCAACTTAATTGCTAAATTTTATGTCCATCTGGCAATTGATTATAAAAGAAACATGCCTCTACCTGCCTCCAAATGCTACTATTCGACTCCCCCCAAAACACCAACAACCACAAGATTTTTAAAAATTTACTGAAAGGACCAAATTACAGAAGAAAAAAAAAAGTCCGTTAAAAATAGCCGGAGTTCAGGACAGGTCTAATAAAAAATACAACTGGCATCTCTACCTAAAAAGTCAGGTTCAAAATATAAAAGAGTCATAAAAAAGAGCCATTTTTAAGTCAATTACAGCTGAGTTTTATATTTAATTGTGCTCTCTCGCTTTCCAAAATAATTTGCTTTGTGTATGTTAGGACAAAAGATTTCTGTGTATGGCTGAACAGAGGTTAATCATGCATAGAGGCAGCTGCACCAGACCCAAAGAACAGACCTTGGGTGAACGAGAGAGAGAGAGAGAGAGAGAGAGAGAGAGAGAGACACCAATGCTGTCTGAATAAATCAGTACCTGTATGTTTCCTTAAAGAAACACCAACAACGCCAAACCACATCTCACTTAAAGATTAAAGAGAGACTCTGACTCCCCCGTCCCCCGCCCCACATCCATTTTTCTCCCACTGAAGCCTCCCATCAGTAAAGCACTCTTCATAAGATTTAATCAGGTCTTCTTTACGCAGCCCAGGAGCTTTGCCAATGGTTTAAAGGGAGAATTCTTCTTATGGAATCTTAGGGATCTCAAAACTGACTTTTCTCTTGACTCCGTTATAAAACTTAATACCTTAAAAAAACCTGATAGAATTCAATATTATAATGAGATACTTTTGTCCATCTCTGACTCTACTCCTAAAAGAAAAGAAAAAAAAGAAAAGAAAAACGAGAGAATACAGGAAGAATAGCAGAAAAAGCACTGCGGGAAAAGCATATTAAATACCAGCTCTCTGAGGCAATTAACAACTTGTAAAAGTTGCAAAGACGTAGGTTTCCTGCGAAGCTTTTGTGCGATCAGGAGGGCAGCACGTGTGGGGATAAAAGCCTATTACTCTGAATAATAGGAAAGATTGCATTCCTAAGAAGATACTAATCTACGTTATTCTATATATTGTAGAAACCTGACCTTTGGGGAAGCCTTTTGGTTTGGTTTTGTTTTGTTTTCCTCGCCAGGGGTGGAAAAGAAAAGGATATTGCACTTCCCGAATAAGGTGAGATTTCGGACATGTCTTGAAGATCGCCACACTCGGACTTGATGAGCGACAGGGAGAGCCCTTCTGCGGTGCTGGGTG
This sequence comes from Potos flavus, assembly GCA_028534135.1. Classification (NCBI taxonomy): domain Eukaryota; kingdom Metazoa; phylum Chordata; class Mammalia; order Carnivora; family Procyonidae; genus Potos; species Potos flavus. The sequence goes on from CM052893.1 coordinate 25,062,369, forward strand.
GGTGTGCTGGTGAACAAGGATGGTGGCTCAGGTGGTGGGATGACATCTTGGTCCTCAGACTCGTGGTCTCCCTAGTTAAGTCTAAGGATTCGGGAGAGGCTCTGTCTTTTCCCGAGAAGGAGCCGGAGGGAGCACCTAATGGACTCTGAAATGGGTAGGCCATCAGGGGAAGGGGGAAGGGGTGGCGGAAGGTGGACGTGGTGAAGCCCGCGGTGGCGGAGAGAGGCGACTGGTGCAGGGGCTGGTGGTGGGCGCCGGCGGGGGGGCCGGTGGCAGCCTGGTCGGAGGAGTTTTTGCGGACCACCAGGGGCAGTGCTTCCGTCTGGTCTGTGGAACTGGGCATCTGCACGTTGCCAAAGGTGTCCAGGGGGTTCGGAATGATGACGTCGCCGAAGCAGTGCAGGCGCTGGTTGGCGGTGTGGAAATTGTGGTTTTCCCCGTTGACGGCGAATCTGGCCTGGGGGATCTGGAGAGGCGGGAAGACCTGAGGAACCTGGCGGGAGGGTTTGGCTGCAAAGACTTTGACCACAGTGTCCACAACCTGCGACATGGCCGTGTTCAGTTCCTGCTTCAAGGTCTCGGCCAAATGTTTGCCTTCTGGTTGTAAGGAGTTTGGCCCGTGGTCTCTTTCTTTGTTGTTGCCTTCGCGTTTCGGCTTGTTTTCCGCCAGCTCCTGCTCCCTGATCAGGGCGCGGGCTCGGTCGATGAACTGCCCCGGGTCCAGCTCGCACATCTCGTTATCTGAGCGCCCCACGGAGTCCTGGGCCCTGGCGTCCAGGATCTCCGAGCGCATGCTGTCTTCAGACAGGTTCCCATCTTCATCATTCTCAGAATCGGTGCTGTCATAGATCTGGTAGAACTTCTCCTGCAGCTGGCGCAGCTGTTTCTGCATGTCCTCCAGCTGCTGCTTCAGCTGTCGGCGCTCCTCTCGCTTCTGTTCTTTTCGGGCTGAAACCAGCTGCTGGAAACTCTGTTGCTGCTGCTGGGGCAGCTTCTGCTTGCGTTTGTTTTCTCTGTAACTTTCTCGGGGACTCACAGACTGCGGGGCCATCTCTCTTTCATTTTCATTGCCCCTTAATGCCACACTGGGGGAATGGCTCATCCCCCGAATGATATTCTCAACCCGGGCGCGCTTTGCTCTCAGGTGCTCATCGCATAAGCGATCCATATCGAACTGGCTCATAGTAGGCCTGCCAAAAGGGGAAAGACACTCTGGGGGGCTGTCTCTTGAAGAGTTGCTGCATATATCCTCCTGATGTACTTCGGAGCCTGTACTAGAGAGACCGCTGGCTTGGAAACTGGGCTCCGTGCCACCATTTTTGTTCATGTTATTTTTCAACAGCTGGGAAATTATGGTTGCTCCTGGAAAAGGCATCATGGCATCTTCATACGAGTTCGCCCTCTTCAGCAGCTTGCGGAGTACGTTTGACTTTTCCCCATCTGCATGCTGCACCACGGAATACTCAACATCCTGCTCAGAACCTTGGGGATTCATGGCACTAAAAAATGTCGCTCTTGCCTTAGCAAAAAATGCAGATGCTGTCCCTACCGTCCTTTTCACTCCAATGTCAACTCTTCTCCTCTTGGTTTGCCGGCTTAAGAGGGCTGTGCTGTCATGGTCAGGCATCACTGGACAGTTATTGTGCCATCTTCAAAAGCTCGTCAGCTGGGCACAGCTCAAGAATCCCGGGACCCTGGCCAACAGAACAAAAGGACTGATGAATCATTTTCTTTAAATTTCTCCAAATTTCCTGACCTCAATCCTGAATCAAATGCAAAATGCATAGGCTCTGGGATTTATGGCACATTACAATTATTGCAATTTATTATGCACTCTGCTTGAAATGAAACATTTTTAAATATTTCTGCTCCACTGGTTTAAGATGGATTAAGATTAAAAAAAAAAAAAAAGCAAAAACTGCTTAAGCACCAGTAATATGATTCTCTTTCACAAATGCCTAAAATGATACTGTTTATCTTCAGAAGAAACAGTAGATTATAAGAACACAGCCTCTGACAACCAATTGATTAAATTTTGGGCATTGAGATTCATATTACAAAAGATGATGAAAGTGGTCTACACTTAAGAAATAAGGTTCAATTTTGAGGCTGTGTGAAATTTGGATGAAAAATTCCATTTCTGAGTTAAAATTATTGTGGTTTTAATGCTATTAAAGGAAAAGGACTTGAAAATAAATGCAAATACTTAACACGCCCCCTTTATTGCCGAATTTTAAAATATTTTTGTTATATGCGAAATGGGAAGGAGAAGACCCCCATCAGCATCTTTCCAATATAAATGGTCAATTTAACATTGAAATAAATGCACAAATACTCATTTTACAAGCCTGCTTATTTAGCATAGATATGCATTTTTATTAGTAAAATCACATTCGAAAATGGTATCTGTTGCTATATTTTATCACAAGTGTGAGAATATTTATACATTTTCATGACGTCCTTTTGATGACTTAAATTATTACAAAGTTGGACTCGCTGCAAAAGAAGGAATTGTCACATTTTAGAAATCAATATGTGGACCAATAAGTTGAGTTAGGCAAGGGTAAATACATCTTCAGGATCAGTTTTCTTCTGTTCCAATCTGCCAAAATAATACTCCAAATGCCTAAGGAAACTTTAACATCCACCATTGGTACATCGTATTCCTTATGCCGAATTAAAGAAAAAAAGATAAATAAAGGAGAAAACGGCATCAATCAAAATATATGAGGAAAGAGCAGTATCTTCTCTGCATAGGAACTTCCATTGTTTCTTGAGGACCCATATAAAAAGAGAATAACCTTCCTCGCATTTTGTAAAAGGCACTTGACATATTTTGTGACTTATTACCTAGTGAGGCTAGCCCCAAATTTTGTGTAAATATAAGATGTCGGATCTTTTTGGTTACAATTAACATTTTATGAAGAAAATGAAAATATTTTTTTCACCCAGGGTTTATCTAATATTAAACTTCACGTTTGCTTAACAGAGCACATCTTCACAATAACAGGGTCCATTGCCAAAGGCAGCGTGCAGAGCGTTTGGAGCAGTTCCCATCTCTTTCGGTTCACCTGTAAAAACATCTACGTGCTCCCTAGGACTGCATCTGTGGCTAGTTTTAAAGAATGACTATCCATGCAAATAGGCATAATTTCAGCATGAAATAACCTGTAAAAATCAAGAAAATGCTCAATGCTTAGATGACAATGTGTGGGTTTTTAATTCTTTTTTTTTTTTTTAAGCAACAAAGATTTCATCCTGTATTCCTTGTTCCTGGTCTCTCTATGAAGATACAACATTTTTTTTTTTAAAAAAAAGACGGTTTTAGGGTATCGTGAAGCAATGTGATGCTTCTTGATATTTTTCATATGCCTAAAAATAAAATACTTTTTGTATGCCCCAGGGTAAAATCTCCTGAAGTCGGAATGGAAACAGATCTTAAGAACTTCAATATACTGGGTTCAGAATCAGTTTCAGAATGATTTTGAACCCTCACACATCAATAATAAAACTGCATTGAGGAATACAAAAATGCAATGACAAATATTTCACTGACACATTAGATCTGATAAATCAGGTGTAACGATCAGATGAGAAAAAGAAAAAGACTGAGACGAACAAGAAAAGGGATGAATTATTTCAAAGCCCAGAAAGACTTGCACATTGGGGGTAGGTCTTTGCAAGGAGGACTTTTTTGTGTGTCTATCAGCCCTCCAAAAATAGAGTTCATTGCCGTTATTTAAAAATTTTACCTCTTTTCTTTCTGTGTGCAAACCCTTTTCTCTTTAATATCACCTGAAAAACACATGAGTCTCCAATCAAAACGTTGAACAAACTTTCTGCAGTCTTTTTCTTCCTCTGTTCATCTTAACACCCAATCTGGATTTTCCCCCTACCCATCCTTGCTAGGGGACGAGCAGCTCTGCACCAGAGGCTCAGAAATGACAGGCTGGTGTAAGAGATGAGCACAAGGTCATCCCCAGGCATCCTTCCTTTCCCAACTGCCATTTACCTCTGCGTCAACTGCACTTCCTCTCAGCCAGCCTAGGTATCAACAGCTGCATCCCTGCCTCATGCCCAAGCCAAGAAGAGGGCTGTGCTCTTCCTAAGGTGGAAAGACATGATACTCTCATCTTCGGTGGATGGTAAGTGTGAATTACACATCCTTGTTGGGTCTTTCAAGAAAAGAATATTCTGTAACTTCCTTCAAATTCACCAAACTGAACTGATTTTTGCAATCCTCTTTTAACCAGTCATCATTTTTAGATTAGGTAACGATTTGCTATCTGTTTCGGGCTAAGAAAATTTAAATACTTTTAGGTCTTGTAAAATGTTCGGCTGAGATGTAACCAATAGGATGACACAAATAGGAAAAATTATCTATTCCACTAAGACAAGGCATATATTAATAGGCACAAGTCAATACATCTCTCCATATAGCGAAGACCTAAAATTTAGAACCAAAGGGATAGTAGCACACACGGGGACCATAACCCTTGGAGGCAATAGAGATGAAGCAATTATAACTGCTTGATGTAATACTTCATTAGCATCCTGATTCATAAACAAGATCTATATGTGAACACATATACAACTTAAGAAAATGCACTGTTAAATGACGCTAATAGAAATTAAAGCACTCGAAAACACTTTTAAAGGCGCTTCTATGGATTTCCCAATTCAGAATTTAGAGAACGCTATGCACTGACTTTATCACTGATATCATCCTGTCCATTAAGATTTTTAGAAATTCCTTTATCTCTCATCATCTGTATTAAGCCACAATGTTTCGACTACAATTATTATTGACTCTTATTATATTTTAATCTTAACATTAATTTTGAGTTTAACCAGGCAATATGAAACCTCCTGATCAGCACTTGTGAACACCAATATCGCAAGTCTGCAGAAAAAAATACTGATATAGAATTTGAGCCCAAATGGATTATCGTTTGGATACCCATATTCTATTCCTGTAAACTCCTCTTTAATTGGTACGAAAACCCATACAGAATATTTTTATTGTTAAGTATTTTGCCATACATTCGGTACACAAATGCTTTAATAATTCCTATACAATGACTATCTTGACATAGCAGATTCCCCCCCGAAAAAGATAAGAACACGCATCCAGGTATAATCAAGTCAGATTGTAACTACTCCAAAAGATTCATTAAGATCTGAATTATCTGAAGAATGTCAGATAATATAACATGGGGAATCCTAAGGAACTTGGTGGCTTCACGTTCGAAAAGAATTTTCAGCGAAGAATTTCAAAGGAACACTGCAGTGTGCGAAGTAGAAAGTGGTTAAGTGCTCTACTTTAATAAAGAAGTTATTTGGGGGAGGGGAACACAACTTTTACTGTATCTATCTGGAGTCCAGATTCTGGACAAAGAAGTGTTCGTTGTGGTAATTATACAAATAGTTCAGACAAATCTTTTATGAGACAGGGGGAGTGTGAGGTTGGCGTGGCTTCTTGTTTGGATTACTTAGATTATCTGTCTTTGTCGATAAAATTATTTGAAGAAATTGCTCAAGTCTACACTTTACTTCTTCTTACAGAAAACCACCTTTGAATGGGCCTCTAATCTACTTGGGTCAACCTGGTTATGAAATTTCAAGTGGAATATCACTGAGAAAGAACATTTTAAACCCATCTAAAAATCAGTAATACAAGGGGGAAAAAAATCAGATAATTAGATTGGCGTACTCTCCCCCAACCCCACCAAATCACTAAGCTGCCCTCTTCACTGTATTCAAGAGTTCATTTCTGCTAAATAGCAACTTTTCCTTCAGAGATGTTTCTGCTTATTGTAAGCTTAAGAAAGCATTTTGTGTTTAGTTTGAAGAATCCACCTGACAGAAGTTAATACTTCAATTAGCTAAGATTGTATTGTCAAATCTTGTATCAGGCTTCAAAATTTCCTATCATAATAGAGTTCTCAAATCACAACCATTTCACTGAAAATTCCTCCATCCTATCAAAAATTCCACACATTTTCCACCTGCAAAATGAGCACAGAATATTTTCTGAGACATGCCAAAAATATTCACTTGTACTTATTTAAAAATCAATAATTCACCAAATTAGTAAATAAAGGATCTCGAGAAAAAACACTTATGTCTTTTTCTTTCCGTAGAACACTGAAATACTCTAAATGTCCTTTGAAGCGTCAGAGTACACGAGGCAGTAAGGTTTGAGAAATTCCTTACGTATATGTTCTTTCCAGTTTATACAGGTACTTAATTAGAATCCAATAATAATAACATGTCACACACAATCCATCTTCATATCATAAAACCAGTAACATTTTATAATTTCTTTGTTAATTCTAAACCTAAAAATTCCTTATATTAGACAAGGCAAAACAATCCCTGAAATGATATAAGAAATTCATGAAAAAAAGGCCTCTTTGCACTTTGAACAAATAAAGAGCAACCCCGGCAGCTAGCTTACGTTGTAAGATTGCAAGTGCTACTTATAGAGGAACCATGCTAGGAAATGAATAAAGTGAGAACAAAGATGCATGTTACGTTTGCGTGACTTTTTTCCTACAAGATGGTGATTAAACTAAACAGAATTCTGCATGATGGACACATAAAATATCAGTAAGTCCCAAGCGCAGATAGCCCCTGTTAAAAATAAAGCAAATGGATATATCTATAGGTGACATGAAAGAACTTCCAAAGCATCCAAGGAAAGTATTGGGGGAGGGACTTTGATTTGTTAAGGCTAAAGAGCAAATACATATGCGATCTCATTTTCATGAAACAATGATCACCACCCAAACAGCAAAACCGACCAACAAAACCATTTGCCGTCTAACCTATTTCGATGTCACACAAGAAGTAGCCTGCTTAAAGAAAAACTTTAAAAGTCAAGTTTGAATAATCCAGCTATAGTGCTTACATTGAATTCTCAGTATCTTCCCGCGACATCAAGCCTCAGTCCTTACCTTCCCCTCTTTTACCATCATACAGAGAGGTCCATGCTATAGCATGTGGACAGGTTAACCGGAACGCTCCCCTTTTCCCTCTTCACCACACACAGCCCATTCCATTCTGAAAATACTCAGAAGTTCTTGCAAGAAACTCTTCAGAGAGCGGATCGCCTACGTCTTGCATCCAATAGAAAAGAGCAGTTACCCTCTCACGTATTTGAGATTTTCCTTCTCCCTCAAAGTAATAACTAGGACATCTGGCACATGTCTGGTACCTTGACAGGCTCATTCTACTTTATGAGAGTATTTAACATATGACTTGAAAGAGTTTGTGCACATACCTATTCTTTCTGGGCGGAGAGAAAGCACGCTGAAAAGATAAGCTTTAACAACAGTAACACTTTCAAATGACTTTGGTATCCTGGCAGTTACACACCACCCATGGCTGCCCAAAACACACACGCACACAAAAGATGGCTCTCACCCACCCCTCTTCGGCAGCACAGACCTGGGAGACAGGCATAAACCAGAGAGGGAAGCAAAGGGAAAGTCAATCTCCCTCCACCTGCTGCCTAACGTGGGGGTACTTTCGGCAGCCTGGCAGACAGAAGTCTGAGACACAGCCTCAGCAGCAGCCTGCCAACATCCTTAAGAAAAATAAACAAACACAAACCAACTCTCCCTCTCCCCCCCCCAAGCAAAGAACTCCCAAGGCAGGGCTCAAAACATAACAACAGCCCGGGTCCCATTAGCTGGGACAATCCTATTAACCGGGGCGCCCATAAATTCATAAACCTCCGCAAGCCTGGAGCACACATTGTAGTCTGGAGCTGTACAGACACACACAGACACAGAGGAAATTTGCACCTGTCTTTCTTGACACAACACACCTGTCAGGCCCTGCCCATGCACAGCACTCTACTAATAGACCTCTGCCTCCCTGGTTTGGGAAAGGAAATTATTTTTTGTGTAAGGGAGGTTATAGGTGGGAGGGAAGGGGGGAGGGAGGGGGAGGGAGGGGAGAGGGAGGGAGGGGAGAGGGAAGGAGGGGCAGAGGGAAAGAGGGAGAGAGAACAAGACACTTATAGCCTTGACTTTGAGAGAAGGCCACCCTGTGCTTGCACTGTTTTTATAAGCTCAAGGAGTCAACACAGACCTTCTTGGAAAAATAAAAACAAGCAGGTGAGTTCCCAGCCTTCCCCCAGGCGGAGTAGGGTTCTGGATTGCCAAGAACAGCAGTTTCACACTCCAACCTGCCTCCTTGGGCTATTTAAGACTATCGCCCAACCCCTCCTCCTCCTCCTTCTCTGCCAGCCTGGAGGGCTCTCAACTTCCGAAAAAAGCTGAGAAGTGGCGGGAGACCTGGGAGTCTCTCTCGAAAGCTACTCCTTCTTTACCTCCCTCCCGCCATTCCATGCCCCCCCCCCAACTCCAATCCACACTTTTCACCAACATTCAGTTTTAGCAGGAGTAAGTGGCTAGCCCGTCAGGAGAACCAACAACTTGCTAAACTGGACTTCGGGTGATGTCTCCCCGCCAACGCCCCCCCTCGCCCTCCTCCCAGTCTTTTCGGCCAAGATAGCAGCTCTTCCCGCCCTCCTCACCATTCTTCCCAGTAACAATCCCCCTCACGTCTGTTCTCCTCCCTCCCCAGTCCTCCGAACTGGGGCAGAACTGCAGGTACCACCCAGACAAGAGCAGATCCGAGCAGCCCGACAGCACTGACTGCCAGCGAGGACTCCCAGAGTCCTCGCCTCGCACATCCGCAGCCCGAGAACATCCCCTACCCCCACCCGCGGCGCTCGGGCCCCATCCCTCCACCACCCCACCTCCTGAGGCTCCCGCCGCCGCCTTACCCAACTCAACTTGACCTAGCCCAGGCTCCTCGGAGCTCGGGAGAGGGGCGCCGCGCTGGTTTCCCGGGACCATCTCTCCACCGCTCCAACCCCGATCTCAACATTGCGGCTTCGACAGCGTTTTGCGAGGAAAGTAACAGAGCGCCCTCCTCCTCCCTCTCCCCTCCTCCCTACTCCCCAGCCCTCTGCTGGGGTTAAAAAGGAGAAGTGAAAGGTATGCAAATGACAAGCAAATTGGAAGAGCCTGGAAGAAAGGCAGCTATAATAAACAAGACAAAGAGAAAGGACGAGGGGACTAGCACAGGAGTTTTAACCGGGGGAGACGGGAAGGATGAGGCTTGGCGGAAAGCGGGGATCCAGGCGAACAAAAAGCGACCCGGTCCCCCTCGCGGTCCTCTCTCCCGAGGAGACAGGGCAGGAGAAAGAAGGAAAGGAAGCAAACGCCTCCTCGCAGCCCAGAAACAGTACACAAAAGGTGACAAGATCAGCGACAAGTCCGGCAGTATCAGCCTCCCCCCCCATCGCCACCACCACCCCAGCCACCAGCAGGAAAGAGAAAGAAATAAAAGCCAAGCGGATCACTTACTCTTAGGTACTGGGAGGAGCGGAGCGCTGAGTTCCACGGAGGCTCCTGCTTAGAAACTGTTTAGAGGCTCTTTTATTATGATTCATTTAAATAACACCATTTTCTCCTGGAAAAAAAAAAAAATGTTTACACGCGTATGAGTAATGGGAGTCTCTTTTCTTTTCTTCCCATTCAAGAACAAGCCAGGACAAGTGATTCTGGAAAAGGGGAGGGGACTGGCGAGGGGGAGAGGATACTTACGCGGTGCAGAGGGCAGTGGGACCGAGCGTGGTTTTGCCGGCAGGGAGAGGAGAACACGCGCGCGCACACACGCGGCGGTGTCTTGCGGGTGATGAATGTGATAATTGGACCGGGGCCGGTGAGTGTGCGCGAGCGAGCGAGCGGGGCGAGCGGGCGAGGGAGAGGGGACGGAGGGAAGGGTGGGAGGGGGCAGGAGAGGAGAGGAGAGGAGAGAGGGAAGAAGAGCGGGCAGAGGAGAGCAGGGAGGAGCGGAGAGAAGAGAGGAGAGAAAGGAGCGAAGAAGAGAGGAGCGGCGGAGAGGAGCCGAGCGGAGAGGGAGCGGGCGGCCCGGCGAGAGCTCTTTTGCGCCGCTGCGCTTCCCCGGCTGCAATGGTGTATTATTTCAGAGCGCTCCCTCAGCTGAGGGCTCCGCTCCACAACAAGATTTACTTTAAGACACAGCTGAAGGAAACAGGAAGACTGCACGTCACAGTCTGACTGACGTACCCGGCCCCAGCACCCAATCGCGAGGCGCCTTCGGATTCAAGGGGGGATAGCGAGGCAAGAGAACTTGGGAGGAAAAAAAAAAATATAAAAGGGGTGGGGGGTGAGGGGCTGGGAAGAGAGGAGGGGAGAGGGGCCCCGCGCTCCCCCTCCCCCGCCTCCATCCCCGGCCCCCACCCCCGCCCCCGCCCTGCCACCGCTTGGGGGCGACGGGATCGCCGCGCCGGGGCCGGAGCGAGCCATCTGCGGACACTGTGCAAAGCGGGCGACGGCGCGAGCGGCGCTCGGCTCACACTAGCTCGTCCAGGACGCAGGTCCTTTCCCCCCCACCCCCTTTCCTTTCCCAGATACAGCTGATCCAGTTCCCCGAGTGGCCGAGCGTGGAGCGGACTTGGGTGGAGGAAGGCACGGAAAAGTACACTGGAGAAAAAGTGGGGTTTTAGGGGGTGGGATGGTATAGGAGGAGGGAGGAGGGTAGCTCAAATCGTTCCACCTTTGAAATGATCGTAGATAGTATCAAGAATACATGTCACCCTTGCTTCCTTTTAAAGGCAAGGTGAACAATAAAATGCAGGTAGGTTTGGGATTAAAATAATGGGTGCCAGAGGTTTCACTTGGGCTCCGCTGCATCTGGTAGCCCACCAGTATTGGCTGAGTTCCAGTTAATCTCCCGTCAAAATTATTAGGAATATGAGTATTTGCCCTTGGTTATTTGCATTGTAGGTACAGCAGCCTTTTTTTGAGGAGGGGAGGAATGTTGCAAACATTACCTTGCAATTACCCCTCACTAACTCACCCCAGAATGACTAAAGAGAGAGGCTTCATATAGGAGTACACAATTTTGACGCCTGGGTAACAAACTTTGAAGTTTATTAGGTAAGAAATTTCAAACGCTTAAATTTCGGGTTTCAACATAAAGCTATAGAAAATTCACGTTGGTTTGACATTTCTTGAATGAAAAATAACCAGCAAGATTTCTTTAGATAATGTGGCTCTTAAAGAGCTCCTTCGGGGTTTGCAAGTTACAAATGCTAAAGGGCATTTCTAGCCGCAGTCAGAACGTGTCTTTCACTGGGCACAGTAAACGGCTTTTAATAAAGCAACTGCGTTTATGTCCTAAAGATCCTATAAAAGCCAGGACTTACAAGGGCTGTGAAGCAGAAACATTCATACCTAGTCGATTACACACTCAGTTTTTAGGTAGGATGGGGGCAAGTATTTTTTGTATGTTCCTCGAATTCAGGCAGATCAAAGGTTGAATGACTTTGGTTGGGACAACAGAGTGTTTATGAGGTGTGTTACAAGTACACTGGCGGACAACTACCACCATCTTCTGCAACACCCGCGCACACACACACACCTTTCCCAAGACATTTACAATTTCAGCCTCAAATTCACCAAACTGTGAAGAAGTCTTCTCTTTGAATAAGAATAGAGATGATAACATGCCTGAGACTATACCCTGTAGGAAACTTTTGGCACGAGATTCAAACATTGAAAAGAAGAAAAAAAAAATCAAGCTGGCCAGGATAGGTGTCAGGGATAAGAAAAGAGACTTGCTTGAGCATCCCCAGCCTTCATTCCTCCCTTTCCGCCGCCCCCAGACACTCCCTCCACACCGTTAGGGAAACCACAAAGGCGCACACAAACACACCACTCACATTTCCAATGATCGGCTATTGTATCAAGTGCTGTAATCGGGATGTGACAATTTAGGCTGGGAACAGAAATAATCTATCAACGTGCCCATTAGATGCAGGATGGAATAATGCTTCTATTGGTCGGGTCCCTTCGAGGTAAGCGGGTGTATTGAGCGCGGAAATGTGCGTTCTGTGAATGGATCAAGGCTGCTTCCTTTCTTCTTTCCGTCCTATTATTTTCTTTAAGTATCCCAGTTTGTACATATGTTAGCGCCAGTCCACAAATAAACGGGTAGGAGTAAAGGATATATGCCCTCCACACCTTAAAACCATCTGCTCAGTTTGACATTTAAAAGGAAGGAGGGCAGGGAAGGAGGAGGGGGAGAAGGGGGAAGAAAAGGAGCGGAGAGAGAGAAAAGATTCGGAATCTGGAAGGAAATGGCTTGAACTTTAGCCCACAAGTTATGTCAATTGCACCTAGCGCTCGGATGTACGTTTTGCACACTCTACTCCCCGGAACTGGCGGCAGGAAAAGTTCCCTGCGAACCCCAGGAAGCCCTCTGTCACTCCCGGGGGAAGGCAGGCCTGAATGGAAGTCGGGGTAACCCGCTTGGCAGACAAGGAAGCTCCCCCACCCCCCAGCCAACGCAGCGGAGGCTCGCGGCTCGCTACGCTCTGCCGCGGCAGTTCGCAGCCCGCATTAGGGCGCAAGAGCGGCTGGTTGAAATAGGAGCGCGCGCGACGCTGGGCAAGCGAGCTCGGTCCGTACCCCAGCGCCGTGAGCTAAGTACGCGGAGCCCTGTCCTGTCCCCTACTGTCGGGGCGACGTACAGGCCGGGCTCCTGGCAACCTCTCTTGCCCAAGCTGCGGCGCTCTCCCAGGTCTTGGGCCGCCCAAGAGCAAGGCGTGAGGCCCGAGCCCCCTATCTCCCGCGACTCCCGGTTTGTTTTCTGATAGGGGAGAAGCGATCGGTCAGGTCGGAGCCGAGAAGTCGCCTAGATATTGGCTCCATCTCTGAAACCAGAGGCCAAGCCTAGGGTCAACCCCTTCCTCCGCCCACTGGCAACACAACCCCAATAACTTAAAAGTTAACACAAGTTCTGACCGGTCTTCCAACAAACCTCATCCACGCAGACTGTATTTACTTATTTATGGGAAGGGGCATCTGCCGTGAGTTCTTAGTCAAACTCTTGCAGCTATCACTTGATGCATCTGGTTCTGGGTTAAACACACTTTGCCTTGACGTTTCCTGGGGTATTTCAGCGCCCCTCCACCGTTCTTTCTTAAAGCCCTTAGATGAAGGAAGGAGGGAAGATGGCATATAAGAAATTTAAAACCTTACAAAGAACCATCCTCAGATCCCGAACAAATCAATTCTGGGAATTTCAGCCAGATCCAGCAGAGAGGCCAATGTGGGCGTCGATTTCGGGAGAAAGATGCTGAAGATCCCTGCCTGGACACACAAACACACACAAAACCATCCACTCTCCACCACCACCACCACCCTGAAGAAGGGAAGAGAAAGAAAGAAAAACCAAGTCCAGGGTGCAGGCCGGCCTGCTTCAGGCTGTGGAAGGGCAGACTGACCGCCATTCTCTCATCCCCCACCCCTCTCTATCCCCTGCGCCCAGTGTGACGCCAAGCCCAACCTGGATCTGTTCTGAAGGTGGGGGGGGGGGGGAGAAATGCCACAAGATCAGTAGCAAGTAGCAGCTGCCGCGTTTCTCTCTTGGGAACCCCACTGCTTAGAAGCCTCCCCAGTGATGTTTGTTTAACCAACAGCTTTCAAAGTAAACAGAGCGCTCCAAAGAAGTTGAAATATAACCCTTACAAGAACTTGGGGGCCGGAGTGCTGGCGGAAAAAGTAATTTTTTTAAGTAATAAAGCTTCCATCCCAAATAAGGGTCCACCACAATGCTTAAAGGAAACTAGAATTGTCATAAAAATATAAGTTCACCGAAAGGATTCATTACAATGAAGTGACCTCCAAGAAAAGCACCCTTCGTCCACAAACACACACCTGTGGGGTCGGTTGTCAGTGAGGGAAGGGGTACACTACTAACTTGATTTTAGGGAAGTGGGCGAAAACAATCGAAGGGAGGTACATTCCCTGCCCGGGAGTAGAAAAGAGTAGGCTTGGAGCTCTGCGCCGCCAACCCTGGCTTTGCCTCAGGCACCGAACTTTCCAATATCAAGATATTAACAGATGGTGGTGAGCACATGGAGGGCTGTTACTTACATAATCCAGCCACTCCGCCCGGCCGCGCTGAGCCCGGCAAGGCGTCCTCCAGGCCGCGCGCGCGCCTCCCGAGGGGTGCTGTTGCCTCCCTCCCCCGAAACAACGTGCCTTTCTCCAACCCCGCCCGGCTCTTTGGGGGCCAGGATTTGGAGAGGTCGTGCTTTCAGAAAAACATTCGCATCGATCGGGTGGTGCTTTACCTTCTTCAGTCCACAGCAGTAAAGAAGCTGGAGCCCTTAGGGCAGAGGGAAGCGGAGGGAACGCTTTCGGGGAGAACCGGACGCTCTCCCTCGGGATCTGGGGGTACCAGGGAGTGGAATGTTCGCAATTTACATCCCTCCTTCTTTGGCTCAGACTGGCAGGTCTTTCTCAGTCCCTGAAATACAAAGGCAGGCTCGGGGCCGCAGCTGAGGGGGAGCGGGGTGGGGTGAGGGTGTGAGTGCGAGGGGACGCCTCTGCACGCGGGGGCGCAGTGGGCAAAGTTACGGGAAGCCTCCGGGCACCGCTGCACTCCCGAGCTTCTGCAGGGTTTCAAGCACTGCTTGTCGCACGCGGGGAGTCCCTTCAGGCCGTGCGGCCGCCTGCTGCCTTCGCGGCCCCAGCCACCTCCCCCGCGGCCCGGTCCTTCCCGGTGTGCCTTGTGTACCTCCGCCCGCCTGTCGGGGGACGCGTGTGTTTGCCGAGTCTCTCCCTGACGGCGACTCCGGCCGCCGAAACCCGTGAGGAATACGCCTGCGTGGGTTGGAAAAGTTTCAGGTTGGGAGGGAAGGCTGGGAGTCGCCTCTCCTGGCCCCCGGCGGGAGCGGGGCTGCCCGGCCCGCGGCTTCCTCCCGGTCTCCTCCGCCCTCCCGGCCCTTCCTTCCTCGCCGCGGCCCCGCGCTAGGTGTCGCGGCCTCTCGGCCGGGAGACCGCGAGCGCGAGATGCTGCGGCGGCGGCCCGGCGCTCCGAGCAGAGGGCACGCCCCTCCGGCCCGCGCGGGCCCCCGGGGGTCCCGGTCGCCCCGCCGGGGCCCCGCGGCCCTCGCCTCCTCCCGGGCCGCCGCCGGGGCCGGAGCCCTGCTCGGCTGGCCCGCGCTGGGCGCATGCCGGGCGCAGAGGGCAGCCACCTGCTCCCCGCGCTGCGCGAGGCACGGACCGTCCGACGCCGCCGGGCCCGAGCGGCCCTGCGGCCCAACCCCCCTTCCCGCCCTCCTGTTGCTGCGGGGGCCGTTCCGGCGGCGGCGCGCCCAAACCCGGGGACGCGCTCCACCTGGGCCAGGGGGTCCTCCCCGGGGACCCAAGGAGGGGCGGGGACGTTTGAAGGGATGGAAACCTCCCCTCCTGTCCACTCCCTTTCTTTTGTCAATTAATCTAAGGACATTTGGCCGTTACTCCAGCTTCTCCTTTCTTTGGTCTTTCGACTCCGGGGTGTGAATTCCCAGGAGGTGCTCGATTTTTGGTGGGGTTTGGTGATTTGGGGTGATAGGATTTAAGTTATCCTTCCTGTCCATCTTCCTGGGCTTTTATGCAGGAGCGGGTAGAGATAAATAGGTGTAGGCCGGGCACAGAGGAAAAGAGAAGGAAGCTCCCGGTTTGGATTTATTTGGGGGGAGAGAGAGAGTAACTTTGGAAAGTTGCATTTTGTTTAAATTAGAGCAAGACAAAGTTGAAAGCCAGATTTCTATAATTTTTCTGGTGATATTTCTTTTATGAAGTATCTAAGTGTCTGTTTGTCATCATTTTCAGATCAAAAGGAAAATCCATATGCTGCAGAGTTTTTCAAAATTGCTATTAAAATATGTTTTAAATGTTTTATCCAACGTGGAGAAGGTTGCTCAGAGGCAAGACGGGTGACAGGGATAGCGGGATGGTTTGATGTGGAGCAGTGCTTCCCAAGAGTGGCAAGTAATCAAGAATCACTAAGGGAGCTTTTCAAAAAACAAAGATTTCTGGGCCCATCGCAGCCAGGCAATCAGTGGGAGGACCTGGGCATCTGGGGGTCATGCTGTGTTTCCAATTACTGCTCAGTTACTGATTCTGTGACCTTAGGTGTGTTACTTAATCTATCTGAGCCTCAGTTCTTTTCATCTGTTAAGTGGGGATAATATCCACCTTGCAGAGCTGTAGAGAGTAAAATTGTTCAGCACATGACTGGTGCTCAGGGAACCTATTTTGTCTACAAGCGTGTGCTCTGCACACTTGCACTGATCTATTCTCTTTTTGTACAGAACTCTCGCCCCCAAATATTTTGATGAAGCTCACTGGATGGTCATTTGATATGTACACGTATGCACATTTTAGCATATGCTTAGCTGCTACTTTGGGCCCTTTATGTGCACACTTCTCACCTTTTAGGGCATAAACGGTAGAATTAGTGCATGTTTGGAAGCTAGGCTCTATGCCCTTGGACCTAGACCTATCCATCCTGGCAGACGAGAATCATTTACTGATCTGAAGTCTGCTTTTCTTTCTTTCTTTTTTTGGTCCTCTCACCTTCTCTGCTTTATCGATGGCAGACCTTTCCTACAGAAGCTGCCCATCAGACCAATGAAACCACAGAACAAAAAGTTCTATTCAAGAAGGGAACAACAAGAAGGAAAATAAGGTCAACAATCCTAGGTAAAACTAAGACAAACGTGTATCATCCATGGGATGTTTTTACATGTCTGAATGAACAACTCCCCCAAATCTCTGTAAGGTAAACTACAACCTTTCCTGAAATTATTTTCAAACCAATGAACAAAAGCACACCCCAACATCCTTACGAGGGGGCCCAGCCAAAGATTGCTGCGAGAAGCCAAAGAAAGATAGGTGGGAAGGTGCCATCCCCGGCTGTGTTTCTGTGGTAGCGTGAGAGGAAGAAAGCCAGAGAAAGGAAATGGGCTGCATGAGCAGAGAAACATCAAGAAGGCTGACAGTTTTAGAACTGGTGATGGCTGTGAGTAGCTAATTATACATCCCAAAAAGGTATTTGCTGGTACCTTCCAAAAGCTTGAGATAAGTAATCGGGGTGTTTCCTGGGCCGGGATAAGGGCCGTATGGCCAGCTTGGGGCATCTGTGGGCCCAGTCCCTAGTGAATGAACCCAGGGCTTGGGAGGAGGCACTCTCCGAATGACAGAGTTCAAGCATCACGCCTAAATGCCTGTCTTCCTAGGGTTTGTGGATATCTCTGGGCAAGTGTGGAAGATTCGTGCTCTCTGGACCTGGGGGAAATGGCTGTGACTCTAGGGGACAAAACAAAGAACCTCAAGACAACCACAGAGAATCACAGAGAAACACACATCTGGGGCCAAGCTGCAGGGAGAGAGGTGACACTGACTTCTCACTCCCAGGGTAGGAGGGGCACTTTGGCCTGTACTTGAGATCCTGGTGGAGAGATGGGGGTGGGGTAGAGGGACAGAGGCTGAGAAGGGTATAGTGTGGGATGCGGGGCAGAGTTTGGAGGGATGGGAAGGGGGAAAGTGAGGGTGGGAGGGGAGTGGCTGGGGGTGAGGAGAGAGTGTAGGTGTCTGCCATGCAGAGCCCAAGTTGGAGAGGTTCCTGGGGTTCAAGGGAGTGGAGTTAAGGGGAGAGTGCCATGGGGGGTGCCTGTGACTGAAAAGGCAAGGAGTGCCAGTTTCCCTGCAAGGTGGCTCGCTGAGGCCTGACTGGTGCATGCAAGCCTGTCTGGAGGGCCAAAGGGGAGGCAGCCAGAAAGGTCTGGAGGCTACATGTGACCTTTGCTCAAGGGAGGGTGAAAGGTACAGGGACTAGGCCTCAGGCCCTCCCTAGCCCGCTGAGACTTAGGAACCCCCTGGCTGGCTTGACAGGAAGGCCTGGGACCCTGCTGCGAGGCTGCCTCGGGCTGGGTGCGGCACCCTGGGGCCTCCCCCTGGGGGTGTGGGGGCTGGCAGGTGCACAGTGGGGGCACCCCGCTCCCTGCTCCCTTTTCCCTCTGTAGGCACAGCCCTTCACCCCCAGCAGGGCCTCCCTTCCTGTGCCTCCATCCCTACTCCAGGCCTAGTGTTGCTCCCCCTGCCCCAGGTGCCCCTGGGCCTTCTCCTTTTCCCTCACAGATAAAGCACCCTCACCCCTTCATCTCCTCCCTGCTAATCTGGTGGTAGTGGCTGGGGGAGCACGCAAAGGGCAGGAGGGAGTGCATAACCCAAAGTGGACTCCAAGAAAATGGAATAATACAATTCAACAGACAACTAATGCTCACAACACCCTGCTAAGAACGGCAGTTGGTGACCCGGTTGAGGGAGCAGAGTGGATGGAGGATTTGGGGTCTCAGTCAACACGGGTGGATAGTTCTGTGTTTAAGTTAGTTGCGTTTCTGAAACTTCAATTAGGAGCACAAGTCTAGAAGAATCTGGATGAGGGGCAAAAGTGTCCACACCTCCTCCTCTCAGTATCCCGTGGTTTTAGAGTGAGAATTCAGAAAGAGGCAAATAGACGTAGTAATAAGCAATGATAGATAATTCAGCATTTGCTCAACACTTCCAATGTTATCACTGGGCCGGAGGCTCTATCCTCGTGCTGCCATTTTTAAATTCTAAAATCCCATTGATGATAAGACACACTATCAATTTAAAGATGGCCTTTGAGAGAAAAAACAAAACATGATGACCTGAAATGTACCATGGATTGTAAGACACACTGATTTCAGGAACATAAGACAGTATAAGAAAAAGTGAAACTTAGAAGGAAAGAAATAAAGTACATTAAGTGTAGTTCTCTCAACAGCCCTGATAAGCATTATCCCCACTGTACGGATGAATAGACTGAGGCTGGGGAAGGTTTCACCACTTGCTCAAGGCCACAAAGCTAGTAATTTGCAGTCAGAAATGGCACCCAGGTTTGCCTGCGGTCAGAGCTAGAATAGTTTCTCCCAGGGCACATAACCTCTGCAAGACTGGGCTTTGTCAGCTTTTTCTAGCCCCAGTTCCATCTCGACCCTTTTACCATCAACACCCCCTCCCCCACCCTCTAAGCTATGGAGATTTCCATGAGGAGCAAGTAATTCATTGGGGAGAAAAGGTACAAAATAGTCAAATTACATTCTTCAGATTCAAATAGAGTCTTTAAAAGGGTAAAAACCATGCATGCCAGGTTTTGCTGTGCACTGCAGGAAGTCGATGAATTCAAGGATCCCTGTATTGCTGAAAATAGAATTGTAAAAAATAAAAGGGGTGGGGGGAGAAAGTGAACGAAACTAATCCCATTAAACGTGGTAGCATGTTTTTGTGGCACGCAGGGAGAGATTAAGCACAGGAAAGGGGATAAGTACTGCTTCAGTTTCACTAAACTAATGTGACAACTTGTCATTGGAAATCTTTGCAGCTTGTTAGTAGATGACTAGCTGATTCAGAAGTGTTTTCTATCATTCCCTTTGTGTCTCCTGTGAGGTTTTTTTTTTTTTTTTTAATTTTCTTTCTTTTCCTGTTTCTTTCTTACCCATGCTGCTCTATTTTGCTTTTTAATCCTTCGTGTCTCCTTCAAGTCAAAACATTTAGCTGGCTCTAATCAAGATTTGGTTTTGAAGATGCCCTTTGACCTCCAGTGGCCCAGAGAAGGCCCGGAGGGGCCTGCCCTCCATCCCCAACCCAGGGTAGGTCAGTCCTGTGGCTGGAAAACCCAAGCTTCTGGAGAAACACTCTCATTTCGCAGATTTTATTTTTCAACCGTCCTCCCCCTCTCCCCTTTCTCCTTTAGTTCTTTCTTGGTTTAACCTTTTATCTTCTCCATTTGCCTTTCATTTCCAGGCTTCTGATTTTTTTTTTTCTCTCATTTTCCCTTTCTCTGCTCTTTTCTAACTTTCTTCCCCTCACCTGCTTGCTTTCCATCTTCTCTTTCATCTCTTTCTTAGAATTTCTTTTCCCTTTTCAACACACCCCAATAACTCTCTTATTCAAGAGATCGAATGGAACAGATACGACTGTAGGATTCATAGAGGAAAGCTGTGACTCCCTCACGCTGGTTTCCACATCCAAGTAACCCCTGCTCCAGGGGGCAGTGTCATGGGGAGGAGGGTGCCCGGGGTCCATCACAGATGGGCCCTGCGGGGAACAAAAGGCTGATTTCAATCCAAAGGAAGCAAGAATTTTAGGCTCGGTCACTGTCTTTCCAAAGCAGGTGTTTAGCATGTTTGGAAATGTGGCTGACCGGCGCTCTCTCTCCTCTCTCTCTCTCTCTCTCTCTCTGTCTCTCCTCTCTCTCCCTTTGGCATGGCTCTCTCCCACCTTCCTCCTCCCTCCCCCGCTCCAACTTTCCCCACTGGCTTACCACCAGAGGCGAGATGTTGAGTCAATGGAAAAACAACATTCGCCAACATTAAAGGGAGACTGTTTGGAAAAGGAAGGCCCTGCTGAGGTGCAGAGGAAGCCTGTACATTAACACGGGCCACCTCTTATCTGGGGCAGCTGGGCCTGAGCTGCCTGGGCCGATCCCCCGGCTTTGCCAGGAGGCCTTCAGCAGAGAGGACAGGCCGCCTTGCAGGCTGGGGAGCCGATCCTCATCCAGGAGCCGAGCATCACCGGCATTTTAGAGACAAACAGGCCTTGCTTTTCTCCCAGAGGCTTCATGTGGAAACCTGCTCCAATAAGCAAAGTCTTGCAATAAAAGCAGCAGTTCTCAGGGCTTTTGTCTCTGGACTTAGACCCAGGCCCTCTCGTTTCCAGTCCTTTCGAAGACGCCCAAGCACTGTAAGGACTGGCCATTCTGATCTGAATGTGATTTATGGGGAAAAACAAGCTAAAGTGACCCAAAGGAGAATTAAAAAAGAAACAACAACAAACACACAAAAACATGCGGGTAAGTTCGCCCTGGCTCTAAATTGCTTACCGTTAAGTCTTGAGCCAGCTCCTGATGGAAAGATAAGGGCAGTCCTTAATCAGTCAATAATTAACCGAAGCTCCATTAATGGTCCAGTCAACCAAATCCTGCTGACACCTTCAGAACCCCGCTTTAGTGGGAGGGTTAGGTGGAATCTTTGACAGATCCCGCTCAGGGATCATCCTGGGAGGGGTAAAGTTATGTCTGGACCTGCCAGAGAAATCTTTTCTTAGGCTCACTCTTTTGGATAATTTCTGCAGATTTCACTTTTAGAAATCTCAGCGCGTGTGTGTCTGTGTTGTGTATAAAACAGTTTGGAGACCCATTCTGGTTCCAGGTCAGTTTGAATCAAATCCCAGACGTGTTCTGCTCGTTACTACTTCAGTTTTCCTAGAGGACCGTATCTTTTCTTTCCTGCTTTGCTCATCATAGTCGTTTGCTCATTTTTGTAGTTTATTCCCAGTGTCTGTAGATATTCCTATTCTTAGTTTCTCAATGTCAACGTCTCTTCGTTTTGCGATAAAAGCAGAAATGCCTCTGAAGTGATAAGCAACCACATAGCCCTACCAAAGCATGAAAATAATTTTCAAGTTTTAAATAAGTAGAAGATGAAAAGACTAATAAATATTGATTTTTGTCTTTCTGGTAGATCAAGTTCTTTTTACTTCCAACAGAAGCACATTTTTAGGAAGAGGGGCTTAGGTTGTAAATGGTTTTTACTTTCATCGTTTTGTTTTTGCTTCGCTTTGTTCTATATAGCATCTAGTGTGTTATGATACGCTCGTGGTTATACTATTAGATGACAAAAATGAGCGTATTAAGTGTGGTTTGAATTTTTCCTAAGGTCAAGCTGTAGGTCATGACTGGGTGCCAGTCCATGAACTTTTCCCTTAATTTTGTCTATTCAAGCCATTTGAGAAATCTGTTCTTTTAGACATGGTGGGGGGAATGGGGTGTAAGAATATGGCTTGATATAAATCCATCTCCATCCCAGAAGAAAAATGACAAAAATTGAATGTTTGGCTACAAAGGTATCCGTGATGTTATTCCTACATTGTCGAAGGTAGTTCATCCATTTACGCTTCTCTTGGTTCCCCAGCTCAGCCTCTGTGATCCCCAACACATCATTCTCCTCTCCTAATAGAACTCAGTAGTCTGGGTGTTCAATTAATCGTTGGCTGCTTGGGGGAGTTGCCAATGAGTGGAAATTCTGCCAATGATCTGTGACACCCTTTTCAACAAACACTAATTGAATGACATTTCTTTTTTCCCCAAACCATCCATCTGTCCTTTCTTATGCAACTTTTGAGTTTCGAAAGGGTAGAAGGCAAGCTTTCTTTTGGTCACAAGTTTGGCCTAAGAGGGCCATCTATGAATTTTAAAAAATGTAAGCAAACTAGAGCCTTATAAATAAGTCTAGGAGATTCACCAGCTTGAAACAACATGTAAAATATAAAACCAATTAGACCCAGCCTTCTTTTTCTGTTTGCCCATTAAAACTTCTTGCTTTCCCGAAGGCAGTTGGTAAATGGCTAGATTCAATGTTGCTGTGATCATTTGGGGGTACAAGTGGGAATGGGAAAGGTAAGAAGGAAAACAGGATTCTTTTTTTTTTTTTTTTTCAAAACTAGTCATTACATTTGTAGGTAAACAAATCTAGGACTCAATTTTCTCGGTTTTTATGTTAACTTTTGATTGTTTTAAAATATGGAAAAGTATTATCTTGCCTGTAAGAGTGCTGTTAAGTAAAGCAGAGGACATACATCAAGTTTTCTGTGTGGTCATGTCGCTTGGATATTAAAATGAGATTTTAAAGAATGAAACTGGAGTCTATTTTTCAACAGATGGAAAGGCGTTTATAATTACACTAATAATTTTTAAGTATCATATTAATGAGGATAGGGAGATGTAGACCTTGACATTGGCATGTCGAGTTACATTCACTGTGAAAAAAATGTTGTTTACCCTTGGAGAATTTCTTAAGAAAAAGAAAAATCAATCTCCATCAATGAGCAATATTTTTCTCCCCAAGGGATATTGATTTGAACATTGACTTCACAATGGGTGAGTTATTTCCCTCAGACCCCCTATTATGAATTGTTAGGTGACATGTCTTTTATGAGCCAATAAACATGTTGTTTCTGGTATAGTAATCTCGTCGCAGAGATTCCAACTTCTGAGTGGTGGTTGGTTGGGAATATTTTAGCTTTTGTATATGAAGTATTTCTACAGGGTATATTCCAAGTTTAAAAAATCAATCTCTCTCCTCTTCCTTCCTTTTTAAATGAAATACGGCTTTTTCGATACTTCTGAGGGAAAATCAGGCGGCAGTGAATAATTCTCTTTTCTGCTTGCTCCTCAACTACATGTCCTCTCAGCTTGTGTGTGGACCCATGACTCGTGTAGTCGTACAAATGTCTTCATGATTCTCTTTTTTCTCTTTATGTCATGGCACAATATTGGTATCTCCAATTTTGAAAATAAACCAGATTTCCAATGTACCAGAGAAACCAGTACGTAAAGGAACATTGTGGTGGGGGAAAGCAGGGGAAAGGATGGGTGGTGTTGAATTTTCGTCAACATGAACGCTCATTCTTCAATTTATCTCTTAGGATTTGTGCATAATGTATTTTCTTAATGAGCTTCTTAAAGGGCGAATTTAGAATTTATATTAGATCGCCTTTGGGTTTATTCATCCATCCATTTATTCTTGAACACATATTAATTTACCACCACATCGTGTGCCAGACACCGTGCTCAGCACTGATGATAAATAAGACCCATCTGAGGCAGTCACTGGGTGGCTGGGAAGACATTGGGTTGGATAGTTATGAATACATGTTGACACGAAACACTTTAGGAGCCCTGAAGCTTAGCTTCGTGGAAGCTGGGAGTATCAAGGAAGCCTTCAGGGAGAAGGTGAGCATAAGCCCAGTTAGTTAGTCAGACCAGGGGCTGAGGAGAGGAACAGAAATGCGTGCCCTGTTCACTGTGAGAGAAATCTTATGCAAGTCGCTGTACGTTTCTGAGCCTTAGTTTCCTTGTCTGCCAACTGGGCGTAATAATACTCGCCTTATGAGATTGTTGTGGAGAGTAAATGAGAACGCATGAAAAGGCTGCAGCAGTGTGCACATAGTAGGCCCTCCATACATGTTTGCGGCAGAGCTAGAAGAAAGCGACGTCACAGTGCACTCTACTATTAATCCAACAAATATTTATTGGGCACCGACCGGGTGTCAAGTCCTGGTGCTGGGTCCCGGGTGAGACACCGTGAGGGTGGAGCGAGAGATGGGATGACAGGCAGCGCGAGCGTGTCATGGAGGAGACGCACTGCTTCTGTGCTTGGCCAACCGGACGTGGGCTCTTGCTGTGGGGTTCAGAGCGCCAGGGGGGGCCTGGCGGAGGAAGACGAGCCAACATTCACCCTGCCAGACCAGGAAGGGCCTGATGTGGCCGTGGTGGCCTCAACACAGGCAAGGGACAGGCAGACTTGTTCTTTTGTGACTTCTCAGTTTCCTTTAGTTTTCCATGGGTGTTCATCGGCTTTCTGCAGCTAGAATACAATCTCTTAAAAACCCAACCCAACCAAACCAAGACTCCCATCTGTTCGCTGTGGCCTGTTATAATGTGGCGCCTCTGGTATACACTCAGTAGACACGACTAGGTCTTCATACTTCCCTCTTCTCCGCAGGCGAAATATTCCTGTCGTTTCTTACGCCCAGTCCGTTTCAGGGGGCTCAGATTTAAATGCTCGCTTTTGTGCTTATTAAAGAGATTCATGAATTGGGAATTGTGATCATGTCACTGCCTAAAACTCTTCGCATTGCTCTTAGGATAAAGTCCAAAATCCTGAATGTGCCTGACAAGACTTTGCATGATCTGGCTCCTGTCCTGGGCTCCGGCCTCATCTCCTGGAACTGCCGGTCCTCCCGGCGTCCCCGAGTCCCCGGCCTTGCTCCTGCTACTTCCGAGCCCGCCCGCGCCCTTCTGCAGACTGCTGCCCGTGCGCGTGCGCACAAGGTCTCCCCAGCCCCTCCTCCAGACAGACTCCCCGCTTTAGGGGCCCGCTTCAAAGTCGTTTGCTCAGGAAGGGCCTTCCTCATTTCCTGGGTTAGACACTCCAGTGGTATAGGCTCATATCAGCTAGAGTTTTTTATTCCGCTCACCATAATTGCAATAAATTATTGCGATGTAAGCTTTATTCATCCAACAAATACTCTTTGAGCCCTTGATGTGGCCTAGATGTTGGGAATGCCACACAGGAAGTCAGAGTCTCTGCCCGTGGAGCTCGTAAGCAAGGCAGTGAGTGAGACGCGACTATAGATGGGATGTGATGTCAGGCTGTGATGAAGACTCTGGAAAATAGTTAAGCTGGGTAAGGGGACAGAGAGGGCTGAGGGTAAGTTGGGAAGGATAGGAGGGCAAGCTTCTGGTTGTCCTGTTCAGTGCAGAACTCCCAGTGCTCAGCACAACGCCGGGCATCTAGAAAGTACCCGACAAATACTTGCTGAAGGAAATCATGTTGGTTCAAGTAGGCCCAAAGGAATGAAGGGTTGACTAAGGCTAATATAGTGATTCTTGCTTCTCCCCAAGTTCCCTGACCGTATCTGGAAGATGTCGTGTGCGTGTTCACCCCACTTTTGGTAGGAATCCACGTCAGACCTAACTCCCTGTGGAAGTTGACTATAATCACACCTTTTGTGTGGTAGCATTGCACATTTTCTCTCCTTAATTGCCATGGGCAAAATAGCAACTGGTTGGTGAATGAAATATTTATGCTTTGAAGAATTGATGTTCTAATCGGTTTCTATTTATGCCAATGATCAACTATTTCTCAGTGAGGAGGAGGGTGATTTTTTTCTGTGATCTCTGTGTGTCTAAGTGACTAATGAAGTCAATCTGGGCTTGGCAGATTTTGCCACAACTTGGACAGACGTGGCACTCATGATGTTGTGTTACTTCTCAGCTTGCTGGTTCCCTTGTTCCCATTGCAATGATCTCATTTTTGGCATTTTCCTTTCAAAGTGTTATCTTCCCATTTTGCATGATGCCGCCGTGGGGCTCAGGCTTAAGACACGGTCTGCCACTTTTCTTTCAACTAACCCTGTCTTAAAGAATATTCTGAAGACCAAGCATATTCGCTTAGCTTTATTTTGTTTTAATTTGGGTGGAATGAGGGAAGTGGGGAACTCATGCTCTCACAATTTTCTTCTCCAGTTTGGAGAGAATTGGACCTTGGGGCTTAAGTGTGAACTGAGAGTCAGACAAATTGGGTCCATTCTCTAGTCTTGGTTTAAAAAAAAATTTGGCACAGCAGAAAGGAAATGCACAATCGGGATGGTTCCCATTCTCTTCTGTGGACCCTAGCGCACCTTTTCTATGGTGCGGTCACCTGGCCCCACTTCTCCCACGAACCAGTGTCTTTCCCCGCCCCAGGGGCCCCTTCTGGTTCTGCACTTTTATAGGAGTCCATTGCTTTGTTCGCACCACTCTTTGGACAGAAAAAAACCCAAAGTCCATCCTCTAAATTCACTTTGGCTCTAATCCCTGCTGTTTTGTCTGTCCCACCCCTTTCTCTCTGTGTATCACACTGTTTATCTCCACAACCAGATCCCAGACTCCCCAACAGAAAATCACGCAGTTTATATCTGCCATTAACCAGCTCCCCCAACCACCCCCTGAAATAATCAGAGGTATTACAGTAGTTGCTGCTCAGAGGTTTGGGGGAAAAAAAAAGATCGGAAAGAAACAGACCATATTTCCAGCTTCGCACTGTTTCCTTTAATCTTACCAGTTTGTAATTATATATTTACTTATCTTTCTACATATTGACTGCTCTCCCTTCCCTCAAGCTATAAGCCTCATAAAGACTGGAAATCGTGTCTGCTTTGTTGACCAAGGTATGCCTGATGCTGGCCAGAGTAAACATGTCTAATGAATCTCTGTGGAATATAGGAGTGAATATAGAGGAGAAGGAGCTTATTCAGGGTGGATTTTCATTTACCCTAAAGAAGTGAGATGAAAGCAAACTTTGGTGGTTTTGTGTAACTGTGAGCAAATTGGTATGGACTGAGAAATTCAATTAACTGTATTCAACAATTTTTGTTTCTGGGGTAGAATCATGAGACTAAGACCCTGAATTCTTGGTCCTACCTCTTTTGTGGCATTAAAAACAAAAAACAAAAACAAAAACAAAAAACCAAGCCCAAACCTTGGCATATTACACCACTCAGATTTTTTTCTTTGTCTCAAAGAAGGCTCAGCTGAACAGTAGATTCCTGACCCAGCGCAACAATCACAAACTCCGAAAACCTCAGCTGCCCCAGATGATGTCACAAAACCCTTAAGAATGCTCACTGCTGAGTTGGGCACAGGTCCAGCAAACACAATTCTTCCTGCCCGTTATTCAGGGTCTTTGACAGATTAGGTGGTCTTTTTTCTTCTGCTGCTTCTTTTTTTTTTTTTTTTCAACCTCTTAAAAGGCAGTTCAGTTTACCTCTAAGCAAGACATTAGCTCTGGCTGCCCCAAATAACATTTTAATTGAAGCCTCAGTCCAAACAAATGCCCAGCCTCTTTATTAACCCCAACAGTGTAATTTTTCAACCTAAGACTGATTCAGGGGGAAACTGTCTCACTTAAACTGCTACGCAATGGGACATGGCAGTTTTCCTCGACCAGTCTCTTTTCTGACCTTGATTTGAACCTTAATCTCTTCTAACGATGTTTTCTTTATTAGCTGCTCACAGCCGTGGCACAAGACTAATTTTCCTGTTTTTAGACTATCAGTTTACAGAGGTATTTCACTCCCCTTTTTGCCCCCCAAAGTCACCAAGATTTCATGGACCTCTTTGGGAAAGGGAAGGGAATACTTATTTTTCACATTTGTTGTTGTCTTTTTTTTTAATTTAGTAATTTAAATAGCTGCTTTGCAAAATGTTCTGTAGAATTTTAGATTGTATTTTTGACGTATGTTAAAGTTTAGGTACAAAAAAATCATACTCTGAATTGTCAGAAAAACCTAAAAAAAAACAACACCCTTTTAAATGATTATGAAAGATTTTTCATCAATAGCCTTGTCCACACTCATAAAGTGAAAACTAAGGCTATTATCTGAATAATTCAGGCAAAAACAATATGTTTTTATCAGAGACCTCTAATCTTTTGGGGGAGATCTGAATTATCCAGATAATTGCTGCAATTCCTTCTTCCATTTTTATGCTTAAACATAATCAATGAATAATGACAGAGAAAATCATTTTTCTTCATTATACCTTCCCATTTTTTGACATTGGTAAAATGATCCAAATTAAAAAGAAAAAAAGGGTACCCTTTTCAATAACAATGAAAAAAAAATGTGTTTCTCTATTTGGAGTATACCTTAATATAGCAGAACTATGTAGGTAGAAAAACAGTGCTTATGATCATGTGCTCGATTAGATTTATTATAGGTTTTTGTACTTTTTGGCATTGTCGTGAAAGCATATTGGTTATTATTTTTTATAACCTAATTGGAGGCTTTGTATCTAGTTACCCCTCTGTTCTCGGCTTAATACAATAGTTTGTTGATTGCAAAAATTACATTTCTGTGACTTTAAAGTCCTAGAACTCGGATTGCCATTGAAAGTTGGGGATTCAGCCTGGTGTTTGGAGGGCAGCGACCATGTGCCCCCTGGGTGTGAGGAGGTAGGCAGCTGGGAACAATTGTCTTCCCCCCCCCCACCGCGGTGTTCAGTGGCATTAGCAGCGTGTTGGCACGATAAACTTTGCCTTCATTTCACTGGCTCAAACAATTAGTGGGATTGAATCAGAGTTCTCCTAGATCATAGTTTATTATACGTTATTAAATTCCATTATTCAAGAAGTTGCTGCTATGATTATAAAACTTCCCAACGTATCCTGCGAAGCCCTCATCTCCATTCCTGGTGCATTTTCTTTTACATTTATCTTTTGCTTCTCTGATGGACAAGTTTTTTTTTGTTTTGTTTTGTTTTTTTTTTTTTTTTTGGTTTCCCCTTGGTACTTATTTAAAGAGCTAAGAGCTAATTTGAAAATACATCTACGAAAGGACAACAAAAATGAGATGTGAAAAAAAAAACTGGATGAAGATTCTTAATTAGTCCATTATTTGACACGCACGATTTAACATGGTATGCTTAGCATTGTGCATTCCCCAAAAGAACAAGGCTCTTTTTTTTTTATCCCAAACTTTAACTCCCTCTCATTCATTATATCCCTTCTTGTCACTTTCCATTAGCTGATCATGACATCCTTTGCTGGAAGGGCGAGCAAGCAGATTACTTCCAAACTGGTGTAAGTGACACTCAAAAGACTGGCCTAAAGGGGGTTCTGTGGCAGCAACAAGCTCCTCAGCCCCTGGAGTTGGAGAATGTCATTTCAATAATATATTGGAGTCCGTTGTCACATCATTTCTGTAGCAACTTGGCAACTTCCCAGAAGTGGCAGGAATGGGTCTTCTACCGTGATGGAATGTGATGTTATCACTGTCGCTAATGATAGTAATAGTACAATAGTATAGTATAATAACCTATTAATAATAATTGTTATTAATAGCATACACTGTTAGTAATATAGAGTAATATTAATAGTGTAGTATAAAAATAAATAATACTAATTATTTTTATAACGTACTGAGCCAATCTAATCCTTCTAACTAGCATCTTGCATTTTACAGATGAAGAAACTGAGGACCGAAGTGGTTATAAATAAATTGTCCATGGTCACACAGCTGATAAGTAGCAGAGCTAGGGTTTTAAGTGAGGTCTGGCAGACTCCCGGCTATGCCTTTCTGTTAAAGCAGGTTACGCGTAACACACCAAGTTTTGGGAAACTTTACCGTGTCTCCCTAATTTTGTTGCAGCCGAAAACTAACCTGTCACCGGGCCCTTCTGAGTGGGGGTGGGGATGAGTGAATGAGGCAGCCAGGGACCAAACACACGTGATCAAATGGTGCTAAGGAAAGAAATGCAGAATCTGATGCTCTGATCAGGTGAGCCCTGGAGATGCAAACTGCCCCCAGCTCATCATCCCTACCTCCTCACCCCCACCCCAGCAGCCCTCTTCTCCCCTCAAAGGTCCAACCTTGGGAATCACCCTCGGCCTTGGAAGGGCATCGGCCTGGGAAGAGCTGAACGGTTGCAGATAAAAGGTGTATCCCAGTCACAGACAGCAATGAAATCTGATCCGAACAGCCCTGGGACCAGTCCTGGCTGCCACTCAGACCCTCGTGCCAGCTTCCGGCCTCACAGGCTCCTCTCTTCCTGAGAACACAAGTTTCCTTCATTAACCAAATTTTAGCTTCTTTCCCTCACATGAGGCATGCTTTAACTTCTTTTCCCAGTAATCCCTGAAATATTTTGATCGCAAAGAATCGGGAAATATAGAGCAATACGTTAAGTAAAAGTTGCCTGTTATTTGACTACCAGGAGAAAATTCACAGTCCCGTGATATGTATCTCTCCTGTTTAGGCTATACGTACACGCTAGGCCCTCAAACATGGTGGTTATAGGATGGACTCTGAAATCGGACCACCCATCTTTACATGTAGACCCTGCCACCAACAGTGGGACCTTACCTCCCTGGATCCCAGTTTTCTCAGATGTAAATTACCTCCCTCAGGGAGCGGTTGTGCCAGTGATCTAACGCGTGCGAAACGGCTGGCCCATGGGAATCACTTCCTGCCTCTAGTTACCATCGCGTGTGCGCCGCTCAGTGATCTCGTCCTACCCGCTCTTTCTGACCATGCTCCAGGCTCCTTGAATCCAAGCCCCTATTTAACTTCATCCTCAGCCGTGATTCCGTCCCTTCTCAGTCCATGTGGTGTGCTCCGTTTCCCCCACACACCTCACTGGCGATTTTCCAGGTCTCAGCTCCTGCCCATGTAACCATAACTCTTAGCAAACGCCGCCAGCATCTTCTTTCCACACCTGTGTGATGGACACGTTTCTGCCTCAATGCCCTGCTCGCCCTCCCTGAAATCAAGGCAAAGCCTGAGCGCCGCCCTCCTTGATCGCAGCCGGCTGGAAGGCCTTGAAGCGAGTGCAGGTGGAGGCAAGAGCAGGAGTTCGTGAGCGTGAAGACAGCAGCAGCGGCAACCACAGTTTGGGGGCCTCTGGAATGTCAGGGAAAAATTAGCTTCCAGATACATAGATGTGCGCAATACCAAAGCGAGTGTATTTGTTTAAATCACTTTAAATGTAAAAGAAGAAGGTGACTATGAAGGATTTTTTAAAATGTTCTCTTTGAAAGCCTTGTGTTGTCAAGGCCTCCCTCCCAATGATCTTCGTACCTCTGAGAAGGGGGAGAATATGTACGTATGTGTGTATATTTTAACTGGGGGGAGTGTGTGTGCTGGGAGAGCGGCCGGCCAGGGGCAGAAATGGGGAAGAGGGAATTATATTTAATGAAACTGGGAGTTCACATGGACCTTTCAGACATAAAAAAAAAAAAAATGTTGGTTGATTTTACATGCCAAAGTCTTGAAAGGGGCTTCACGGCTCGCGTCTTTGGTGTATTTTTCCAGATGGCAGATGCCATTTTGTGTTTTGCATAAACTGACTAAATTTGCTTGCTCTTTGTACTTATTTCAGAGGCAACCATTCTTTGCTTTCAATAGGACAGAAGAGCTCCTTGGCACTGGAACCCTCCTGGTCTGGTGAGGGAGGGATGAGGGATGTTCTGAGGACACACAGCCATCATCCAATACTTCCTACGTTCAGATGGAGGAAAGAGGTTGCACCAGAGCCTTGGATCCGCGTTGCCTGAGGGATGGTTCGGACTGCGCGAGCGAGTCACAGAAGGTGAGTTATGCTGAACTTTCCAAGGCTGTCTTTCCAGTCTGCCCATTCTTATCTCCATGGAGGACAAATAGGTTCATGACGTTTTTATTTCAGGTCCTCTACATCTTGCTAGTTGCTGGTTGTGTGATCCTGAAACTTAATTCCCCTGTACTTCCGTTTCGGCAAAAAAAAAAAAAAAAATTAGGATGATAGGAGTAAATAACGCTCCTCTCTAAGGATTGTTGTGAAGATTCCATGAGTTAGTTAATCCATGCAAAGGATTTAGAACAGTGCTTGTCATCTAGCAAGTGTTCAAGAAATGTTGGTAGTTATTATTGTTATGATTCATGTCTGTGGAAATTTGCATTTTTTCCCCTTATTTTCCGAGGATCGACCTGCCCTCCTCCCATCCTTATGTCCTTATGCCAACTCTTTGGGTTCCTTTTATGGAATTAGGACTGGTAATAGAGTGGATCAGCTGTCAGCTCTGCAGTCAGACAGAATCAAGTTGAAGTTCCTGAGGGAACAATCAATAACTGTAGCTCCTCAAGAGGGACTTTATTTCTCCAAGCCTCAGTTTGTCTGTCTATAAAATAGGGATGATAATAATCATACCTGCTTCCGTAACATTTTCAAGAGGATTAAATATCACAGGGCTTGCACAGTATCTGGCAAGGATGTAAAGCATGTTGGTATTGTTAATATTTTTGAGGCCCCAA
Organism: Potos flavus; assembly: GCA_028534135.1. Lineage (NCBI taxonomy): Eukaryota > Metazoa > Chordata > Mammalia > Carnivora > Procyonidae > Potos > Potos flavus. The sequence goes on from CM052893.1 coordinate 25,094,666, forward strand.
ATATGGCACTCTTATACTCAAAAGGGCCTCGAGGAGCTTGTCAGGGCTCCAGGGCTCTGGCTTCACGTTAGCTACCTCACCAGAGAAGAGAGCACACACAGAAATAGAAAGATGCTGGGAGGCCATGGCTTTCCTGGGACTCTTTGCCACATAATGACACGGAATTGAGAGAATCGGGTCTCGCTAGACATGGATTCCAATTAAAGTTAGAAAACTCGAATTTCTGAGCAGGCCAATCCTCATTGCATTGGGGATGATTCCAAAGCACAGGAACTATTGGGATAGGAACTGCGGCCTTAGTTTTCTGTCCTAAGCACCCCCCCCCAATAAAGCATAGAGTCAAGTAGGCTGTGAGGGAGTCCTAGTGACCGGGGCTGGTCACCTTTCATGGAGGAATCTGGCATTAGCACGCCATAAATATTTAAATTTCACATTTTCTTTTCTTTCTTTTTTTTTTAAATATTTTATTTATTTATTTATTTGACACAGATAGAGATCACAAATAGGCAGAGAGGCAAGCAGAGAGAGAGGGGGAAGCGGGCTCCCTGCTGAGCAGAGAGCCCGATGCAGAGCTCGATCCCAGGACCCTGAGATCATGACCTGAGCCGAAGGCAGAGGCTTTAACCCACTGAGCCACCCAGGTGCCCCAAAATTTCACATTTTCAAAAACGCTTATTTTTTTTCCTTCAAACTGAAAATGGATAAAAGTTGCATCCGTGAGTGAAAGAAACCCCTCTCTCATCGTGTTATTGAATAGTTGAAAACTGTCTGGATCATTTTCAGTTGAAAAACGTTCATCATTTTCATCCATCAATGAAGAGGAGTCTCTATTAATAACGGAATAAGGAGAAAAAAACGAACACTTGAAACTTTCAACCCAAAGCTAGCACGGACCCTGAAAAAAAAAAAAACCCAAAGAACATGGAACAAGGAAGTAGGAAAAGCATCACCAACCTCGAAGATAATTTTGTTTGCTCTGTCAGATCTTTCTGACCACCCCTTTCTGCTGGCCTGTCACTTCCCACAGTGAGAATAAGATGGGACTTGAGTTGGGAGAAAAGGCACAGCAATGACTTCCTTTCTCAATTCGGACAAGATGACAGCCCCATCTTTTTCTCCTGACCTCATGCTTAGAAATTTCTCAGAGAGTAAAATGCTCTCTGAGAAAAAGATTCATTATCTTTAACAGTAAAATAAGAGGGGAAAGGAAGAGCAAACAAAAGACAAAAGAGAGAAAGTACTTGTCAAAAGAGAAAGGGAAGAGGAGTTGGAAAGAGCACAAAGCTATATTATGAACGTGAGGGGAAGAAAGGATACAGCGGCAAAAAAAAAAAAAAAAAAGAAAGGAACTTCCCAGTCCCCTGGCAGAGGTGGCTACTGGCCAATGAAGATACGTCCTCCCCTTGTGCCCAGCGGAGGTGTTCCTGGGATGCAAATTCTCAGAGGAGACTACATTTCCCAGCCTCCCTTGCAGTGATATGGGACCAGGGGACTTATCCGGGTTCTTATCAGCAGAATATGAGCTGTATTGAAGTGATGTGTGTCACTTTGAGGCTCAGTTAAGACTGCTGGTGGCTTCTCTATTCTCTGTCCATCTTCTGGCTAGATAATGGCTTGATGTCATCTATGCGTAGAAGATGTAGATCATGAAAGGAATGTGGATTCCCAAATCACTGCTTGGAGAAGGGCAGCCCGGAAGAGCTGCCCAACCAGGAATATCCACGTTAGATTTTTTGTGAGTGAGAAATAAATGTTCATATGTTTAGCCCCTGAGCTGTTGGGGTTTGTTTGTTTTACCAGTAAGCGTTATTTACCTTGATGAATCTAGAAATTGATACCAGAGGGAGCTCTAGAAGTAGTTACTTAAAAAAAAAAAAAAAAAAAGTAGTTACATTTTCTTCTCACCTTTGCTAAAGCGAAAAAAAAAAAAAAAAAACAAACCCAGTTCATTATTTCCTGATATCTTCTTCTTCTTCTATTATGTTAACCAAAGCAGCCAATAACAACCAACGCACGCTATTTTTCACCTACAAGCTCAAGAGTCATGTGGTCTCACTTTCAAGTTACTAAACGCAGCGGTTTTGCCAAGTATTTTTCCACTGCATGTTATGGCTCTCCAGCCCTGCAGACTAACATATCTGCTTCTAGCAACCTGACCACAGAGTCAATGCCATACATTTTAGGGTTTCGTTATAGGACATCGTGTCTGGTACAAACTATTATAGGTGAGTTTAGTCAGAAAAATAGAAGCCTCTTGTGGCAGATGCAATGTAATGTGTTCACCAAAAGATTTCTCTTCCTTGGGCCCTTGGAGGATCCTAATGTCCTCGCCCTTGCACTTTAATTGAGGCCATAGGACCAATTCTTTGTAACAAAGTGTAAACAAAAGTATGATACCACCTTTAGTCCAGGGAGTTAAGAGTGTGTGTACGTTTCCTGTTTCTTTCTCCTCCTCTTCCACTGGGATCTTGAAGGACTGTGTTTCAGATGATATAGCTACAAAACAGAAACGACTCAGCTTATTACCTGAACAAGAAAGTGTTTTGTTATACTATCCAGGGTTGGGGGGTGTTTATTACTGAAACATACCTATCACATTCGGACTATACTCAAAGTATTTCATCAGGGAGGAATTCAGTGTAAGGAGGTAGAGGATTACAAAACCAGAATCACTGTGAGAGCCAGGGAACGAAGGTCAAGGATGTTGTTGCTGACTTTCAGGAGATCTGAAGTGAAGCCATCAGCAGCATGTCAGATTGCCACCGATGATCTCAGCTGCCTGCAGCACCGATGGCGGTGAGGCCTAGGAGGATGACACGGAGCCCCGTGTCTGCCTTCTGCCAATGCCCACACGCCTGCTTGTAGCTACTGATAGGGGAAAATGGCTTTTTCGTCCACCTTCCAGGGATTGCAAGAGCATTTCTCAGTGGCAGGTAGGACCAAGAACCCTACTGCCCAAGGAGTCTGGGAATGTAGTTGTCAGGCTTTCAGCCCTTATGGGACAGAGGGGCGCTTAGAAGGATGAAGATGATGCTTGCTGAGTTTCAACAAAAAAAAGTTAGGCACAAATGCTCCTTGTCCTTCCTAGAGGAAATCCAAGTGGTCATTCCTCCATAACCCATTTTCTCTTGATTCTTAAAGGCAGATCTTTTTTTCTTTTTTTAAGATTTTATTTATTTATTTGACAGAGAGAGACACAGCGAGAGAGGAAACACAAGCAGGTGGAGTGGCAGAGGGAGAAGCAGGCTTCCCACTGAGTGGAGCCTGATGTGGGGCTCGATCCTAGGACCCTGGGATCACGACCCGAGCCGAAGGCAGACGCTGAACCAATTGAGCCACCCAGGCGCCCCTTGAGGGCAGATCTTAATCAATTCTTTATTCCCCAATGCCATACAATATCAGACAAAAAACTGTTGTGAATTGATTTGGATGGCATGACAAAAGGATCAATAGCAAATAAGAAAGTTGACCCCATGTATCTAAGTTAGATTTCAAGGGTCCTGTTCATGGAATCTGATGATTCTCTCTAATGGCTGCCCTAGTTTCTTCCCCAGCTAAGCAGTCTTCCTTCCTAGTCTGCCCAGACTGGCCATGTAGAGCTGTTAGCTCCACAAGTGACCTTAAGCTTGACCTCTGGGTCCTGCCCACACAGCCAAAAAGTGGAGAATTTGATAACGATCTGGGTTATTGGAGCTGTAAAGACTGCCAATAATGAGTATTTTAATGCAGTTTATTTTTTATTTTTTTAAAGATTTTTATTTATTTGACAGAGAGAGACACAGTGAGAGAGGGAACACAAGCAGGCCTCCCACCGAGCAGGGAGCCCGATGCGGGGCTCGATCCCAGGACTCTGGGATCATGACCTGAGCTGAAGGCAGATGCTTAACAGCTGAGCCACCCAGGCGCCCCTTTAATGCAGTTTAAAACAAATACACACACACGCACACAAACACATTATCGAGTTGGTTGTGTAGAGTTAGTCAAAGTATTTCTATATTTTATTCATTTGGCTCTGAACATGACTTTTGTGCTTTGGCAGAGCTGGGATCTCTTGGGAATGTGGGGTTTGTGAGTTCACATTGGGGCAAGGTGGGGAGCATGTGTAAGTGGGGAGAGGGTGGGGTAGACTTGGGTATTAGGAAGGACCTGTTCAGCCATAAGAAAAGGATACTCAGGAAAGGGAGGGCCAGACCCTGGTGTGGTCTCTTCTAGAAAGGCACAAAGTGAAAACCCTGTGGAAGATTAAAGACATCCTCCTGATATTTATTTTCCTCATCAAAAAGGGGTAAGACTATTGTGCCTATGGTAAAAATAATAGTAGAATGACTCAGACTTATTTACAACCATCAAAGGAATGAAAGATATGGATCATGTCACTAATTAATCTTTTTATCATTATGATGTGGTGACCATATCTAGCTGATGTATTGTGTGCATAATAGCACAATTATGGGGGATGTGATGATGTAACAGCTGCTAGTGCCCAGTATTTAGCCTCTCTTTTCCATTCCCACCCACCCTGATCTCTGGCTATATTTAGTTGTTTTACACAGCGTACCTGGACCAAAGTCTATTTTACAAAATTAAAAGAATAGAGAGAAGAGTTAGAGTCTTCATAGAAAAACCCCGCTCCGCAAAATCTATTTCCCTTGGTTACCCATGTTTCATCTTGGTAAATACATTTTCTCTTACTTAGCACCTAGAATCATGGATGGAACACAATCATGAGTTTATTTTGTGTAAAGGGAAGTAGAGCATTGAGCAATCATCTAATGAATGCAGTCAAGATGGTTAGTGAATCTGGAAAATTCCACTCTCAAAAAAAATTACTTTCTCTACTCTGTAGCAGATTTCCTCTTGGCCTTAATTATCCACAGAGTTGTCCAATTTTCTGATAGTCTTTACCACTGTTGACATCACCTTAATAATTTATTTAATGGATTTCCTTGGGTTCATTTGGGAACCCTTTATTCTAAGTGGTTGCTTTTATAAATTATTCAATAAGCATTGAACACTATTCCAGTTATCTGTTGCTGTGTAATAAATGACTCCAAAACCTAGTAACTTAATGCAACAATTTATTAGTATCATTCTTGGTTCTTAAGGTTGATGGGTTCTGCTACACGGTTCTTACTTGGAGTCCCTCATATGGTTGCGGTCCGATGATAGCTGAGGCTGGAGCCAGCTAAAGGGCTCCCGATTCATACGTCTGGCATGGGGCTAGTCAGGAATCTTTTTCTCTCCACATAGTTACCTTGGGCTTCCTCGGAGCCTGTTGATCTCTTGGTAATCAGCCTTCTTATCTTGCGGCCAGCTTCCTCCAGCTCGAGTGCTCACAATCCACCTGCAAGTGGCAGATCCTCTTAAGACCTAGCCTTAGGGGGCGCCTGAGTGGCTCAGTAGGTCAGGCATTTGCCTTCCGCTTGGGTGGTGATCTCGGGGTCCTGGGATCGAGTCCCGCATTGGACTTCCCTGCTCAGCGGGGAGCCTGCCTCTCCCTCTCCCTCTGCTGCTCCCCTTGCTTGTGCTCTCTTTCTCTCTCTCTCTGTCAAATAAATAAATAAAAAATCTTTAAAAGAAAAAAAAAAGACCTAGCCTTAGAAGTCATGCAGGTCACTTCTATGTTTTATTTGTCAAAGTAGTCACCAGCCATCCCAGATTCCAGGAGTTGGAGAAATAGAGTCCATCTCACAGGAGGGGAATGGCTTGTGCATTCCAGGAAGGAAAGAAATGGTGACGGTCATCTTAAGGACAAGCTACCGAAAGTACCTACCATGTGGCAGGCACTGTGATAGGTACTGGGGAATCGTGTGGACTAAATAGGCACGGTCTCCGCCCTTGTGGAGATTAAAATCCATCTCAACTTTAGTTTGACTTGACAGTTTCCCCAACCCAATGCTGAGTGGTAAATCTCAATACTCAGTGTATGTGGCTATTAAACTGGTAAGCGGCAATATGATAATTTGTGGCCTGGTCATTTTGACTTCCTCAATAATCAAAGTCAATGAAGTTTGTGATTATCTGATCCATAGCTTGGTGATCCATTTGATGAGCTGATCGATCCATGCATTCTTTAAAACATCTGAGCAAAACTAGGATATCATCTGTTGCCTAACACGTTGAGTTCCTGCTGTGCCGTGGAGGCAGAAACTAACGTTTTAAACTTGTGACGGGGAATATACAAGACCCTGAAAAGCCAGATTTTGCTCCTGGTGAGCTTCCATTCCTTTTGGCAGTTTGATCATGAACAGGTGGAGCAACTTGTGACAATTACAAAGCAAAATGTGGAACCCAGAAAATGCAGGAGAAACTAGACAGGTGGTATCTTTCCATTTCCCTCTAGAAAATTACCTTTTGGAGAAAGATAATGGACTACTTGCCTCAGTTTTCTTTTCTCTCATGTCACTAAAGGAAGGTGATCTAGGTTTGTTAAGTAAAAGGAGATTTCAGGACAGGAATGTTGACAGAAGAATTGGTGGTGTTCAGCAATCCTCAGGTCTTATCGTTTTTGGCATAGTTCATGTCCATTTCGCGGTAACAGCTCCGAGGGGCTGGGGGAGGGGGCTCGTGATGACACAAGAGATCCCTTGACATTTCAGAAACAAAGGTCAAAGCCCGAAAAGGTCCCAGAGCAGGCAGAATTCTTGCACGCGCTTGTCAAGTTCCCTGCTGTGAAGCTGGTATTGTACTGTGCTTTCTTAGGTCTGTGCATTTATATTATCTCACCTAACGTGAAAGGACATTATAGGGGATATTTTAAGTAAAACAACAACAATCATAACACATATTTTGCCTTCATTACACAGATGTTTTGAGCAAAACTGAATTTTGGCTTGTCATATATAACAAGACTTCTCCATTAACTTTAACATTGTAACTCTTACTTCCATCGGCATGGATACTTTTCTCATCCTAGTGAATCTTGTGTTCCCTGGGTATTCGCTAAGCTAAACTTCTTCCCACATCTCACACCAATTTATCTGTCTGAAATGCCTGTCCCTACTTCTCTGGAAATTCGTGATGAATTTTAATTATACCCTTCTCTTCATTCGTCTAGGGCATACTTATTTGAAGTGTTTGGGGTTATGTTGCTGTTTTGTGCCTGATGATAGATATACCATTTTATAACTTTTCATGGGTACCTGATTTGCCCACCCTTTTATCAGATGAATGGCAGGAGCTTCCGTATACACACAAATACATACATACATATACACATATATTTGCACACACGTATGTGTTGTATGTGTATCTATATGTACACGGAGACATCTCTCGACATGCTAATCCCCATGCTCCATGCTCCACTTTGATTTTGGTAACATCGAGCAGACTATTTTGTAACTACTTGATGAATTGGATCAATACATATGTTTAGTGGATTATTCTGATTTTTAAAGCATCTCAACTACATATTCACAAAGATGAAAATAACCTAGATGAGTGCTCATCTTTTCTCTGGGAAAATTCTTTTCATGATTTCATGTAAGCTTAAGTACTTCAGCTACGTGAGTAGCTGGGATTGACTGTTTGTGGCAAAAGTGAGTTTTTTTCTTGAATTATAGAAGCTTTCCTCTTCAACATGAGGCTACCAAGCCTTTGACGTTCCATGTCAGCCTTGTGGGAGTTATCAAGGTTTTTTTCAAATTGGTCCTGAGGGGGCCATGCGCATGACTGGCAAGACTTGAGCTCTTTCTCTATAATATCTAGCTAGCTCCCTGCTCTAACTCCCTAAATGACATACAATTTAAGTAGAAACTTGGGCTTGGCCTCAGAAAAAATCTCCTAGCTGTGTCATCCCCACTCTTCCCTTTTCTAACCAATTTGTGATCCCTAAACCCTTTTTATTTACAAAGTCTGGTGCTGCCACGGCCTATCTGCTAGGTAAGGGACATCCCAACTTGTCTGATTTGGGGGCCACCAGGAAATGTTTTCTATCCTTCAAATGTCATATATTATTTTGACATTCCTGATATTACATTAACATGAAATAAAGCTTTCTTCTCCTAGTTAGGCATATGCTTAAAATGCAAATCCTGCTGGAAGCATTAATATAATGATGGGCCCTCATTCCCATAAGGTGATAATGACTGATGGCAGATCTTTTTTTGAGAAGAGGTTTTGATAAGGGCAAGGTGGTGATTGAGTTTGGGGCAGTGGTAGGTCACTGCATTCTTAAAACAATGTGTTTTAATTAATATTGATTTAATATTTAATATCAATTAATACCAATTTAAATATTGATATTAAATTTAAATATTGATATTAAAATTTAAATATCAATATTTAATATCAATTTAATATTGATACCCCATGGAGAGTCTCAAATGATCCCTTGAGGTGCAGAAGGAAGATAGTAAATCTTCTGTTTATTTTATTTAAAAATTTCATCTTAAGTAAAGATTTGTTTTGGATATATATACCTTTAAGCTCAAGGCCCAATGTGGGCCGTGAACTAATGACCCTGAGATCGAGAATTGCATGTTCTACCAACAGCCAGCCAGGTGCCTCAGGCTGTGTTTGTTTTTGATGCACTCAGTAGTGTAATACACATGTAACTTATAAGGGAAAACACACAAATTGTATATATCTCAGATATTTTTGCTGATAGAACTGTGTGATCTAGAAGTTTAGCGAGCACTGCTTACACAGCGTAAATGTGGGTAAGGTTTTCATGATGCTGTGTGGAAGAACAGGAAATAGTTGCAGAACAAGTTTGCAACCTCAGAATCCTGACTGCAGTTATTACTGATTTCAGTTATTTGATCAATAGGGAGTTTACTAACTCTCGACCTGACGCCAGACAGTCCCTTTTAAGATGTCAAGAAATTGCTCAATTCTAGGATGTTGACCAAAGAAAGTAGATTTTAATCATGCTTTTTTTTTTTTTTTTTTCTATTTTGTTTTCTCAAGGGTCTCATGGGAACAGAAAGTTTTGAGAGAGTTTACTGTTTGTGCAAGATGACTGGTTGGGTAAAGAAGTCCAAAGTTTATTATCTGCAGAACAAATAAAGCCCGGGCAAAGGTAAGCGAAATGAATGTCTCCCACCTTGTCCCTTCAGCCCGTCTAAGGGGATGTTTGCGCCAACGATTGCGTAACCGAGAACCTAATCTATGCGCGTCAAATGGAGAGAAGGCGCATATTAGACGCCTACTGGTTAAAAATAGTCACTGACTTTTATTGCTCTTAGTTTGACAGGCCGTTGAATGTGGTGTCTGTACAAAAGCGGATAAAAAAATCTACTTGTTGATGAGATTATTTCTAAATATCTAGGTGTTGCTTGTCAGACAGCATTGGAGCAGCTGAATTAGAATTTTTTTCTCCTTCTCCTAAAGTGGATACCGCACAGCTCTTGGCAAATACGAAAATACGTTTACCAATTCATGACTTACTCCGGACTTTTCTGTTGGTGGTGATTAATGACATCAAGGACCATTGGATTGTTCTTGTGATTACTCCACAGTAATTACAAGTAGTCAGACTGGTCAAACACATAGTGCGGGGCTCAACTAGTCTTTTAGAAGATAACTTCCAATGCATAAACGTTGACGGGACAGTGGGAAATAATTGAGCGGTTGAGGTTAAGAGCTTACTATTGAGGAAAAAAGGAATAATACTTTGGGTCCCAGAGATTCTTACTGGTTAGGTATTGACTGAGCCATTTCTCTTTATTTTGACTCTTTTTGTTGTGGCTTTTGTGGAAACTTAAAGTTTGTAAAGGCAATTGGAGAGTCATTTTATAGTCATGAATTGTGATAAGGAGTAAGCCAGAAGCCAGCTACAAATAGAAGCTAAGTAAGTTAAGGAGTTGACCTCTAATTTTAAAATTAGGGACTGGAGACTTTTATAAACTTTCTCCAAGTATATTTATCATCTAAGAATTACTTTCTCAAAGAAATGTTTAAGAAAGAGTTTAAACGTGAAGAACAAACCAATCGGTGTGAGATCCTCTGTCTAATTTTTGGATGGCTGAAGTCCTAATTGATTTGATAATGTGTTTAATGAAATCCACGCAGAATTGTCTCTGTCCATGTGAGTAGGTATGGATATGCAGGTAGTTAAAACTAGTGTCCGGATTATCTGAACAACCATAAGTTTATGGCTATAATTGTTTAAGAAGAAAAACCCCAAAATTTTCCAGTATGGAAAAGACAAATTTTAATTTCTAAACCTAAGCCCTGCTATGACCTATGGTTTGGAATTTCACTCATGACCAGCTTTCACATGGAAAAACTAATTATGGTATAAATTTAGCTTAGACATTTGGAAGTACTTCTGTAGACTGAGACACTGAGCTGAGTTGTAAATGAGTTTATAGTTTCTGGATTTTTTCAAAGACCAGAGTAGACAATTCTCTTTCAGAGTCTGTAAATTTGTCATTTTTTTTTTTCCGCCTGAGAATAATGACCTTTGGAGGGTCCATCAAACTCTAGGATTTTGTCAGCCATCCCTCCGGGGCTTACAACATTGTGAGTGAATCGTCTGTTCTGCCTTTAAGAGGAGCTACTTTCTGAGGCGCGTTGGTGACTGTGGGCATAGAGGTACACTGAGGTAATGTGAGCTGCAGGAGTAGAGATGCTGGAAAGGTTTGTGATTCAAAAATGGGCTTTGAAACCTGCAGAGCCCGTTAGATGAGTCAATGAATAATAATACGAATAATACTTAGAGACCCAAGAACATTAAGGCGTTTGGTGAAGAAGATGACAGAATGGAAGAGGGGAAAAAACAGAGAGAGCCAGAAGGACCGAGAAGGACAGGGACGAGCGGGCCAGAGCCCGAGCGTGTCTGAGGTGCGCGGCTGGTGGGCTGCTTGCTCAGAGGGCCTGGTTTTCCAATCTGGCACTGGGCTTGATGACTCTGTTTATTCAGCTACGGTATCAGACATTCCCTTTTCCTGCCCGAAGAAGTCCCCTTTGAAGAACTGCTCTGCTGGGGAGTAGTTTCCCTTGGACGGGTTACTCTTGTTTGCAGACCTAAAGGAAAAGAACTGGAAAGGCCACAAGAATGTTCTTTAAAGCGATATTCCAGCGCCACGTGAGGGGAGGATGAAATAGCAGTAAAAGATGTATTTCCTGGTTGAGGTATTTTTTTCCGCTCTCAAGTGAATGCAGCACTGAACAAAGGTGTCACATGAATGCGACGGGGGTCAGACGTTCTTGGGTACCTCCGGGTCTGTGGAGCGGGGTGGGCGAGCACTGTGCGGTGCGGAAGCATTTCAAGCTTCCGGAGGCCTGGAGAGAGCGGGAGCGCACCCGCGAGAGCCGGAGGGCACTCAGGAGCACTTGCAAGCGAGTCTTGCGGGTCTGTTTGTGCCAAGCAATCACTGGTGGCAACTTATCAGAGGACCTGCCTCTACGTTCAAAGCAGAGCAGCAGAGAGAACTCGAGCGAATCGGGGTGACAATACTCATAACCAAATTGGGTAATTCAGAGGTCGACACTTTCCCTTGGGGGCTTAATATTAATGTCTTACAGGTCGGTAGCACTTTTTGCTTTTCAAAGAAGTTTTTCATCTAGCCCCCACGTTCGCCTGTGAAGTAGCTTACATAGACGTCAGGATCCTAATTTTTTTTTTTTTTCTCTTTGGAAAACGATGTGGCCAAAGAAAAGGGAGATCGTTCCCTAGCTTGTCACTGATAGGGGCAGGATGACAACCCAGGTCTCCTGACTCCGGGACCAGGCCTCTTTGTGTTCTTGTGACCCATACAAAGTGACGATGGGAGTTTCAGAAAAAAGGAAGGTGACATTCTCCATCTCCTCCCAGGCATGTGGAAAGTTGCTGTGACTTTGAAGCCACTGCTTTGCTGTGTCCAGATTCTCTCTCCGGGACTGGCCTTAGGGAGGAGATTCAAAGTGAAACCTTCAGAGGGAAGTCTCATTCTAGTCACTGTGGCTGCCCATGCCTCTGGTGGATTTCTTCCATCTTTGCCTGGGCCGCATAAATCAGGAGCTCTCCAGAGTGAAAAGGGTTCTTTGTTCCATCTCTGAGATGAACGCTTTGAGTCAGAGATGCCACTTCACCGCGAGGCCTGGCTTTTCCAGGAGAGGGGATGGGACCCACACTCTCTCCTTGATTCCTGGCCGAGACTCAATGACTCCCGTTGACTCTGGGGCCTGGAGGTGAGGTTGGTGCGGGAGGGGACGCAGGGCACCAGCCGTGCTTGTCTGAGGAGTCAGAGCGAACCAGAATTTCCTTCCAGGGAATACAGATTTATGTATGTCAGGGCTCTAGGGACAAACTCAAAGAGGTCTCACCTACTTGCTGTCTTTTCTACTGTGCCACACAGAGCCTTCTATTTTATCTATTTCTGGATGGTTGTCTTCTTTCTACATGTAGATCTGCAGTCGCTCCACATTAAGCTCTATCTTGTCATTATTCGTATCCTCTAAGACGTCCTAGTGGTTAAAATACCTGATGAATGAATGGGAAGCCATTTTCGGCCAACTGCCTATTCCGGGGCCTGTCGGCCTATAGTTCAAATTGGAATCACCAGGAAAACAGGCATGCATACTTTGAAATACATCTCGAGATGCAGCTCATGTGCACCAAAGTTTGAGGGTTATTGTTTTTATTCTTTTTCTCCTTTGCTTCGAGAGCTCTTGGTGACCAAACAATGCTATAAGCACAGTGTCAGATTTGTGTGATGTTTTCTGGTTCACGAGCCTGTTTTCCCATGTTGGTCTCCTTTAGTCCTCATGCAATGGGGCGAATTTAATAGCAGCCCTGTGGTAGGGATCCCCTTTCCATTTACTTTACAGATGAGAAGACAGAGGAGTGATCGTCTTTGGATCACATCTCTAGTTCCTGGCAAAGCCTGTGTTCATCCCAAGTCTTGTGATCCGAGGCACCATGCTCTTTCACCCACAACCCTGGTGGCTCCTTTGTGATCGTTGCTGTTCTTGATGGGAAAGGTGTTATTCCTGATAATGCTTGCTGTCCACATAGCTGGGGACGGCTACTGTGATACGTATGTGAAGCCAGGAGAAGCTGACACTGTGTATATTCCTAATGAAGTCTATGGTAGGGTCAGTGGCTCAGAATAATAAGGAAGTGCCCTTCCATGTCGATGTCACAGTGTAATATTTTTGGTCAGTATCAAATTGGAAAAGCAGAACTGGAACCTAGGAAGAGACGAAGGTCCTTCCAGAGAAGGACAGTCTGGTTGTTGACCCGTGATTAAATTATATTCTCCTGACTTCATTTAGCCAGGGATGGAGAAGGGGTGGGAAGCAGGCTGAACCCCTAGGCCTTGCTCTGTGACCTGGAGTCCCAGGGATGATAAGGCCGGCTCTACTGAGGTTGGTTATTTTAAATATCTGTGAGGTTCACAGCTAGGGCCAAGTAAGACGATGAGGAAGTGGTGTGGGTATGTAGAATACCAAGAAGGTGAGTAGGTCTCACCTCACTTAATTCAAAAGTTTCCGAACGCTCCAAAGTTCTAGATGGCATGTAGCTTCGCTTCGATGATGATTTAATGGTTGCTAGAGTATTCTGAACAAAACTTTCTGGATGGCTGTTTACTCTTTGATTAGTTACATCATACAGACAGCCTTCAGAAATGGAGACTTGTCAACTAAAAGGAGAGGTGGGTCTGAAACTTCTGCTAAGCACCCAGTTCTCTCCCACTTAGCTGGGTAAGGACCTCTTCTTTAATCCTGGAGTAATAGATGATTGATATGACTGTACCCTGATTAGAAAAGGTTTCATTTTACTTGTGCATGGTACATGGAATTAGTTAAGGGTTGCATAGGAAAAGAAGTGATGGGCTATTGTTCACATTAAATTATAATGACAGCCTTCCTAACCGCTGTGTATTTATTATGTAAGAAAAGAAAATGTCTAGTAAAATTCTGTATAGGTTAATAACACCTTCATAATATACTCCTTCTTTTCTATTGACTTGAATAGCCCTCCTACTGACTTTTAATGGATTATTAGAGTTAATTACATCAATTGCAATATAATTGATTCTTAAATACTATGTAGAAACCTCATACAATTATGGAAAAACAAAAGTTATCTAGACATCTCAGATCAAAAAAGATTTGGAATTCCTGCACATTTAATTTCTGATAATCACTAGTCAGTTTGGACATTAAGATTGCATGGTGTCCTGTTTTCTCTTTGCTAGGTTTTGACAGAATTGATAGTTTTATAACATTTAACTCAATACGCATGGAAATATAAGATTAAAGCTGTGAATGCAATTTTTTTTTTCAAAAAAAAAGATCACTTCACGGCTTAAAAGCTGAAATGTGTTACCTGCCTAACATTGACAGAAACAAACTCAAGGGAAAATCAAAAGTGGATTTGATGTTGAGTTTTAGAAATCTCTTCTCCACAGGTGTAAAGATTCCTGTGGGTCTTAGGGTTTGTTACCTGAGGCTTTAAAATATGACAAGGGGATGAATTGTGCTTAAAGGGGCAAAAAAAAAAATTCCTTGCATTTTATTACCTAGTCACAGTCTATGTGTCCTAATGTCAAAACCACTGGTTGAAAAGTGAAACATCATTAATATCTGTTATTTGATGTCATATATATCAAAAGACATCCCTGTGATAGAGTTGCATGAATGCAACCTTTTCCTTTTTAACTGATTTGGGGAAACTAGTTTGTGGGTATTGACACAGTTATCAATGTGAGTTTTCTAAAAAGACTCTGCTGCTTCACTGATATGGATTTCTAGATCATTCTAAAATGGTCAACAAAAGAAATGTGTAAAAGCCTGATGCGGTGGGAAGGTCACTGGAAGGGGAATCAGCCAGCCTAATGTTTTCTGTTGCTATTTAGCTTGATGATTTAACCTGAGTGGGCCTGAATGTTCCCTTCCGTAAGATGAGAGATAGAGAGAGTGAGCCTCTTTGCTTTCCCTACTGTGACTCTCCTCCCTTTGAACTGTTGGTAATCTTATTTTCTATAGTAATTCATTTAATTCTTAATATAAGCTAACTTACATCAATATGTATATTGTGCCAATCCATATGCCTTATATGTATATGGATATATGTCGTATCTGGTTAATTAGGTTGCACATTTCCAAGGACAGGGACCATGCCACACATTATTCCTATGTGCTCATAACATATACTACCGTATCCTAGCACAGAATAGCTACTGTTTGGTTAGCCGAGCAGCCAGTCAAAAGGAAGTATTTCCATTTATCCCCTGAAAGTCTTGATGCAACAAGAATAATGACAAAATATCCTACTCATTATGCTAGTTTAACTTTTATTTTTTTTTATTTTTTAAGTTTTTTTTGCTAGTTTAACTTTTAAAAGTATCGTAAAGTACTTTATCTTATGAAACTTTGTGCTTTAAATCCGATGCATTTAAGATGTAAAATTTCATTCAGTTTTTTTTAATATAAATTGCAATGCAATCCCAGTAATGGAACTTGAGCTGTCTCTTCTAAAGTTCATCTGGAAGAGCAACACGTGACAACAGCCACAAAAAACAAACAAACAAAAAATTAAGATGAGCACTTGCCCTCGTCGTGGTGGTCAAAAGGAACTATTCATCGTAAGCAGTATGCATTTGTGATACAGTCAGTGCACAAGTGTGGTGATAGAGAAATCAAATAATCAATAAGATCGCAGTCCAGAAACAGACCTAAGAATATCGGAGAATTTAACAGATAATAGGGAGGCATTTTGAATCAGTGGCTGAAGGCGGACTGCTCAACAAATGGCGCTGGGACAACTGGCTCTCCATCTGGACTCCTACCATACACAAAAGTAAATTCCAGATGGAATAAAGCTCTGAACATAAAAATCAAATCTATACAAGTATTGAAGGAAAGTATGAATGAACCTTTTTTTTTTTTTTTTCCGATCATCTTGGGTTAGAAATTCTTTGTAAACAAGATGGGAAATCCAGAGGCCGTTAAGGAAAACCTGACGGAGTTGACTTTATAAAAAAATATCATAAACAAAGTTGAAAGCGAAATGACAGATTGGGACGAAGTACTTGAATCATACATTACAGAATAGAGGGTGTTACTGTCCATTATTTAAAGAGTGCTCCCAAGTTAATGAGAAAAATAAATGACGTACTTGAAAATGGCAAAAGATATAAAATAAGCAATTTTCAGGAGAAATTGCAAATGGCTAAAAAATATGTTCAACCTCAGTAGTTGTAAAAGAGAATGTACAATAAGGGGACATGAGCTGCCATTTTTTTTTTTTTTTTTTTTACCTATTGGATTGGCAAAAAACTAAGGGATCTGATTTGATACATCTGTTAAAATGAGAGAATATACCATATAGATCGTCAAGGACAGATGTCAGGAATATGTTGCTAGGTGAAAGAAGCAAGTTGTAGAACACTATACATTATATTATGTCACTTTCATAATACTTTTAAAAAAACAAACGTAAGTAGAATTCATGTTAATAATTAATTACTTATGCATTACAAATACACATTATCTTGTATAGTAGCTCTCTTTTGGAATAGCACTAAAATGAGGATAAGTATACATCTGTAGTCTTTGGATTACTTTTCAGCTGGAAAACGTTCTTTTTATTTTGCTTTATTTAACACTCATCAAGCTGAATAACTGATCTTTAGGAGACAGTTACAAGTCATTAGTTCAGGGGTGTAATCGAATTGAGTATTATATTAATATAGTGCAGTATTTTATGGAATTTCCATCAGCTCTGATTACGTTCTTCAAATCAGTCCTGTTGAATTGGGTCCTGGAGAGAGGGCTCTGGCCCTAACCCATGGCTGTGGTAGCGTCTTGTCAGGACCCCTTCAATCTTCAGGTTCTTGGGTTTTGTGCAAAGGCTGAGGTAGAGCGGCTTCCTTCGTCAGCTGGATTATTCTATATGACATTCAAGGACACTCCCCATCTGCCCCATGAACACCCAGAGTGTTAACTAAGTCACAACACCCTGGAACCCAAGCCATGAGCAGCGTTGAACAAGTCAGTGTAAATAAAGTCTCATAATCAGTTTGAACTTGCTTCCAAGTTGTTTGTTAGCAAGGAGTTAACAAGTTCAGACCTTTGGCCATCTGGGTCTTTAAGGAAAGCTTTTTTCCCCATTCCAATGACTTCCTGTTCATGGGAAAATGAGAGGAAATGAACCTCTAACAGGAGGATGGGCCCACCCTTTTCCAGTCGTGTGGCTTAATTTGTCAGGTGTAATATTGGCACCTGGTGGCTTGTATTGGCTTCCTGCCCACCCTTGCTGGGGAAGTATCCACATACTTGCAATAGGCGGTAGAAGACTTCAAAGCCATTTGTAAGGGAAAGGATATTGTCATTAAAGAACTTAATGTTGAATACTCCCATTTAGTGATGTCAAGATAAAAGGAAAATTTTAAAAACAGATTATCTAGAATTTTTTTCTGATGTATCATATGACCTGTTAAAACAAAGTAATGTGGTTGATTTGGTAACATTTTTAAGGATATATATTTATCGATCGAGTGTTCGGTTTTCCTGTTTTTGAGAAATTAGCAAAGATGTCAATTATTTATAAGAAGATAATGAATTGCTTCTTTAAGGATATAATTCTCTTTGCTCAAATTCACCTTTAAATAGGTACTCTCTTTGTGTCTACTAATGGAATTGTTTCCTTTGAATCAAAAGGGAAAACTGTAATAATATCAAGTGGATCTGGTAAATGAAAAAGGATGATATGGGTTTTCAGAATTCATTAGGAATTTTGGATGGGCACAGCTGGTTCAGTTCCATACCTCTCAATTTTCAGCTAGAAATAATTACTGCCTTTTGAACAATGGTATATTTAATTGTCCAGCAATTCAAGGTAAATTTGTCTATGAATGGGGATTAACCAAACTATAATCAGTGGTCATTAAACCAGAATAAATTCTACATAACGAAGGAACTTATTTTAATTTTTCCGGTTAATGTAAACTATATTGGCTTAGTAGATCTAAAACTCTCCTGGAAGAGTCAACATTCATGGATATGGACAACAAGAATGATTAATCTCCATAAAGCATATGTTCATGGTGTCTTCACCACAAACCTTAGTCAGTAATTGTCATCAAATGATTAACAAGTTTTTATTGGCCTAACACAGTATCAAAAAAGTTTTATAAATCATTAATTGAATAGATATTTATTGAAGGTCTATTCTTTCGAAGAGTGTAGAATTGGATTTGCTCTGGCAGAGACTGAAGACTTCTATAGGGGGAACACTAAGGATACATTACCAAGATCCCTCAACCCCAAGAGTTGACAGCAACTTTCCACAGGTCTTACCTTCTTTTACAATCTACCTGGCTGGCAAACCTGAAATACACGAACAATTAGAAATAATATGTTTTGTGATATAAACCATAAAGTGGGTGGGAATCCAGAAAAGAGATCCGTGTTAATTGAATAACCTTTGAGGATGAGGTTAGTTTGCTGAATCTTAAGGATGAATAGTGTTTAGATAACCAAATAGGAAAACTGGACATTTTAAGTGAGTGGGGGCCAGGAATGAATGAGTAGGTCCTCTGAGCAGGTACAGAGGATTCTAGCACTGGGTCTTGGTTTCTGTGTGGTGAGAAATAAGGTAGATCGGTTCGGTAGCAATAATATGAGAGTTTTTGAAAGCTCAGCAGAGGAATTTAGGTTTTGAAGTATGAGATGGGGGTGGGATAATGTGACTTGAATAGTAATTTAGGAAGATTTTTCTGGCAGTTATTTATAGGATGACTACAGCAGGGCACAGGCTGTCAGGAGGGAGATTTGTTAGGGGACTCTTACGAGAGAGGGTTACAAGACAACTCCAGATGGTAATGGTGGAAATGGATAGAGAGAAACCAACTCAAGAGGCATTTTGAAGGAGGGAAGGATGGGACAAGGCGACATTGGATATTGACTATCTGTATAGTTAAAGATAACCCCACAATTTATACCCTAGAAGGCTGGGTAATTGATAACACCACTGATCTCTTGATGGAGGAAAATGGTGACTTCTATTTTTAGACAGGTTATCTCTGGGATCAACTGGGATATCCAGTAGAACTATCTTATAGGCCATCATAAACGTGGGAGTCATAAGTAGACAAGGGCCCAGGAGAAGACATGAAGAACTGACGATGAAGAGCCACATAGTGCCTGTGAACCCCAACTCCACAGCCTGATTTTCGAGGCTGCTGTCGTCTAGCCCCATCCTTCCTACTCAAGTTCATCTTCAACTACCCTGCAGTCTGCAACTCCCTTCCTGGTCCAGTTACTTAGCAAACTACACTTGCTTTTTGGCCTTTGCGTTTCAGTTCTTGCTATTCTTCATGCCTGGGTCTCCAGGCACTCCCCGAATGTCTAATTGTTAACATCTCTCTGTGCGTCAGGGCTGGCTCAGCTCCTTTCCACGTGAAGACGTTTTTCAAGAACTCCAATGCACACTCTTCTTTCTCTTTGTCAACCCCCCATAGCATTTACAGTACGCACTCTTTGTAAAGCACGTGATCATATACATGTCTATGTCCTTGTTTAATCGGGTCAAACATGAGTACCTATCTTGTTTTGTCAGTAAAGCTATAAATGCCTTGAGGGTAAGGATCGATGTTCCTCTTGCATCAGTTAGGAATTATATTGTACTGCTGAGAACAGAAGCTCCCAAGCAGTGGTTTTAAAAAAAAATTAGGTGTTTGATTTTGCTTCTCTAGGAGAAGTATGAAGGCAGGTAATCCTAAGCCGATTGGGCAAATCTTGATGAAAGCAGAGACCCAGCTTCCTCCCACCTTTCCACTTAGCCATCCTTAGCATGGATTTTCTCTTCAGAATCACAAGCTGGCTGATCCTTTTCAAGTAAAGCGTCAGTGCTGCAGACAAGCAGAAGGGGAAAGGCAAGGGGCAAACGGGCTTTCCAACCTGATCAGCTTTAATTTTAATGTGCTTCCCCAGACGCTCCATGTCACAGTACTACTTACATTCTGCTGGTCAGCAGTTAGATATATAGCCGTTCCTGTTTGCAAGGAATGCTGCAAATATCGTTTTTGTTGTTGTTGCTGTTGTTGTTTTTTGGGGGGACATACTGCTTTTTCCAACAAAATCTGGGTTATTTTAATGAACAGAAGGGCTATTGACAACTTGCAGGCAACTAATATTCTGTGCTCTGTCTTTATCTGTCTCTTTCATTCTGTCTCTATCCCTCTATATAAATTCTTGTTTGGATGCACACATACACACACATAAATGGAGAGAGACAGAGAGATTATGCTATATGCCTATATCTTTATCTGTATTTGAATAATACAAATAAATATATATCAATCTATATTACATATGCCCTTATGTATATATGTATGTACACACACACAGAGGCATATTTCATTTTGTTGTGCTTCGCAGATACTGCGTTTTTTACAAATCGAAGGTTTGTAACAACCCTGTGCCAAGCACATCTATCAGCATCATTTTTCCAACAACACTTGTTCACTTCCTGTCTCTGTGTCACATTTTGGCAATTCTGCAATATTTCAAAATTGCTCATTATTATTATATTTGATATGGTGATTTGTGATCGGTGACCTTTGATGTTACTATTGTAAGTGTTTTGGGACACCAGGAAACACGCCCATGTAAGACAGTGAACTTGATCGATAAATGTGTGTGTCTTCTGACTACTCCACCACTTGGCTGTTCCCCATATCTCTATCCCCTCAGGCCTCCCTATCCCCTGGGAAACAACAGTGTTGAAATTAGGCCAACTAATAACTCTAAAATGGCCTCTAAGTGCTTAAGTGAAAGGAAGATTCATATGTCTCTCCCATTAAATCAAAAGCTAGAATGATTAAGCTCAGAGGAAGGCATGTCCAAAACTAAGATAGACTGAAAGCTAGGGCTCTTGTGCCAGTTAGCCCAGTTGTGACGGTGAAGGAAAAGTTCTTGGAGGAAATTAAAAGTGCTGCACCAGCGAACACTTGAATGAGAAGAAAGGGAAACACCCTTATTGCTGATATGGAGAAAGTTCTAGTGGTCTGGAATGAAGATCAAACCAGCTACAATATTCCCTTAAGCCAAAGCCCCGTCCAGGCCCCAACATTCTTCAGTTCTATGCAGGCTGAGAGAGGGGAGGAAACTGCAGAAAAAAAAGTGTGAAGCGAGCAGAGGTTGGTTCATGAGGTTTAGGGAGAGAAGCCGTCTCCATAGCAAGTGCAAGGTGAGGCAGCAGGTGCTGATGGAGAAGCCACAGCAAGTCATCCAGAAGGCCTAGCTAAGA
Source organism: Potos flavus (assembly GCA_028534135.1). Taxonomy (NCBI): domain Eukaryota; kingdom Metazoa; phylum Chordata; class Mammalia; order Carnivora; family Procyonidae; genus Potos; species Potos flavus. Next base: position 25,115,856 of record CM052893.1, read on the forward strand.
GAGTTCCTGATGGGGACTACGCTAAACAGAATTTCAATGTGGATGAAACAGCCTTCTCTTGGAAGAAAATGCCATCTTTCATAGCTAGAGAAGAGAAGTCAGTGCCAAGCTTCAAAGCTTCAAAGGACAGGCTGACCCTCTTATTAGGACCTAAAGCAGCTGGCCACTTTCTCTTAAAGCCAATACTTATTTACCATTCTAAAAAATCCTGGGGCCCTTAAGGAATGATGCTAAACCAACTCTGCCCATGCTCTGGAAATAAAACAACAATTCTGGATGACAGTATATCTGTTTACAACATGTTCTACTGAATATTTTAAGCCCACTGTTGAGAACCATGGCTCAGAAAAAAAAGATTCCTTTTAAAATATTACTGCTCATTGATAGTGCGTCTGGTCACCCAAGAGCTCTGATGACGATGGACGCGAGATCAATGTTGTTTTCACGCCCGCTCACAACATCCCTGCTGCAGCCCATGGATTGAGGAGTTATTTGGACTTTGAAGTCTTAGTATTAAAGAAACACATTTTGTAAGGCTCGAGCTTCCATAAATATTGATTCCTCTGATGGATCGGGGCAAAGTAAATTGAAAACTTGCTGTAATTATTGGATCATATGGTATTTTTATTTTTAAGTTTTAGAGGAATCTTCCATACTGTTTTCCAGAGTCAGTGGCTGCACTAATTTACGTTCCCACCAACAGTGCACAAGGGTCCTTTTTTCCCCACATCCTTGCCAACACTTATGATTTTTTGTCTTTTTGATTTTAGCCATTCTGACAGGTATGAGGTGAGGGTTGGAGGGGAGTAGGAGATATGGGCCTCCAGTTATGGAGTAAATAAGTCATGGGAATAAAAAGCACAGTATAGGGAATATAGTCAATGATACTGAGATAGTACAACTACGCTTGTGGTGAGCACAGCATAACGTGCAGAGAGGCTGAATCACTCTGTTGTACATCTAAAATCAATGTAACATTGTATGTCAACTATGCTCAGATAAAAATTTTTAAAATATTAAATATCAGAAATATATATAAATATCAGAAATATATATAAATATCAGAAATATATATAAATATCAGAAATGTATATAAATATCAGAAATGTATATAAATATCAGAAATGTATATATATATATATGAAGAGATGAAAATGTTCTGGAAAGGTTCACCATTCTAGATGCCGTTAAGAACACTCGTGATTCAGGGGACGAGGTAAAAATATCAACATGAACAGGAGTTTGGAAGAAGTTGATTCCACCTCTCATTGTTGACTTTGAGGGGTTCAAGACTTCAGTGGAGGAAGTAACTGCAGATGCAGTAGAAATCTCCAGAGAACTAGAATCAGAAATGCAGCCCGAAGACGGGACTGAATTGCTGCCATCTTGTGATCAACCTTTAGGAGCTGCTTTTCATGAAGGAGCCAAGAAAATGGTTTCTCGATGGAATCTCCTCCTGGGGAAGATGCTGTGAAGATTGTTGAAATGAGGACCAAGGATGTAAAAGAGTGCATAAACTGAGGTGATAAAGCAGCGGCAGGGTTGGAGAGGACTGACTCCAATTTTGAAAGAAGTTCTACTGTGGGTAAAATTTCATCATCACGCGCTTTATGACATGCTCCAGAGAGATTGGTCTGAAGGAAGGGTCAATCAGTGCAGCAAATTCCACTGTTGTCTTGTTTGAAGAAATTGCCGCAGCCACGCTGACCTGCAGCAGCCGTCAGTCGGTCAGCAGGCATCCACACCGCGGCACGACCCTCCACCAGCAGCAAGATTACAACCTGCCGTACGTAGCGCAGATAACAGTATTGTTTAGCAATAAAGTATTTTTAAAGGTATGTACTTTTTTTTTAGACATAACACCATTACACACTTAATAGACTAGAATGTAGCGCAAACCTGACTTTTATATGCACTGAAAAAACAAAAAAATTAATTCGACTTGTTTTATTGTGGTATTTGCTTTATTGCAGCAGTCTGGAGCTGAATCTGCAATATCTCTGAGGTATATCTGTTACATAGATAGAGAAAGAGAAAGATTCACTATCTCTCTATTTGAGCACTCATACATACACATTGTTAAAACTGGGCAAAATTGAATAAAAATTACAATAAAAATAATCTGATATGTTAAATATGATACTAATTACCATGCCTGGTGTAGTTACACAAGTGGAGGTATTTTTACCTACCTAACTATTGGTGTTATTTGTCCAAAATTAAGTCAAGGTTTTTTTCTATCGTACGGCAGCTTTGATTTGTTTTCTTGTGCCTGCAGTCAACAACACTGTTGATGGGAATGTCTCAACAATCATAATCTCCCATTTCTTTGAAGTTAAGTGTACTGATTTAGTGACCCAGGGTTTAGTTTCTGCATTCTTAAGTTTCCCCTTTTGTTCTTGTCCACTTACATGATTGAACCAGTAATTTTCGAACTGTGCAACATATTTTTGAATCTTATAAGTATCATCAGCCCATAGGAAAAGATGACGATTATACCAAGGCAAACTAAGAAGACATCGGTGATAATTTCACACAGTCGTGGGCATTCTGACCAAGTCACAGAACCTATGGAAGCCTCCCCAAATATTGGGTCTACCAGTTGTCACTGCTCTTCCTGTGTCATTGTTCACCACCCTGACGGTGACTTGATCATTTTACGAGCACAACTCTGATTAAGATTCAGGTCATAATTCCAGGTTCTAAGCTCTTTCTACTATGTTATTCATAACAACAGTAAAACAATGACAACAACTGACGTTTTTTGTGGAAATGTAAAGTGTCTCACTGATCATGCACAGTGGACAGAGCAAATGTCATCAATCTTTTTTATATAAGGATGCACTGTATGAAAATCATGACAGGTAGTGGATGACCAGTAATTGGGATGCTATCTCATACTCATTGGTCATTAGAGGAGCTTCCCCACCCTGATTACAAATACTCAACTGGTAATTGTTTACCAGGCTAACGGATCAGAATGCCCCACTCTGAATCCCTTGGATTAATCTGTCGGGTTAAGTTGATGTTTGGTAGCCACTTTCCCTATTATTTAGTCTTAGCCAGTGATACTATGTCTTGGTGGTGAAACAACCAAATCAATAAGAAAAATAAGGATTTACTGTACCTTCTTGTTACACATCATTGCCTTCAATATGGCACTTGAGATTTTAATTTTCTAAGACAACATTATCACTTAGGGTTTAGGCATCTCTTAATCTGCTGACTGATGGAGTGTGTGGCAGGCATTTTCACACCAGGACCATATGTGATATAATTACCTAAGCATTACAAAGGAGATAGGTATAGGAGCCGTTGTGGATCTCTTACAGGGACGACGATGCTTAGGATAGTGAGAGTGGGAGTGGAGATTGATGGTAGGGAAACAGTTAAAGGCAATCGATATGAATTGGAACTCCCTTGTTTGTTTTCTTTTGAAACCTTAAAGTTATCCAAATGGAGTGTTAATTTAAAAAACTGTTTTCTTGGGAGAAGACAATATTTTGAAATGTTTTTAATTTACGAGAGCCCGTTTCCTTCAGTCTCCCATTGCTGCATGAGGTTGAACAAATGTTAGCGGCAACTAATTAATTAAGTTTGCAGCAAGTAGCAGCAGGGGATTGGAAACTTGAAGTGGAAGTGAGCTTTTTGACTGGAAACATGTTGCCTGCCTGGGAGACTGTATCTGGACTGCGTGCTTGCTGAGTTATCCAAAGAAACGCAGTATCTCTGGGAAATTCAGGCTTGGCAAAGGGAAAAAAAATAACATTGTCTCTTGCTGGCAAATCCGTTCATTTGTTTCCTGGGTTCGTCTCATGTGTTTTGCTTGGTTCTGGCCACATACTGTGACGATGCTTTCTCTCTGGGATGAAGGTGGCCGCACAGACCTGTCCTCGGAAGGAAAGGAACTAATATTTGTGAGTACTTTTTCTATGCCAGGCTCTTTAGATGTATTCTATCATTTCTTTCTGTAAAGCTGATACAACTCTCTCCTTTTACCGATAAGAAAAGTACAACTCAGAATTGGAGAACTCACTTGGGATCAGTTTATAGGCAATGAAATTGGGATTTGAACCCAGACTAATCTGACGCTGGGGTTTTTTGCTACCAGGACGCTTAATTAACTGCAGCCTCTTGTCTGGCTTCCCTTATGGCCGAGGGAACTGTAACTCAGGGGAAAGACAAAGGGCCATGGGATGCGGAAGGGTGATTGTTTGACCTGAGGCGATCTGCAGATCACACTGAAAAATACTGAGTTAGAGCGATTCCTGAGAAAGATTCCATGAACTTGGGTCCTCCTGGCCTTCATACTACCTTGGGTTGGTCACCTTCCTTTCCTCAAGATTTCGAACCCAGACATCGTATCGGAAAAGGTGAAGGGATTAAAGCTGAAAGGGAATGATACAGAGAGAGGGGCCAGGATGGCCGTAAGGGAGGGATTCTGGGAGATCTGAGGTTAGGAGGGAGTAGAACAATCATGATGAATCCACAGGAAGTTTTGGGTTTTTTTTAAAGATTATTTTGAATTTATTTGAGAGAGAGAGGATGAGGGGGGAGGAGCAGAGGGAGAAGCAGACTCCCTGCTGAGTTGGGAACCCACCTTGGGGCTCGATCCCAGGACCCTGAGATCATGACTTAAGTCAAAGGCAGATGTTTAACCGACTGAGCCACCCAGGTGCCCCGAAAAGGTGTTTTTATTTTTTTATTCAAAACTCCATGTCCATCGCGGGGCTTGAACTCATGACCGTGAGATCAAAAGTCACACGCTCTGCAGACTGAGCCAGCCGGGCCCCCCCACAGGGAGCTTTTTGTAGAGAGGAGGTAAGAGCAAAGGCAGAGAGACAAGTAAGGACAAAAGTTGAGACAGAGTCAACTCCCAGCCTTTGGAACTGTTTCAGTTCCCAGGCTCTTCGCGTTCCCATCATGATGCAAGGCATGTTGATCTCACCGTGACAAGCCTTCCACTTCAATTTCATCATTTTGCTCTTTGAGGTGCCAACACGGGGCACTAGGACTATATAGATTAGAGACTTGTGGGGGACATTTGTTAGAAATGCAATAGATAATTCAGGATACTGAAAAAATTCTGGGCTATCTAATTTGAACTGCACATGGGTTTTCTCAGAGATTAAGTAAGACTTAAGTCAGGTCATCAGTCTTTTATTGAATTTTTGATGGATATTCCTGGTAAAAACAATCAATACAAAGTAAAAACTATAGTATCTACACTTGTACTTGGTAAAATATATTAGCGTCTACAGCTTGCCTGAAAAAATGGAATGTTCTTGACTAAGTTTAGGTCTGCAAATCTTAAATCAGTAAAATTATACAGTAGAAGCTATGGTAGCAGGTGAAAACTCAAAACTGAGGCTATGAGTGATGTCATTTTATAGGGTCAAAAATACCGATAACTAAATCAAATCTTGGTTGTAAATTTATGTGGGAAAAAATTGAACTAGATAAAAATCATGTCGGTAAATAAGAATGAAGTGGAAAATACTGGTAAAGCTTGCCTATTCTATATAGGAAATTATTTGTGGAATTAACTTGGGCTAATGGGAACTTCTGCTTCTGAATAGAATGTTGTGGCAGTCTCTTGACTCTGGCTGAAACAACTAAAAAAAAAAACCACAGAATATATTGAAAACTGTGTTTTTAAAGACATCAGGGAACTAAGAAACAAAAAGTATTAGATACATTAAAATTCCAGAGGGAAGTTCACTTCCTGGGTTAGCTGAGGTTACTGGCCGTTTTCTTTCCCGTACGTATGGTCACAGGCTGAGGGTCGGTCAGGCGTGGCCTAACAAACCTGCTGAGGAAGGGGACAAGCTAGGCTCTAGAAGAGCTCTAAATGTCTTAGCCGGTTTTCTCAGGGGACATTTGCCGAGTACTGGGGTGACCCAAGAGTCTGGGAGGCTGGGCTGGGAAAACAGAGGGCAGTGTCTTTCTGCCGTCAAGTGCTTTGAAAACCGTCCCCATGATGGAAGGGCCTACAGCGAACACACAGTTAGTTGTCCTTGAAATTCTGAAAACAGGGGTAGACTTTTTCTAATGGACGCTTCAATCTGGCTGCACATCATCTCAATTCCACACTGGACTGAGGTGATCTCTCCCCATCTGCCTTCCAGAGGAATGTACAGACCCTCTGGGGGAAATAACGAAGACCAGTCTCTCAGACTCCTTACGATGATGTTACCTATACAGTAAAATATTACAAGGCAGGTGACAAAGCAGAAAAACAGGACTAACAATTAAGAGAAAAGCAAGGAATAGAAGTAAACCATAGATGATCCAGATATTGGAGTTCGTTCAAAGGCTTTAAAAGAGCTAGTATAAATATGCTAAAGAAAATGGAAGAAAAGATGTACAAAAGAGGAGAAAAGATGGGAGAGAGCCAACTGAGAGTTTGAATCTATATAAAGGTATCAATCAGATGTTCTAAAACCTAAAAATATTATGTCTGATATTAAAGACTTCACTCGCTAAGTCTAAGAGCTCACCGGGTGCAGCCGAAGACAGAATTAGTGTACTCGGTGTCAGGCCCAAAGAAAATAGCTAAACCGAGTCACAGGGGAAAAAAAAGTACTGAGCAGAAGAGATAGATGGGACTTAGTGAAATGTTTTAGCACATATATAAATTGGAGTCCCGGGAGGATAAGAGAGCAACAATGAAGAAGGGGAAATGTTTGAAGAGATAATTGTCAAGTATTTTCCAAAAACTGATGAAACACATAAACCTATAGTTTCAAGAGGCTCAGCAAACTCCAAGCAGGATGAATAAAAAAACCCGCCTCCTTTTAGATGCACCAGGGTGAAGTTGGTAAAACCAGAGATACACAGAACCAATAGAGTTTACTCTAGGAAATAGCTTCTTTATGAAAATTCAGTGGTGTTGGTATTCCTTTGATTAAAATGTTTACACTTATAGATACAAAAGCAACGTGTTCCTGAGGTCCAAACTGGAGGCGTAAAACCAAAGGAAAACAAAAGGCAGGATTCAAGCATCATCTTTTTGCTGGTATCATTGGATGAGTTTGTTCCTTGCAACCAAAGAACCTACCTGAATTCCTCCTCTGAGTATTTCTCCGTTACCAACCCTCTTGTTCCCTTACCTGATCGTTTGAGCTTTTTGGCTGAACGTAGGGCTTTTAGTTCTGCTTTTTTGCTTAATTGCGCTCCTAAATCTTGGAATTCCTAGATTTTCAAAGTGGCATTTCTCTTGCCATTACTGGTTCACCAGGTGAGTGAGCGGCCCGGAGTATTCTGGTGGGAGAACCATCTTGGTCCTGGCCCCTGAAAAGCAGTGTCCAACTGTCCATCGCTTTTGCCGTTGGGGTCTGTTGACTATGATTGGAGCAGACGGTCAGGAAGGAACCGTACAATGGGTTGTACTTACTATTCTGGGTTTGCTCAAGTGATTTTTTTTTTTAAGTAGAGCTACACAAATATTACAAAACAGGTAGCCCCTAACAGGTGGATAGTGGGAGTGTACTTAAAACACACGGAGAGGGATGGATGGATGTCAACCAGTGTCCTAGCTTTTCATGTAGATGGTGAAATAGATGGGTCTTATCTCGCTTGAGTATTTGTCGGTGCCTACTCTTTCCAGTTATGCCTTGCTGTAGGTCTTAAGGTGCTTTACCTGCTTTCTTTTCCCTGTCTGGTTGGTTCCTGAGCCAGTACTAGGCAAACTTGGTACTGGATGGAGATCCTCATGACATAACGAGTGCAGTCTAGAACTGTGATCGGCTGCTCAAATCAAGAGTCAAGTGTGCATGTATGTAGCCTTTGTACATAACATCCCTCGTTCCAGTTCTCCCACAGATTCTGAGGGGCTGTCAGGACTGTGTCCCTTTTATCTGGGACCCCTAGATTCCTACCTAGCTCTTGCCATTCTCTCTCCCAAAAGATAAATCCTGATCTGACGCTCCTGGCCTTATTTGGGGTTCATTCCCACCTCCTATGACTATCATTCATTCGTTCATTATTTCCTTTAATGTTTTTATTGATCACTCACTATGTGTCTGCTACCACGCCAGGTGCCGAAAACGCAGTGGTGAACAAATGGTCTTAAGCTTCTTCTCGGGGAGTTCACATTCTAGTGGGGAAGGAAGACACTAAATAAATAACCAGACAAATAAATATCTGATGATAAATTGGGATAAGCACTATGAAGGATGAGAACAAAATTCTAAAAGGAAATACCAAGCAGATCTAATGCAGATTGGGTCAGGGACCAGGGAAAACCTTTTGGAGTCAGCCAAGTGAAGATTATAGGGGAAAGTGCTCCAGATTGAGAAGAAGCAGGTGAATGGCTCAGAGGTGGCACTGACCTTGGCTTTTCTGATGGCTTACCTTGTGGCCAGTGAGACCAGAGCCGTGGTTGCCAAGCCCGGCTCTATGAGTTTCCTGTGGCTGCTGTAACTAATCCCCGCAAAGTTAATGGCTTCAAACAATAGAACCTATTTTCTCATAGATCTGGAGGCCAGAAGTCCAAAATCAGCATCACTGCGCTGAAATCCGGGTGTTAGCTGGGCAGCACTCCTTCTAGATGCTGCAAGAGAGAATCCGTTTCTTGCCTTTGTCAGTTTCTGGTGGCAGCCGGCATTCTCGGGCTTGTGACCACATCACTCCAGGCTTCAATGCTGCAAGACTCTAGATCTTCAACTTTCTCTCTCTGCCCCATCTTCACATTACTTTTTCTCATGTGTGTGTCCAATTCCCTCTCTTTTATAGTGACACTCGTGATAGCATTCAGAGCCTACCTGAATAATATAGCATCGTCTCTTCATCTTGAGATCCTTAATCACATCTGTAAATCCTCTTTTGCCATATAGTGTACCATCTACGGGTTTCAGGGATCAGGACCTGATATCTTTGGGGGCTGACAGTCAGCCCACTACTCCAAAGTGTGCTCAAATCTCTTCGGGAACTTTTAAATATGCAATTGCTTGGGCTCCACTTCAGACCAGTTAAGTCAGAATCTCTGGGTGAGTCTTGGGCATGGGTATTTTTTTTTTTTAAAGATTTTATTTATTTATTTGACAGAGAGAGAGAGATTACAAGTAGGCAGAGAGGCAGGCAGAGAGAGAGGGGGAAGCAGGCTCCCTGCTGAGCAGAGAGCCCGATGCGGGGCTCGATCCCAGAACCCTGAGATCATGACCTGAGCCAAAGGCAGAGGCTTTAACCCATTGAGTTACCCAGGCGCCCCGGCCATGGGTATTTTTTAAATGCTCCCCAGGTGACTCTACTGTGTAACTAGGGCTGAGAGCTAGTGATGAGTGTAGAGCGAGGGAAGAGTGCTTACAGGGAAGTTATCACCATTTGGAGACCTTTGCTGCTCTCTTTAACCTGGTAAGACCACTTAGCTAACAACGCTGTCTGAATGAGGCCCTCACGGTGTGCCTTTTTGAAAGCTTTTGTGATTTACTTCCTTGGGGTTCTTGGTCTTACCTCCTTCAGTCCTTACTACTTCTTTCCATCAAGCTGACACCGAGTTTCTAGAGTGTGAGACACCTGAGTCAGTCCGAATTATGAAGAATATACAGAGCTCACAAACTGATGGGGGGCAAACCTAGCCGGCTTCACACAAATGTAGAATTGAGTGCCCTGGAGTTGGAAGTCCAAGTCTGGAAAGCATGTATGGAGATACATGCGTAAATTTGTAAAAACAACTAATGTCAGTCTGCACTACAAAACCGGTATTGGAGGCAGGCCTGGAATTGGGGAAACATGCTGGGAGCCTGGGCCCCCCAGAACTCACTACTTGTTTTAGCCATAAAAGAGAATTTTTTTCTTTCTCACTGGTCCCACTTAATCTATAAAAAATATTGATTCTTTTTCGGTGAATATAGTTGGGGGAAAATCAGAATTTGGCCTATGAAGACCCCCTCCCCCCCCATAGCTATCAGTAGCCTTGGCCCTAAGGACAAACGTAGTCTCACAAGCACACAGGCCTGTCACTTGGGAGCTATGAGAAAGACCACGTAATCTGCTGAGAATTTGATAATCTAAGAAAAAGATCCAATTTAGGGAGTTCCTATAAAGCCTCCCTAGCTCTTTGCTGGTAGATCAACATTTTCAAATGGCAGTTTGGGAGACATTCCCAAGCCCCGCTCATTACTGGCCCCCTGGGGATTAATCCAAGGGAAGCCATCTTTGCTTGTACAAGCACTAAATTGTCTTCCAGGAGGTGAAGAGGCAGTGATCTCACTTTGGAGGCTGTAGTCTTTCCATGGTCAGATCTGCTCATAGGCTTCAACTGCAAGGCAATGTTGGTTGCGTGAGTTGCATTTTTAAGTACCGGGAACATTTACCTGGAAATTCTTCGTGGACAGGTCCATGATCCATGTAGCGTCCTCCTCCTGTCCTGACCCGTGGTGTCACACCATCTCTAGCACAGTGTCACATTCAGTTTGCTACTACTTGTTGCTGACATAACCTTATCCAGGGGTGGACATCATGAAAAGAGTCAATGAAAACACGGTGCCTCTTCGGGAAAGCCCTTCTACCACCTTTCCCCTCCTAACAACTGCCCTCTCCTTGTTTCCATAACTATGAGCACCAGATTATTTCACAACCCTTGGTGAAGACATTAACATGTGTCAGTTTCCTAGTGGGCTACTCTAGGGGTACTCTCTCAATTGAGGGAGGCCGAGTGGTGCTGTCTTTTTTCCTGGGTCCTTGGTGCTAAGTGTGCTCAGTGCTTAAAAAATATCTGAATTTATGTTGGACTCCTTTTCAGAGCCCTTTTAAAAAACTTTCTATTTCATACATCCTTCATTTTCCAAAATGGCGGTTGCATGTCTCGTGACTATCTCGCTCGCCTTTTGCCTTGGTGTTCTCATCTAAGTGGAAACCTATGAGTCACATGGCCATCACAAAAAATCCTTGCCTGCTAAGATCTGGCAGGTGGTCCCAGTAATACCTTTCTTATCTAGGAAGTAGTTCAATTATTTTCACCTATGACAAAATGCTGAACTCACTCAGGAAGAGAGGACAGAGGGACTGGAATTGCTGGCTCCACCATCCCCCCTCCCCATGTGGGGTAAGGCGGCAGAAAACAGCCTTGCTCTCAAGCATGAATTCCCCTCTTTCTCCAAAGAGCAGCAATGTCCGAGGCATTGGCATGCAAACACTTGCAAAGTGAAAATGGATACACTTCCACAGCTCCTCATCCCTGGCCTCCGGAGGACAGCTTGCCAACCGTGCACGCATGTTGGTTTGGCACTGAGACAAATGTTCCCTGGAGCATAGACTGAAACCACCAAACTGATATCGTGTGGGACACCAGCCAAATCCTGACCTTGCTCTCTGTAGGTGAGCGGCTACGGAATTAACCTGTGATGGTCTCCTGCTCCCGCCTGGTTGGTGGCCTGAGTTTTTGTTTTTGTTTTTTGTTTTTTTTTGTTGTTTTTTTTTTAATGGCAACATTTGAATCTTACTGCTCTCCTTACTCCCCCGGTATCTACCAGCCACAAAACCGCTTTCCTGGTCTTGGCTTGTGAACAGTGGGCTGCTTCTTGGCTCCGAGAAATGGGGAAACCACACGATTTCTCCTTGCCTGGTGTCTTCTTGCCCTTTGAGAGAAAAGGGCCACTCATGGACCGTTCCAGAATCGTGCCTGGGTGGCAGGGCGTCGCGGGTGTCTGTGATTGCTGTCTGCTCCTTTTGCCTCCTCCTCCTCTGCATTTTCTCCCGCTGCTCCAACTCTTCCCATCCCCTTTTTTTGTTTCCAACCCTTATTTATTCAGAGCTTCCAATATTCTAAGTTTTTCATGAATTCAGGGCTTTAATTTAGCATGTGGGGTGCTGGCTCTTCCAGCAAGCTGCTTTGGTCATTATTTCCAACTTGAGGGAATAAAGAGGCAGCAGGGTGCAGTGGGAAGAGTGGGGGCTGGAGGCCAGAAGGCTCGGTACTAGTCCCGGCTCCACTTCTAATAGGCCGTGGGACCCCGGCCGGGACACACCCTGGCCACCAGCCTCGGTGTCCTCTCCGGAGTCGGGGTGAGCCATTTGGACACACTGATTTCTGAGACCCGTCCCGTTCCATCATTCTGGGGGGCTCACGGACGATGTGAAATCCATACGGGGTTGTGCCGGTCTCACTTCCCTTTCTCTTTTGAAAAACTTTATTGTTAAATGAGTGAATGAAGAGATGTGAGCAGAGTCCCTAAGCTCGATGTCTCCAGTGCAAAACACTGAGGGAGGGAATCTTTCTTTAGATCGGTGTCCAGAGGCTCAGAGCCTAGAAATAAAGTTCAAGACACTTCCCGTCTTGAAATGTACAACCGTGTTTTTCAGCAGGATAAGAAAACGAGGCAAGGGGTATTTGCTGCTTTTTAAGAATCCAGTTTCTGTACTGTAGCACGAGCACATATAATGGTTCAAGTAAAATTGTACTTTTGGAAGGAAAAGGTTAAAGTTGGCTACTGATATTCATCAGGAGATGGATATTTAATCTTTAATCTCTTGTCCTAGGCCTCTACTTTGGATCAACTCATTATCCCGAATAAACGATGTGTCATTCCCATTATTTATGTTTCACTGCAGCCAAAGTATCTGGAGCTCGTTTTAGTAAGCGCCATTCATTTCGACCCATTCAGTATTAATCTCCCTGCTAACATCTTTCCTGTTCTATGTGCTGTCCCCTATTTGCTTTTATGTTTTCTGCCGAGTGTTTATAAAAGGATAATCTTTTACAAAGCAGACAGAATTTTTGTGTATAAACTGCTCTGTTTGAATGCCTCATTGATATACCATCTAAAAACTGAAGTGTTCAGCAAGATTAGCAAAGCCCCGAGCTATTGAGCTGGGGAAAACATGAGAACCAGTCCCTTCTCTACGGGAGGCAAAGGTGACGAAGGATGCCTTTACTTTCACGGTAGGAGCGAAAGCGGAGCCCTCATAGGCCGGATTGCCTAGAAATTAAAGGAGTGCGAGGCGAGTGGCTCAGAAGTCACTCAGAAAGGGGTAAAGAGTGCAGTGGTCCAGTGACTTCTTCCCTGGAATTTTCTCAGCAAATGCTGGGACTCTCCAAATGCCGAATTTGCATGTAGTCCCCACTTCGGCTAAACCCTTTGCAACTTGGCTGAAGTACCTGCACGCCATCGCTCAGTTGCTCATGGAGGCTATAAACGATTTGCGTTCTTCTGGTCTACCTTGTCGAAAGGGCAGGAGGAGCTAAGCTAGGATCTGGGGGTGGAGGGGGGGCGGTCTCTCCTGCAGCCTCCATCTTCTCTCTCCAGGGACTGGGATCTTGTCCAACGGCTCTCTTTTGCAGGGAGGAGGGAGAGATCACTTCATTTTACAATGGACAAAGAAGGTTCCTTTGTGGAATTTTGCATGGCATGGGGTCCCAAATATGCCACCGATAAAAAGACTTAACAGATGGACTCTGAGAATAGGAATACGTTCAAGAAAAAAAATTTTTTTTTTTTTAAATCAGTGGAAAGGGGTTGCGAGTCTGGCCACTGTGGGAGCTGAGCACGGGAAGCCGCACTGATTTGTACCTTAGACAGGGCAAGTGCTGCTGGTAGAGATGCATGGAAGCATCTGAAACACAGCCTGTGCTTGGGTTTCTAGTTGGCAATGCTGTGGGGGAAAAAAACATCCCAAGATGCACAGTGCCAAAAATTATATGTGCCTTCAAAGAGTAATTTTTTTCCAACAAATTGATCGCTTGTTCACTCAATAGGAAGGTGTGTTATTTGCTAAGGAGTGCCCTTTGTAGGGCTGAGGATTTTTGCCTCCATTCCACATTTATTAGGGAAAAGTTCAAGACGGACACGCGGTTGGGCCATTCTAATAGTAAATGGTAAGGGCCTGCCAAATCTCTTCTGAAGATCGAAGCTATTAAAAACACTCCGAATGTGTCCATCAAAACTCCGTCAGCAGTCAAGCACCGTTTAGGATTTTGTTTTAGCTTGATACCACCATTGTTGACCACTGGTGATGGCATTAACTAGGATGGGCGTCCTTGCCTTCATGTGCGATCTGCAGCAGGATAAGGGCCGAACGACTTTGGGGAAGAACTTGAATCCTCGTTCTTTGGGGGCACTCTGTGTGGCCTGTGGGAAAGGTGACACCAAAGGACAGTTCTGTCTCACCCCTTGGCAAGATAGCTCTGTCCTTGGGGGTGATGGAGGGACTGGGGGAAGTGGGAGTTCTTACATGAACCTGGCCGACCGCAGTGACCAAAAGAAGACGCGATGAGGTTCTCCTGACAGGGAGCCGACCTCTTGACGGTAGGGAAGGTCCGCAGGTTGGCTCCTTTGGCTTTGACCTTAACACCATAACAAATACACAAAACGAGCCTCCACACGCAGAGGGGCTGCTTCATTATTCAAAGGGTCCGTCTCAGAGGAGCCTCGTTGGGAACTTCATTTCTTCTACTTTCCATTCCTGTTTGTTTTACACCATTCTTTTTCTTTCCTTCTTTTCTCTTTGATTTTCTTGGCTTCCCGTCCTCCCCCCTTTCCTCCCTCCCTCCTTTCCTGGCTTCCCTTTCTTCCTCTTCCTCTCTCTGTCTTCTCCTTTCTTCATCTTGGAGTTATTGGGGATGATAGAGTTTAGAAACATGATCCTTGCTTTGAAAGGGTGACCGTCAAAATTGGTAAACGTGGCCAGCACAGAAAGCGTCTCATGTAAGGATGAGCAATCGCACTCATTTGGCATTTTGGCGCCTATCACTTATTAGCAGCTCCCTGGGGCCCTGCGCCGAGAGGATTCTGAGTTCAGACCTGGGCTCAGAGGGAATGACTGTCCTGATCAACTAGATGTGACAGCAAAGGACATAAAGGGAGTGGAAAGAGGAGCACTCATGGCAGAAACTTGCCATGCTGGGTCTACATCAGGATTTATCAACTGCAGCACTACTGACATTTGGACTAGATAATTCTTTGTTGTGGGGGCCGTCCCGTGAGCCGTGGGAAGCTCAGCAGCTTCCCTGTCTTCTATGCACTAGATGCCACTAGCACCCCCACAGCTGTGACAACTGAAACTGTCTCGAGATAATGCCAAGTGTCCCCCGGGGGGTAAAATTGCCCCTGTTTTAAAACCATGGGTCTATACTAATTACCACCAGACTAAATATAGGGAAGCAAATGAGAAAGTTAAAGGGGCCAGAAGGATGCAGAGCTCTGGGAGGAGGCGAGGTCATGTGGGAAGTGTGGCACGTGTGTGATGACAGAGAACGTCTCGGTCACTCCTGTTGTCTGCTAGGCTGTGTGTTGTGTGCCGCATTTCCACCGTTCCAGGCTCCTGTTCCCGACCGGACCAGGAGCCTGCAGAATCGAGCCTGAGATCCCAGCAGGAAGGACTGAAGTCTACTGTTTGTTGAGCCTAAGATGGGTGGACCTCTGGATCCCGTTATTGCTACATGTGGAGTGCTCTGTGCTGGAGATTTCAATAGACGAAGATGGTGATGCTCCTTAGAGTTCACTAGAAGGTGGATTGGTTCACATGTAGGGGGACAGGATGTTCCCTGTGGAGCCATGAGAATCTCTGATGAGCAATGGGACCTGGGACCCTGGGAAATGAGGGCCACCGGGATCATAGCCAGTATATACCCGCTTTACGGGGGCTTAATTCATCTCACATGTCCTGACTTGGTCTGCGCGTTGGTAAGCAGTGAACAAATACTCATGAACTGGATAAAGTAAACCAGTGGCTTCAGGACACATTCAAAGTGCCCAACTCAATTCCAGAGTCTGTTTCAGTTTATGACACTGAAATATTTCATCTCGGGCAGTGTGATGCCGTGGGAAGGCCTGGGTTTGACTTCGAGCTCTGCTCATTGCTCAGAAGCTTGAGACAAGCAAGTCACCTCGTCTCCTTGACCCTCAGATTGGTATCTGTAAAATGGGGGTGGTATTTCCTGCCCAGCAAGGTTGCCATGAGAGGATATAAATCAGAGGCTGTCTTAGGAATTGGCATAGATTAGGGGGTTAAGAAAAAAGCATCAGTTGCCTTCCTTCTTTTTAAAAAAAAAAAAAAAATAGTTTATTTGTTTATTTGACAGAGAGAGAGAGAGAGAGAGCACACGCAGGGGGAGCGGCAGGCAGGGGGAGAAGCAGGCTCCTCCCTGAGCAGGGAGCCCGATGCGGGGCTCGATCCCAGGACCCTGGGACCATGGCCTGAGCCGAAGGCAGATGCTTAGCCCACTGAGCCACCCAGGCATTCCTAGTTGCCTTCCTTCTTGCCCTTCTCCCTCTGAGTCTTGTTGTCATTCTTCTCCTAAGTTAAAATAGTGGGAAAGGACAGGGACTTCTGGTTTCCTATAAAGGTTTCCTTGAAGCTGCCTTGGATCCCACTCCACCCACTTCCAGGACACCGACCGCTAAGAAAACATGCGTAAGCCTCAGATGGGACTGAAGGTTTGAGTGAGTGTAAACCTGTCCAGTACGTCCCCTGGGCATCATGGTACCTGGGAGCATCCTTCCTCATCCCGTTCATGTATCTGTGCTGTGGGCAGGCATGATGTGGGACCATTTCTCTAGTCCGGTAAGTTTCTTCATAGTGAATAACGAGCAAAAGTCATCTCAAGGAACCCAAAGAGAGAATGTGTCTATCGTCTCAGACAGTTTCCTCCCAGAAGCTCATTGGATTGAGCTGTGAAAGCCTCAGTATTTAGACGGGAAGGGACTTCACTGAGGACATGAAGTCCAGCTCATTGTCTTCCCAGATGGGTTCCCCAGAGCCTGGGGAGTGGGGCTCTCCTGGCTAGCATGGCCGTCTTATTAGAAGCAGTCTTGGAAAAAAAATAAATAAATAATAAAAAAAATAAAAAATAAAAAGAAGCAGTCTTGGGGCCAGAGCCGGGGTCCCTTTGGATCTGAGCGCTCAGCCTGAGATCTCCCAGTACCAGACTCTCTGCATTGAGCTGCTTGGCTTCTTCTGCCGTGGACCAAATGACAGTTGTTAACGGGCCCTGCTTTGTGGATTTAGTCCTTTCTTCCTAATCAGGCCAAGTTCACACATTTTTTTCACCACCGCTGCGGTCATTTGTGGGCGTACACCTACTGTGTT
Organism: Potos flavus; assembly: GCA_028534135.1. Taxonomy (NCBI): domain Eukaryota; kingdom Metazoa; phylum Chordata; class Mammalia; order Carnivora; family Procyonidae; genus Potos; species Potos flavus. Next base: position 25,132,884 of record CM052893.1, read on the forward strand.
CACATCACAACCTTACCACTCAGCAGGTCTGAGGCACTGGGCAAGTTCCTTAACTATATGAGCTTTGCCTTAGTCAAGGTTGTCCGGGGAAACAGACCAATAGGAAACTGTCTATCCATCCATCTACCATCTATTCATCTAGCTTTCTGTGAAATACATACATATGTGTACGTACACATATGTCAGAATTAGAATTGGCTCTCGAGTCCCCAAATCTGCAGTTGCCAAACTGGAGACCCAGGAAGAACTGATGTTTTCGTTCGCATCTAAAGGCAGGAAAAAACCTGATATTCCAGCTTTAAGGCTTTGAGGCTAGAGGAATTCCCCCTTCCTAGAGGGAGAGTCAGCAATTTTGTTCTGTAAGTACTTCAACTGATCGGACGAGGCCCATCCCATTAGGGAGGGTAGTCTGTTCAGTCTACCAATCAAATGTTAATCTCCTCCAGAAACACCCTCACAGATACCCCCAGAATAATGTTTAATCAGCTATCTGGGGACCCTGTGGCCCAGTCAAGTTGACAAATAAGATTAACCATCATAAGCTTCTATCTCCTTCCTCCTTTGTAGAATGGGGGTAATAATAGCATTTATGGGGTTAATGAGAACCTTCTCTTGATCTTATGGGTCCATAAAAACAAAAGTTAGTGAATGCCTTTACAGTATTTCAGTAAGTGCTGTTGTTAACGTCGTTGTTATGGGAAGCACTTACGGATGGGGACTAAGTTCTAGAGAGAAGGAGATGCGGGTGCCGGGGAGGGCAGGGAGAGGCAGGGCTTCATGGCCCCGTGACCTGCGTCATCACATGCACGGCCCCACACTTGGTTCAATGCGTCATCATTGCTGTCTCAAAATGCTTAATAATTTTGAAGAAGGGGCCTTGCATTTTTATTTTGCACCGGATCTTACAGACTATGAGTGAGGGATAGGAAATCTTTAAATAATGCCCAACGAGGTGTTAGTAAGCTATCTGGGCTTTGCCACATCCCAGCTTCCCCTCCCTCCCCTGCTGAATTCTGCAGGCATGAAAACTGCCACAAGACATTCATTTTTAATGACTTGTTATGGGCTTCTTAGCAATATATCTTTGGGTATTAAGGTGTGGAGTCAGAGACTTAAAATGATTGATGTCTCTGCTCCATGCAAGGGGTCTCCCACACTTACCTGGCGCCAGATATCCACTGGGGAAATTTATGGGAGCTCTTGGCAGCCTAAGCGGCCATCAAATATTAATCAAAAATATGTAATAACTAATATATACTTAAAGAATTGAGGAAAATTAATATTCAAGGGAAGCATTCAGGGACCCATAAAAATAACAAATGCTAAAGAGACTCAGTGAAGGTTGGCAGGTTCAGAGCTCACCCTGTTCTCAGGTTTGCTTGGAGACTCTGGGTTTGCTGCCTGATCCTCAGATGCTGAGATGGCCAGAAAGGGGGCTTAGTGCTTATTCCATTGGATCTGGACTCCTCCTAATGAAAGGAGTGAACTCCTGCTTCAGGACCCTACATTTCTATCCCCCAGCCCCCTTTCTTTATCTCCTTCACGTGACACCAACACGCCTGATCCGCAGCTCATCCTCTATGGGATTCTCTCCCGGCAGCCCCTTGGAGATAGACCGTGTCTCATCTCCTTACGCATTTTCAACACCTAGGGCAGTGGCTCGGACAAACTATTGAGTTGAACCATACACTATTTCTACTTGTGTGGGTCAAAAATGGGCCAATGAGAATTGGACGTGTCTCAACTTTAAAGATCCTCAACCTGGGGACACCTGGGTGGCTCAGTCGGTTAGGCATGTCTGACTCTTGGTTTCGGCTCAGGTCATGATCTCAGGGTTGTGAGATCGAGGCTCACGTCAGGCTCTGTGCTCAGAGTGGAGTCTGCTTGTCCCTCTCCCTCTGGCCCCCCACCTCGCTCCCTCTAGCTCCCTCTCTCTCTTTCTCTCTAAATAAATAAATAAAATCTTAAAAAAATAAAAATCCTCACACTGGACCCAACCTTCCTGGGAGAACTTTTTATTGGAACTGAATGGCCTCCACAGAACAGGCTGGGAGAATTCCCCTAATTCCCAGTTTCAGTAACTGAAACTTCTGATTATCCCAAGGCAACAGGATAACCGTCCAGTCATTTACTGGAGAAGTCTCATTTCACCTTTCCCCAGCCAAAATAAAGGGGTCTGAAATCTGCCTGGGCATGGGTCAAGTTCGTTCAGTTGTCCCCCATTGCTGCTTTTGATCAAGGACATCTCTAGTCCTTTCTTCTCATTCATGGTTTTGGTCTTCAGCTCCTTCTCCCCCTTATTTAGCAGCAGAGCTCAGATGAGTGGGGCTGCTCGTGTGTGTGGCTTTCCCGATACTGTCCCTGGAGAGACGGGATGCCCAGCTTCACTAGGGACAAGGGAGACTCTTCAATCCCAGAGGGGAGTGGAGATGGGCAGATCGCGTCTGCTTGGAAGGGAGGGGTCGGTTCGGGTGTTGGACCACCGTGGCAGTTGCTGGTCTCTTCTGTTATTATGGAAAATCAGGAGCGGAGCCTGTCACTTGTCATCTGCTCTTCGAGTGCAACCAACTTTTCTTCCGTGGGCCATTTGGTGTGACTGTGAATGATGGCTCTGGCTAAATGACACCATCCTGATGGTGGAGTAAACAGAAGCGATGTTGGAACAGGCGCCTTGGATCCAGCCTGTGTTGTTGGAGAGCCGCAGAGAGGGTCTGGGATGGAGAGGGACGCGCGGTGTGCTTGGGGCTGAGGTCCTGCATTGTGTCTCCTTTCGTCTCCCTGAGCTAGTGGGGCTTTCAAGCCGGGCTACTGGAGAATGACCCCATATGCATTCACTTGGAGTAGATTCCATGTAGAGATGGAGAATGCACATGACATTTCAGCATCATTTAGCTCATTCTCTCGTTTGCTAAGCACGGAGATGAAGGCTCAGGGAGGCCGAGCAGCTTGCCTTTGGTCATATGGCCAGTACTGGCAGAGCCAAGATGAGAGCGGGCTTCCTGCCTCCCAGTTAAGTGCCCCTTCCACTCCACCGTGCCCTCATCCCCACACCACGTCCTCTGTTCTGAGGTACCACTGCTTAAATAACAACTGCTTGTTTTTTGAGGATTAAAAAAAAAAAAAAAAGAAAACCCTCTGCTACCACATTATATGTACACACCAGTTGTAAAGCTTAATTTAGAAATATTGAACACTACATCAAAAACTAATGATGTACTGTATGTTGGCTAACTGAACATAATAATAATACTAATAAAAGAAATATTAAAATGAGAAACAATGTATCGAGAGGTAGTATGGAGTGGTGAATAGAACAGTGAGTTCTGGATTTCAGAAATATTGGCTCCCGTTCTAGCTCGGTCACTTATCTCTGCTCTTGGGCCGGTGACTCTCCACCTCTCAGTTTTATCATCTTGGGGCTAAAAATAGTACCTACTTCCAATGGTTGGTGTGATGTGTAGTTGAGATAGTATACATAAAATGCGGGGCGCCTGGGGGGCCCAGGTGGTTAAGCGTCTGCCTTTGGCTCAGGTCATGATCCCAGGGTCCTGGGACCGAGTCCCGTGTCAAGCTCCTTGCTCAGCAGGGAGTCTGCTTCTCCCTCTCCCCCTGCCTGCTCCTCCCCCTGCTTGTGTGCTCGCTCTCTCTTCCTGTCAAATAAATAAATAAATAAATAAATCTTTAAAAAATATATACTTAAAATACTTGGCACAGTCTCTGGTACACAATAAATTCGGACTCATTATTATTTGTATACATGTTTGTGTGCATATGGGTATCGGTGCGTGAAGGGGGTGGCGAGGAGCCCCTCAGAGGTGGTAGCAAATGCAGTTTTGGGGGTGGCTGCCTGGTTTGCCTGTGAAGATACTTCCTGAGGCATGGCATATTGCCATAACCCTTGGTTTCCAAAACCATTTACTGTTTGGGCTCTAAGCAATGCTGGAATGTATCTGTTAATAAGATACACTGTTTCTCATATTTTCTGTGTCCTTTCTAGCATTCTCCCCCAGGGTTTAGTAAGAATTCAAAGAGATTATTCAGGCAACATGCAACGAAGTACCTTTTGTATGTATATATATATTTGCTTCGCCCTTATCTGACTTATATAATAACTGCTCAATAAACATCCAGGCTGATGCTATGATTTAGAGCCCACCATGGAGTTGTATGAGAGGGGAGAGAACAAAATACAACTTCACAAGCAAATTTTGGTTCCTCTATCTGGATGGCATACAACTCTCCCAAGCGTCCTCACAACCCATTTGGGAAGAATCGGATGTGTTCTTTCCATTGTACAGATGGAGTAACCGAGAGATTGAAAAGTGACATCACCAACAGGCGGTGACCTAAGGAGTCAGGGCCAGAACCAGGTCTGGAACACAGACTTCCTGGCTCCTGACCCAGGTTCCCTTCTGCCATGCAGCCTTCACTGGGAGGCTGGAGGGACCAGGAAAGTATCTGTTTCAGGGCTCTCTCGGTTGCCCTTGGAAGTTTATCATCTCTCAGCTGAATGTTGACCAAAAACACACTAATTCCTGAGGAGACCTTACAGGATGTCCTGTTGAGACTTTTCCTCCTTTTTTTTTTTGTCAGTGCTTTGCTGGCAGATTAAAATTCAGTGGACCCCATTTGTAGGAAGTCTGATAAAATATTCTCATCTCAATTGCAAACAATTTCTCCATCTGCCACTTGGCTGAGAGGATGAGACTCAAACACCCTCACGAGCGGGGAGAGTGATACCAGCAGAAGAGGGTGTAGGAAACAGCGAGGTTTTGTGTCTGAACACGATTTTCTACCTGGTCTGCCGTCTGATGGAGCTGATTAGTCAGCTGTTCTGTGGCTGGTTTCTCTTCACCAAATTGACCGAATCTGCCTAAAATTCCTTTTGCTTATTATTTCGTATCTTGTAGATGCAGCTCTGTATATGCTGTGCGTGGATGTTGAGAGAAATAACAAATTTGGGGCTGGGCTGTGGGCACGGATGGGCTAGTGGGGGAAAAGACTGAAGGACATATGAAGTGAGGTGAGCAAAGCTAATTTGGGAAAGGTGATGCGGTTTGCAAAAGATATTGAAGGAAGTCAATGAGATCCACCCACGAAGGCATTTATAAGACCTACTATTTGTGAAAAAAAAAATTTGGGGGTGAATAGGAAAGGAAAAAGCTGCCTTGATTTGAACTGGTGAGGGAAACATTTCTTCATTCAGTACTCCTTAGCACACGCCAGGCACTTTGCTGGATGCTGGAGATGTACTGGTGAACAAGAAAGACAGGGAGCCCACCTCTTAGAACTTAGGTCTTAGCAAGAGAAAGCAACAAGGAAAATGTGACCACAGTTTGTCATGAGTCCTTAGAAGGCAATAAAGAGGGAATGGTGATGGAGAGTCTCAAGGTAAGGGTCCTGGTGCTGTTTCAGATCAAGGAAGCCCTAAGCATTACAGGCAAAGGAATGTCAACTGCAAAGGTATGAGAAGAAACATCTTGGCACATTCGAGAAACTACCCAAAAGACTACATAATGGGGAGAAAGATGACAAAACTTAAATGGGAATCTAGATGAGGAATGACAGTGGTCAGACTGGGATGTGATAGTAGGATGGAGATAGGTGGATAAATTCAAGATCTTTGGGGTGAAGGGTGGGAGTTGATAGGGTTAATGGCCTAGGCTGAAGGGGTGGATACGGGAGTCAAAAAAAACACCCGGGTTTCTGGTTTAAGAACCTGGCATATGGTGGTGCCACTCACCATGACAGGAAGCACAAAGAGGGAATATCTATGCAAGAGGAGGCATAAAGAATTCCATTTGGGAGCCACATAATTTGAGGAGAATGTCCAAGTAGACACGCTAAGTGTGTGTGGTGAGATATCTTCGTCTGGAGCTTAAGAAAAACTTTGGGTTGACGACATGCAAACTATTAATTTAGAAAGAAAGAGACAAGTGAAATGTTATGTGTATTTAGAGAATGAAGCAATTAATTCAAGTGAGGGATCTATAGATGCCTTTAGGGACATGTCAAGTTCTGCCATAAGCAAAGGAACAGAGAGTGGATAGAAAAAAAAAATTAGAGAAATGCTTTTCTTTGTATGATGAAAAGACAAGGTTGATGATTAGTGATATCAAAAGGACTATACTTCTAAATCCTTCTCCAGAGAAGTTAACTGGGAGAAGGCACCAGGTGAGGTCTGCTCTTTCATTAAGAACTGAATATTCAAGCCATAGACTGAGAAAAGACATTGGAATATAAATGTGACAAGGATCTCATAGTCATAATATATAAAGAACTCCTAAAAATCAATAATAAGAAGACAAAAAGAATGGGCAAAAATCTTGACTAGACATTTCACAAGATCATGTACAAATAGCAAGAAGGAGATGAAAAGCTGTTAGTCATTAGGGAAATATAAATTAAAACCATAGTGAGCTCATATTTGACACACATGTAAATGGCTAAAACCAAAAAGACTGTCAATACCAAATGTGTGCACATGGAGCAATCAGAACTTTCTTTGATACACTTGTTGGTAGGAATGGAAAATGACATAACTGCTTTGGCGAAGTGTTTGATAGCTTCTTAAAAAATTGAACATGTATCTACTGTAGGACTCAAATACTACATTCTAAGTATTTACTCAAGAAAAGTGAAAACATGTGTGCACAAAATGACTTGTACAAAAATAGTAGCAATCTTAGTCATAATGGCCAAAAGCTGGAAACAGCCCAAATTTCTATCAACAAGAAAATGGATAAACAAATAGCAGTGTATCCAGACAATGAAATACTATTCAGCAAAACAAAGGAACAAACCACTGATTAATGCAACATCTCAAAAACACTGTTTGGGTGAAAGTAGCCAGACATAAAAAAAGTATATGGTCTAGGATTCTATTTATATTGTTATAGAACAGAAAAAATTAATCTATAGTAATAGAAATCAGAAAGTGATTGCCTGGTAAGAGGCATAAGGAAACTTACTGGGGTGATGGAAATGGTCTCTATCTTATTTAAGTGGTAGTTAAATATTTAAAATTTAAGTGGTAGTTTTGAGTGTATGCACCTGCAAAACTCATTGAACCAAATGTTCAAAAATTGTTTTAAAAAGATTTATTTATTTATTTGAGAGAGCAAGAGAGAGAGAGAGAGAGAGAATGAGTGTGAGTGGGGGGAGGGACAAAAGGGAGAGGGAGAGATCTCAAGGAGGCTCCATGCTGAGCGAAGAACCAGACCTGGGGCTCGATCTCACAACCCTGAGATCGTGACCTGAGCCAAAATCAAAAGTCAGACTGTTAACTAACTGAGCCACCCATGTGCCCCCACATGTTCAAAATCTTAAGATCTTGCATTTTATTGCATATAACTCATACCTCAAAAAAAAAAGTCTAGCTTCAGAGCCTGTGTTCTAGAAGTACTTTCCAATTTTAGGGGGAGAACAAGAAGCAACTACATGGGGGAAATTAACTGAAATGAAATGGACGAATTTAAATTAGCACAGTCTAATGGTCTTGCTTTCTGAGTAATGACACACATAGTCTCAGCCCATAACTTCTCAGGTTGATCTGTATTTATGTGGATATATTGCTATTAGATGAATATCACGTTGCTGAATTAGAGATGTGAAATTGTTTTCGTGGGTACAGTTCAGTAGGGCCTACATTTATATGGCACCTACTGAATGCTAGGCCCTGGTTATGCTATGTTTCCATGAGTCACCTGTTGGCTGCCTAAGGGATAGATAGGTGTTTTGGCTTCTATTTCCCTGGCCTTTTCCGTGGTAGGGCTTTGCTCTTCTCTTGATTGCTCACAGAATGATGTCTGCACAGAGTGGGTGCTGAATGAATATTTTGGGAATGAATGGATGAAGAGATAAATGGTGAATATCAAGTGTGTCATGATCTTTAGGCGTGTAAGAAGTCAGGGTTTAATTTCTCTGTTTAAAGTAAATGTCACCATAGGGGCACCTGGGTGGCTCAGTTGGTTAAATGTCCAACTCTTGATTTCTGCTCAAGTCATGACCTCAGGGTCGTGGGATCGAGCTCTGTGTCAGGCTCTGCACTCAGTGGGGAGTCTCCTTAAGATTCTCCCTCTCCATCTGCTCACCCTGCTGACGCATGCATGCACACATGCACACATGCGTGCACGCACACACGCATTCTGTAAAAAAAAAATAAATAAATGAAAAAGAAATAGAATAAGTGTCACCATATATCCGACATTAAAAACAAAAACAAAAAACAAAACCCTCACCAGTTTCTTTCTACTCTCTGTGAATTGAAGTGGAACAAATGAGGAAGATACAGAAAACAAAACGGTCTCATTTTCTGTCCCTTTACTTCCGGTATTAAAGGCCAAACTGATGACAACTGGCCTAGTGGTTGGACACTAGTGGTTCGGATTATTAAAAAATATTTTGCAAGAAAGAAGCTTGGCTTATATGACGGCAATGAGATAACCTACTTTGGTAAGAATGACAGCAACAGTTGATGTTTCTGAGTGAGAACACTACCAGAATAAGAACCGAAAAAATCCCTCCCAATCTCAAGAGGCAACGGGATATAGAGGAGGTTAAATTGACCTGCGGAGGCCAACAGAGAGAGCCTTTGGAAGATATGCTTAGTGAGGATCTTTTATCAAAATTTACTAACTGCCAATATTTTTCACATGGCATATAAAGTGGCCAAATAAAGCACTTAATGATTTTAAATCTAGAATGTACTTATAGAAATAAAACAGAATTAACCTGGGTCATATGCTTCATCCTTTGAATGCTTTTCTTAACGCTGTGAATTAGCTTAGTGATAAAAGAAAATAAGTTTAAATAAATCACTATGCCGAAAAATAGAATGTAATTGATAATTTATGAGTCAGCAACCTTAACTTAGAAAGAAAATCTATTCTAATTGTATACATTTGATTTTAGATGGCAGATGGAAGCTTGTTAAATATTTGGAAATTTTTATATGAAATTAAACTTTATGTTCTGATTCTAAGATTTAAAAGCCCAGGTAATATGTGTTTATTGAATATTTTTATTAAATTTTAAAATTCACTTATTGCAAATTTAATGAAGAAAAAGATGCATTCTATTTGTCTCTGTTTTCCCGTGGGATTTATGATTTCTTGCAAGAGTAACCAGTCTATTGTAAAATACTGTCTTGAGAATATAAATAGGATACAAAGTGGGGGTGTGGTAAGAGGGAGAGTTTCAAAAGAGGGAGAATTTGTTTTTAATGTCAGATATATGGTGACATTGTGCATAGACTTTCACATCTTGTACTGTCCAACTGCCATTGAGTCACAAATCTGGTTTTGAGTTTCCTGATGACCAAGTCAAAAAGGGAAACACCACTTAGTGACATGCTATGTACCACAATTGATATTAACTATATTGACCTTGAGCACAGAGTATCTTAATTAGGAAAAAAGCCACAACTATTAGGGCCAAAAGAGAGGGGTGTGTGTGTGTGTGTGTGTGTGTGTATTGATTTCAGGAGACCGAATGACAAAATGGATTATATTCTCAACACTCTCCCTTTAGTAAGTGTAATAGAGAATTTTGTTCTGAAATGTCTTCAGTGTCAACTTGGAGGCGGTAATGCTATGTTTGAGGAGGGCTAAGACGAATGAGGATGATCTGGGCTGCAAACTATCTGCCAAGTCGTCCACGACATGCTTCTCAGGCAAGTCGAGCTATAAAGAACTGAGGTTTTCTATGAGGGTGCCAGGCAGTGATCAGTCGGCTTTAAACATCACCTTAGAGAAAGCGTATTAGGAGACTTCTGTGAAAATGGAGAAGCCAACCCAGGTGGGGCTGCGTAGGAAGTGGCTGATGGCCGCGGTGAAGATGAAGTCCTTCCAGACCTGAGAGCCAAGTTGCAGAGGTGACATGGCATTTTGGGGCTTGGCAGTCCAAAGACTTGACATCACCTTTTACGAGTTGGGTGTCATAGTGAAATCTCTTAACTTCTCTCTTAACCCAGAGAGAGAAGTTAAGAGATTTCTTTCCTCATCTCTGCAATGATGTGGGGAAGGGGAGGCTTTTCCCTGCTCCTGATGTTTCTTTCCATGTAGGAGGCGTGGCATTCTGGACCCTGTCATTGCTTGACTTGATTCGCTCCAGGGGAGTGACTTATCTGATTGATACATTTAGGAAAAAGAGACTGTGCATGTTTGACTCACTTCTCCCCTTCTCCTTCTTGGGAGCTCTCTGGCTGCCTGCAAGAAGCAAGGGTTTTCTCCTCTCTCTCCACTGTACAGGCCATCTTGCCCAGGTCAACATGCCCTGTGCCTGGGAGGACAATTCTGCCTAGTTCTGCGGTGCTCATGCTGAGCAGTGTCCTTCCACTTGGCCTTTATTGGTGGTGAAGACTTTATTTTGGCTTCCGTCTTCCTCTCTTGTTTTAGTTATCGATCTGTTCAGATCTCAGGTAGAGAGGGGTGCTATTTATCGGCCCCCTTGAGAGACCCCAGCATGGTTGACTAATTATTATTTTTTAACATATATATATAGAGAGAGAGAGAGGAAGAGAGAACAAGTAGGGGAGGGGCAGAGAGAAAGGGAGAGATAATCGCAAGGAGGCTCCATGCTGAGCATGGCTCAATCCCATGACCCTGAGATCAGGGCTCAATCCCACGACCCTGAGGTCATGGCCTGAGCTGAAATCAAGAGTTGGACGCTTAAACAACTGAGCCATCCAGGTGTCCCAGGGTTGATTAATTTTTAATTATACCCATGTCCTATTGAGTGTGAGGTGCGAACAAGAGAATGGCACGGTGGTGGCATGGTATGCAGAGGCCGGGGTGGAGAGACACTGCTGGTTATTCCTACATGGGCTCTTTCTCCCAGATTCCTATAGTCTGGAGGTATATTGAATAGCACCAATAGCAGTACCCATCCTAAGACGATAGTCACTGACACCGCAGGAGGAGCGGTGGAGTCTTGGGGATTTTCCTACCAAATCCTTACATCCTGGTTCGAGGCGCCTGCAGACATCTGACAAGTGCTCTTCTTGAGCAGCTGTGTTTCTGGGGCGGCCTACAGTGTCTTGCTCCTCGGGGTGACCCCATCTGTCTTAGCTGCAGATGTGCTTTCTGTCTCAAGGTCCTTTCCAACACCAACGTCAAGCCAAATCCTTATCAGGCAAAAAAGTCCCATTGGCCTCAGGGTGAAAACTATGGGGTCTCTAGAAGCAGGTGCCAAATTAATAAATACCAGGAATGGCCAAGTGCGAAAGGTCCTGTTGGATGCACGTGTGGGGTACGGAGGATGGCGTAGAAGGCTCCCCTGGGCAGCTCTTGCTGTTGAAGAACACAAACACCATTTCTGGAACCGCAGTTTCCCAGTGTGGCTTCATGCGCCTTCTCCATCTGCTCCAGAAGCATTATTCCGGGCATCATGACAGGAGGCCTCCAGACGAAAAGGCAGAACAAAAAAGTGCATTTTTTATCATCTCCAAATACCTACAGCTCAGGGATATGAATGAAAAACACTTTCAGGCCCCATTGCAGGAGAAGGCAAGGAAAAACAAAACAGAACAAAACCAAAACCCAACTATTAAACCAAACACAAAAGGCACCATCTTGTTTCTTTTCTGTCCTTGTTAGCTCTTTATTTAAAAGGGAAGGAAAAAGAAATCTGGTATTTAAAGCAACCTGTTGACAGACGGTTTGCTTCTATTTGATTTGCACTTCATTTGCATCAATAAAAAGTACAGGGACCGTGTTGTGACTTAATAGTGCTATAGAAACTGTTAGAGGGGACTCGATCTTGGCTTCTTTGTCACCGGGCAATTAGATCTTGCTTTCGAGCACCAGATGTCATTGAAAACACAGCTATGGAGATTGATAGAAAATACAGATTCCTTCCCTTCAGGACATGCTGAGTCAACTGCAGACCGTAGGTAAAATTTACCAGATCCCAAAATGAAAAGGAAAGTGACTGCTAGATAATTAGTGTCTACTCAGTCAAAGACCAGGGGGGAGGGCACCAGTACCGTCTATCAGGCGGAGGAAGAACACTGCTTTCCTTCTCCCAAAGGAAGCTCGCCCCATCTTGCCGCTTTCCCGTGGAGAGGACTCAGGAACTTTGTGGAATTCACTCGACGATGCAAGAGATTCTTCCCCAGAGCCTCTGCCCCTGTTCTGGTAGGGGTTCTGGCTGGAACTGTGCTCAAGGCCAGCCCTAAGTGTAACCAGAGTAGTAAGATTTAACAGGCATTCATGGTAGGGTTGCTTTTGGCAGTATTCAGTCTGCATCTGTCCCCTGGCCTATGAGTTTCCGGTAGAGCCACATTTTCATTCTAGGGGTATTTATATTTTAACAGGGATTGAAACCTTGGCTTTTTCTGAGAGTAAGCATTCAGGAATCTCCAGGACTGTGGGTGGAGAAAGGTTCGAGGCAGGGGAGACAGGTCTACTTAGAAGCCACTGATGTCCCACATCACATAGATAACTTCCTAGCTTTCCAGGGGCCAGAAATTTATGTTGCTGATGAGAAAAGTGGCCAGATTTCAAGTTGGATTAGTAATATTTGCTAGGGTATGAATTTAGTTGCATGTAACAGAAACACAGAATGATAGTGGCTTCAACTGGGTGCACATCTTTCTCATGGAAGATTCTGGAAGAAGGTGCCCCGGTGCTTATATGGCGACCTTGCTCCTTGAGATTTTCATGCTAACTTTCTGCTTTGCCTTCCCAGGGTATGGCCCATCTCTTCTTGATCTAGGTGGCTCACCACCACATTCACAATGAAAACAATACGAGTAAGGAAGGGGAGGGGAAAGGGACACGTGCCTCCCTTTAAAGACATGACTCAAAATTGCACTCATGACTTTCACTCACGTCCCCTTGGCCGGGCCCTTCTCACACGGCCACACCTACCTACAAGGGAGGTTGGAAAATACCATCTTTATTTGTGTGACCCTGTGCCGGGGTTCTGCCTCTGTGAGAAAGAACAGACGTGGTTATTGAAGGACAGCCAAGAGCCGTGATGAGCAGGTTGGGTTGAAACTGTTGGAAAGCAAAAGTTGCTCCCTTGGGAACGCAAAAAGGGGTATTCGTGCGGAGTTGAGGGGTGAACCCAGGCGATGAGAGGTGTGGATGATCATTCTCCTGTGACTTCACTTCCGCTAGCTTGGTTTTATGTGTTTTCATGCCCCCTTCCGATCTAATGTATTCACCCCCATGTTCCCCTGTACTTCTCAGATTTGTTTTCAACTTTGGGTTAAAAAAATACAGTCACCGTCTATTCAGATGATTCAATTGAATAAATACTGAGGGAGCCAATACTGTGGACTATACGACATATGAGGTTTGGGAATATAATGCACAAGAAGTGGAATGTCTGCCCTTAAGTATCTTACAATCTACACTAGGCTTTCTCAACCATGAAACCATTGGTGTTGGGGACTGGATAATTCAGTTTTTTGGGGGGTGGTGTCTCTACCCATTAGACATCGGTAGCCACCCCCCCCCCATTCTGGCTACAGCAACAAAAAAAATGTCCCAAGGCATTGACCGATGTCCTCTGGGGATAGAAATCACCCCTAGTTAAGACCTCTTGATTTAAAGAGTGAATCAGATCACTGGATCTCAGTGTGTGGTTCCTAGGCCAGTAGCATCAGCGAAATGCCAGCATCACCTGAAACTTGTTAGTAATGCAAATTTTCAGACCCTATTCCCAAAGGAAGGACTGAGTCAGAAACTCTAGGAATGGGGCTTAGGAATCTGTGCTTTAACAAGCTCTCCAGGAGATTCTGATGATTCTGAGTCTAAGGCTTGAGGGCAACTAAGATCATTCATCAGCCTGGATTTCAGTTCAGTGTAGTACATGGTATAGGGATGGTATATACTGAATGCCATGGGAACCCAGAGAAGGGCCGCTAATCCCACCTGGGGAGGTCAGAGGAAACTTGTCAGAGTAGACAGACGTGGGATTTGCATCCGGAAGTTTTCTGGAGATGGCAAGCAGAGGAAGGAGCGGAGGAGGAAGGATAAATAGGATGGAATAAATCTACGTGGTGGCCTGAAGGAGCACAGTGCATTAGACAAGTACGAATGGTTCAGTATTGCCAGACTGTGACGTCCTAAGTCAGGAAGCCCTGGGCTTTGGGCCTGGAGGGGCAGGCGGGAACTTGGGCACAGGGTGGGGGTCCAGCATGGCGTGTTGGACAGTGGTTGTTTGTAAGCCGCTCAGCATCTGAGTCCCTTTCCAGTGTGTGGACACTGCATTTAGGCATGAGACTTGGTGGGAGGCCGAGCTCTCCCTGCATTGGAAAAGTTGAGCTTCCTGAAGCCAACAGCCCGCCGTGCCGTAGCAGGTGTGGGTGGCCATCCTAGCCCCGCCAGTCAGATGCCCCATTCCAGGCTTTGATTCCGGAATGAAGATGAAAAGACATTGAGAAGCTCAAGCCAGTGGCGCTGGAGGTGTGGAGGCAGCGTCCACTGTGACGTGTGGCACGGGCATTCTCCCCACGTGGGTCTTTAAGCATGATTTTGTCCGCGGTCCTGGCTGTCTGGGCTGCTGTGGTCCTTACCCATTTTCTGACCTGATTCTTCAGGCCTTCTGGTGAGTCTGGGAAATAGCTTTCAGTAGACTCCTTCCCTGGGTGGTGATTCGCAGATCCTCGCCAGACAGAGGCGCTTCCCCCAGAGGCTACTTGCCTGAGGGAAATGAAGCGTCTCTGCGGAAAGGGTATTTACCACTTGCCATGTACAAAGGGAAAAGAAATAATAACGCCAAGCATTACTGAGCACTTTACCTAGATTATCTCCTAACTCCCCGACCAACCCCTGAGGAGATACCGTGAGTACCATCCTTACTTTATACATGGAAAGCTGAGTTTTGAACCCAGGGATTTCTGTCTCTATGGCCTATTTCCTGGACAGTCATGCCTAAAACCCAGGCTGAGTCCAAATCTGAAATTCCCTTCAAGGCCTGTACCAGCCATCGGCTCCCCACCACAAAATGACATCCTTCCTCAACCTTGCCTTGAGTCCCTGATGATCCTTCTGCGTTTTTTGAATTTTACCCAATACCGTGTCTACTCTCTGGCCCACAGCATCAGGCATTTCTTTGCTTGTCATCCTAGAACGACTTTGTAGCTGTCTGTCTTCCTCTTCTATCTCTATCATAAGCCCCTCGAGGATTCTCATCCCGACTTTGCCACTCACTAGGAGATGGTCACAAGCCAGATACTTTGAGAATGTCAGTATGACCTCGCAGCATGGCCGTGGGCAGGGGCGGTCTTCGAGATGCTGCATTTGACAACTGCTTCACAAGGGAGCTGGCCAATCAGGACAGCCAGTGGCTGTAAGTGTCTGGGGTCCGTGTACCATGCAAACGACTGAACGTTAGCTCTGCTTGTAACAAGAGTAACAGATGAACTTCTATCTCTGTACATTGTACAGCGTGACAAACATCCCAGGCATTATTATTTTGCCTGCCATGTCTCTGTTAGCTGTCACAAAGCTTAGCGTGTTCTTCTGTGTTTGGTAGGTACTTAATACGGCTCTGAATTAATAGCTGAATGAGTGCTTTAATCACCATGGTCCGGTTCCCCCGACCTCCCCCAGGTGAGTATCAAAAGCAGTAATTCCCGATTTTGGTTGAATGATGATACCCGAGATCATCGCTTTGATGGCTTGGTAGGGAGGAGGTCATGAGCTTTTCAAACAGTTCTCCCCCCGGACTTCGCTTTGATTCACTGATTCGAACACAGAGTGATAAGGGACCGTACTGCACCTTCAGAGCGGTGGAGATGGGGGCCTTGAAATCAGACGAAAGAAGCCGATGAGGCCAGTCCAGTCCCGGCTTCCCCGGGTCACCGGGTTCAGGTGAGGCGGTTGGCACCCCGCCCTGCCGCAGGACTGGTCCGGCTCCCTCGGGGCTCTGACTGGCAATCCTCCAGCGAAGGCGGCAGCTCCCAGCATCGCCCAGTGGATCGGCCTCGATTGCCCCGGAGCCCACCCACCTGCCTGGTGCTCTGAGCCTGTTGCTGAACGTTCTTTTCGTCCTTCTGTTCCATCTTCCGTGGCTCTCACGCCGACAGCTGCAGGAACACACGGAGGCTGCTTGGCAGCTGCTAGACACAGATGCTGGGCTCTGCAGTGTACTTTCCCCTCCTCTGCTGCCTGTTTCTGAGTGTTTCTCTGGCTGCCTGGATGTCTTCGTTCCTGCGTGTGGGCGGGGTGTGCTTTGAGGTGCCGGTGGGGTGTGAAACCTTGGGGGATTGGCTCTGCTGAGCAGGCAGGATGACTGGGTCCTTGCGACTGTCTTTGCCTTTTGCACCCAAGTGTCGGTTTTTAACTGTTCTGCGGGCCTGAGAATGGTTTCAAGTCGGCCTGGAGGAAAATAACGTTGGGGTGTCTTTTTTCTCTCCACCCGTGGAGCACCTGCTTCATCCAGGTCTTATTACTTCCTGGTTGCTTTTCTGCAGGAGTCTCCTAGGTTAAGTGGCTTCTTTGCCTCCGACTTGCCCCTTTTCTTCCTTCCTGGCGTTACCTCCCATGGTTCTACCGGGGTGATGTTCCTTAACCAAATCTGACCGCATCTCTCTTTCTCTCTCTTTTAATCCTCGTAGCTGGCGAGATAAAATATGAACTTAGCGGAACTAAAAGGCCCTTCGTGACTCATCTCTGCCGTAGCCGCATCTATTTTACCCAGAACAAATCAGCTGTTTTTAAACTTGGTCTTGGCATTTGCGTTCACTAGGCCTAGGAATTCCTTCCTTCCTCTTCTTATCTGTTCCCTGGGTCCACTCTGTCTGAGCCAGAGAGATTTCTCGGGTGCTCTCTTCTAGGCGTAGCCTCTCCCTGGGCCTGATCCTTGGTGGATCAGACTGGAGACCCTTGCCAACTGAGCCATCTCCGTTTGGAGACACTCATTCAGGCAAAGCTGCTGCTGAAGCGTGCTACGTGGTACCAGATGCTGGGACCCAAGTGTGAATAGGAGAGACGGCGCCAGTCCCCAAGGAGTTTATCAACTGCTAGGCAGATGAATGAGAAAGCACACAATTACACTATGGAAGGAAATGAGCTTGATGATAGAGGCGAGTATAGGATGTTACAGGAATTAGATGCCCTCCCTTTGTGCCCCTGCACTGTTCCTGAACCTCCTTTACTAGCCCTACAACACAGTTGATCCATTGAGCAACATGGGGGTTGGGGTGCCAACCTAACAGACACAGATCTGCATACAGCTTTTGACTCTCCCCAAACTTAACCACTAACAGCCTGCTCTTGACTGGAAACCTTCCCTTACCTTAACCACCATAGACAGGTAGTTAACATAGTTTTTGTGTATGTCTTATATACTGCATTCTTGCAATAAAGTAGACTAGAGAAAAGAAATTGTTATTAAGAAAATCATAAGGAAGAGAAAATACATTTATAGGACTGTACTGTGTTTGTCCAAGAAAATCCACATTGCGAGCCTACCTGTGAAGTTCAAACCAATGTTCTCCCAGGGTCAACTGTACTTTAATTGTGTGCTTTCAGTGTGTCTTCCCAACAATCTCTGAGTTTCTTGAAGGCAGAGACTGTGCTGCTTTAAATTGTACCCCTCACGGTCACCCAATGCCCAGCACAAAGCTCAAGAAATATGTGTTGGACAGTAGCACCTGCATGCTTGTGTCTACACACGCAGATGGTTCTGCAGGAGACCCTTCGTTCAGGGCCACTGTGTGCCTGTCTGGGTCGGCAGCAGCCCCAAGGAAGTATCCTGGAATCCTTTTGGGTGGGAGGACATGGGAAAAAACACATGGGAAGTTAGAGGGCTTGTAGGTTCTGGAAATTTTCTACCTTGTTTTGGAAAATGAAGATCTTCTCTTTCTCTAGGTGCTTAGTCCTGGGAATGGAGAACTAGGGTCATTCTACTTAGGCCTCGTCTTTCCCCTTTCCCTTGAAAACCCCTCTCCTCTGCTTTACTTTTCTTCTGCTGCTGGTCAAGAAAGCATTCATTAAAGAAAATTGAATGTTGTTTACAAGCATTACTCATATACATTTAAAAGAAATTAATGTAGAAACTGACAAATGAGAAGGAAAAACAAAACCTTGAGTGATCCCACCACCCAGAGCTGCCCGATTTGTTGCTGTTGGTGTGTTGGTGCACACTTTCCCAGACTTGCCTCTACATATATGTACAGACAAGTGTTTGAATAAAGACTCTAGATCTGGGCTACCTGATGGTGAGGCCAGGCACTCTTTTAGACAATGTATAACAGCTTATGTCCTGGTCGAACCACCAAATACATTAACTAGTTTTGTTATTACAAACAGTATCATATTGTATGGCATATGGAATCTGCTTTTCTCATTTACAACATCCTTCTGTGTATTATAACATTTTTCTATGTCATGAAACCTTACATTACTCCTATAATAGCAATACAGTATTTCATTGAAGGGGTACCACACTTTATTTAATAATCTCCTTGTGATAGATATTAAGTGGTTTCTAATTTTTTTTTTTCTATTTTAAAGACCAGTCTGATGAAAATCCCTACATACATGTCTCTGGGCACTTACCTGGGTATTCCATTAAGACAGACTTAGAGTGGACTCACAGATCGGGGGATGTCTCCTAGAATTAGAGGGCATGCACGAATGCTAGCTGAAGATTAAGGTTTTCTTTTACGACAGTTTTTAATGACTACAGATGTTTTCGTCTTCTTCGAGGGCCTCTGACTGTAGGCATTGCAAGCCTGGCCCATCTGCTCTTGCCTGAATCAAACACATCCTGTACCTCTTCAGCCCAAACCCATGCTTTTTAAAAAACGTATTTGATTGGGACAAGAACCCTTGACACGAGATCTACCCTCTTAGCAAATTTTTAAGTATTCGACACGGTATTGTTAACTATAGGTTCGATGTTGTACGACACAACTCTAGGGCTTATTTCTCTTAACTGATACTTGATGCAGGCTTGTTGCAACCCTCTATTTCCCCCTCGCCCTATAATCACCGTGCCACTCTTTGATTTTATGAACTGGCCCATCTTAGAGACCTCATATACGAGAAACCATCATACAAGACGAATCATCATTTGGCCTTTGTTCACTTAGCCAATGTCTTCAAGGATCTCAAACCCATGCACGGAAGCCCCTGCCCATTCTTTTGTGACAGGGTATAGGACAGCACTCAGAGTCCTTGCTCACCTCTTTGTGTTCTAGCCCCTTCCTGGTAATTCGCTGGCCTCCTAGACCCTGGAGCCCTATTCCCCAAAACCATGGTACTTCCCTAATCTTTTCCCTGTGACCCCTCACCCCCGACCCCAGGCCCTACTTCCAGCCTGCCTGGCTCTAGGAACCGCACCTGCTGCTGGAAGCCTGACCGCCTCCTCCCCGCCCAGCTCCCCTGCCTCTCCAGGCACCCAACCCACACCCCTGCTGCCCGGACCTGCCCCGCTGAGGCCCCTGCCTGGCAGGACATGGTGCCTCTGAGGACTAAAAATAGGACTTGTACAAAAGAACGGTGGGACCCAAATAAAGTCTGAGGCAGGAAATATAATGATCCTCCGAAAATATGATTCTGCTGCTTCCACGGGAGCCCTGTTTCTGCTTCAAAGCGTGTGAACTATCTTTATTTTGCATTCAAACTATCTTTTGGGGCCAGGTTTCCTTCATAACACAGCTTATTGCAAAACGGATCTGAAGCCCTAGGGAGTTTATCTGTAGTTAGGTGTTGTTGTGTTTTTTTTTGTTTTTTTTTTTTCTTTCCAGTAACTGTGGGTCGGAGGCATTCCAGCCATTATTAACTAAAGGACTACTCTGTTTTATGATATCGAATCAGGTGGCTGTCCCACTGGGAGAACAGACTGTGTCCCTTTTTTCCCCCTCTGAACTCAGGAGATAAAGAGATAAAACTCATACGTCGTTTTATTTATTTATTTTTCTAAATCAACAGCAGAGTCCCCTGTGAGATCTTCACGTGAGCCTGTTAGGCATGCGGCCTGGGTTTAACGGGGAAACCTAAGGGCTGCCGAGTAGGACATGTCGTCCTCTCAATGGCTGTGCTTGGTCCGGTCCCTTCTCGAAGCGCCTCTTCAGACCCCTCATGTCTTGAAGTAGGATTACCTTTTATTTGTCTTGAGACTTCCTCCTTCAAACCAGGAGATGTGTCCTGGTTTTAGGGCTTTGGGACTTGTCAACAAACCTGTTTTCATTCTGCCAGCACTTTTCATGTTGGTGTAAGTTCTCATATTCCCTCAGGGGCCGCTTTTGTGGGCATCAACAAGTCTCATTCCTTTGGGCTGGGCTCCCACAAAGGTCCCTCCATCCCCATGATCCTTTGAGAGTCCATCTGAATGCCTTCTGTCCATTGGCACTTCCGAACGTACATCTGCACCTGTCTTGTCTTCCTTCACTGCAGGTGCCCGGAGGCCAGGCGGCACTTTCCTAGTGATATCTCAGCCCTGCGTCTGCCATGATGCCACGCCTTGATCGGCACTTTGAAAATGGATTTTGGGGAAGAATTTATAGTTCAGACTAAATGCAAGTTAGTCAGTTTCAATAACTCTGGCTCATCAGACCCCAGGGCTCGAGAAACTTCTAGGAGGGGGCTCCAGTTCTGTCCCAGCTTTGGTGGGAGAGTAGGAGAAAGACTTCCGAGTGAGACTTAAAAGGCTCAAGAAGGTACTCTGTTCACAGCTCTTTGATTTAAGGCATATCCTTGGTTAGAAGGAGGGCCCCGCTGATGTACTGGGTCATCACACAGGCTCTGGGGCTGGACTGCCTGGCTAGAATCACGGGCTCTGCCGTTTCCTAGAAGTGCGACTTGACCTATTTGCACCTCGGTTTTCCGGTCTGTCAAATGGGGATTCCAAGAGCGCCTACCCTAACAGAGTTGTGAAGATGAACTGAATTGATATTTCTAAAGTGTGAGAAGATGCCTGGAGAGAGCCAGTGCCCAATAAACAGACGAGCGTAGTTTCTGGGAAAGACACGGATAGATATCGCACGGAAACATACCAACATGTGAATGAATGGCTCCCCCCACCCCCCGCCCATGCAGGAGGCAGTTAGTAGACAGCAGGAGCTCCTGGTAGCTCAGAGCAGTCAAAGACAGCCCCAGGGAGGGCTTTGTCTCAGAAATAAGTAATAAAAGTAACGAAGAATTTGATCATGTACTGAGCACCTACTCCAGGCTGGACCCTGTGATCAGGGTCATTCAGTCTTACAGCAACCTGGTGAGAAAGAGGCCATTTCCTCCTGTAGATAAAAAAGCGGAGACTTGGAGAGACTGGTTCACTTGCCCAATAGCACATCGTCGGCAAGGGATCACACCCGGGGTCAAAGCTGGTGCTCTCAGCCAGGAGATCGTCTACGTTTTCATCTGGGTACCCATCAGTGTAACCGCTGATTTAACTTCCTATCTCAAGTGCGTGGCATCATCACTAAGATGCTGGAGTTCATCTTATCAGTTAGTAATTTGGCTTGTAGAAAGGGCGCTAAATTAGAAGTCAGGAGACCCAGCTTTTGGTCTAGCTCAGCCGCCTACGTACGTACCCGCTGGGACCGGCTAGTTACCTCTGCTGGGCTACGAGCATGGGAACTGATAATGCCCGCCTTGCCTATCTCAGCAACTATGATGAGCGGCAAAGGAGATGATTCACATTCAAATTCACTAAACAAGGAGTGCTCACCGTAGGCTCAATCCTATGCAACCTGCATAGGTAATGTGGGTAATACCCATATATTTCCCATGTTAAATACCCACGTTAAATGAAAAACATGGTAAATAATCATGTTTCTCATTATTGCAAGTTAACTCAAGAAACAATTAAAAGAGCAAGATAGCATTGTTCCTGTGAATTAGGAAACCACGAGCCACTTTTTCTTAAGTGGCCGATCATCCCCAAGCAGGCTAAACATTAAGGCTCCAGAGCTGGGAGACCAAGCCGTCTATTTGAGAGAGCCGACCTCACTCTCGAGACCTTCTGTGTCTTTCAGCCTGCCTCGTCCAACTATCCCATGAATAATAAGCACATTTAGAGTTGCTGCAGAGCCAGGAGGCCAGCAACGCTGGGAGGCCGACCACGAGGAGCTCTGTGAAGATGAGGTTCTCACACGGCACTGGGCACTTCTTTCCCCACGTCCGTCCGCTTGCCGTGGTGGGATGCTGGGTCCGTTCCGCGCGTCCCTAAGAAGAAAGGTATCGAGATGGAGAGGAAGGATTTGAGAGCTGAAACAACCATAAAAAATTAAATCCAGGACCTGTTCGGACTGGCCAGTGCCCATGGCGGGTGGCTTGTTAAATATAGACTCTCACCCCCGGGGAAAGTTTGCCTGTGCTTGGTTTTGCAGAGGCTCTCGTTCATTCTGCGCTCTGTCCTGGGCTAACTCTTTTCCCGTCGCCTCCGGGGAACATAGTGGTGGCACAGTAAGTCCCCTGTGGTCTTGGGGCTGACACACCGCGGCCGACTTCCCGGGGGACCTGAGGAAACGTTTCCGTTCAGCTGGCTGACCTCCGAGAACGGGAGCCGGACCTTCTTCGCTTATTCATCAACGGGCCCGTGCCCGTGTGTGCGGAAGGTACTCAGTAGGCGCTCAGGGCAGGAATGGACCCCTCAGAAAGCATCCAGGGAGTGCCAGGTTACGTGAGGTGCTGGGTTAGTCCAGGTAGAGGGTGAAGGAAAAAGACGAAATCACGCCTCTCAGGGAATTTCGGCTTTGGGCAGATGATCCCACCCCGACGTGACAGAAGTAAAGGACACATGGATTTTATTTGTGCAAACCATGAGATTTAATTTTAAAAAAGGAAATGTTATCACGAAGTGAAATGCAAGAGCCAGGGGAAATGGAGGGCGGACGGAGATTTTTTGTGCATGTCAAGGCCCCAGGAGAAGCAAATTCCTTTGGAAACAGCCCAATGAGTAGCATTTCCCATCCCTTCCTTTTTTGCAAAGGCTGGTTTTGTTGGGTTTTTAACTGAGAGCCTCAGGATGGAGGGAGAAGCTATCTTCTCAGCACAGAGTGTTCTCCCCCTTTTGCAGAGGGAAGGCAGATTTGGGAAACTGGCACTGCCCCTGGCCAAACGGCAGCCAGCAGCTGGCTCCGGCAAAGGGGAGCTTCTCGCTCCTGGCTGCTGGCGGCCTGGCCCCTCCCGTCTCCCCAGCGATGCCGCCGGGCCACTGGAAAGGCGAGAACGGGAGAGCCTGGCCGTGCAGCAGCTCCCGCCGCCCTGACCCCGCGGTTCTGGCTCTGACACCCAGGCCTGCGGCTGGGGAGCAGGGGCAGCAGACCCCGAGGCACTAGCCCGCCGCCTCGGCCTCCCTCTTCCTGCCTCAGCTGCTGGTGGGACCTGCGCCGAGCCACACCAAGGCTCCTGACACCTACGGGGCTGCAGCGGGAGGGACAGAGGCTGGTGGTGATTTCCGGGAGAGTGGCCTGGCCACACAACCGCAGGCTGATTGGGGTCGCGGGGCCCTGGATGACCCAGCTGGCCCGTGGCTGCCCCTTCCCAGCACAGACACTGCCCCGTCTCCTAGCAGACCCTATCGGTCCTCAGTTCCTCCACCCCAGGCACACATTTTCCTTTTTTCCTTTGCTCCTCCCTCCCTTCCTCCCTCCCTTCTTTCCTTCCTTTTCTCTCCTCTCACAATGTCTTTCTCGTCCTTTCTTGCTTTCCTCCTCCTTTCTTTCATTCTTCGACCCTGTATTGATGACACATTCTGTGTCACTCCTCTGCTCGGTTCCAAGGGTGCACAGATATAATAATAGTTGGCCCTGCCCCTGAGGAGCTCACAACTCAGGACATGTGTGCATGAGATGGGATAAGTCTACGACAATTAGTGACAATAGAGTGTGTTAAGTACCATAAAAGCACACAAATTACTAGGAAGGCAGAGGAAAGAGCCATTAATTTCTACCTGACCCATTTTGGGGAAAGTTAGCTGAGGTGCTGCCATTTTTCAATTTAGTCGCTCGCTCGGCTTCTTGTGTTCCAGAGAAAAGGCTTTATGTCGCTAAGTCTCGTTGGAAAAATGAAAGGTTTGCTTTTTGTTTCAGTTCCTGCTTATGACTCAGGTCCTGAGGTTTTGAATTTTTATCAAGTCCAATTTTATTTATTTATTTTTTTCTTTTATGGATAACACTTTTGCGGCTGTATCTAAGTACTTTTTGTTTAACCCAAATGTTGCGAAGATTTTCTCCATATAATTCTATAATTACATTTGCATTTATGATTCATTTTTGTTAACCTTTGTGTATGGTACGTACTGAGGTTCTTCTTTTTGTTTATTTTTAAAGATTTATTTATTTCAGAGAGAGAGAGAGAGAGAGAGCAAGCACGTGGGAGGGAAGGGCAAGGGGAGAGGGAGAGAATCTTAAGTAGACTCCTCACTGAGCACAGAGCCTGACACGGGACTCGATCTCACGACCCTGAGATCATGACCTGCACGGACACCAAGAGTCGGACCCTTAAACGACTGGGCCGCCCAGGTCCCCCCTAGAGGATTCTTTTTAGGTCCAGTATATTATTTCATGCACTCTCTCTGTCTCTCTCAAAATAAAGGCATTCCTGCCATGCAAATAGCACCCTATCTATGAACTAGAGTCATGGCTTGACTAGGCAGAAGAAAAGAAGTCTGGCAAACCAAGATTAGCATTAACTTTGCCACTGATGGCTGTGTGACTTTTGCGTTTGGGACTTTTTGATCTTGAAAAAACACAGGTGAGATTCAGTAAGGAGTGTCATAAAGATTAATGAGGGCCACGGCTGGGAAAAGAGCTGGGATTTGCCTCCTCAGTATCCAGATATTTGTGTAATTCCTTCTGTCCTGTTTTACGGTGAAAATATTTGGGGGGCGTGGAGCGCCAGTGAGGCTGTGAGAATAAGCATATTGTTAGATTTCAAGCACTTTAAGGGAAGGTCTGTCTTCTTTTGTAAAAGGGAAGGTCTTCCTGTTGCCCCCTAAGGTAGGCAGCAAAGAGATCTTCAGTGTCCCTTGTTTACTTTGTGCTGCATGAGGTCAAATACAAGAATTACCCAGGAGAGCCTTATTCCCCATTACATTCCTTTGGCTCTCCTTCACCAATAGAATTATTCTTTTACAACTTTGGAATGAAAAGCATGCAAAATGGTGTCTTCATATTGCTTAAATGCTTTCCACCCATGCCACTCATTTCTGATTTTTCATGGCCTTAAACCACCATCTGCTGGGAGGGTGGGAAGGACACTTGCAAGGTTGTCACGCCCTTCCCTCCAGTCTCAGGCCCTGGCTGCACTGGGGCCCATCACATAAAAAGCAATTTTTTTTGTGTGTGTCTTTCTCTGAATGGTTTTCAGAAACTTAGTTCCCATCCTTGGAAGTTTCCTCTTCTGTGCCATGCCCTGTTCTCCCTGCAAAGACTGCATTCCTGGGTGATGATGATGGGCAAGGAGACTTCATTCATGCCAAACACTCGGGGAAGCTCGTACCATGATAATCATTTCATGTCTTTGATTAGCCTGGCTTTCTTTTCCTTCATAAATTGTTCGAACACTTTAAGGCCAAACACTAACACTGGGGACAGCTTGTGATTAACCTCTCTCCACTCCAAGAAGTAGCCAACATCAGTGATTCTTCCTTCTAAAATAGCTTAACCAGTTTTTAATACACCAAAAAGACTTTTGCCCATAGCCCTCTGGTCATCTATTTTCCTTAATAGCCTTTTATGAGGGACCTTATCAAAAGCTTGCAAGGAAATCCAAGTAAATTATGTTCCTTGGTTCACCTTTACCTACTATTTCATTAACTTTTTCAAAAACAATATGACATAGTTTTCAACATAATTAAAGGGGTTGGGAAAAAGGGAACTTTAACTACCGTTTGACAGTTTCCATAGTCGCTTAGGGGAGCTGGGTCACTGCTCACATTCTGCCTCTGCTTAAGGACACTAATTCATTTCCCAGGCTGTCTGGCGGGGTCAGCCACTAGTTCAAGGTGGAAATGACAAGTTTTTAGGCTTTCAAGTGTGCAGCACTCAGCTCTCCAGAGAGCGCGAAGGAAGGAAACAGCAAGTTTATCCAGGTCTGGCCCAGAGAAAGAGGAAATGATGGGGAAAATCAAGACGAGGGCAGAGGGCGGTGTCTCGGTGGAGGGGAGAGCTAGACTGGGAGAGTCTCCCATATTCCCAAACAACTCTTCGTAGTTTGCATGAGAAAGAGAGGGGCTGAGACCATAGAATCTGGGAAGATTCTCTGTGTTCCTGGGGAGGTATGGAAGGCCAGAATGCAAGCATGCATAGAGGTAGGTAGAAAGAGAAGGGAAGAAGTAGATATGGAAGAACAAATCATAGCACCATTAAAAATGATGGCTATCATCATCCTAAGAATTGCAGTTGTATTTTCTGAGTGTCTCCTACGTGCGAGGCTGTGCTGGGCACGTGTGCATGCCTATCTTGTGTAAGCATCACAGGTGGGGAGGGAAGATAGCATTCCCCTGACTTATAAATGAGAAAAATAAGGCACAGAGAGTTCAAAGGACTTGAAGATCACACAGTTAATAAATTATCACATTGGGGAGGCGACCCCGTCCTTCTAATTCTGAAGCACATGGATTTTCATGATACCAGCCAGCTGATTCTGAGTCTGTCCGGGAGGAAACTTCTCCCGCAAGTCAAATATTCTGGTTAACTCGATGTTCTAAACATTCTAATTATGAATTAGCAGTTTTCATGAACTAAGTATCCTTACTCAGTCGTTAAAAAAGGGCAGCCACTATTTAATTTGTATTGATTCACAAAGGCATTGAAGGTTACAGTCCCTCCAAACAGCTTCATTTTCACCGGTCTGGGAATTTGGAAGTATTTCTTTTCAAAGGACTCTGGCTGACAGAATGCTAGTAAAATGGACTTTTAATGTAGAAAGGAATAGTAAGGAAAAGCAGAAAAGCTTTCATTTCTTTCTGGCTTACTTCTTGGTTTCCCCTGGCTCCATGCCCATTTTTCCTTATGTCCTGAGGAACTGGCCATTTTTAGTCTTTTCCACAAGTTCAGAAAGGCCACCATAGCTGTCCTACCACGTGCTTCAGGCTCCACAGGATGCGATGCCTGCGTATTACAAAGTAGTTGTCTAAGTGTCTTCTGAAGACCTGCTGCTAACCTCAGATTCTTCTGGAGGCTGGTTTTCCAAGTGATCATGGCAACTTCCTTTCTGCCTCGTGCATGCTTCTTGTGGAACGTCCAGTATCTAAGGGGACAGGCCCGTATCGGAAGGCACCTGGGCGAGCCTAAGGAGCCAAGTGCCTGAGGTCCCCACTCCTGCTGCTGATTTGTCCAGACCGTGGTCCTGAAGACCAGGAGCCTGAGAAGCTGAGGAACCAGAAAAGCAACTTGGCCTCTTCTTCAAAGAATCGAATGCACTGACTGCAGTGAATGCAATTAAATGGCAGCCAGAGAGAAAAAAAGAATTCTTTCCATCCTCACATCAAAATAGGAAAACGGAGGGAAAAAGAACAAGTCTCCTGGCTTAGGAG
>CM052893.1:25160830-25271788 GCA_028534135.1 Potos flavus
GCCCTAAAATAAGATGTCTTTATTGTCCAATAATAGACATCTTGTTGGTGACGAGAAAAGAAAAGTAATCTCTTCTCAGTTTGGTCAGTCATCAGTAAGGAGTCAATGAAACATTATAAATAATGACACATTATAATTCAGAAAGGAGAGCTGTAAGCACATCAATCTCATTTCCTGTTCCTGAGCATATAGGAACATTTTACTCCTCCTTGCTAGGTTGGGGTCATGTGACAGGGTTCTGGCCCAAAAAATTAAGACAGAAGAATATAAGCCACTTCCAGTCCTGTCCCTTAAAAACATCTTAAATAGTATCACAGCTTCACTTCCCCTCCACAGTGATCAGTTGCCACTGGTTTAAGATTCCAGCATCACAGAATGGAAAGAGGGTGTGTTTCTGAGTCACCACTTAGAAGAGAGCCTCCAAGGAGAGCTGCCGGAGTTGCACAGACAGCGGCATGAGGGAGAAATGAACTTACGTGTGAGACCGCTGAGATTGTTGTTATAGTAACAGGTATTTATGGCTGTGGTACAGAAACCGGTACCAGAAGTAGGGTGTTGACATAACCGAACCATATTCCTTGACTGTTACACTATTTTAAATATGTATCATTGGTTTAGTAGTTCAGCATCAGGCAGAAAGGCAGCTAAATCAGAAAATGGAAGATAGACATTCAGGTTATGCAGCGACACATCATTTAGTATGACTAGTGCCTGCTGTTAATTAGAAGATAGCCACGTGCACAGTTTATACCTTTAGGGGAAATGGTTAAAAACAGAATTTCAGCAGTGTTTTTAGTATCACAAGAAGGATGTGTATTACAAGAAAGAGATGACTCAGGAAATAATCATGAGTTTGCAAGCAGAAATAGAATAAGAATACAGAAATTTGGGCTATATGATTGGAAGAAATAAATTTATTTTAGACTCACACAGTAAGACATGGTACCAAGAAGGGCTTTAAGTGACAAATATCTAGTAAAAGTTCTCAATTGAATGGAATTATTTGAGACAAAAATTAAAATAAAAAAACAGTGTGTGATCTTCCCATCTATTATTTCTGAGAGCCTTAATGCCTTTAGATAATTGTATTGAGAGAAGGAAAGGCATGGAGGAGAAGAGGCAAAGAAAAAAGCTAGATTCGATAACAATGTCTAGAAAATAACTGGGTGTGGTTGCTGGCACATGGACCTGACCGGAAGCAGATATATCCTACGCCTTCTAAGTTTTTGAGGATGGCATTACCAAAGAATCCGGGGGCCTAGACCTAAAAAGTCCTTCTTTATTCAAGGCTTAACATAATTCTTGAGTCCCAACCCATTGCAGACTGAGCAGAAGTCAGGCTTTTAGTGACACTGTTCTGAAGGGTGTTCCCCCAGACTCACTTCACATGTGGCCCAGGAGAAGGACAAAGGGGGGAGTCCTTCCTGGAGCAAACTCCACACACATCCACCATGCCTGGAGGGTCCGGACTTCACCGCGCTGACCCACAAGGGTTTTAGCATGGCCGTGGGCCATAATGCTGCATGCTGTCCGTTATTTCCCTTTTCAAACGAATTATTTGTTGTTCTTTTCCTACCGTTATAAATGGGTTGTGCCGGTGGGGAAGTTGAGAAGCAGATAACTTGTCTTTTTAATATGTGGGCTACCATACCTAGAGGTACCATATCTTATGGTGTAGACGGGGCCTCACCCAAATGTTCTGGACATTGATCTGAAGGTAGTGACTGGATAGGACCTTGGCTTGTGAGGTGAGTGTGCTCTGTGTGTGAAAGGAAGAGTATAATGGATATTTGAGGTCCAGAAGGGCAGACTATGAAAAAAATCTTTCAGTGTTCACCATTTTGGGTTTTTCTTGGACGCAAGGAAGGCTACATCTCCCAGGCTGCCTTGAAGTTAGATGGGCCATGCAATCCCGAGCTTTGCCCAATGGAATCTGAGGCCACCTGGATTAAAACCTGGTATGTCTTCTTTTCTTTCATCTGAATAGCTGGAAGCAAAGGACTCCAAGATGTAAAAACCACGCGATGGAAGGAGCCCGACCTACACCAGATCTTCGTAAGTAAGTAATAGCCTTGTACAGGGTTCTAGTACTCATATTTGGAAACTGTATTTTATAGCAGCCTGCACTGATTACTTTAACTTATACACTAGAGTTGAAAGAGCTCTTTATTTCTATTGAAAGGAGTGAAATCATCCTCCTACCCCATCATCATCATCACCATCGTCATCATTGTTCAAAAAATACTTTTTGAGTATCTATAACTTGTCAAGCACCATGACGGAGACTGGAAGGCAAAAAGGAATGAAACATTGTTCCTGGTCTTGTCCATAAACTGGTGGAGAAACAGATAGATAAACAGATAATGACACCAAGAATTATATCTTAAGTGTCACACTATTAACATATGACGTAGTTCATTCTGTGTGTGTGGGGGGTTGAGGCAGGGTTGAGAGGTACAGACCTCACAGAGGAAGTTACATGTGTATCAGGTTCTAAGGGAGGAAGAGGGGTTTCCTAGGCAAATAGGGCAGGTGGAAGGCATTCTAAGTAGGAGTAACAATTAGCGTGAAGGCATGCAGATCTGCAAGTTAGGAAAATGAAACTGATTTCTACACTTGGAGATGGAAAACATAGTTATTATTCTCCTCCTCCTCCTCAAATGTATCATCCTACCATCAAAATTATTTATTAATTTCCATACAGAGTGACCACATGGATTTGATCCTGTTCTCCAGAGGATCTCAGCTCAAGGGAGTGTAGGTAGCAGATTACAAACTGACCAGAAGAGTTGCCCTATAGAATGTTCTATTATTTCTTTGCTACGTAATATGGGCCAAGTCACTTGACCTGTCTTTTTCTTACTCATACTGTTGTACCCAAGAGAGAACTCATAGTTATCCTTTCTGACTTGAGGAATTGTTATGCATATCCGGTAAATGAAATATGTGAAGCCTGGTTTGAAAAAAATATGCAAAGACCATACCATATGTGTTTATATTTTACAAAGACAGTTAATGAAGGAGGGTTGCAGAGGTATGGGCCGTGGCCTGTAGCAGTTTCTAGTGGCATCCATTAAAGAACCCATTTTACTTCTTTCTGGTGGCAGGTGACTGGTATCCTCAGACAGATCCTGCCTGTTAGTGGTGCATCTGGAGAGAGAGCCGCTCTCGGGGGATGGGGACACACGACATAGAGAGGGCCATGTGGCAGTGCAGACCAGGTGGAGATGTTTACTCAGCGTGTGTGAAGGCAGAGCAGCGAGAGCAGGAATAGGGATCAAAGTTTAAGAAGGAAATAAACATTTTAGTCAGAGGGTGACTGGTTTGGGGGGTGAGTGGGTAAGACTCTCAAAAGGAAAACAAATCACCAGACCCAAGACCCAGTCAAGACGTAGCATATTCGAGAGTAGGGACCAGTGGTTCAGAACTAAGTGAAGTCATCGGAAGACCACCTAGCACGGTAATCCCTTCTCTGTGGCAGGACAGCCATGTTTCCATTTATTTCCATTTATACGTAGACATGGAGGACCTGGCAAAGAGTTCCCAACCTCAGTCCTTACCCTGAGAGCTCCAAGCGAAATAGACACTTGGTCAGTTGCTTCCTGCCATCTGCCTTCCGCCCCATTTCTGCTTGTGGAACACACTCTACAGCTTCAGCATGTCAGGGACTCTCCATCTACCGGTGGCACTTAAGGAGGCCACGCGGCAGGCATGGGGATGCCATCGGCCCCCTTGATTGACAAGAAGTGCCTCAAATACCCTATTTTCTCCTGGTGGCCCATCGCCCAGCCGTGAAGCATGCAGTTCTCCAAAAACCCTCTTAAGCCCGTAGAGATTATTATAATCTGTAACCTTGCAAGCCCACGAGTCCCACATAGGCAGCTACTTCGTAAAGTAGTACCTCCGTGTCTTTGAGATCCTAAACCTGCCTCATTGAAGCATGAACGCTTCTAGTAATTTTTTAAATATAATTACAATAGACATTTATTTAAAGTAATACAGGGGTCCCTGGGTGGTTCAGTCAGTTAAGCATCTGCCTTCGGCTCGGGTCATTATCCCAGG
Source organism: Potos flavus (assembly GCA_028534135.1). NCBI lineage: Eukaryota > Metazoa > Chordata > Mammalia > Carnivora > Procyonidae > Potos > Potos flavus. Next base: position 25,164,893 of record CM052893.1, read on the forward strand.
GTCCTGGGACTGAGCCCCGCATTGGGCTCCCTGCTCAGTGGAGAGGGTGCTTCTCCCTCTGCCTCTCCTTCTTGCTCATGCTCTCCTATCTCTCTCAAATAAATAAATAAATAAAATTTAAAAAATCTTTTAAAGTCATAAATGTGCAGCTCAAATAGTTCTAAATTGTGCATTTCAGGTTTACAACTTCTTAGAAATATTTGAAGGCAGCTGCAACCGCAGATTTCCATTCTGTGATTATTTCTTTGCCCACTCTTCTATCTCTTTTCTTTCCTGAATAACTTCTTCCAGATATGGTTCAAGGTAGAATTTATCCTCCTCATATTTTGTCCCCTGCTCCTAAAGATCAGATCTGCTGGCTCATGGTCAGGTCCAGTGCTCTGTCAACATGAGACATCCTGGCGTCATAAAGGTTCTCAGGAAGTCTTCGTGTGGCCCCTTTCACATCACATCATCATTCTCGTACGCTGTATCATCTCACATTGACCCCAGGTTATGGAACCCTGCAGCATTGCAATAAGATTTTCAAATACCCTCCAGCCACCGGCTTGATGCCGCCACAGCAGGCCTGCTCGCCATTTGAGGCCACAGCATTGAATGCATCTAGTATTTTCAGATTGGGTAAACCATTTCATTTTTATCTACTGAGTTCTTAAAGATTGTGGCTGAGGTCTAGAGCTTTATCTTCGTAACCTAGGCCTATATGACATTACCTAACTCAAAGTCACTAGCGATGCATCTGAGAAGTTCATGCCAAACAAAACCCAGCCTAGGGACTTTGGGTGACATTGCGGCCCATCCAAGCCACCGATAAATCCTTGAAGCTTTAACCCTGCCCTTGTCCTCACCCCACTTCCCAATGCCCTCTCTTTTACTTTGCATTGGCATTAACGGTATAAAGAGCTACCTTCTCATCTGAGTAATGCTAATTCACCTCCATCCCTGGTCATTTGCTACCTATTAGAAATATCCTGACAGCCTGCCTCTCATTACCATTGCACCAGGTCCGGCTCCCAAGAATAACCTTCTAAGGAGGATGAAATGCACGCCAATGGCATCTAATACCAGGGCATTCGCATTCATATTTTTAGCAGCACATATCAGTGAGCCCAACCTTTAGTGTACTCTATGTACTTTTAATAATCTCCATAAAAGCCTGATTTCCAATCCCTAGGCTCAAGCTGACAGTGTAAATAAAATCACCCAAATCCACAGGGTAAGAGAAATGAAAATGACAAGGATTAAAATTTGGTCAAACCTCTTTCTTTTTAAAAATTCTGCTTCCCTTCCAATTGGATCACGACCCTCTGTGTGCTCAGCTTAAGACCAGACGGTATGCTTTCCCTTTTATTCCTCTCTCTGCAGCAGGCTTACAGTATTTAGTGAGAGTCTGTAAAGAATGTGTGCTGGGTGGAGAGTTAATACCATAATCCCCTCTCGTTGGGGTCAAATGCTGAATAGAGCAAAAGAATTAGAAAACATGTTACATACAATGGCAGGAAAAAATGCATCAGCACGCTGTTCTGTGAACGCCAGCATCCATCACCCGCGAGGGATGGCCGTGGGGTAACAGCGCGTGAGAGATGCGGGCGGGAATCCACTTGTGCACAGAAGTCGGACGGAGACCCGAGCACAAGCCTTCATACCCATATACTCTGGGAGGGGGTTGTCACCACTTCCAATTGCTTCTTTCCAAGTACCTGCTTGGAGTTAGTTCCTAAGTAACACATCGAGCCACTAAATTGTTTCACGGAGCTGAACCTTCAGCTATCTCTTTTCACTCTCCAGCAATGGGTGTGAATATTGTTCTCGAAATGCTGTAATACATCTGTCTCTGGAGGGTTCTCTTAACGAACAAGGAGAAATGTGAGGCACCGTGGGCAGAAAGGGTTGAGCAGCCGCCTTCCGTTGTATCTTGGGAAGGTCAACCGAACTCTCCTGGCGTAAGATTACAACCAAATAAATAACTTTGTCTGGAAGTTCTACACAGAGAAGTGTGTGTGTGTGTGTGTGTGTGTGTGTGTGTGTGTAAATGGTTTAACCAAAAAGTGACCAGTCAAATTTATTTTAAATAACACCCTTTGAAGTAGTAACTATTATAGATCAGCATTTTAAAAATTTTGTTTATTCTTACATTTACATATAGTAAAATTCTTTGGGGTATCGAGTTCTATAGTTTTGACAAATGCAGAGTTGTGGAAGCATCACCACAATCAATATACCGTATAGTTTCCATCACCCTCAACAATCCCTGTGCTGTTTCTTTGTAGTCAAACCTTTCACTCCCAACCCTACAAATCTTAAATTCTTATATAGGATTTTTACATAAGTATAGCTTGTACAATGACCAGAATGATAACCAGAAATTGTATTTTTATATAATTTATATGTAATAAAATAAGCCAAAACAACATCTGCATATTTTAACAAGGTCATACACACACACACACACACACACACACACACAGCCAATGTTCTCTGATCAAAAAAGGCTTACTTATTGCTCAATAAGTTCAGCGGCTGCAGGGAGAGTAACCTAACCCACTATTGTATCAGCGTGAACAAAAATATTTATTAAATGTATATTGAATTGATTATTAAGCCATGGGTTGAGTAATGATTTTTACTTAAACTTTTAAAAGCTCATGAAACTGTAACTAGAAATGTGACATTCAAAGCGGTGTTGTTGTACCTTAAAGACAGCCAAGAAGGAGAAGTGAGGTTTAAGGAAGGGGGAGGAAGATTGTGTGTGTGTGTGTATGTGCGTGTGTGCATGTGTGCACATGTATGTGAGATGACATCATACATTTGCTAGCTCACTAATGATAAAAATTGACTTGTTTTTGCACATAACCAATACTGTGTATGTATATGACTCAGTGATTAAAAGCTAATGGCCTTAAGGAGAAAACTATTAGAAACATTAACTAGGGTTTTGAGTTATATTTGTGGGGATAATCTTTGTTTATTTAAATCAGAAACCATGGTTTATATGAAAATACTTAGCAAAATGGGATTCTAACCAGGAAGTAAAAGACATGTTTGAGTAAACTCAGCATATCACCTTTTTCCTGCAGGGGCATACTGATGAAATTACTAAAGAAATCTTATTTCAAGCAAATAAGTCATATTGTTTAAAACAGAAATATTAATGTGTCCTTAATTTTATGCATTATCTTATCTACATTTCTAGTAGCCCAAGGTCACCCTCCCAGTCTTCTTTACTGGCTCCTCCTCTTCTAGTTGATATTCCTTTCCTCATACTTCACTCGTTTTCATGGAGAAATCATTTATACCCAGAATGAGAGTTTCTCAATCTACATCTCCAACCCAGGTTTTCCTCATGAGTTACAGACACATATTTCCAGCTTTCTACTTGATATCTCTCCCTGGATATTCCACAAGCCCAAACCTAAATTGTCCAAAATGGAACTGAATATCAGTCAAACTAAATGGTTCCTCCCCCATAGAGTTTTCCATATGCTTCCATTAGCTCTTATCTCACTTCCTGTTTCTTTCACAGGACTGAAGGCAACGAACGTGTGTCTTTTCCCTAGTGCCTGGCACAGTGCCTGGCATCTGGTAGGCATTTATAAATATTTGTGGAAGGAATGAGCGCACATGACACTCATATGCATATAAATAGGGATTTATTTCCACCCTAAACCCCAATGTTTATGAATGGTTTTTAAATGGATGAGTAGCTCTGATATACGTATAGATATAAGCATTTGTTCTCACATCAGCCACCGACTACCATATCTACATGATGTCTGGAGATCAAATAATGTCTGTTTTATGCAGCACGGAAAATAATTAGCACATTTCAGGGTCTCTTTCCTATTTTTCTCATTGCATGCAATGAGAAATGCATGCAACACAAACATTTCCTATGTTTTAGAAAGTTCCAGATACTATTTTCACTGATCGAATAATAGTGCCTCAGAAAGTTCTTCTTGCTTCCTCCAAAAGATTAGTCGGAAGCATCATGATGACCTCATGTAGAAGCTACTCCTATTCAACAGTCCGTACTCTCCACCAGTGATTCTCAAAGTGTGGTCCCCGAACCAGCAGTATCAGCAGCATGTGGGAACTTAGATGATGAAAATTCTTGGGCTCCATCCCACCTCTTCTGAATCAGAATCTCAGGCACGGAGTCCAACAATCCGTGCTTTAACAGGCTCTCCAGGCGATGTCAATGTACAAAAAAGTTTGAGAATCCCTGTCCTCCCTTTCCAGTGAAAGAATCTTCCTGAATTTTTTTCCCACCCATCTCCCCCTATTCAGTTAGGTGCCTCATAGTGTCATATTATGTTCATACTGAAAAAAGCCTTCTATGTTTGACAATGAGTCTTCAGAACAGAGCCTGGCTTCTTGTACCTAAACCGTAAATATAAATGTGGTGTAAGGCAGTAGTTTTTGTTTTTTTAACTTAGTTATAGCAACAGAAGTTTTCCTCGAAGGAAAATACAGACTCCCCGTGTGGGTGCATGCGTGTGTGTCAGATAAACAGGGATTACTGTGATTTAATGTGGTTGATGGGATGGGGTACGTCCACTGCACCAGGCTTCCTCCCACCCAACCCTTTCCTCCACGACTCCTCCAGGGAACAGAACTTGAAAACGGCAGAGGTGGTGGAAAGGGAACTAGATGAGGAGTCAGGAGCTCTGGGCTCTAGTTTATTTCTTTGGGTGATTCATTTAGCCTCTCCAAGCCACATTTGCGTTGTCCGGACATGATGGGTACTCTATAATTCCTTGTCCAATTGGAAGTTTGTTTGTTTGTTTGTTTTTTATTGTTTAGCTTGTGGTAGAAAGAGATCTGGGCTGTGTCAAAAGTTCTCCCTTCCTTGGAGACAGAGGAATAAATGTTGGCTTTGCCATGTGCTCGTCTTCTGTCTTTTCCTTCAGTATTGACTTCCAGTCATTAATGAATAAACAGGGGCAGAATGCCACAATTAGGAGTGCCAATAAAGAGAAGAAAATCTTCTACCAGAGTCACATTAACATTGAACAGATTTTCAACCTCAGCATTTGACCAGGAATGTGGGACCAGGAATGTGGGCCCATGATAAGGGCATATGTGAAGAATTCAGAGAGTATAGCAAAACATAGTTGTGTTGGCCTTTTCTGCAGACTCCCCTCCATCTTCTCTTTTGTTCCTCCTCTCTCTTCTGGTTACTTCCCCTGCTTCCTCTCTTCGTCCTCCTCTTCCTCAGAGAGCTGGCAAAGTACTGGCCCACAGTCACTCTCCCGGTATTATGTTAACCGCACTCTGTATGTTATCTTGTTACTCCGGAGGCCAAAATCCACAATGGGTAACAAAGTGTCCAGGTGCCTCCAAGTATGGCGAGTGTTACATTCACACTCCCTCTTGCAGGGATCTGTGTATTTCCATCTTCTTTCTCCCTGACCTTCCCTTGCTCCCTCCCACTTCCTTTTCTTCTTCCTTTCAGCCCCCCTGACTCTGCCTGAGGCCACTTCTGGGAGACAGCTGTAAGCTTCCCGGTGGCTCTCAGGGTGAAGGTGGGAGGTGAGCCCAGAACCGTGCTCTCTCATTGCTATAGGACAAAATGCTTGTGTCCCTCCAAAATTCCTGTGTTGAAGCCTAGTGCCCAGTGTGATGGTATTCGGAGGTGGGGCATTTGGGAAGTGATTAGTCAGGAGGGCAGAGCCCTCATGAGTGGGATTAGTGCCCTTCTCCTAGATCCCAGAGAGCGCCCTCCTCCCTTCTGCCAAGGGAAGATACAGTGAGAAGACAGCCATCTGCGAACCAGTAAGTGGGCCCTCACCAGACACCAAATCTGCCGGTGCCTTACCTTGGTCTTGGACTCCAGCCTCCAGAACTGTGAGAAACAAATTTCTGTTGGTTATAAGCCACCCAGCTTGTGGTATCGTGTCGCCAGCACAGATTAAGACACCCGTCCTGATGTAAAGTAGGGTTTGCACGTGTGTTGAAGGGAGGTGGCGGTAGGAGAGCGTTGGAGACCTGAGGGAGCAGGGTGGTCTAGCCTTATAACTCTTGAATCTTGACTCCCGCAGTCTCCTGCGACACCTCTGGAAAGAAGGTCACTCTGGCTTCTGCTCGGCCAACGGCGAGGGGCTGTTCTCTGAGATGCAGAGACCTCACTCCATCCGTCATTCCCTGGTGTGTCAGAGGTTTTGACAGAAATACCAGATGCACTTTAATTGAATTTGTGGACCAAAAATGGCTGACAGGGAAAGCATGTTGATAAAAATCTAGGTTCTAGCTTACATTTTCACATTAGACTGTACTACTTATGCACATACAATTATTTTTTAAATGAGATTTTAAAAATGGAATCTATATGTTTGTGCTTTTGTTTGCTTTTGTCGAATGGAAAACTGAAGTACTAGATTGCTTGCTTTGGACAGCTGGTAGCTTTATCCACCCTCTTTTCCTCTCTCCCCTGTATTTTTAGCTCCCCTCTCCCCCAAGCTTTAGTCTCCGTTATTTTTCTGCATGTAAACGGCTACACATCTCACCTCACCTATCTTTTGCCCTTGTTCTTCTTGTTAACCCCTCGTCTACTTCGTTTTCCTTCCCAGTCAAGCTCTTTGAGCCAAGAGTTAATACTTGGGGTCCACAGGGGGGCCCCTGCTGTCTTCCTCACAACCACCCATGAATCCCTGAGCTTCCATTACCCCCAGCCCCCACTCTGCTGAAACCGCTCTTGCTCGGGCGCCCATCTCCAATCCCCGGGCAGTGTGGCAGTCATTACGACATTTGGCCTCCCAAGAAAAACTGATTATTTCCTTCCTGAGTCTCTTCCCGCCTTCAGAGTCCACAGCCCTACCCTCTCCTGCTTTTCCTTGTAGCACATTCATTCACTCTCCCCAGCCTTTGCTGGTCCTTTAAATGCTAAGGCTCCCTGCGGTTCTGTCTTCCGCCCCCTGCTTTCCTATGCTACCTACTCATCCTGGGCCAAACCCTCCACACCCAGGATTCAGCCGTCACCTCCATGCCTACACTTTCCAGACCTTTACCTGCAGCCCAGGTCTGCCTTTCTTGGGCTCCAGATGTATTTATTTTAGAGGGTCTCTGCTTAATAGTTGGCTCAAACTTCGTTCTGTAAACAAATTAAAATTATCATCTTAACTTTTGGACTCTGCTCCTTTTCCTCGATGAAGAGCACCATCCCAGCGAGGAACTGAGGCTCATGCTAAACTTGGCTACAACCTAAGTTCCACCTTAGCTACGCCTCCTAACGCTACCTCTGATGATTTTCTCGGCTGTCTCCGCCAGCTGCTATCACTAGCACCCGGGTTTTAGTTCAGACCGTGTCCACTTTTCCTCTGGGCCAATGCCTTCTGGGCTCCCTGCCCTCAGCCACTCACACTTCCATGTCACCTTCTATCTATTTTCTAGATGATGCTTCTAAAATGGTGGTGTCTACATATAGCTATTTAATTAAATAGCATATATAGCTATTTAATTAAAATTAAGTAAAATTAAAATTCAGTTTCTGGGGCGCCTGAGGGGTACAGTCAGTTAAGTGTCCAACTCTTGGTTTTGGCTCAGGTTGCGATCTCAGGGTCCTGAGATCAAGCCCGGCATTGGGCTCCGTGCTCAGTGGGGTGTCCGCTTAAGACTCTCTCTCCCTCTCCCTCCGTTCCTGCCCCACCCAACACTCTCTCTTTCAATCTAAAAACAAATAGATCTTTAAAAAAATAGAATAAAATTTAGTTCCTCAGCCATGCTAGCCACATTTTGAGGATTTAATCATTAGCCCGAATGGCTAACGGTTACCTACGGCACAGCACAGATAGAGAGCAGTCTGTCACTGCAGAAAGTTTACTTCGATAGTGCTGTTCTAGAATGTGATGTGATCATGTTTTATCCTGGCTTGCTTCCATCGTGATTCCCCACACGCTTCAGAGGAAACTCCAAACTCATTAGCTTGGCAGGTAAGCTGCTGCCTTCAGTCCACTCTCGCTCTCGTTGCCCCCTCCACTCGAGCCTTTGCTTCCCTTGTGTCAACCCACTGCTCCCATCCCCATGCCTCTGTGCTTTTGGTTATGCTGTCTCTGCCCCTTAGAAGGGCTGCCTTTCTCTGTCCCTTTGGAACTCCCGTTTATTCTTCAAGCTCAGCTCAAGCGTCGTTCTCTCTGTGAAGCTTTTCCTTGCCTTTCTGGGCAGAGTTTAGACTCAGCTTTTTGTAACTTCCACTAGCAGCTGATATTGCTATGACACTCATCATTAAAAAGAAAAATCTATTGATCCACCGTGAAAGTCCAAATAACGCTTCCCTCCCCCAACCCCCACCCAGAAGACAACCGTGTCCTAATCTCCCAAACCTGTGAATATGTGACCTGACATGGCAAAAGGGACTTCGAAGGTGTGATTGAGTTAAGGACCTCGAGATGAGGGAGATTATCATGGATTATCTAGCTGGGCCAAGGATATAACCACAAAGGTCCTTGTAAGAGCGATGCAGGGATAGCAAAGTCCAAGATATAGAGAAAAGGATATAGGATGATGGGAGCAGAGTGTGGAGTGATGTACTTTGAAGACGGAGGAAGGCGCCACAAGCCAACAAATTAAGGTAGCCTCTGGAAGCTCTTAAGACTCAAGGAAACAGATTCTTCCCTAGAGCCTCCAGAAGGAACACAGCCCCGCTGACCTATTCTTGGATTTCTGACTTCCAGAATATAACAGAATAACTTTGTGTGGTTTTCAACCACTAAGCTGGTGGTAATTTGTTACAGCAGCAAGAGAAAACTGATATATTTACTCTCTCATCTATTCATCGAACATCTATGCCACATATCATTTCATATGGATTTACTGAACACCTGCTTTGTGCCAGACCTGGTATTATCTGCTAAGAATATGATCATGAATAAGATCCAGTTATTGTTGGGGGAGGTAGGGTGGGGCAAGGGAGAGGGCAGGAGTCCTGAAACTTGGACTTGTAAAGGGAGGCCCTCTGAAGTTGAGGCTGTTTTCTGTAGACACTGCAGAGCCATTGAAGGACTTGGCATTATTAGTTCATAACTGGATCTTTGACTGCCCTAGTGTGCAAGTGGACTCATGCTCTAGCAGGAAGATACACCAGGCTGCTTGCCATATCTAGGTGAGAAATGATGAAGGGCGGAACCGTGGTAGGGCGGTAAGGAAGGGCATCTGGTCGTACTTGGGTGGTATTTCAGAGGTAGAACTGATGGGATTTTGCAATCAATTAGATACTGTGCCTGAGAGGCAGAATCCAAGATGACTCTGCTCCAAGATGACTCTGAGAACGGGTGACTCTAAGCCCCGTGCCTGGCACACAGTGGATAAGAAACAATTGTCTTGAATTGAATTGTGTGGCAAGAAGACAATGGAGTAGATCATCACTGGGAGGGAAGGATGATGCCAATGAATCTGAACAGTGGAGGAAAATAAATAGAAGAATAAGTATGTGTGTGTGTGTGTGTGTGTGTGTGTGTGTGCAGGGTGCTGGGAAAAGGATGTGAAATGTGTGCCCTGTCAGCCTGTATGATTTTTACTGCTCAATTTAAGCTTTTGTTCTTTAAACTAGAACCGTGTTCACAGAGAGAATTTAGCAAGCTGTGTAACCGCGCTGAAGATGTCAGATTTCTCTCAATGGCAAGTTTTGCTCCTGTTTTTACTGAGATGGTTTTGGGCAGGGGAAGGAGAATTTGTAGTTTGGGTTGATTTTTGGTGCATTTGCTCTATCATTCTGGAATGAGGGCACTGTCTCTGTTTTCTTCCTCTACCCATTCCCCTTTGCTATGGGCAAGCCTCGTGTCTACACCTAGGACTGGAATGTGCTCTGGCACCGTGTGGGGTTATTTGGGCCCCCCTACCCTTGCCCAAGACCCCTTGCCATGACCACATGGTGGTGAACGTTCACTATATTGAGAGGATGCTTACGATTCCTGCTCCTCAGAGTAGCATCCTGGTTCCACCACGCTGATGGGAAGGTCTCTACAAGTATTTTGCAAAGGGCCTGAAGCCCTTGTTTCCCACCAGCCTTGCTCTGTGGCATATTGACTGTGTCCCCAAATAGTCAAGTCAACAGGGCCTTTGGTGGTTGGACAAATCTCTTCTTAGATTTGTGTTCACATAGAATATTATTCTAAGAGATATTAATTGTGACTCTGTAGACTGAAGAAAGGGGAAGATGCTTACGGTCCAATTAGTTTGGAAAATGCTGGGTTGAACAGATGTACTTAAGTCTGCGGGACTTTACAAGTACACTCTGTGAATGTCTGAGAGTAGGTAAAGATTCTCCTAAACTTATTTGACTCCAGAGCACTATAAACATGATGTGGCAAAGTGTTCCACACAACAGTTTGGAAAAGGTTGTCCTACTGAAACTGTGGATGTCCAAGATGTTCTCGTATGCCAGCCATACTTGGCGGGAGGCCACAGTGATGACATTCAGCCATTATCCATCGTCACAAAGCCTCCGGTGGGCATGAATCACTAAAGATAGACTGAAATGGTAATTGGACCGATCTTTTTGTTCTGACACTTTTAGTTTGGATTTGAACTCACTTGGCTGATGAGCCAGGATGTAGTTATAATTCAAAGCCACTAATATCATCATTCCATATCTTTTTAAAAAAAAAAAGATTTACTTATTTATTTGAGAGAGAGAGCACGGGGAAGGGCAGAGAGAGAGAGAGAGAATCCTCAAGCAGACTCCCCACTGAGCATAGGGTCTGATGTGGGGCTCGATCCCAGGACCCTGAGTTCATGGCCTGAGCCGAAACGAAGAGTCAGCTTCTTAACCTACTGAGCCACCCAGGCACCCCTCATCATTTCAGATCTTATCACACTTACCATTTCCTTCCCCCACCCCTCAAAGCTCTTCTTATTAATAAAGCAACCTATGCTGGTTTCCTTAAAAATTGTTTTAAAAACATTTTGCAGGGCGCCTGAGTGGCTCAGTTGGTTAAGTGTCTGCCTTCGGCTCAGATCATGATCCCAGGGTCCTGGGATTGAGCCCCTATTCGGGCTTCCTATTCAGTGGGGAGTCTGCTTCTCCCTCTTCCTCTGCCCTTCACCCCGCTCCTGCTTTCTTTCTCCCTCAGGTGCTCTCTCTCTCAAATAAACAAATAAAATCTTTAAAAAAATACTTTGAAAACACTAGGTAACTTTCTTTGGATATTACGGCGTAATACAACAGTATCTTGTTATTTATGTTTTGTTTTTCTTAATCCCATGTGACTACAAATGCACCGTATTTTGCAGTTTTCAAGGATTTTTATCATCTAGAATTTCATTTGATCCTTTAAGCAACTTTATAGGGAGGAAACTATGAAATCACATTGTCTTAAACTGTTTGGGCTGCTATAAGAAAATGCCACAGAATGGATGACTTCTGAACAGCAGAAATGTATTGCTCACAGTTCTGGAAGCTAGAAGATCGGGGTGCCGACACGGTGAGGGTTCTGGTGAGAGCCCTCTTCCAGATTGGAGACGGCTGACTTCCTGCTTTGTCCTCACACAGTGGATTAGGTTAGGGAGTCTCTGAAGTCTCCTTTATAGGAGCACTAATCCCACTTATGAGAGTTCTACCCTCCTGATCTAATCCCCTCCCAGAGCCCCCATCACAGTGGGCATGAGGTTTCGACCTATGACATTTGGGGGGACCCAAACATTCAGCCTACGGCACCCATTTTATATAGAAAAAGTGTGGCAAATACCATATTTGGACACCTAGCTCCTGCCAGGGATTGAGCTAAGTATCTCATGTATATGAGCTCATTTCAAGCTCTTACCAGTTCTCCATATTAGGACACGTTACGCTCATGTTAGAAATGAAGAACTTGAGGCTAAGAGAGTGAAGAACTTCTCCAAGGTCATGGAACTTATACAAGGAGGGCTGGTGTTGAAACATGTTTGTTTAGCCCCCAGATCCACTCTCCTTCCACGATGACATCCAGAAAGACGAGGCTGAGGCCAAGGGTGGTGAAAGATGGCCCAAGTTGACGCAGGGAGTTTGGGAAAGTGCTAATTCACTTGACTTTTAGTCCAAGGGCTTCTCTTCTACATATTTTTGCCAGGTCACTGGAGGGCATTTTCAAGAATAAGTAATGACCTGTGAAATGTCGCTGACAGCGGCAACAATAACAACCCAAAGAGAGCCATAAGGAGGAGGAAAAATCTCCCGCCCGCCCCTCCGTAGCCTCAGAGTCGCAAAGTAGAAGTGAACTTGCATTTCTGAGAAAAATGCCACCCCAACTTTGTTCTCTTTTGTCACACAGGTGAGGGGCTGGGACAGCTGAAAGAGGGAGGTTTGGCTCTCCTCGCCTCTTCTTGTCAGGACCAAAAAGAAAATAGAGCAAATTCTACCCCCTCCCCCGCAGGTCTCCCTCTAGGGTCACCCACTGTTTCCATTAATCAGATGCACGAGATTCCATCACTGTTCGTGGGGCTCTCCTGGGGGCGAGTCCCTGTGCTGGGGCTGTGGGGGCCGCAGCGGAGGGGAGTGGGGCATGTTTTCTCAGAGCCTGCAGTCTGAATGGAGAGGCTGACTGTGAAAAGCAGGACTGGGAAAGCAGGAGGTGAGGCACTTAGGGGGATGAAGAGGGAGTCTTGGGCGTTTAGCGCACATGAAGTTCACGGTCATCGCTCGGAACAATTGCTTAGGGCGTCCTGCTTGCATTTACCGTGTCCTCTGTTCGTTGGGGGCCTTGACCGCGTAGCCCCTAAAACACAACCACCGTGGGGCACATTTTGGTTGCCACTTTCCCAACCCTACAGCCCTTTGAAAGCTGTCCTTGAAACCAGGCGGGAACACAAAGGTAGTTAGGTTTCTATACCCTGGTTTCACCCTGAGAGCCCCTCGACCCGCACCCCACAGGAGAGTGAGTCCTGAAGCCAGAGAGGGTGGCCTGGTGTGCAAGGTGTTGCTGAGTTCCCGTCCTCCCCCCCGGGGGCTCGGGGCTCGGAGCCTCTGTTTCGCGACTGCCCCTTTCCCCCTAACACGGTGGCTGGCAGGGTCTGAGCTTGGGCCCTGTGCAGGGTCACTGCTGGTGGGAATCCTGCGGGAAACCCTTCTGCGTCGGTCCTTGTTCACTCATTCAGGCTCTGCGGGCTGGGCAGAAATGGAGTGGTCCAAAGGCGAAGTCTACTGGGAGGAGCAAAGGCCAGCAGGAGCCAACAGAGCAGAATCTATCTCCACCATTTTGGATTATTTTATTATTCGTGTATCCACGTCTTTGCAATTAAATGAGGATCTGTAGGTCAGGACTGACTTGGGCGATTAACAAAAACTTTGAGGATAACGAAGGAAATACGGAAAAGGGTTCAGGCTTCTCAAAGAAGAAAAGGCACTTTATAAACCAAGGCAGTTACAGTCTCTTGGGTGAAAAATTCCAGTGGGCTCACTCACATTGGCCACACTTACGTGAGCCAGTGCCCAGCGATTTCCCCTCTTGCACATTTAGGCTTCCAGATCATTAGGCTGAGAGAAGCAAAAGTGCTTCCCTGGAGGAAACCCAGAGTCACTGCTCCACTATTCTCCCAGCCTCGCCACGGATTCAGGAAATCTCGGAGAATCTCTGGAAGGGACTTCAAAAATCATTTAGTCCAGCTGCCAGTGTATTCCCTCGATAAGCAGACAAGTGGGAATACAAAGTAAAAGTGCAGTTAATTCTCAGTTATTTGGATATAGATTGTCCACAGGCATAGAGTGCGAAATTTTGTCTTTGGAGATAGCGATCGGGTATCTTCTTCTCTGTTCCTTCTCCAAGCTAAACAATCACAGATCATGTTAGTGGTCCTTCGAGGACTGATTTCAGACTTTGGAAATCACATAAATGGAAGCCATCTTCGTCTAACTAGGTTGACGCTGCCTTCATTTTCAGTCCAGAAACTTTTGGCTATTCCCCATTCAGAAGGGACTGACTGCATTCGAAATGGGATGACAGAGGAATTACTCTCACTGAGATTACCCTTCAGCTCCATCCCAGAACCGAGACTCTGCTAACTGCTATTGCCATAATGACTAGCAATCACGGCACAATCACGGAAATGAATTAAATTATTAATTTCAATAGCACCCCATGGTGCATTTATAAATTCCACCATCTGGGGAACATAAATATGGAGGTCCACATTCTAAACTTGGAGGCATGGTGCTCAGTGCCAAGGGCTGTATCTTTGAAGGCAGTAAAGATTTTTCAAGATACTATATGTGGAGCGGCAAGCTGTGCATTTGAGAGAAGGCTCTGTCCCTGGGTCTCTATTAGCTTTACCATTTATTTAAGGCTCTCTTCTCTCTTAATTTTTAACCAGTTCTTATCTTACAGACCTGGCGCGTCAAAATCCACAGGATGGGAAATAAAAGAAACCTCAGACTTGAACTATTGAGTCCCTCGCCCCCTTTTCTCTTCATTGAATTTCCTTTTGTCCTCCCCCAAAGTCTCTTATTGACGAGATTCAAATTTCAAATATGTAAATCTCTGTGTTAATAAGTTCTTCGTACGGAGACAGCTATTCTTGGGTTTTGAATGTTTTCAAAATCCATTTAAAGCTTTAAGATAATTGTTTCTGAAGCATGGGGGATGGAGGTCCGGGAGTGGTGTATAACCTACTCTAATAAAAGAGATTTCACTTTCCTTCCTTATGTGGAACCATTTGACCAGATGTTGGGGTTCAGCAAGCCTTCCCTGGTTGCCATCTGTGACATCCCCAAAGGCCAGCGAGAGGGGCACTTCTGAAGAGCATATGTAAATGACTTCCACGGAGCCCTACAGGGGCACAGTAGGCCATCTCCTTCCTACTATGGATTACCAACTCAGAGCCAAGAAACAGCCCGGACCTCGGTCTCTCTGCCACAGTTTCCTAATATCCACAACTTGGATTTCTAATCGATGAGTTCGCTTAAGAAACAGAAGAAGAATGCATGCATCCTTCTATGGGATAAACAATTCTATGATATCGGTGGTGGTGTGCTGCTCTTAATGTTTTAGCGCTCTGCATATCCGAGGCTTTGAAACAGTTTGGGAATCTTGAACTAGGGGATGATGAAAAGGACTGTTGAACAGCAGAGCTGTTCTTTTCGATGCTTCTTCCCAGGCACATCGACCCAGACATAGCTCAGTCCGTTCTGTAAATTAAGGTAGGCCTGCAGGCCAGTGATTTCCAGTTGAGATTGAGGGTCTGCTCTCAAGGTCTCCCCTTGACCCCATGCTGCCCCCACCAGTGCTGATGTTCACTGGCTTCGGTATGTGAGCATAAGTGAAAGTATTTGGGGATGGGATGCTTTCGCAACTGTCTTGCAGGTGGGTTCCCTTGAATTCCCTGTGGCGTCAAACATCAGGGTAGCTTGGGATACGGTGATCTGAAGCTTTGGAAATAGGTGGTTTGTGCCTAATTCGATTTTCATTTCTTCGTTGTTTTAGATGCTGTTCTCATAATATAGCCAGATTAGCTTATTATTAGCCATTTACAACAAGAGAATAAACGGAAGGAGCGATCATGGGGGATTTGCAAAAAACTGCTGATCTTCATGGCAAGGTCCTAGCCAATAGCTTCCCTTTCTGTCCCTGGATTGTAGACATTAACGTTCATCAAATTTGAAGAGCTGGCTCTCTAGGGACAGCCATGGCCTGAGTTTACTAATGACAATGAAGGATTTCTGCAGTTGAGCCCCAAGATGCCCCACCCCTGTAGGAGTTAGTAGACTGGGATAATTACAGCCTAAGTAGCGATGATAAGGAGGAAATGTAGTGTAGTTGGAGTTAGTGGCCTGAGAAAACTGACGTTTCCAGCTTCAGGAGCATCTGCTTGCTGTCATCCAGGGGGAAGGATCGAAGCGAAGAGAACTTCCCCTGATCTGTATGAGTTCAGTAGATGGGAAAAACTATGCAAAGTTATCATTAAAAAAAACCCAACAACCCAGGACATAATAAACACCAGGACTCCAGGATCTTGCTCCCTGCTCCCAGCAGTGGGGAAATAAGCAGTTAGCATTGTCTTTGAGGTGAAAATCTTGAACGGTCCTGCTCTGCTATCGGCCAGTGCGGGCGAGCCTGGAGGGGCCAGTGTGACTTTGCTTTGGAGCCCGAGTTTGCTTCTGACTCACACATCAGAGGAAACCTCTCTCACGCAGCATGGAGAAGCTCACTGTCTTAAGGGGAGCCGGTTACAGCTGTTGGTAGCTGCAGCTTTTCTTTTCTCTCTGGGTGTCAGAGGAGTTCACCCTAAACTACCAGCAGCTTTACACTCATGAGCTGACCTCCTCCGAGACCCAGGTTGAATGGCCTGCCCACGGCCATGATGGAGGGCCCGTGGAGACGGCAGGCCCGGCGAGCATGGCATCCTGCCACACAATGCCTCTCCCCTACAGTCTCCTTGACTCTTGCTACCTGGGTAGACACACCATCTGACACTGCCCTGCGTGAATAAAGGAAAAGAAGAAACCAGCATTTCTTTCTGAGATGAAAGCATATGGTGCTATGAAGGTGGGGAGGCAGGGAGAAGGAGGCTTGGGAAGATTCAAAAGTATGTTGGTTATACCTGTAAGGACAAGTCGTGTAAGAGAGAAGAAAAATGTTTTCTCGCTTCTCAGGCAATGTCTCCACAGCCCTTCACCCCAGGAAGGGAGAATGCCTGCCTGAGTGAGGACCAGCTCTAAATGGACTGGCACTTCTTGTTCAAGGGTAATTGCTTACCCAGGGGACAACTTCCGGGTGAATTTTTCTTTCTAGTAAGATTTGGTGGCCAGTTTAATTGGTCGCTCGAGCTACGGGATAGAGAAGCTATATAGCTCTATGAAGAATTCTTTAGGGAAATCTAAACAAAATTCAGAAAATTCAGACGTTGATCCCTTCTACGATGGCCGCTAGAAGGGAAGAGGAAATTGACAGACATCAAAACAAGATCTTTGTAGGACTCACCTGGCTTCGCATGCCATTTTTCTCCACAGATGCTTCCTGAACTTTTCAAAATATCAGATTTCTGATTTTTTTCAGATTATCAGATGATAATTTCATGAATTATCAGATTTCGCTTCTTGCTTCTTTAGGGAGCCATTCCGCAGAGGTCTGGAAGAGGTAGCCTACATCTGCATAGGAGGGGCGGGGGAGGGAACTCTGGTTGCCCCAGGCCCTTCCCTCCCTGCCGGCTAAGAGCAGTATCCCCTGGCGTACTTGTAACCCTTTCATGGCACCTGGCTGTGTTGTGACGCAACTTTGAGGAAGTGCTGCTCTTCTCTATTTGGAGGCTCTGAGAAAGGAGAGTGACCCTCCTTTACTCATACCTCCGAATGTCCAACTGCAAGCTTGTCCTCCATTCTCCAACGTTAGGCCTGCCTCCAAAGCTCCCAAGAAACTAATCACTGGAGCCTTCTACTTTAGGGAAATTGAGTTACACATGGATTTCTTCGAGACTTGCGTGAGTGATTCTATGTGGTCGGTATAGGATATTACTGGATATCATTGGACATGACTGGGAATCATTGGATAATCTATGTGATTATCATATGAATAGGTCAAGCCCACCCACACCTCGAGACCATCTCTGGCCCCAAGCAGGGGGTGTTGGGGCTAATCTGCTTCTGAGGAAGGATGGCCCGGTAGGAAGCTGCCCACAACCAGGTCTAGATCCCATCCTCTCGTTGTCCGTGTGTTTTGTGTTTGCTTGCATCTCTGATGCTTACTCCCTGACTCTTTCAGGTGGAGTTCTCTAGGGAACAGACTCTCAGGCAGAGAGTTGTGTGTATGTGGCTCACTGGGGAGTAGTCTCAGAAACAACATCCTGTAAGGGACCAAAGGAAGCAGGATTGGGTAGAGGGGCAAGGGATACAGTTATAACAGGGGCTTCGCAGTGAGCTCTAGGGCTGGGATGGCCTTTCAGAGTTGTCCCAGATTGAGGCACGTGGACCAGGAATTTCGTGCTTCCTGATCCTGAGTGAGCTAAAGGAGTTCAGCAGAAGCCAGTCAGCATGCCGGCTCTTGGCAGCAGATGGGGGCTGCCGGGGAAGGGTCGCATATTCAGTGGGGTACCTCCCCTCCGTTGAGGGAAATTCGCAGAGAAGAACTCAGCTGTGAACTCTCAGGAACCACCTCACAATTGCTGGCAGAATAAATGTCTTGGTTCTTTAAGAGTGGGGGGAGCCATGTGTGTGTGTGGGGGGGAGAGGAGGCTAGTGGTACTGTGTGTGTGTGTGTGTGTGTGTGTGTGTGTGTGTCTTGGTGGCACATCACGGCAGACACTAGAGCCACCCCTGAGCCACTCAGCCACTTCATTTGTCCGGTAAATTTGCCCAGTCTGGGAATAGCTTCTCCAGGATTTTGGATGGCCTCTTTGAGAAAATTCATTCATTCATTTATTCATTCATTCATTCATTCATTCATTTAAAGATTTTATTTATTTATTTATTTGTTAGGGAGAGAATGCATGAGCAGGGGGAGCAGCAAGCAGAGGGAGAAGCAGGCTCCCCGCTAAGCAAAGAGCGCAATGCTGGACTGGATCCCAGGACTCGGAGATCATGAACTGAGCTGAAGGCAGATGCTTAACTGACTGAGCCACCCAGGCGTTCCGACTCTTTGAGACAATTTACAAGATTAAGAGGAATGGGACAAAGTAGTTTCCACTATTATAGCTGGTCTTCAGGCCATAACTGGCACTCGTGATCTTTGTCCTCTATTACTGATTTCCTATTTTCCCTTAACATCTGCACCTCTGCCCTCAGTTGGCACCTAAGTCTGGGTGGCTTACCTGACAGAATGACCTAGATTCTCATTCCTGAGGGATGTGAGCCCCTAGCACCATGTCCTCATCAGACCATGATTTGCCGGCCTTACCTATTTGCCATCAAAATTAGGCAGCAGAGTACCAGAAAAGTTCTCCAGTGGATCAACTGTGAGCCAGATGTATTTTTTTTCCTGCCCTATTATAAGAGTCCTACCTCCCCCTCATGATCAAGGTCAATTATCCCTACCTGTATAGTGACTCCTTTTCTTGCCTGCTTGTCTCTAGGCACAAGGATCCTGAAGTGACCAAGCGGCAGCTATAGCCTTAAGCCTTAAGGATATTTTTATTGTGTCCTTAATAAAAACACCCCCACTCTGGGAACCAGGACCTCTAGACCCATAGAGCCTAAAGTTCTAGGGATGGAAAACTCGGATTTCTCAAATGGGCCCCCAGGAGAGATGGTGAGCAGGGCTGTTCCTACTTCCATTTCTTGGTCCCCATTTCCATGAACTCTCCCTATCAGGGCCCAGCACCCTATACATTGATTTAGGATGTCTATCTCATCCTGAAGGATGGTGTCCCATTCTTGCACGTATCATCGTCAAGGGAGCACTTCCGCCGTGCCCTCAGAAAACCATGCCATTGCTTTTCAGGTCTACAGATTCTGTGTGTTGTGATATTTCATAGGAGCATTGAATTCTTTGGTTGTATACCTACTGCCACACTTCCTTTTCTGTAGAGTGGGTCCTTAGTCAGAGGTGACAGTAAGTGGAATATTAAAAAGGTAGTAAGTGACATAATAAGTAACATGTTAAGTGAATGTCAGTAGATTAAACATCTGTGGTCAAGCTGGCCAAAGCCTTGCAAGCAATACATCTGTTGGTCAAGAAGAATTGCCACCCCATCCAGAGTGAAAGGGATCCATTTTGATCAATTTACCACCAAGTGGATGGTTTGTCTTCATGAAGGATAATTCCGTGTAAGGGGTTCAACACTGGTCTTTGTGAATATTGAGTTGGACATTTGGTAGTGACAAGTAAGCTGGCTTCGGTGAGTGGGAGCCCATACTTTAAGGTCTATGCATATCTTCTATTCCTGTCACAGTGGCTGTCCCATTCATGAACCCATCACGCCAGGATTAGGGTGACAAATGATGGTGGATGGCTGACATTGACTGGCCTAGTTGTTATGTTTAGCTGATTTTTTGGCTGGCTGTTTATTCCATGGTGGTTACTCTCTGATGGGCATTAACATACTATAAAAAATTTTCATATTTCATGCCCACTACTATAGATTCATCTTTCTCTATTTTCTTCTCTCTAATCTTCTCAACTTCTTCATTCTAGGTCCTTATCTAGCCAAGCCATTCACCACTATTCATGAGTCTAGGTATATTCTAACCTCAGATGACTTTTCTTTTCATATCTAATTTATGATAACATATACCACCTAAAGCTTTGCTTCTTGGAAGGATTTCTCCTTATTGATGAAGGCCACCAGTTAATGGAGCTGTATAGTTCATCAGGAGTACTTTTTCAGCTTGCATGTACATACGGAGCCATCCATAAACCGAGTTTGGCTTTTTCTCACCTCCATCAGGTGGCCTTAATGCGCCTCCCATGTGGTCATAGATGTGAGCCGAATGCAAATGCAACAGTAGTGGATCACATGGGTTTCTAGGCCACTTGCTTTAGCAGTTCGTACCGTCTGACTCTGCTCATGTGTGATTCTGGGTGTCCTACTTCCATCTTACTATCCATGGCTTTTGTACCTGATTGAACTTTTATGACTTGTGAGTCTATTAAAACCCTCATGATGAGTAGCTCTGGCTGCATGGCCACATGATGTCTTCTGGTCAGTGCTCCTTCTCTCCCAGGGCCCAATAGCATGCAAGGAACTCTTTTTTGAATGGTGTTTAGTTCTTTGGTATAGATGGCATACCCTTGCTTCAGAAACTCGGGGTTCTACATTTTGAGTCTTCTTCTAGGGTTCGCCATATACTCTGCACAACATCTTTTGATACCATAAGATCCCACAGGTCATATAGAACAAGTGGCACGCTGCTTGTGCCTCAGTCCGAACCTGCTGCACGGTCCTCTCCTTCTCTATGCCCCACTCAGAGCTGAGTGAATTATGCTGTGTCCTTCTCATTTCTACATCAGCAAGTTTCAACCACTCTGTTTGCCAAGCTTTGCTACATTTTGGATGACCCACCTGCCTCAAATTATTACTGATCAACACCCCCAGTCTCTCATCGGCTGGCTTCGTGCCATCTAACATGCCTCTCTCCCCTTACTTCAAGGCTTTTGCTTATTGTGTTTCTCTTATCAGACTTACCCTTTCTTTAGCTTTATCCAGTTTCTGACCATTGTTCATGAAACTCTACCTTCACTATGAAGACTTGACTTTTTCTGGCAAGTCACGTCTCTCGTCTCTGCAACCCGAGGTTATCTCGAGGCACATCAACACAAGTTGACACTTAACACACCTGTTACTGCATGATGCTTGCCCCGTGCTTCATGTCATTAACTGTTTTTACCCCAAAATTAAGAGCTCTTAAGGAAGGGATCCAAATCTTCGTACATTTTTGGTAGGCACACAGCTAGTTCTGTTGGTGAATACTAGCCAATGGAGCTATTCTCTCCTCATCCCTTAGCCCAAACCATCCAGGCTAGTAGCGCCACCCAACATACACCCTGAGGGCTGAGGATACACTGGAGTATCTTCTTACACTGAGATAAGATAAGGTGGAGGCAGAAGATTCCTAAAACCACATTAATGCTGATGTTATGGAGATCTGGAGCATGCTAGGGTTGAGGGGAAATGGAGGCATGAACCCAGTTTCATTGTCCAGGCCAGTATCATAGAGAGTGCCTTAGTGAACACTCAGGTTCCCAGGACTCTTGCCAAGACTTCAGATACCTGATCCCCACTGTCTGAGAGGCTGAGATGCTGAGATGCTGAAACACTTTCTTTTCTGGTAAGGCAGTTAGGATAGACCATGGAAAGAAGCAACCCCAAACTCTCCATGGTTAAAATAACAAAGGTTGATTTCCTGCTTACCCTGTCCTCAAGAGGTGGTGGCCTAGGGTCAGGAGCAGCTCTGCTCTACGTCGACATCACTCAAGATCCCAGGCTGATGAGACGCCATCATTCCTGGAGCTAACTTCTCATTTGGAGGCTCAGGTTTGCCTCTGAGTTTGTCACTGTGAAGTCTAGAGAATTGAATATAAGCAATCAAATGTTTTGGACTCTTCTGATCACATTCATTGGCCCGAATGACTCATGTGGGCATACTTCAAAGGGTAGGACTCTGTAATCTCCTTATACCTGGAAGTAGAGGAGAATGGAACGTTGGAACACTAGCAATGTGTATCGAATCGAGTCCGAATCAACTCGTACACTGGACTCTGCTATGGCTGTGAATTGTATATATGTACTTGGTGGAAGGCTGGGGACACGTCATTGTTGCCTCATACTGGGAAGAGTAGAATAGAGGGGAAGGACACGTTAGCTGCATAAAATCCACAGGGTTAAAAATCCTCTGTAAAGTAAAATATATTCTGAAATATAGGCACAGTTTGTTGTCAGGAACCATGATTCACCTTTGGATGGGCCAGCTCTACTTCTGGGCATGCATCTTCTCATTCATTCCTCTTAGTGTACAAGGACAATATAAACTAAACCCAGCCATCAAAATTGGCTGTTATTCTCCAGAGGAGAAGATGTTTCTAGAATGAACTGTATATGCTCTATCTCTACTTGTTCTCATTGTGTAAATCATATCATATGTGAGCTAAGTGGCCCTGCCTAGGGTGGTGGCCCATGGCTAGTGATAAGCCCCGTGACTGGTCTGGGAACTGAGCCATCTTCTGTGGTTTTATTAGCACCATGCACTGACTAACCGACATATTCATTGTATCCTGAGAACTTACTGAAATCACTTCAGCTTTCAAAAAAAAATGTGTATATATATATATATATATATATATATGTGTGTGTGTGTGTGTGTGTGTGTGTGTGTGTGTGTGTATAATTAATTGGATGTAATTCGACTACTTAAAAAAAATCTTTAAAAAGTATATATATACACACAGACTCATGCGCACAGAGGCTCCTACAGAAATTTGCTGTCCTTCAGAACAGGGAAGTTGTACTTCACAGTTTAAGAACCACTTTGAAGAACCTCTATACTACCGGAGAGTCACTAGAGTCATTTCAGTTGTAAGATCCAGTGTGGAAATATCTCTGCCATAGGCCCCTCAGCAGACACTCGAATGAAGCGTTCTGTGGGTAGGCAGAGCCTCCAGCGTCAGGACTAACAGTGTGGAAGGGTTTCACAGGGGAGTCTGGGGATGGGCGATCACAACTGCAGAAGATGCAAGTTGGATCTGACCTGAGAGTCTCTATGAGAAGCACCCTCCAGCACATTCTAGCAGATCCGTCCCAGGATGATGCTCCCAAAGCCTGCATCACCTTCCATCCTGGAAACCGCCCTGAGAGCAATTCTTGCTGGACACAGCCATGCGAGGAAGGAAGATTCTTAGAAATCGCTTAGGGATGTTCATACTGTGTTTTTTGACTGGGGAAGCAGTCTCTCCTTAACGACCAGCAGTCGTGGGCTTTTCTTGGCTCCAGGTGAAGAGGTGACTTCCGTCTTTGATTCAGTGTTCATAATTGGGCTGTCTGTTAGCAGAGCTGGTAAGAAAACAATGCTAATGAGGTCAAGGGTTCAGTGCCCACGTGGGTCAGTTAGCTTTCCTTTGTTCTTTGACCAAAAGTCTGCACAGGCTTACCTCGCTTTGTTGAGATTCACTTCATCACACCTCACAGATACTGTCGGGGTTCTTTGGGATTTTTTGTTTTTGTTTTTGTTTTTGTTTTACAAATTGAAGCTTCCAGACTTCAGTGGAGGAAGTGACTACAGACGTGGTGGAAATAGCAAGAGAACTAGGAGTCTGCAGATGGGACTGATTTGGGCCAATCTCATGGTCAAACTTGAATGGATGAGAAGTTGCTTCTTATGGATGACCAAATAAGGAGTTTCTTGAGCTGGAACCTACTGCTGGTAAAGATTCTGTAAAGATTGTTGAAGTGACAACAAAGGAGTTAGACTATCATATAAACTTAGTTGATCAAGCAGCAGTGGAAGGGTTGGAGAGAACTAAGTCCAATTTTGAAAGAAGTTCTACTGTGGGTAAAACGCTATCAAACAGCATTACATGCTGCAGAGAAATCATTCATGAGCAAAAGAGTCAATGGATGCAGCAAACTTCTTTGTGGTCTTATTTTAAAGAAATGGCCACAGCCGCCCCAGCCTTCGGCAGCCACCACACTGATCATTCAGCAGCCGTCGAGGCAAGACCTCAAGGCAAGACCATCCACCTGCAAAAAGAATTATGACTTACTGAAAGCTTGGATGATGGTTACATTTTTTTTCTTAACAATACGGTATTTTTTAATTAAGGTACACTTTTTTTTTTTAAGATATGATGCTATTGTACACATACTAGACTACAGGATAGTGTAAACATAACTTTTATATGCACTGGGAAACCAGGAAAGTCATTTGACCTGCTTTACTGTGTTATTTGCATTATTGAGATGGTGTGGAACTATTCTGCAGTATCTCTGAGGTTTGCCCAAGCCTCTGTGTCCAGCGACTATGAAGACAATAGTGATGGGGAGAGAGTAAGGGAAGGTAGATCACTCTTTAATCTTAGACTTCCTGCAATGAAGAACAACTCCAAGTTCATGTCCTTTTGCAGCAAAGTCACCTTCAGGATTGGAGGACTGCCCTTTAAGAAACAGTAAGGAGAATGAAAGGTATAGTTCCCCGGTGTTGTTATGGTGTCTGAAGCTACAGGATCAATGCTTACAGCTAGAGCAGCAGCTTGGTCATTTATGTCAATGAAATGAAAACAGCAGCAGACATATTATTTACAGCCAATTTTCCATTTATTAGCTAGCGTTTCAAAAATCTCTAGAATTTGTGTATGGATTGGTATGCGTTTCATGTCTTTTTTTTTTTTTTTTTCTCAGTCATTATCAATTGGAGATTCACATGAATGATAGCTGGAAAGAGAAGGCCTGAATATTCCCACAAGTAGGGCTCAGTCCTGGAGTGACTTAGATCTGGCTTTGTAATCACAAGTTGTGATTCCCCCTGCTATACAGTTTTCTCAGAATTACTGCATCTTCTGTAATGCTTTGTAGCAACATAAATCAGAGTAGGCACTAACCAAGAATGGTGGAAAAACTATGGGCCTCTAAGTTGACCTTATGACTCCTTAGCTGTGTGTGTGTGTGCACCTGCATCTTTGGGAAAGCTAATTAATTGCTTTGAGCCTCAGTTTCCTTGCTTGTAAAATGGGGATATTAACGTTTATCTCATAGGGCTGTTGGAAGCATTAGATGACAGACTATGAAGAAGTCTGGCTCGTCCAGTGTGGTACCTGGCTCATTGCAAGTGTTTTCCTTAATGACAAGAGTTCTTATTATCCACATTGCATAGATTTATTTTAATGGTTTGGCAAATTTCCCCCACTTTATTGCAAAACCAAGTGTGTAGAGTATCCATTAGTAATACCTCCTCAGCAAATGCTGCTGATTGCCTTCCCGTGTCTCTCAGCCCACCCGCACGCACCACCAGCTATGACAGACACTTTCCCACCTCAGGGATCTGGGTCTTTCCTCTGCTTTGCCTGAGGACTTTCAAAGGCACTTAGAAAACCTAGAAGCCTAAGAGTTTATGCTACTAGGGGCAACCTTAATCTCAACCAAATGAAAGATATCTGCCGTTGGAGTGATTCTGAGACATATTCCGTATGGTTTCTCAGAAGATACTCAGCGGGACTGACCTGAAGTTGTCCACAGTGCAAACCCTCTCATTAACGCACTGTTTTGGTTTTGACTAGTTCTCCTTTTTCTGTCTCACTGTCCCCATTTCTTCACTTGTGGCTCCTCAGTTGGCAAATAAATTCCTAGCCCGCGGTTGCTTCCCTCAGGGTTTTCTTTTTTTTGGAGAACCCAAACTAGAACGTGTACCTCATGGGGTTTTTATTTTTATTCTTAAATTTGTACGCAGGACATTCTATTTTTTGGTGTGCAGTTCTTTGAGTTTTAACAATGTATGTGTTCGTGTACGTACCACCACAATTAGGATACAGAACAGTGTCCTTGCCCTAAAAATTCCCTCCTGCTGCCCCTTTGAAGTGAAACCATCCACCACCCCAACCCACGGCAACAATCCCGTATAGGTTTCCCTTCTCAGGATGTCCTGCCGTGTGCCACCTTTTACAACTGGCTTCTTTCCTCAACAGAATGAATGCCTTTGGGATTCACCCATGATGCGTGTGTCTCCTGAGGTTATTCCTTTGCGTGGCTGAGTTGTGTTCCATTGTATGGACGTGAGACAGCGTGTCACTTCATTTGTTGAAGGACATTTGGATTGTTTCCAGTTTTCTAAGATTATGACTAATGCTGCTCTAAATATTCACGTGGGTTTTCATTTCTGTAGAGTAAATACTTAGAAATGGATTTGTTGAGTCACATGGCAAGCCTATGTTTCACTTTATAAGAAACTGTCAAATTTTTCCAGAATGGCTGTACAATCTTGCACTCCCACCAGCAATCTGAGAGTTCTAGTTACTCTACATTTTTGCTAGCACTTGGGATAGTCGTTATTTTTATTATTTTAGCCATTTGCATAGAGATGCCGTGGGATTTCTTTGTGCTTTTAATTTGCCTTTCCCTAATGGGTAATGAGGTTACACTTTTTCTTTTTCGTGTGCTTATTTGCCATAATAATTCTTTTTTGGTGAAGTGTCTGTTTAAATCTTTAAATCTTTTGCTTACTTTTTTGGGTGATTTACTTTCTTACTGTTGAGTTCAGAGAGTTCTTTATATATTCTGGATATAAGTTCTAGATCACATATGTGGTTTATAGATATTTTCTCCCAGTCTCTACCTTATTTTTTCATTATCTTAATCTTAGGGTTTTTATAAGGACTGAGTTTATACGTGTAGCTCTTTGAAAGTGAAATGAAAATGCTACATACATGTCAATTTGAGCATGGAATATGGAGAAGTTTGACTCTGCATTGTCACACTGGGGTTTGAATCCCGGGTCAGTCGCCCACTAACTGCTTTGCCATCAACTGTCCTGTGAATTTCCTCATCTGTAAATGAAATAATAAATGTCAGGAGCTTAGCCCCAGGCCAGAACATTATGAATGTTCAATAATTGTAAAGATTCTATTCATAGCGCAACATTCTTTGTCCTCTCTTAGCCTTTGCATAAGCTTTCAAATCTAGTTAAGATGACTCCTTTTCCGGGGGCTTTGCTTGACACGCCCGGTGGGGGCCAGGTACCCCTTCCTGGTGCTCCCACCACCCTTTAACCACCTTCAGTCACTGTGTTTTAAGTACAGTGAGATGTGAGCAACTCGAGGGTCAGGCTAATGTCTTTCTCCTCAAAAAATAATTTCAGGTCATGTTTGATGAATGAATGAATAAATGAACAAATTCATCTCACGCTTTGTCTGGGAGTTCCCAGTAGACATTCCTCGGAGTATTGCCAAATTCATTCCCTTTAAGACAGCCTTAAATACCCCACATGGATGTCTGTGACTTACACCAGGACGCCGCGTGCACTCCGCCAGACGCTGTATCTTTGACAAGTTGGATGCCGAATGGAGAAACTTGAATGCTCTGCATCTATTTACTTTTACCACATGCCATAAAAATTAAAAATACATTGTACCACAAGTGCAGTATTTAGTGTTTCACTTTAATTACATTCAAGTGTGTTGCTAAATAGTCTTGAGAAAACCTTAATGACCAGCTGTTCTACCCTTTTCCCATATGTCAGAAATGGTTTCTGAAATCACATTCTGGGACAGTAAGGTTGTATAATTAGACAGTGTATAGTTAACACTTCTAGATTTTCCCCTTAAACTGTGGACCCTTTACGCTAACATATTGCATGATTCTGCTGGTTTGGCGCGTTGCAATTAAATGACGTGCCAAACAGCGACGGAGATCTGCAAACTCCATCAGAACTGTTATCATTGCATCATTATTTCTTCATATCTTTTTCATCGTCGGGATGGCATGCTTTCGTGTGTGTGTATGTGTTATGCAATATTCAGCACGTTTGGCTGATGAATAAACTTAGTAAAGAGGGCTGTAAATTTTTAATATTCCCTTCATAATGCCATTTATCTTACTAGAATTAGATGTAAGAGTGGCTTTTGCACCCTTTCGAACAAAGAGCTATGGCTCAAATACATAACTATTCAAGGAAACAAAACAGAACTAAAATTCCCCCAGGTCATAAGAGAAGCCAGTATCTTCCGTCGCCTCTAGTGGGGAAATGGGAATCTTATGTACCCCCAAACTGGATTCGGGAGTTAGAAGAAGTCGAATTTAGACAATTGGCTATTGTGAAAATAAGTCATTACTTACTTGCAGTGCTTGACTCTGAGCTTAATGAGTTGTTTTGAAACCATAGTAATATTTGATTTGATTAAATTTGGCTAATTCTTTGATATTTTTGAGTTTGGACAGGAGACTGAAATAGAAATAGAAAGTAAGGAAATGGAAAAATTCTATCAACTAATAATATTCTTTGGCTCCCCTTCTTCTCGCCTAAAGAAAATGCCCTTGACATCGTCCCAAATCACAAGTCAGAAGTAACTGATTTCTGATTGAGAATTGCCCAGATAAATACATTAAGACCAAGTCATAGCTGAAGCTTTCTTGAGTTCTTAAGCATCACATTCGTTTTTTTTAAAGGCTAAGAGAAATCTTTGCTGTTCTAAGACCGATTTCCAACATTTTTTCCCTCTAAGCCTGAATTTCCAAAGACTTATTTAGATGTAAGCTCTGACGGCCGTAATCATTTTTAAATCTTGCTTTGTATCCTTAGTTATAATGTTGTTCAATTAATATTCAGAATAATGGAAGTGATGTGCCGTTTTGAAAAAGACTTGAATACAGTCCAATGCTTTGGGAAACTGACTCTCGAGAGGATTAATCAGCATTTAAAACTTGCATTAATAAAAATCTGATCTTCCCCCATGTGGCACACATAATACGTTTCGTTTTTAAACATTTAGTTTAATAATAGGGCATCCTTTGTCCTGATTTTTAAAGAGATTTTAAAATTGAGCTCCTTCAGATCAATTCTGCCTTGACCCTTACACAAAATTGGACACTTGCAATTTCAAAATATAAGGATGCTCTTTTGCATGGTGCACTAAATAGGATTTCCATTATTGAAGAGAAGGGCAATAGTGGACGAAAACTTTGTACTTAACATTTCAGTTTTTTCCCTTCTCTTTATATCCAAAGAGTTTTCAATCTTTCTTTAAAGCTCAATTATCCAAACCCAGTCCTCAAGAGAAAAAGAGCTAAAAACTCTCTTTAAATAATGAAAAATGAGCACTTGTAATAGGATCTTTTGCTGGAAATGGTATACGTCAAACAATATTGATAATTAGTGGTCTCTTTTTATTTGTTTTTAAATAAGCATAAATAACACTGAGTTATTTACATGTAAACAAGGATTTGGATTCTAAATTTAAAATAAAATGACATGATGGAGAGTGAACTGGGACACAGCGGACTAAGGGCTCTGTTTGGCTTCTAGCTAAATGGGAATGAAATCAATTTTAGAAACAGGCAAGAAGGATGACTGTGAAAGCAGAATGGGGGGGGGGGAACCAAAAAAACAACAACTGCTGTTTTATCCTCGTCGGGTAATTGGTTGCT
The DNA here is from genome assembly GCA_028534135.1 of Potos flavus. Lineage (NCBI taxonomy): Eukaryota > Metazoa > Chordata > Mammalia > Carnivora > Procyonidae > Potos > Potos flavus. Next base: position 25,194,350 of record CM052893.1, read on the forward strand.
TTATGACCAGAAATCGAGTCAAGTGAGCGCGTGTTTCTGCAGGTTTTCTCAGTCTCCTTAGACCAGCGGCTTGCTCTCTGGCTGGGGGCCCGCTGCTTTTCTTCTGCTGAGACCCTGTCTGACACCGCTGACCAGAGGGAGAGAGAAAGGTCTCCTTCCTGGTGCTAAAGGTGACCTGGAGGGATTTTATTCTTCCCCTTGCAAGATTTTAGAAAAATCTCGGAGCTTCTATGATGAAGGGGTAGACACTGCAGAGCAAAGTCTTATCACTGCTGGGCCTTATTAGGTTTTTATAGCAGGCACAGCAAATGGTCAATAAATGCTTATTGAAAGACTCTCTTTAGAAGCCCTAATTCAGTGCCTGCTGGCCTGCCGCGGGTGCACCGGTTTCCCCTCCGGAGAGTTTTGCTCACCTGGCCACCTTTCCAACAGAGGGGGCACTGCTTTTCCTGGAACAGCAGCCTCCTTTGGTCTCCTTGAAGTCCCGTAACTGCTCTGAGATGGGGACTGGGATGGGGAGTGGGGGTCACGCAAAGAAGGCGGCGAGGCTGCAGGGAAGGCCAGGGTCGCTGCCCCTCGAAGGAGCACCAGGTACGGTGGGGAAAGGCGTGTGAGGTAGGCGCGGAGAGTCAAGAGAACAAAAGCATGTATTTAAGACACGACTGGACAGAGAAGTGTCTTCATCATAGATACAGCTAAGGGCATATTCCATTAGTGCAGATGTTAAAAACAGGAAGCCCAAAAAACAGTGAAGCCTGATGGAAGCGTTGGTGGCCAGTGCATTTTACCCCCAGACCGAGCACCTTAGTGCAGGTGATCGCGATTGGTTTGAATGGAGGGAGCATGAGGGCCCCAGCTCTGTCTTTCCAATAGGAAAGAGCCTGTGTGCAAGTCTCTTTCTTAGACCACTGAAAGGATTTTTGTTTGTAGGTTTGTTTGTTTTTCTTGATCTGTAGCATCTTTTCTCCACCTGTGGCTGTCGGGGGGGGGGGTGGGGGGGGTGGGAGGTGACAAAGCCCCAGGGGGTACCCTGCCCCCTTCTAGAGAGAACGGGGCAATGAGGCCCTGCTCCTTGAAGACACTTTCCCAGCATCCTGGCATTTGGGGACTTTGTTTAGCTTCTGGGGGAGGAGCGTGGGGGGCAGATTTTACTACCCTTTGTTTCGTGGTCAGATTTTGAACATTTTAACAGGCTCAAGGCCAGCTCTGCTCTTGGCTCAGGACAATTTTTCTAAAATTCAGACAAAATTAGGTCTGTTCCTTGCTTTGAAATGCAAATGACTTCTCTTAGCCTGTTAAAAGAAAACTCAAAGCTTTAGCATTACCACCCTTGCCTCTGCTATCTGACCCCAGACCTCCCCTCAGGCTGTTATCTTTTCTTTAACTTCCACCATCCCCAGACATCTTGCCCTCAGGCCCCGAGTAGCCTAGACAAGCTCCTTAAACGAGAGTGCTTTTCCTGACCCAGCGCCCTTGCTCAAATAATACTCCCTCCTTTGCACTTTGCCTGGAGAGCTCCTACTCATCCTTCAATGCCCTGCTCAGGTGCTGCCTCCTCCCTATGGCTCTTCCTGGACTCCCCTGATGCTGTCTTCTGCTCCCGCCTCCTTCACCCTATCCCCCAGTCAAAGAGAATTAGCCGCTCCTATGGCTGCATTCCCCTGACCATAGCATTTATCATTTGGGCTGTGAGTACTTTTTGTTACTGTTTCTCCCACAAAACCGTGTGTTACGCAAGAGTTGGAATACTAGTTCCAAAGTTGTTATTTCTTAAGTGTTTGTTGAAGTGGATTTGCCCTTCAATAAGCACGAAGTGTATTTCAAAATCTTAGAATGAAAAGAATATCAAATAGTTTATAGTCAAAAGTTGATTTGTTTACCTTAAGTCTACCAAATATAATAATGATAAATTAAGAGCTTAGCCCTACCTTAGAATTTAAAAACTGTCTTTTGAGAGCTCTATATTTCTTTTCTACACCAGATCCTAAGAAGGAGTGATACATCTAATAAACATAGAAATCTCTCTCTCTTTTTTTTTTCTGATCTCAGAAAAACTTAGAATTCTTGGTGTAGACTGTATATCTAGTAAAACTCCCTACCTCCAACAAGAAGGGCGCTTGGATATGGATCTCTGCAAACTATTTGATCAGATTCAATGTAAGCATTGTATGGTTTGCAACGCAATGAGAGATTGCATTGAAGGAAGTTTTCTGCACTCGGATGTGGATGGGAAAGCAGTATTCCTTCTGTTTCTATCTGTGGTGGGGTCGGTCTCACACCCTCCAAAGTCGCGATATTTTCTAGACAAGTAGGTCTGAAGCCTAGTTGCCTGTAAGAATGATCTTGAACAAATTATGGAAAACTACAGCCCACAGGCTAAATACAGCATGCTGCCTGTTTTTGCAACAGTAAAGTTCCATGGGAACATAGCCACACCCTCTTATTCTCGTGTTGTGTGTGGCCACTTTCATGCTCAATGGCAGGGGTGAATAGTTGCAACAAAAGTTGTATCGCCCACAAAACTGAACATATTTACTATGTGGCTCTTTACAAAAAGATGTTGGCTGACCCCTTGACCTACAAGTTTCATTTTTGTTTTGTTTTTTATTTTTTTAAAGATTTTATTTATTTATTTGACAGAGGGAGAGAGATCACAAGTAGGCAGAGAGACAGGCAGAGAGAGAGGGGGAAGCAGTTTCCCTGCTGAGCAGAGAGCCTGACACGGGGCTCGATCCCAGGACCCTGAGATCATGACCTGAGCCGAAGGCAGAGGCTTTAACCCACTGAGCCACTCAGGTGCCTCTTGTTTTGTTTTTTAAATAACACAGATACCTGAGCTCTGCTATAGATGGATTAGCAATGGAAGGGATACATTCTGGTCGTTTGTATTTTTAAGACATCCCATCCACATGTGATTCTGATTACAGACTCCTAATTTTTATTTCTCATGAAGTTATCCATAAATCGTGCCAAGCAAATTCTCACAGCGCAAGGAATCTCTAAGGCGAGCACAGTATTTTATCTATCGTTGCGTCCGTAATACCTAACACGGCTCCCACCATAATTAGATTCTGATAAGGCTTTTGCTAAGTGAATGAGCGAAGGGCAAGAAGAGCCGTCTTAGACTGCAGAGGCAGCTAGAACCCACTAACAATCACAGTCAATTCCAAGTCCCCTCCCAGGCTCTGGCTATGTGCCCTCTTCCTTTTTAGTGAGATTTCTTTCTTTCTTCCAACTCCAAGCTAACCTAGAAAGACACAAATGCTACTGATTCTCTGTGGATCTGAAATCTAAAAAAAAATTCCAAGAGTATCAAACGATACTTGCCATCTTCTCATTGCTTGGGACATTTCAGGGGGAAAAAAATCGACTCATCATGAGAAATGGTGCAGATGGTATATTTGGCATCACCAGCCTGCATAGATCAGAGATGCATTTATTTACATGACTTTGTTTGCATTGTGACCATTTATCTGGGCCCTTGCTCACATTTAACCTTTCGAAGGGTTGGGAAGGAGTAAGCCATTTTGCTCTTGGGATTGGATGGAGCGAGCCCCTTATCCAGAGGATGTTTGCATTTCCTCCTACCTGCAAAACACTCATTTCTTACAGCATCAGAAAACATTTGGTTATGTTATCTCGTGGGTCCAGGAGGAGTGTGGAGTGTGCCAAATTTAAGAGCCATTGCCAAATGCCATGGTTCGCATTGTGTAGACAACGTGCCAGTGGCACTAGCGCTAACTAGTTGTAGATTCAAGCTCTGGCCTCAGAGGCAAAGGATCCCTGTTAGTCGTTTCCAAGTGGGATCGTGCCCTTTGCCTTTGGTTATGAGACATCTTTGTGTCTGTGCACAAAGTGTGGCCTGCAGGCACAGCCGACTGACCACTGTGACTGATCTATTCCGGGCTGGGACAGTGAGCCCCCAAAGTGGTGCCCAAAAGGCCTCAGACCCCGTGGGTGACTTGGAGATGCTGAGAAGCAGTACGGCGCCTTAGAAAGGGCCTTGGAGAACTTGGCGCTAGACCTGGGAATACCACCCGCTGGGGCGGGTCAGGGGAGCTCTCATCTGTACAATGGGGACAAGTTACTATCTCGAGCTTTGGTTTCCTCATCTTTGAACAGGGATCATCAGAGTTGTTAATGACCACTTAGCTCTTGCTACGAGACCCCGGGCTCCGGAACTCGCACCAAGTAAACTCTTGATGGAAGTTTTTATTATTATTATTATTATCGTTATTATCGATATAAGCAGCTTGCTTACTGCACATCGTGGGTGTGAAGAGGGAGCCACTGATGTGCTCTGCGAATATGCAGAGCTCTCGGCAGGCGCGAGGAACGATTGCTTCAGAGGGAAGGAAGCGTGAGTGCTTCTAAAGCCCATCTGTCAAAGCACATTTCAACGTGACTCCTGAGGGGTCAAGTGTCCTGAAATTTTTTTAGGTTTCTTTTTTTTTTTAAGATTTTATTTATGCATTTGAGAGACAGAGAGTGCAGGTGAGAACACGAGTGGTGGGGGAGAGGTAGAGGGAGAGGGAGAAGCAGGCTCCCCACTGAGCAGGGAGCCTGATGCAGGGCTCGATCCCAGGACGTTGGGATCATGACCTGAACCGAAGGCAGAGACTTAACCAACTGAGTCACCCAGGTGTCCCGTAAGTTTTTGCTTTAATAAGTTAGTTAGCATTCGGTGTTCTCTTAGTTTCAGGTGTACAACAGAGCGATTCGACCCTTCCATATCATCGGGTGCTCATCACAAGTGCACTGCTTAATCCCCGTCACCTATTCAACCCATCCCCCCACCCACCTCCCCTCTGGTAACCGTCAGGGGTTTTTTGTAGTTAAGAGTCTGTTTCTTGATTCGTCTCTCTCACTCTCTCTTTTTTCCCCTTTGCTCACTTGTTTTTTATCTTAAATTCCACCTATGAGTGAAATCGTACGTACGGTATTTGTCTTTCTGACTTAGTTCGCTCAGCATAATACCCTCTAGCTCCATCCATGTCCTTGCAAATGGCCCAGAAGCTACTGTTTATTTTTGTGAACTCCCGAGAGACTCTGTCCAGGGGTAAGCCGCTGCTCCGATGTGCTGTGGATGAGTGAGGAGGTGGCTGAAGTGCTGGTGGGAATGTTCCGGAGCAGAGCCGAGGTGGGGGGGAGGGGTGCCCACAGTCTGGGCTGCACTTCTGGCTGCGTGCAAGGCGGTCACAGGGGGGAACACAAGAGCAGTTGTACGGGAGAAGGCAAGCATGTGACCCATCGACCTGGAGGAGCGTCAGGACAGAGAAACCACACTCCCTGACTTGCTTAAATACGTGTTACTTCATTTTGCCTGTGAGCCTCGTGGTTCCATTCAACAGGCACCCATGCTCTGTTACTCTGCCTAGGCCCTTGCTTTGAGGCAGCCGAGTAAAGTTTTCTCTCTCTCCTGGTTGCAACATGAAAAGATGGAAGGAATCAAGGCTGCCCTTGAATATGATGTGAAGATGTGGGTACACCAGAGCCCGTTATTTTTTATAAGCGCATTACCTCGCTTCATGAGGAAAGATGATTGCGTAGTTATTGTCCACCAGGTTTTCATGAGGAGTCTTAAATGCAACTGGAAGAAATCCCAGATGCTCACAGTGACAGCCACTGGTCATGACAGTGGTGTCTCAGAAATTCTGGCACCACGCGCCTCACGGTTGGGAGGCTCCCAGGTGCCCTGCAAGGCCTTGTTGGCGCCACTCGGAAACACTCACCTGCGCCGAGCAATTCAGTAAGTCAGGCCAGTCAACACACACATCTCGCCTGCCTCGGGAAATTCTAGGCAGGTAATATGGGCACTCAGTAGGAACTTAAGACTAATATAATAATAATACATAGTATTTGTTAAAGATGTCAGGCCTACATGTGTCGATTAATATTACTCTCACAATAGTCTCATGAGATAGTTAGCATTATGATCACCATGTTTAGAGAAATGTAGAAATGGAGAAATATAGCCTTTGAGAACCTAAGTAACTTGGTCAAGAGCATAGTCAGAAGTGGCAGGGCTGGGATTCCGCCCAGGCTGACAGACTCTGAGCCCATTAAACCAGATGTCGGTGGCCCTACAGACTTGATTTAATAGTATCATGCAGCTTTCTTCCTCTTCTTCTTCTTCTTCTTCTTCTTCTTCTTCTTCTTCTTCCTCTTCTAATCCTTTTAAGATTTTATTTATTTATTTGAGAGAGAGAGAGTACGAGCAGGGGGAGGGGCAGTGGGACAAGCAGACGCCCCACTGAGTGAGGAGCCTGACTTGGGACTCCATCCCAGGACTCTGAGGTCATGACCTGAGCCGAAGGCAGCCGCTTAACCGGCTGAGACACCCAGGCGCCCCCTAAAATAACATGCAGCTTACAAAAGAAACAAAGTGTTGAATTAGGAGAATATCTGCTTAAGATGCTTCTTTAACTGATTGCATTTTAAATTTTGACCTGACAGATTTTTTTTTTATGAGTATAGCTTTAGTAAAAACTTAGTAAAAATTACGCAAAACAAATCTTACAGCATTGGAGAGCAGGCGCTGGATGAATGGTCTGAGGCCTTGGAAGGAAGGAAGGAAGGAGGGAGGGAGGGAGGGAGGGTGGGGAGAAGGAAGGAAGAGAGAGAGAAAAGAAGAAAGAAGAAAAGATAGGAGACTAATTAGATGGTATAAATTGAAACTGTGTGCGTCATTATAAGTTCTCCTCTTCTCTTTCTTTATGCTTCCTGCTTCTTTATAGTGCGCTCTCCTCAGAGAAGTGAGAAGTGCCTAACGGCGCCCCAACATTGGGCCTAGTTCTGTGTCCTCCACGGTGGGGGGAGGGGGTGCAGAATCACAGTAAAGGGGGAATGAGGTCTCTCTTCTCCTGTGTGCAACTCCAGCCCAGGCACTGAGGGGAAAACTCCAGTAGGCATTCGCTTCCGCCTGGAAGCAGGAGCTAATGACAGCCAGCCTCTCTCCTCACCCAGTCCCATCTCAGGGGTTCCGATTGGCTCAGCTCTCTGCCGTCCTCTGCCCTGGCAGACAGGAGGCCTGGAGAAGATGGGGGGTTTGCAGGCCTCCAGGGCCACTGCCCGGATCCACACCGGCCACAGTCACTCGGCGGTAGCAGCAGATGTGGGAGGTCACACCAAGATGGAGAACCCCTCCCGAACCCCGAGCCCCTCCCAGCTGCCCCTGCAGGGCAGACCACACGGAGGGAGGCGAGGCTGCCACAGGGCAGCAGAAGGTGGTGGCGGATGTAGGGACACAGAGCTGAGAGGCCAAGGAGCGGTGATGGGGGTGGGGGGTGCCCGGGTCACCTGCTCTTGGATAGCTCTTGCGGAGGGAGTGGATGGTCTCCAACATCCAGAAGGGTTGCAAGTGAGATGAAAGGGGCGATGTCTGCCGGAGAGAAAGAAGCATGGCACACACGGGTCCCTGGAGAAGAGAGAGCAAATGGAAGGCGCCCAAGGACAGATGCTTGTCTCCGGAAGAGGCGTTCAGCTTTTCCCGGGGAGAGGGAGGTGGGCAGATGCAACACCTCTCACCCACGTAAAAATGCCCAGGCAGAGTCAGCTCTCAGGGCTGCGGAGCTAGACCTCTCCTGAAGAGCTTTGAAACACAGGAGAAAGTAGTATCCACCTTCCGAGTGGCGGGTGACACAACTTGCTAAGCCTTTTTCACAGGTAATCGCTGCCGCTGGGTAATTGACTTAAAGAAATGGACAGCTTCTGTGTGCGCTTGTCCATTTTGACTTTGTAGTACAATTTTTTCAGGGGTACTCTGGACTGCCTCGTGTCCTCCCAAAATTCATGTGAAGGCCTAATCCCCAATGTGGCTGTATTTAGAGTAAAAGGAAGTAATTAAGGTTAAGTAGGGTCCTTAGGGTGGCATCTTGCTCTGATAGGATAAGAGAAACCAGAGAGCTCCTACTCCCTGTCCATCAGGTGAGACCACAGCAAGAAGGCTGCCATCTGCAGCGGGAGAGAGCCCTCCCTAGGAACAGGATTAGCTGGTGCTTTGATTTTGGGCTGCCCAGTCTCCAGAACCATAAGAAAATAAATTCCTGTGTTTACACGTGGTCGGTGGTATTTTGGTATGGCAGCCCAAGCAGACTGAGAAAGTAGAAACAAAAAGAAATGCTCTAATATCTGCAAACCCAATCTCCTATAGGCTGTGCTCAGGGAAGCTTGTAAGCTACTCTTTGTAAACCTTGGCTTTCTTTATGGGGGCTGAGGGAGTATCCCCAAACGGTCCATCTGAGCCCCAAGGTTTGTATTTGGGAGGCCAACATTTATTTTGAAAAGCTTGGATACATTTTGAAAATAGAAAGTGCTGTATGGAAAGTAGCACTATTAAAGCAGAGAGTGAATAAAAGAAGAAGGAAGGAACCTAAAAAAGAAAAAAATCCTACAGAGAGGAGAATGCTTAGACCAACTTTAGTACTGAATATTTCCTTTTAAAAAAAATTCGTGTCTCCTAAAACCAACTCCAAATGGAATCATATAAACCCAAACACTAGAATCAGGGGAATTTTCCAGCGAGGGAGAACATTTTGATAATATTAGTAATTTAGTTTTCTCATAAGGAAATAAAAAGGAAATTAATTCAATGATTTGTTACGAATCGTTACAAAAATGTACAGTTTCAGAGATTAGTGGGGAATACAGTTCCTGCTGGAGGCAGCAATTCTCTGTTCTGCTAGAGGGGATGAATTACAATATTTTATTTGTGTTCGAGGTGGAAGAGGGTAATGGGAAGCTTTCTGGCTCCTGCCCCCTTATCCTGGGAAAAGTATATACATATAGGGAATATATTTCCTATTTTCTTGCCTTATTGCATTTGTTTTCTTTTTTTTCCCCTTGTTGATATTTGCTTGAAATTTTTCCCATCTTTATTGAGATGTAATTACCATGTAATATTGTGTTCATTTAAGGTGTACTACATGATGATTTGATACCCGTATATATTGTAATATGATTACAACAATAAGGTTACTTAACACATCCATCACCTTATATAGTTACTTCTTTGTGTGTGTGGGGTGTGTGTATGTGTGTATATGTGGTGAGAAATTTTAAGATCTACTCTTTTAGCCACTTTCAAGTATATAGTATAATATTGTTAACTATTGTCACCATGCCGTACATTAGATCCCAGATATTATTCATCTCAAAGCTGAAGGTTTGTATCCTTGGACCATCTTCACACATCCCCCCCGCCCCCCTACCCCCCCATCGCTGGTAACCACCAATCTATTGTTTCTATGAGTTCAGTTTTTTTAGATTCTGCATGTAAGTGAGATCATACAGTATTTCTTTTTCTCTGACTGATTTCATTTAGCATAGCACCCTCAGAGTTCATCCATGTTGTTGCAAATGACAGGATTTCCTTCTTTGGCTCAATAATATTCCATTATATGTATACATATATATAGATACACATAAAGATACCTCACATTTTCTTTTCATTCATCTGTTGATAGATACATTGTTGTTTTCATGTCTTGGCTATTGTAAATAAAGCTAAAATGAACCTAGGGGCACAGATAGCTCTTCAAGATAGTGATTTCATGTCCTTCTGATATATACCCAAAATAGAATTGTTGAATCATATGGTAGTTTATTTTTAAGTGTTTTTTTTTTTTTTTTTTTTTTTTTAAGGAACCTCTGTACTGTTTTCTAGAGTGGTGTTCTCATTTATATATCTATCAACAGTTTACGTATATTCCCTTTTCTTTATAGCCTGGCTAATACTTGTTATTTGTTTTCTTTTTGATACTAGCCATTCTAACCTATGTGAGGTGATGGCTCCTTGTGGTTTTGATTTACGTTTTTCTGGTGATTAGTGATGTGAAGAATGTGGTAGACCTTTCCACGGACCTGTTGGCCATTTGTAGATCTTCCTTGGGAAAATATCTATCCAGGTCCCATTTTCAATTGGCTTATTTGGGTTTTGTTTGTTTTTTTGGATTTTGTTATTGAGTTTGACTTCCTTATATATTTTGGACATTAACCTCTTATCAGATACATGGTTTGCAAATATTTTCTTCCATTCCACAGATTGCCTTTTCATATTTTATTTCTTATGCTGAGCCAGGGCTTTTTGGATTGATGTAGTACCACTTGTTTGTTTTTGCTTTTGTTTCTTGTGCTTTTGGTGTCAAATTCAAGAAAACCATTGCTACAGCCTATGTCAAGGAGCTTATACCCAGCCCCCACCCCCATTTTCTTCTAGAACTTTTATAGTTTCAGGTCTTACATTTAAGTCTTAATCCATTTTGAGTTACTTTTTGTGAGTAGTGTAAGTTAAGGGGCTAGTTCATTGTTCTGCATGTGAATATCTAGGTTTCCCAACACCATTTATTGAAGAGACTATCTTTTCTCCATTGAGTAATATTAGCTCCTTTGTCAAATACTAGTTGATCATATATGCATGGGTTTATTTCTGGGTTCTTAATTCTGTTCCAGTGACCTTTGTATCTGTTTTCATGCCTATTTTTTTATTACTCTAGTTTTAAGATATAATTTGAAATCAGGAAGTGCAATAGTTTCAGTTTAGCTCTTCTTTCTCAAGATTTCTTTAGTTATTTAGGATCTTTCATGTTTCCATATGAATTTTAGGACTTTTTTTTCTATTTCCATAAAGAATACCATTCAAATCTTAATAGAGGTTACACTGGATCTGTAGATCACTTTGGCTAGTATGGATGTTTTAACAATGTTAGTTCTTCTAATTCATGAACACAGAATATCTTTTCATTTATTTATGTTTTCTTTAGTTTCTTTCATCAGTTTTTATAGTTTGGAAGTATACAGATCTTTCACTTCCTTGGTTAAATTTATTCCCTTAGAATTTTTTTCTTTTTTTTTTTGATGCTATTCTAAATGCTGGGGTGGAGAGGTGTCTTTATTTCATTTTCAAATAGTTCCTTGTTAGTGTATAGAAATGCAGTTGATTCTCGTGTGTTGATCTTGTTGATCAGAAACGGAAATGAGAGCTGCAAATAGGCAAGTGAGACATATCCAAAGAGAAAAAGAAAGAGAGAAACAATCTGTGAAAGATGCTGCCAAGAAGGGCCAGAAGGATATCTACATGGTTCCAGCTAATGAGATGATAGGTCAGGGAAGGCTGTGGGCAAGCTTTATGCATCCGAAGCTCACATGAACTCTGTGCTCATGGGAACGAAGAACCAGCTGGTGGTTTGAAAATGGCTGGTTCCTTCCCTGCAAAAGAGCACAGAAGTGATGAAGGCCACTCAGAGTCTTGGGAAGATCTCATCAATGCAGGGTACCATACGGGAATTGTCCAAAGAGATTTTGAAGCCTGAGATCGTGGAAGAGGTGGTAGAGAGCACTTTTGAAGGCATGGATGGTCTGGAAGAAATGGAAGAAGTAGCAGAAGTGGAATTGATAAAGTTTTGTTTGAAATTACAGCAGGAGCCTTTGGCAAAGCACCTCGCAATGAGGCTGATACACTTCTGGAGACCAAACCTCCAGGAGGAGTACCCACCTCAGAAGATAAGGTGTAGGAAGAAGCTTTGGAGGCCATGCAGTCCTAGCTGGCCATGCTCCACAGTGTGGGGCTGCCTACCTGGGCCATTAGGCTCTTCTGGCTCACCCATCAGATCACCTACACTCCTCTGACATAGCCCCCTTTTTATGTGTCTCTTGCATTACATCTCTGTGATGAGGCATTACATTCTGGGGGAGGTTCTTTGCTAAAATCTCTTCACTCTCTGCAGAGGTTTGGAGATCTAAATGGGATTGTTGTATATGAGATGGTTTGATAAATCCACCATTTTCAGGAGTATACACAGAAATATTTTTTTCTGGGAAGGGCAGAGAAATCTGTCTTCTCTCAAAGCATTTCTGAGAATAGAGTTGATGGCCTGAATGATGAGGACTGTACTTTTTTTGTTGTTTGGAAAACACTATATAAATAGCTTTTAATAAATTTCTGCTTTAACACAGAAAACAAGTTTTTAGAATTTTCTATATATAAGATCATGTCATTTAAAGAGAAGGAATTTTACTTCTTCCCTTTTGTTGGATGCTTTTTATTTCTTTTTCTTGCCTGATTGCTCTGGCATTACCTTGATACCAAAGCCAGATAAGTCCTCTGGCTAGGACTTCCAGTACTGTGTTGAGTAGGAGTGGGCACCCTTGTCCTCTTCCTGATCTTAAAGGATAAACTTTCAACCTTTCACCATTGACTATGTTGTTAGCTGTGGGCTTGTCATATATGACCCTCATTATGTTGAGGTATGTTACTTCCATACCCAATTTGTTAAGAGTTTTTATCATGAAAGGATGTTGAATTTTTTTAAATGCTCCACACCATCTGTTGAGGTGATTATGTTAATTTTATCTTTTATTCTATTAATTTAATATATATCACATTTGATTTGCATTTGTTGAACCATACTTTCATTCAAGGGATGAATCCCACTCTATCACGGTGTATGATCCTTTCAATATGCTGTTGAATTCTGTTTGCTAGTATTTTGTTGAGAACCTTTGCACCTATATTCACCAGGGATATTGGAGTGTAGTTTTTTCCCTTGTATTGTCCTTATCTGGCTTTGGTATCAAGATAATGTTAATAGCATCATGGAATGAATTTAGGAGGGTTCCTTCCTCTTCAGTTTTTTGGGAGAGTTTGAGAAAGATTGGTGTTAATTCTTTAAATGTTTGGAAGGATTCACTAGTGAAATAATCTGGTCCTAGGCTTTCCTTGGAGGTTTTCAATAACTGCTTAAATCTCTTCACTTATTATTGGGTGTAAAGATTTTCTATTTCTTTATGATTCAGTCCTACCAGGTTGTATATTTCTAATAATTTATCTATTTCTTCTAAGTCATCCAATTTGTGGCATATATTGTTCATAGTAGTCTCCTATGATCCTTTGTATTTCTCTAGTATCAGTTGTAATGTCTCCTCTGTCAGTTACAATTTTATTCGAATTCACTCTCTTTTTCTTGGTCAATCTAATGAAAAATTTGTCAACTTTACCTTTTCAAAGAACTATTAGTTTTTTTAAAATCTATTCTATTTTCCTATTCTCTATTTCATTTGTTTCTGCTATAATTTTTATAATTTTCTTCCTTCTGCTTACTTTGGTCTTAGTTTTTTCTTCTTTTTCTAGTTCTTTGTAATGTTAAGTTGTTTTTTGAGGTCTATCTTTTTTCTTAATGCATGCATTTACAGCTATACATTCTCCTCTTAGAACTGTTTTTTCTGCATCCTATAAGTTTTAGTATATTGCCTTTCCATCTTTGTTTGACTCAAGATATATTTTGATTTCCCTTTTGATGTTTTTCATTGACTCGTTGGTTGTCCAAGAGTGTGTTGTTTAATATCACTGAATTAAATGTTCTTTCTCTGTGCCTGTGAGAGAAATAGATGGTGAATATCACTATCAGGACACTTGCTATGTTGTATGTATATGTGGTGTATGTATGCATTTCTCTATGTGTGCTCCCTGGAGCAAAGAGTCTATGTTATTAATCTTTATGTTGCCAATGGTTGCACAATGCTTAAAAATGAGTTCTGGATGATCATGTCGGTTTTTGGATAAAGAAATAAGGGAAAAACTGTAACAAGTTTATTATTACAGGGAGACAAATAGATTCGAAAACAAATATGTTCATTAAAGGCATTGTAAGAAGTCTATACAGGAATGCAAAAAAGAAAGATGATCAGTTCTGAATGATGGGTGGTGGCATGAAAAAAGATTCAAAGAGTAGGTGATTTTGAAGATCATTTTAAAAAGATAAATAGATGTTGGTTTGCTTGATATGGATAGGGGAGGTGGGGTAAGATGCATTGCAGGTAGAAAAAAAAGCTGAGCAGAGACATGGGTCATAGGGGCATGGAACAGCATTGTGAATGACAAAGATGGGAGATGGGAGAAATTTACTGTGACTAGAACAAAAGAGGTGGACAGAAGTTTGGTGAGAGAAAATTCTAGAGAAGAATAGCTATATGTCACACTAAGGAGTTTGAACTTTATCTCAAGGACAATGTAGGTCTGTTAGAGGTTTTAAAGCACAAGTGATTTAAGTAGAACTACTATTTGTTTTTGTTGTTAAGGAAGATCTCAGTTGGTGATTGTGTTCAGGAGGGTTTTACAAGGTTAAGATCAGAGTAGACAAGTGTTTTAGGGAGAGGGAATAGTGGGAAGCATGTGGGAAAACTAGAGATCAGAAAGAGCTTGGTTGTTCACCAAAACAAAACAAACCGAACCAACATTTAGAGCAGAGAGCCCATACTAGGGATACCAAAGAGGAGATGATTAGGATCTCGCTGCAGCAGGGGTACAGAAGAGGGGAGAGTGACACAGGACAAAGAAGGAGAGAGATAAAATAAGAAACCAGAAATTCAAAACCAAAATGAAGACCTGAAGGAGTTTAAAGTTTACAAATCAACAAAGGGGAGAGGTGGCAAATGCAGCAGAGGTTAACACTCTGAAGAGAGATGATGGAATTGGATAAAGAAGGGGTAAAGGGGTAGATCTCATACTGAGGGGCAGATGGAGGGGCCCATGAAATGAGAGGAAAGGGAATAAATTGGAGAGAGGGTAGGGAGGACTCCGGAATTTGTTATAGATTAAAGGATGGGGATTCCTACCTGTTAACCCATATTTTCTCAGTAAAATAAGAGTTAAGTTCTCTTGTCGAAAGAAGGAGGGTTGATGGTTGGAAAGAAATAAGAAAATTGGAAATTTTGGAATAGAAACTTTGGGAATTGGAAGAGGACCTCCTCAGATATAAACATAATCATGAATTGGAGGGGTCCAATGGAATCCCATGCACCTCCTCACTTCCCTGATGGAAGACACGTTTCTGACTGTCAGAACAAGGATAGAAACTTACAAAGTACATGAAATTGTCTAAATAACTTGTGAAACAGAAACTATACTCTATCTTAATGAAGTGTGAAAATCCACAAAGTTTTTCTATCAAAATGAAAACCACAAGCCAAGCCAAGTAACAACTGGGCTATGTTGGGATCGGGATCACAAATGCCCAAAGATCAAAGATGAGAGAAACAACTAGCATGGACTGTGGATACAAATTGTTGTTATGGTATCTTCCCCCCTAACTAACAGACAAACAAATAAAAACTACTCCAAGCCTAAGAGTGGATAGATTACACTGCTATGCTGGTAGCTAGATAGGTTTGCAGGTTATAACTTTGGGGTGACACAAATTTAAACAGTTTTGAGTGCTTAGCAGCTCAGCCATGAGAGCGGTGTCAGATGGTAGATGGCCGGTTTGACCCAATGCTGAGAGTGTTTGTATCCTATGTAGCAGAAGGATAGAGCAGAGGGTCCTTCCCTGGAGAAGCAGCTAAGTGGAAGGCCAGTGTCCAATTAAAAAGAGCATTGGATCAAAAGCTTCAGCTTCCTTGTCCCAGTAAAACAGACAATGTTCTGGTCAGTCTAATCAAAACAAAAAGATATAAATTAAACATGAATCATCAATTTAAAAAGCTCTTCATAATCTAGTAATAGAAATGTACTATCTTTTATATGATTTAAAATTTCTTTCTGAGACAAATAGCCAATATGATAGTTAGAAGTAAAATAGCAGGAACTTTTTTTTTTTTTTTTAGGAGCAGTCTTATTAAAGGTAAGAGCAAGAGAAAAGATGACATCATAGTTATTCACTTTATACTATTCTAAAGTTACAGCCAATAAAAAAGGGCAGAAAAGAGAAAGAAGAAATGTAGTTATTAGAGAAGAAAGAAAAATTATTTACAGACAATATGATTGTTTACCTAGACAACCCGTGAGACTAAATTGAAAAATTATTTGAACTAGTTAGGAGTTTAGAAACATGGTCAATTATAAAATTAATATATAAAAAGTTTACTACATGCCAGAATTTTATCAATTAAAAAGCATAATAAAAAATTCCTGCTCATTGGAGTACATAATCTAAAATATCCAGGATTTGATTTAATAAAAGTTCTGCAGAAGCTACATGGACAATGGTTGGAAAATTTTACCAAAGGACATTAAAAAAAAACCCTGAAATAAGTTGACACCGCGGCTATATTCATTAATGGTAGAATATGGCAGTATAAAAATATTGTTAGTTCCCAAACAGATGTGTTAATTTAATGTGATTTATATACAAATTCCCAACTGTTTTATGAAACTAGTTAAAATTATTATGACTTTACCTACACACGTGAGCTTATTCTCATAAAAGCCAAGAAAAAAATGGAAAAAAATAGGAAATTTGTACCACCAGGGAGCTAAAAATTGTTTTAACTGTATGTTTGTGCATCATATAGATCAATACAGAGCCCAAAATAAACCCTAGGATAATGAAGAAGTTAGACTATGGTAATGTTGAAATTTAAATTGGTAAGAAAAAAGGATTGATTATCCATTACGTGGAGCTAGAGTAAATGGTTAGCTATTGAAGTCACACCCACTACTCCACCGGTGTAAGGCCCTGTCTGGATTTGCCAGGCTCCACCAGCTTCCATCGCTCTCATCTCTCACACAGGACATACAGCAGTTCCAGCACCCAAGTGGGACCCAGCTGAGTCCATGGAGTCCACCCTTCCCTGGCAGCGCTGGGGTAAAACACCTCAGAAGCACAAACCTTGACCGTTAAAAGAAAGGAGATAGTCAATAGATCACTTCCTCTCTCCTCGTCCTCTCTCTGCTCCATTGGACGCAGGCATTGGCTCTATCAACCTCTCTGTTGACATCCTACTTGACTGAGCAATGGCTGTGTTTTCCTGGGAAGCCATGGCCAAGCCTGGAAATAATGCACCACCTTTGATTTTCTTTCCGCCTGCCCTTCCTCATTTTCCCTTTCTTCTCGCTCTTGATGCGCTGAGATCCCTCTCCTGCAAAACTTTTAATATATAAGCTTTTCCTGCTTTGCAAGGAACTGGGGCTAAGACCCAGTCTTTCTTTGCACTGTGTACTAAAATACATCACAGATCTATGAGAACATTACAATGTAAAAACTGCATAAAAGATGGAAAAGAAAATTTTAGTTTGTCTATAAATGTGTATGTTATTGAGGTGTGGAAAATCTTTTTAACGCAAGAATTTGATAGGTATAACTTTCCAAATTTTAAACTTCTGCAGATTAGAAATACAGACAAAGTTAAATAACAACAAACAAAAGATATTTGGAATGCCTTTGGCTGAAACAGATTAACCTATTAATATATTGGTGTAGGTTTATATGTAAAGAGTTTTCATAAATCAATAAAAACATGTCTCATTAGAAAAATAGACCAAGGCTTGAACAAGTAATCCACAAAAAAAGAAACACAAATGATCCAAAAACATGAAAAAAATATTCAGGCTTCCTGAAACCAAGGAAATACAAATGAAAACAACCATGATTTGTTGTTTTCTCTGAGGAGATTTGCTAAGATTAAAACCAAAGGCAGTGTCACAAATCCGAGAAGGTGCATCTGTACTTTTGCAAACTACTAGGAGGTCTGTAAATTACTACATTCTTTCTGGCAATATGTATCAAAAGGCTTAAAAATGTTCTTATCCATTAAAGCAATAAATCCAGGTATAAAAATTTATGCTAAGGAAATAACCAGAGGTGTAAGACTTACATGGAAGTACATTCACAGCCACATTTATAATAAACAACTGGAAACAATATAAATATCAAAGAAAGGAACTGTCTAAATACATTTTTATATACTAATAAGATGGGATTCTCTGCACCTATGTCAAATTACGCTTTTGAAAATATGGAAGGTTGTGGAAAAATGTTCTCAATATAGGCTGGAATATTAAAAAATGCATATAAAACTAATACAAAATAAACGTTTAATTAAAAAAGAAATCAAAGGCTTACGCAACATGTGCAACTCTTTTCTCACCTTTCACATCTTCTCCAAGACTAAACTAAACTAAACTCAACAAGAATTAGAAGCACAAACATTAAAAAATTAATGGTGAGTCACTCAGTGGCTTCTTTTTTAGAATAATTTTTGCTCTCATAATCATAAGCTATTATTTTTGAATGATTTTGGACTCTAGACCTAAATGTGAAAGATGAAACTATAAAAATTCTAGAATAAAACATAAATTCAAATCTTTGGGACCTTGAGACAGGCAAAGATTCTTTAGGACATAAAAAGCTCAAACCATCAAGAAAAATAAAGATGACAATTGAATTTTATCAAAACTTAAAATTTTGCTTTCAAAAGATACTATTAAGAAATGAAAAGGCAGGGCACCTGAGTGGCTCAGTGGGTTAAAGCCTCTGCCTTCAGCTCAGGTCATGATCTCAGGGTCCTGGGATCGAGCCCCGCATCGGGCTCTCTGCTCAGCAGGGAGCCTGCTTCCCCCTCTCTCTCTGCCTGCCTCTCTGCCTGCTTGTGATCTCTCTCTCTCTGTCAAATAAATAAATAAAATCTTAAAAAAAAAAAAAGAAATGAAAAGACAAGCCAGGTGAAAGAAAAATATTTTCAACACATGTATTTAACAAAGAAATCGTATCTAGATTATATGAAGAACCCCTATAACAAATCTGATTTTGAAAATAGACAAAAGATTTGAACACACGCTTTACAAAACAAGATCTGCAAATAGCTAATAAGCACATGAAAAGATGGTCAAAATCATTTAGTTATCAAGGAAGTACAAATTAAAACCACAAAGAGACATCACTACATAGTTGAAATTTAAATGGCGAGGGGCGCCCGGGTGGCTCAGTTGGTTAAGCAACTGCCTTCAGCTTAGGTCATGATCCTGGAGTCCTAGGATCGAGTCCCTCCTTGGGCTCCCTGCTCTGCAGGGAGTCTGCTTCTCCCTCTGACCCTCCCCTCCATGCTCTCTCTATCTCTCTCTCAAATAATAGATAAATAAAATCTTTAAGGAAATAAATAAGTGGCTAATCATACTAAATGTTGACAAGGATGTGGAACAACCAGAAGTCTCACATATTGCTGTGGAGATATAAAATGGTGCCACTACTTTGGAAAAGAGTTAGTTTCTTAAAAGTTAAACATATTCCCACCACACCACAGCTGTTCTATGCCTAGGTATTTACCCCAAAAGAAATAAATACATATGCCCATACGAAATATCGTGCACAATGTTCATGACCATGTATTTGAAATAACCTCAAACTGGAAATAATCTTTGTCCATCA
Source organism: Potos flavus (assembly GCA_028534135.1). Taxonomy (NCBI): domain Eukaryota; kingdom Metazoa; phylum Chordata; class Mammalia; order Carnivora; family Procyonidae; genus Potos; species Potos flavus. The sequence continues at coordinate 25,213,486 of CM052893.1, forward strand.
ACAGGTGAATAAATAAGCAGAGTGGTACATTTCTACAATTGATTATTACTCAGTAATTAAAAAATGTGAATTGCTGACATGTACACCACTATGAATGAATCTGAAAGTAATTTTACTGAGTGAAAGAAGCCAGATGCAAAGGGCCACCTACTGTGCGATCATATTTATATAATATGCTGGGGAATGCAAATTGATCTAAAGTGGCAAGAAATATCAGTAGCTGCCTATGGCCAGGAGCAGAGGGAGAGATGGAGGGTTAAAGGACACAAGGTAATTGGGGGGGATTATGAAAATGTTCTATATCTTGATAGTGGTGGCAGTTTCATGGATACATACATTTGTCAAAACTCAGTGAATTATACACTTTAAATGGATATAGTTAATATATAAATTATGTATAAAGAGAGTTAATTAAAAAAAAATTCCTTCTTGGGTTCCTTGCTGGATGAAATCTATCTGATCTTGATTACTTGAAACAGGAGAGGGTTAAGGGATGAGCAGAAAATTCCAGACCACAAGGAACCCTCTCCATGCCCTCAGTAGATATTCTTCTAAGATATGCTTGAAGGACAGCGTGCTGCTGACCAATGATTATCATCCCCACCTCAATTGCTCATCCAAATCTCACAAACATTTGGCAAATGTCTAGAGTTTCACCATGGAGAAAATGGAGCAGCTTCTGCCCTGATTATTGATAGATCTTTGTCTGACTTTCTCAAGCATCAGTGATGGAACCATGATACTTGTGATGGAGATCCATCTCCAGCAAGCAACATCCCCAGTCTTCCCTTACTGAAGGATTATGTTATTTTGCATATAATATATCCACTAAAGAGCCTTTGCTTTTTACTGGCATGGTCTCTGTACTTCTCTGCTAAGGAGAATCCTTCGTGCCTACCAAGTGGATTAGGAAGTTGGAAGAGTGGATGAATGCCAAATAAATTTTATACTAATGACTTTGGTCTGTATCGTGAGTCTTAGATAATTGTACCACAGCAGGCATGACTTTCTTCCAGAGGCAGACTGTTAGAAAGCATGACATAATAATGCCATGATCAGTCTGACCTAACCCTCACTGGGGGTAAAGAGGTACAAGGTCCCAGGCTCCTATCACTACTGTAGAATGACACATCAACACAGCATTGGGAGGTGAGCCGTCATCCCAAAATATATTGTTAAAAATAACACCCAATGAAAACAACCATTTGGATCTTGGGGCCCCTGTGAAGAAGGCAATTAACAGATTATAAATGGCATCAGCTTCTGATGTTTTAATTTGGGGCTTCAGAACTTGACCTTAGGTAGCTGAATCATCACTGCATCATTATTGAGAGTATAGCAAGATTCCCCTTCCACCTTACCCTTACTTCTATTTTTCTAAAACTGGGTAGAAAATGTATCCAGGGTATTGCTGAATGATACCTTCCAAATATTGGTATCCGATCTCTCTGTGACTAACTGTGCACTTGATTAACCTCAATTGCCAAGATAGCAAAAAAGAGCACTCTTAATGATTTTTTGATGTTTTGTGTTTGATCATGGTTGTGGAAGAACTAAAACATATTGGTTTCAGGAGAGAATAATTAGCCAATTAATTAATTGAGGTCTGTTATATTTTTATTTTCAAGGCATTTATTGGTCTTGACTAAAATATTCTATTTTCATTCAAGTCATTAGAGCCCATAAAGGGGCAGTGGGGCTAGAAGTTGAGGCCTAGTGTGTAGCTGGGCGTCCTGCAGAGCTGGCTGTGCTCTATCCCTTTTTTTTTTTTAACTAAGAATGAGATTGAAAATTCCAAAATACTAAGGTTTATTAAGCGGAGAGAAATAGCCCAGGGGCCTCTAGAGGCAAAGGATCTGGGATACACAACAAAGAATTGGGCCTGAAAAGCTCTGTTCTGAGGGGTTTTACATGCATTACACTAAATCCTCACAACTCCCTGTGGTAGGTTTTCTTATTGTGCCTATTTTTCAGATGAGAAAACTGAGGCATAGCGAGATTAAGTAATATACACGTATTCACAGAGCTAGTAAGTGGGTGAAGAAGGATTTTTATCCCTATGATGTGGGCTGAAATTCTTATGGGTGTATTATAATTAGTCTACCAAAATTAGCTGGTAGGATGATGCCCTTCCTATAATAGATGCTTAAGAGGTGCCAAAATACATCAGGTAGTATTAATTTATTTGGATTTCATAGTAAGAAAAGTCAACTGGTATTTACAGATTTCAGGATCTCAAGCCAATAGGAAATGATAACCCTTAAACACAGTACAAGCAAGAAACTGAGAAACGTGCCCTTCATTCTTCCATGCCGATATTGGTGTGGTTGAGAGAGGACCTCTACTCTGTCACCAGAGTTGCGCCGGTGTGTGTGGTGGTGAGGGAAGGAGGAGGTTAGACTGCTCCCATCAGTTGCATAGAGATGGGACCTCAGTTCTTTGGTTTGCCCTGGCAATTTTAAAACAACCTGTTAAACCAGTCCCTTTGGAGTGGAAGTGGGCAGTTTCACACCTGTCAGGCAACACAGAGGAAAAGCAACCAAATCTCTCGGCTGATGGTCTCCAATCGATGCGCACAAAATTAAGAAAGCAACTTGAACTGGCTGCTTATTTTCTTTCTAGACCCTAAACTCCCAGCTGTTTGTTGAAGGAGTATAATACAAGGGCAAACACTGAAGCTTGGCCCGTGAATTTTCCTGTGTTACTGGGGAGACTGGGGAGTGGTGGAATGGGGTGTGGCGTGTGGAGGTGGGTAAGGTGCACGACTGACTTGGTACTTCTTGCTTTTTTCAAGGTTCATCTCGCCGGACTCATCTCTAAAGAACCATCCTTAGTGGTGTATTTGCTTAAAAACTCTAGCAGATTTACAGCTTCCCTTGACGTAATAATGAAAGATTTTTTAGCCATTATTTGAAGTTGGTAGCTTCTCTACCATCATTACATAAATAAGGTCTGTGATATTTAAGCAGATTTTTGTTTAAATTTCGTTCTGCCTTTTAGCGATTTTTGTCTCTTGCTTATAACTTTGAGAGGGCTGTATCAGGGCTTACACAGTTAATAAAAGCAAACTAAAGCAAATAATCACCTTCTAATACTTCTTTCAGCATATTCTAATTTTTTAATGGAGAAAATGCATTCTTAAATTAAATATGCATAATAAGGAATACTAATAATAAGAATAAAGTGGAATAGGTGAGAATGAATCTAGTGTTGTAAGCAAATGCATTTGATTTGCTAAGGATAAAAGCTGGCTCGAATCAGTAAGAATCAGTGCAAAAAAGAAAAGCCTCATAATGTTCATAAATTGTCCATAATTGTATGGATTTTAAATATAAAAGTTGGCAGTGGCAAAAGCTAAAAGCCATTAGGAAGTATACCATTGTGCACTGCACGAGGAGCAGTAAGTCACAATCGTATGAAAAAAAAATCCCTAGCTAGAGTTTTCTAAAATTTTGATAACCATACTTGAGACTTATCTTGATGTTTACTACAATGCATGTATTGTTCAGCATGGCATGGCCTAATGCATACATGAATCATATTTGAAAAGAGCTACTAATTAACATGAATAGTCTTCTTCTGTGAAGGTCGTTTATTGCAAAGTTCTATTTTTTATTTTTTTTTTTGCTTTTTTTTTTCCTCGCTGAATATTGCTAAAGGAGTCCTCAACAACAGCCATTAGTTTAAGAGACTAGTCTGTTTTCTGCCTGGCATTGGGTTAGAGTTTTAAAGAGTCTTTTTTTCCTGCGAAGAAGCCATAAAAATAATATTTAAAAGTAAGAGAGAGGAAAAAAAAAGAGGGGGAGAGGAGTAGAGAGACCTTTCTCTTCTTGAGCAGTACATTCATTCATTCATTTTTATTCTGCCATCGACTGTATTCTCTCATGAACTTCTTGTTATACTATTGAAGAATTCTTTGGCTAAATTGTTAGACTTTACCTCAAATGAGGGAGTTTTTGTTTGAAAACTGGGTTGGCCAGCACTTTCCTAGGATTCACTGGGAAGGTCCTTGAAAATTTTTCCATGGAAGTAAAAACACATTAGGACCAGGTTCTATGACTTTGCACTGAAGGAACTTCTAGAACCTTTTGCCATTTCAGTTTGGCATGCGTAGGTTTTTTTGGCTTGGATGTTTCAAGGAACTTAGCCAAGATGAAGGGATTTCTCAGGACTGTAGGGAAACAATATTATGCCATGCTAAAAATCTCTCTTAGCTAACTAAAGACCTTCAGTCAGAGTTTCGCCTCCATTTGTCATGACAATTTATGTGTCAAATTGGCTGAGTTACAGCGTCCAGTTGTTTAGTCAAACTAAACAGACTGGGCCAGTGTGAATGTTGCTGTGAAGATGTTTTTTAGATGTGATTAACATTTAAATCAGGGGCGTCTGGGTGGCTCAGTGGGTTAAAGCCTCTGCCTTTGGCTTAGGTCATGGTCTCGGGGTCCTGGGATTGAGCCCCGTATCGGGCTCTCTGCTCGGCAGGGAGCCTGCTTCCTCCTCTCTCTCTGCCTGCCTCTCTGCCTACTGTGATCTCTCTCTCTCTGTCAAATAAATAAATAAAATCTTAAAAAAAAAAACATTTAAATCAGCAGACGTAGAGTCAAGCAGTTTACCCTCAATAATGTGGGTGGGCCTCATCTAATTAGTTGAAAGCCTGAAGCACAAAGACAGGTTTCCGAAAGAAAAAGAAATTCTGCCTTGGGACTGCACGGTGGAAACCCTGCCTGTGTTTGCAGCCTGCAGATTTTGGGCTCAAGACTCCAATGCCAACTCTATCCTGAACTTCCCACCTGTTAGCCTGCTCTATAGACTCACCAGGTCCCACAATCCTGTGAGCTAATTCCTTAAAATAATCTTTTATTGTCTATCTATCTATCATCTATCATCATCTCTATCCTATTGGTTCTGTTTCTCTGGAGAACCTCGACTAATCCAATAGACTATTTAAGTAAAACTAGTAGTGAGTTTATAGTACAAAACATGTTCTTGACCTCTTAGAAGGGAACTAGGTTTGGGGCTGGGTTTGCTTGAGACAGCAAAGGAACTAAAGAGTCAATCACTTTGTGATTTTTGCCTACATAATACCAGATAACCTATTTGACAAATACATACATTATTTTTACTGGCCAATCTGGTTAAAATAAGTCCCTGAGAATTTGTCAATTAAATGCATTTTTTGCTGTCTGAAGAATCTGGAAGTATCCAATTGACTGAATCACCCCAGCAAGGCTTGGCTTTTGAAAATATCAAGCAGCAGTTCTCACACTGACTTTGTAATGTACACCTTCTTATATTAAGTTTTGAACCATGTAAGTGTTCTGAAAGACAAAATGAAATAAAAAACATACAAGAGGCCCTTTTGCTTGTACCCACTTGCCCCTTCGAATGTCTCACACTACTAGTTACCTAGTGAAAGGGGCACAAATATGGTGGAGAAGGGGGACAAAACCCCTCAGATATCACCTTTCCCATCTTCCTGATACCCCCTACATGAAGTCAGTGTACAAAAATCAGTGTTTATTGATAGTCGATCATGTACGAGTGTCTTACTCGGCTCTGCCCCTGCCATAAGAAGTACCATAGACTGTGGCTTAAACAACAGTTACTTATTTTTTGGAGACTGGGAACTTCAAGGTCAAGCTCCAGTAGAGTTCAGTTTCTTTTGAGGGTTCTCTTCCTGACTTAGAGAGAACAACCTACTTTGCCATGTCCTCACAGGGCCTTTCTTCAGCACATGAATGTGGAGAGAAAAGACCCCATCCTTATGATCTCATTTAACCTCAGTTACCTCCTAAAAGCCCTGTCTCCAAACACGATCCCATTGCGAGTTAGGGCTTTAACACATGAATTCGTGGAGGCGGGGCCATAATTCAGTCCATGACAACGGGCACTCTGTTTTGTACTCAAGATATGTCTTTATTTGAGTACTCTCCTGGAGACTCCAATGCTGTGGGGGGTACTGGGCAAGCGTACAAATGTCTGTACCGCGAAGCAGAGTGTGAGAAATGCTGAAAGCAGGGTCTACAGGACTGTAAGGGACGGCGTGGCCGCAGACAGCTGGTGATCAGGAGAAGCTCCGGAAGAAGGAGCCCTTGTGTTAGACACCGAAGGGGGAAGGACTTTGGCCAGTGACAAGATGATCCGCACGCAGGGTAAAGACGGGCATAGGACAAGCAGCGGGAGAAGAACGCAGGACGGAAACGCTCAGGGAAGACAGGCTGGTCTAGGTTGTTTGGCGTTCACTTCATTGTAGCAGGGACTGTGGTAAGAAGGGTAGACTGAGGTCACAGAACAAGGGACTGACATTCCAAGGGACTTGTTGGGAAGGTGTTGGTGAGTCACCAAAAACTTTTGCATAGGGAGGTACTGGTTATTTTAGAAACTTCCTTTCACTGCTCCTGAACATGCTGCCTCAAATGTCTTTACTGGAAAAGTCTGATTTTACCATTAAGAAACTGATTCCTCCAAAACTGGGCCATTCCCCCTCCAGATGGAATCTCGCCCTCTCGCAGAAACATGTCTGTGGGGGTGACCTGACAGGGGTTGGGCAGACTGTCAGGGAAAGGAAGTGGCGAGGCTCCGGAGGAAGGACTTTTCTCAAATGAGCAGCAGAAAGGATGTTGCAGTGTGTTTTCCTGTTTGGGAAGTTTAATTCTTCACGGTTTGCTTGGCTGTCAGAACGCTTCACATTTTTATTTGTGAACATACATGGTGATCATCCTTAAGACAAAAAAAAATCTGATGGCAGGTCCCTCGATGCCCTTGTTCAGAGCAGATGTTGCAATCAGAGCTGGGCTTTCATTTGTCACCTCTGAGATGTTGTAAATCGCATTAAGAAGCATCTCTCCTCATCTTCATGTTTTACATACAACTTATTAAGGTCACGTTGGGGAAAGAAGCTGAAATAGACTTAACAGATTGGTCGACCGCTAAGGCGGAGCCGTCATCTACACTGATGTAATTACTCACAGCTCATGTGACAATCAAAATATATAAACTCAACAGGGGAATCAAAAAGAAAGGTGCACACGCTCAGCTCATCAATATGGAACCGTTTTGCAGACCCAGAAGTACTGAAAATTTCAACAGTACTTCGTGCGTGTGTGGTGGGGAGGGCAGCGAGGGGTAGTAGAAGCAGAGAGGGATGGCCCAAAGAGGGTCTTCACTTAGAAAATGGCAGGGCTCAAAGGATTATGGATCCCGAGCTGAGGAAGGGGAGTTTTTGTCGTCGCGGGCAATGAAGTTCTCTTGTCCCGCTTCTCTTCGCAGAGAGCCCTTCTCTCCAGCATCCCTGGTGTGGGGCCATCTTACCTCTCCTTGAACCCTCGCGCAGCCTGAAGTTCGAACATTCCAACTGGTTGTTTGGACTCTGTTGGACATTAACCTAAGTCTGCATGGCAGGGTGAAAATTGGACAAACAGCCACACTGACTCCAGGGAGATTTTTTTATGCAAACATCTGTTTCTTGGATTTGGCTAGGGTAAGGCCTAGGGGAAGGCGGAATTTCGATTGATGAAATACGATCAAGAAGATGCTGCCTCATTTTTTTTTTTTTTTTCTGTTCTGGGGAGAATAAACCCTGTGTCCCTCCAGCATTAGAGGGAGGAAACCCTATCCAAGCTTCCCCTGATACTGGCTTATGTCCCAATTCCAGTTTAGATGAGATCATGTAGATGCTTTTCCTGGGACTTCGCTGGACTACAGATGTAACCTGCTTTGAAAGAAATCCCGTGCACGCGTATAAAAATATGAATTTAGAGTAAAGATGAACAGAGCAATCAACAAATATATATGAAGCACTTTCCGTGTGCCTAGCACTGGGCAAGATACAAAAATGTATTAAAAGAGTGGAGGGATGAGTCCTGGCATGGAGGGAACCTAAAGTTTTAAGAGGGAAATGAGTTGATACAGAACAATAAAATATGACCTATGATTTGGTACTAAATTGTAAGGGATTGATATTAGTAGCTGCGGTTATTTGTATTAGAGGTCAAGGGGTGCCCCTGAAGCCGCAGAAGGCTTCAAAAGGGAAACTTGAATTATGCAGGATCTATGGGGCTGAGAAGTTCTGAAGGGGGAGCCCAGGAGAGGAGCATTTCCAGTGGAGGAAACTGCAGGAGCTGGCAAAGAATTATCCTGTCTGTTGGCCAAGAGCTAATTGGGTGGGCCATTGTTAACCCCATTTACCAATGGATGGATGAAACTTGGTAACAGATAAATTAACAACAACGGCTAACACTCATTTAGCACCTACTATGTTCCAGAACTATTCTAGGCACTCTGTGTATTTTAAATTATGTATGGCTCATCCCAAGCCCCAAGTTGTCCAGCCTCAGGTGGTCAGGCCAGTGTGGGCCTAAGGGGCTGGCATTGGTGGCCATGGTTTTGTAGAGGGATGGCCAGAGGTGCGGTCGCAGAGACCTCTCCCACGGGCTCCCAGCTGTCTCTGGGCTAGCTGGCTAGCCAGAGGGTATCAGGGGAGTACTATTGTTACACCCTCTTTAGGCATGAAGAAACGGAAACAGAGAAATTAAGAGACTAACCCAAGGTCACACGGGCAGTAAGTGGCTAAGCTGGAATGAAACCCGAGCCTCTCCAGTTCAAAGCCCACAGTCTAAGATGCTCAATGAATGGGGAGAACAGAAGGTGGTGAGCAATATAATATTGACCTTGCCAGGGTGGGGGAAGGGCTGCATAGGAGAGGGAAAGAGAGGTGTTTGTTTCATTCTTGAGCAATTCTTTGTGTGAACTTGTGAGAGCCCAAAATGAACTTAAAGGTGAGTCTGAACACCAAGATTTGGGCTTTGTAAACCATTTCAGGACACCAGTGTTAGCTAACGTATGCATTGAGCCCTTCCAGTAAAAAAGGAAACTTATCAAAACGTTGGTCTCAAGATTCCCCACCCCTTCAGCCTTCAGGGCCAGGCCCGCTGGAGAATACAGACGCGAGAGCAAATACGTGGCCCCCCACTTCCACATGGGTTCTTCGCTTATGAAGTACCCATTATTAATTTTAAAACAGTCCATAGGTCCTTATATTTACCTTCTACGCGGGCTTCGATGCCTGGAATTCAGCGACCCTTGGGATCATGTGGGCCCTCTTTGCATCTCGTGATAGCACAAGCAACCAACCAACCTAATTGGGGGAAAAAAATCGATGATGTCGGGTTGGTACTCAGAACCGGCCGACAGGCTAAATGGGGTGAGAGAGAAAGTGATGTAATCAGAGGGGATCCAGGCCAGTTTTTCCTTATCCAAATGCCCTTCCTTTTATAGACACCATATTGCTAAAATTCCCTTAGTAATGATTCATTTCTTGGGGCCTCTTTCCGTAATAAAGCCAACAAATCTTCTGATGGAAAAAATACCTAACCCGCTGCTTTTAAACAGCGTCTTAAACAGAACAACTTAGTTTTCTTAAATGAATTTTTTTTTTTTAAGATTTTATTTGTTTATTTGACAGACAGAGACAGAGAGAGAGAGCCCACGCACAAGCTGGGGGAGCAGCAGAGGGAGAGGGAGAAGCGGACTTCCTGCGCCCCACACCCGACTAACCAATGGCTTAACGAAATCAGGTTTTGTTTTTTTCTCATAAAAATAAAAGTTTGAAGGGAGTGAGCTGCCAGTGTTGGTTCAGTGGTTCAGAGATCTCAGAGCAAATGTCTTTGTGATTTTCTTGGGGTTTTTTTTGCTTTTTTTTTTGTTTGTTTTTTGGGTTTTTGTTTGTTTTTTGCTGTTCTTGTTTTTGTTTTGTTTTGTTTTGCCTCATGATCTAAAGAAATGGAGATTGCTTCAGCCCCAACCATCACATTTTTGCTCAGGGCGGGAAGAAGAGGGACAGCGTGAGCCATATTTGTGCCTTAAAATCAAGAAACTAAAGGCTTTCCTGAAAACGTTCCAGTAGACCTCTGCCTAGGTATTTTTGGCCTGAAATAGGCCACATGGTCTCTCCAAGATGCAAAAGACTCTGCGAAAAGAAATATTTAGTTAGCCCTCCTGCCACTCCCGAGAATACCGGGGTCCTATTGTCAAGGAAGAATACCAGTGTGGCTATGGAACTGGCCACGTGAGCCACAGCCTGGCTGTTCTCTTTATGGGCCTCATGAGGGAAAACATGACACCTGCAAGTTTTTGTTATGGAAATGACATAGCAAAAGAACTTACAGTGGGAAACTAGTGACTTCCCTTTTGATGGGAGCGAGCAAGCTGAGGTCCCTGGAGGTTGTTGATGGAGAAAGGGTGCTAAAAAGGGACAGAGGGGTACAGAAAATGGTAGAGAAGCACTGAAGATAAATTACTGGCAATAGGTAAGGTACTCCGGGCAATTTTGACTGAATGTACATAATTCATCTAGTAGGATGTCAGATATTCTAGAACTATGAGCCTTGTAAGATGCTGTAGCTTCTTTAAAAACAGAGTATTTTGGGGGCGCCTGGGTGGCTCAGTGGGTTAAAGCCTCTGCCTTTGGCCCAGGTCATGATCTCGGGGTCCTTGGGATCGAGCCCCACATCGGGCTCTCTGCTCGGCGGGGAGCCTGCTCCCCCCCTCCGCCTGCCTCTCTGCCTACTTGTGATCTTTCTCTCTCTCTGTCAAGTAAATAAATAAAATCTTTAAAAAAAAAAAAAAGTAAAAACAGAGTATTTTTGTTTCAAGTGGAAGCAGGGGTTGGCTTGTTCAGCCAGATACATTCACCTGATTATCCAGAAAATGCTTTGTGGGAGCACAACTGAACTTATTTGTACAAGATAGAATGGAGGTAAACGTCAAGAAAACAGGTTTCAGAATACACACACACACACACACGCACGCGCACACACACACACATGCACGTAGGCAAACGCGCACACACACACACACACACACACTCACCCGGCAATAAAGATAAAAAACAGTCTAAGGTGCCTGCTTTATCAGCGCCTCTCTGCCGAATAGTGAATCTTGCTCCCATGTCTCTCCCTTCCTGCTAAACAGATGATCAGGGGACCGTTTATCATGTCTGTTTCAGGGTACAGTTATGAAACATTTTCAGTGGAGAGCATGAATGAGCAGGGACTTGTCCTGAAAAACAGAACAAAAAGAAATTATTAATCATGTTTCCCTTTGTATATTTACTGTTTTGCTTCTGAAGGGAGTATTAGTCCACTAAGAGATGCATAATTAGGAGATATGCCAGATGGGTAATCAATGTGATTTTAAATTTTTATAGAGAGAGAACAGAACTGAAGCTCGGATTTTTTTTTTTTTTTTTAGAAGGTACTTCAGCTCTGTGCATTTAAAAGCAAACATCTTGCATTAGGTTGCTATCTTCCATGTAATGACGTTGAATATGTTCTTAAATCCTTTTATTTTTAAAGAACTGGCCTGATGGAATGCAAGAGCGGAATGGCGTACGAAATGGACAAGGAAAGCTAACACGCAGAGAGGGGAACTGGGGTCCCCTGCAAGGAACGGCTGAGAGCTTTATTTAATCATAATCATCATTATAGCAAACAAACAAATGAACAAACCATAAATTTCACTTCCCTTTCCTTGCTTCGCAGTCAGTGGAGACTTACTTGTTCTCGAAATTCTCAGGCTAGAAGGAAATCTAAAGGAAGCACTTTCTGAATCTCCTATTTAAGCAAAGCAAGTGAGATCTTCAGCGAGAGGGCCCGTGGCCGCTTGGCCAATGAGATGGGCTTGGGAATGAGATCACCTTATGGGACCAGCAGCAGAGCTGATGCTCCAAGGGCAGTGTTTTTAAAACTGTGGGTTCTGACACATTAGGGAACTGTGAAATCAATTAAGAGGGTTCTGACTGCGTACTATTTCTTAGCCCAATATAGTTGCACAGAATAGAACGGCATTGAATAAAAAATAAAAATGGGAGTCACATGTAAGGGTATGTATCATTTAGAAATTTTTGTTCCAATAATAAATGTGCATCCTCATATAAATCATATTTCTTTACACGGGTCACCGTCAAAAAAGTTTGAAAAATACTGCAACAGGGTGAAATCTAAGAGGACAGTTGTCCGTTGGCTGACAATGTCAGCTGGAAGGGACAGGGGCGATGGAGTCTCTGGGCCCCTCACGCCCCTGTGAACACACGCCAGGGCTGCTAACACAGTTAGCTGTGGGTGTGTGCTTCTCCAGGATTCTCACGCACACATTCTTCCACACGAAGCTGAGAACATTTTTGCCAAGTTACGCATCCAAGAACACGGTTTGGAATTTGCTTGCGATTGCATTACATTTATAACCTCTTCGAGGAAAATTGACATCTTTACCCAGTTGAATCTGCCAATCCAGGTGTGCAGGGCATGTCTGCACTTACCCTAGTCTTTTCCTATATGTCTTCGTTCTGTTTATGTTATTTTTTTTACAAATGCTTTTCATTTTTTATTTCTTGTTGACTCCTAGGTATTTGGCACATGTCTGTATTTTTTCTGTCTTGATACCATTTTCTTTTCTTTTTTCAAATGGACCGACCTCTCTAGCTCACTGAACTTGCGGGCGTCTTCCATGCCTTCCTGCTTCTGCTCATGCTGTTGCGCCATGCAGAAAGCCTTTCCCTGCACTGCCTGAGGATGGTCCGCACCCTCAGGCAGAGCTGTCTTTTGGGAGGACTGCTGCAATAACCCACTAACGAGTCTCTCAGTTTCTCTTCTTCCCGCCTGCCGTTCCCCACATAGGCATTGGGGTGGTCTTTAAAAACATAAATCAAGATCCTGTCACTTTCCTCCCTAAGACATCTGCTGGCTTTTATTGCCTTTACAAACATCCAAACGCCATTCAAGACCCTCAAGACTTCCCATGATGTGGCTCCTGCCTATTTTCTCAGACCTCCTCTCCTGGACTTTTCCTCATCATTCGTGATGCCTCCGCCCCTCTGGCTTTCCTTTAGGCCCTCAACATTCCAAGCCTGTGCCTCCTTTGGCACGTTGGCCTATTCCTGTGATGCCAGGATGATCCTGCTCCTGGTGCGCGTGTGGCTAGATCCTTCTGGAAATGGGGACACCCCATACATTTTAAAATTTTGATTTTGAGAGGCCTTTCCTGAACCCCAGTATGAAGTGGCACTCTCCACCCATCTGCTCTCTATGCACTGTCTTCTCTTTTTTTAAGACTTACAGTATCTGCGATTTTCTTATTTGCTTTCTTGATTATCTGTTTCCCACTCTCCCACCTCCCCACTGCACACAAGAATGCAAACTCCATGTGCGTGGAGGCTTTGTCAGTGATGGCTATCTCCCCAGCCCCACAAAGGCACTAAATAAATATTTGTGAGTTAATGGATAGTCCTATAAAGTAGGTACCATACCAAGTACAGAGCACGGAAAATATTCGGTCCTTATCTTTAGAAAATCTGTACTCAGAAGGCAGTGACACTGTGAGAATTGCCTCTCACTTTTCTGGAGTCATCTTATTGTGGATGTGTGTGTCTATAAGCAGGGCCACGCGGAAGGAAGCCCCTTAGAAATGGACTATTAAGAATAGATTTTCGGGGCGCCTGGGTGGCTCAGTGGGTTAAAGCCTCTGCCTTCGGCTCAGGTCATGATCTCGGGGTCCTGGGATCGAGCCCCGCATCGGGCTCTCTGCTCAGCAGGGAGCCTGCTTCCCCCTGTCTCTCTGCCTGCTTCTCTGCCTACTTGTGATCTCTCTCTCTCTCTGTCGAATAAATAAATAAAATCTTAAAAAAAAAAAAAAGAATAGATTTTCACTAGTAAGAAGATGTTCACTGTTGAGGATCTATTTTCATTTGATTTTACAAAGTTTTGAAGACTTTCCTGCAGGTAGACCAGGAACTCTGGAGAAATACCCAGGTAAATAAACCAACCTCTGTCCTTAAAGGATAATGCTTTTAGTGAGATGAAGAGACTTGCAAAAACACACTAAGGCAGGGGCCTTGAACAACAGTAGGAGCGATGCTCTTGCTTTTCTAGGACATCAGGGCTGTCTCAGTCTGTCCCACTATTGTGGCGAACATCCTTGACTTTGGCATACGAAAGCACTACCAACCAATCACACTTTAATTTATTTAAACTTATCTTGGATGAATTTAACATTCTCCCCCTGAAAGAAGGAATGGTGATTTGAGCTATACTTTGGAGGCAAATCCAGAGAATGAATGAGCCTTTCTAAGGACAGTCCTGGGGTATGTTCTAAAAATCATTAAAATGTGAATGAGCTTAAAAAGCTTCCCACCCCCACGGTAGCAGGCTGCCCTGACTCTCACACCTCCAGGGGCTGAGGCAGACTTAGAGCCTGGGGCCAGCGTGCTGCCTGAGTATGGCCTCCTACGGCTTGAGTCCGCCAGTCTGCAGAATCCTGTAGCTCTGGAACCGGGGGATATTTCTGTGTAGAGTAGGGCCGGGGTGTGGAAGGGCCAGGCGGAGCCTCGCCTTGGATCCCAAGTTGTTTTCCACACTTCCATGTATATTATTTTATCCTGATAAAGTCACAGAATCTCCTCTGAAATAGAGACAGCCTACGTTGAATGAGGGTAAAAATCTCAGAGCCAAGAGGTGGAGGACGGAGAGTGGAAGAGACATAAAGAGAAGGCCTTCCAGGCAGCACGGAGGGGCCGTTACCTCAGCGTTTCATCCGTGAGTGAGGGCTATCAGGAGACTTGTAAATGTTAGTCTAACGGATGAATGATCCTGGATTTGAGGAGGAACACCTGAAATGATGTTCAATTTCCTGGGAGGGACAATGAAGATATGACACCTGGCTTACTGGATACTGTATGTGAACCCGGTGCTTTGGGTTATCGGTGGGGTGCAGCTTTCTAGCCCTGCCCCCCGGTGTCACTTCTTGAGGTTCATTTCAAGATTCTTGCCATGACTATGGGACCATATAAGGAGTGTCTCGAGTTGCTCGTTAGACATGGAGTATTTAGTGGGGGTCGGAGGACCGCCATGTCTCTATCACAGAGGAGAAGAAGAAACACGGCCATGACTTTTTTCTGGGCCGTGACAGTTTTCCACTCTGGGCTCCTGTGAGTCTAACACACAGCTCCAAGCCGTGTCATCTGGCCTTCCCTCTTCTCCTCCGCCATCCCTGAAGCTTGGCTACAGGAAGCTCTTCCCTGCCCTGAGCCCTCTGTCCCCAGTTCTAATACTTGCCATTACCATTCTGTCAAGTGGTAGCCAAGTTAGGACGTCACAGAAAAGGGAAGTCTGTGGGAAAGCCTGAGCTCGTGGTGCTCTGGACTTGTCACGGCAGGCAGCTCCCTGGGCCTAATTTTCCATCAGGCCGAGTCTATTCCTTCATAAACTGAACTCCAAAAGCATCACTAGAAAAGTCACTTTAATGCAAATAAGAATTACCTGGGACCCTTGATCCTTTTCTGGGGAGGGTTTTTCAAGTGTTCCCTTTGTGTGGTGGTGCCAGTATGCCCCAGGAATTTTTTGATCCGTTATTACCATGGATCCTTCACTATATACTGGCCACACTGTGTCAAGATGGCTCAGAAGAGTCATCCCTCTGCAACGCACTGCTTTTATAAGGCAGGCACTCGGCTCTATAAGAACGAGCAGATCTTTATGAAAGTTATGAAGTGGGAAAATTTTTGTTGAGCATCCGCCATTTTGGAATGGCCCTCTTTGGCCCTCTGCCCTCACCCCACGGCCATAGGTCCTCCATGGCGATATACCAGTTAAATTTGTCCTATGATAGAGACCTTTACACTCACTGCCTACTTACCTCTCACAGTGTTGTGGGCTATCATACCAGATTGTCAAAATAGCTAATATACTAAACAACTCACACTGAGGTGTAAGTACACGTCTAGTTATAAATTTATTTGGTATCCAGGGCAATGTGAGGAAGTGTTGAATCGCTATATTGTACACCTGAAACTAATATAACACCATATGTTAACTAACTGGAATTAAACACTAAAAATAAATAAATAAATAAATAAATAAATAAATAAATAAATAAATGAAACCACAAAAATAATAAATAAATAGATAAATAAATAAGTAAATAAATAAACTTATGTGCTATCTCTCCCATATGGCATACCTGATTTTATTTTATGAAATTTTATGAAGCCCTCCAAATGTTAATTAAGGAGTGCTGAATGATGGGAATTTCAGCTACTCAGAAAGGGCCGCTATAGGTGTTTTCCGGATCTCACTGTTTTGGGCACTGCTTACCTGCAGTGTGTATACACAGACGTTATCACTTTTACTTGTGAGCTATCCAAATCCTTAAAAAAAAAAAAAAAAAGGTTAAAACTGAACAGCATAGGGTTTTCATGACTTGTCTTTGGCAAAGCTTCTAAGTGGCGATTACAGAAATTTTTGTGCAAAGTCAGTGAGACTAGACTTCAGATTTGCTAATGAGATAGCTCTGCGTCTAGCTGTGCGTGGCTGTATTTATCACCTCACACTCCTGAGCCATCCTCACGTGGCACCAAGAGAGAGAAGGATTATGATTCTTTTTTTTTTTAAAGATTATTTATTTATTTGACAGAGAGAGAGATCACAAGTAGGGAGAGAGGCAGGCAGAGAGAGAGGGGGAAGCAGAGAGCCCGATGCGGGGCTCGATCCCAGGACCCCGAGATCATGACCTGAGCTGAAGGCAGAGGCTTTAACCCACTGAGCCACCCAGGCGCCCAGGATTATGATTCTTATTGGCTTTCAACAAGTGAAGGCAGACAACTCTGCAACAGGGGTTTTATATTTATGAGCAGCAAAGCGGATAAAGAGGATCTCTCTGTCTGTGCTACACTCTGTCTCTGTCTACCACTAATTGTGTAACTTTTGGTAATTTCAGTTTGTACTTTCTCTCTAGGAATTTTGAATTTGACCTTCTATAGTATCTGAGGAAATGGGAAAAATCCACAAGGGTTGGTTTCATGGGCAAGTTTTCAAGTCATTCAATTAAGAGCGTCTTCTTCCGCTCCTCGGCAAACAGCATTCTGTTAAATTGGGCCATATGAAACTGCTGTTTTTGTAGGTCAAAACCAGTTGAGTATCAGTAACTTCATACTGTTAACCTAATGTGTTGGTGCATTCCCTAAGAATAACGGAAAGCATCCGCCAGGTATGAAGCCCGTTGAGCCAAGAGAAACTATTCCGTTGCAAATTGTGCCACAATTCCTATACAAAATAGAATAATGCTAAAGAAATGAATCTTCTTCTAGATATTGCTTCTTAATAAATGTCTCTAATGAAATGAGTTTCTAAGTGAATGTTTAAGCCACGGCTGAAGTTTGTTTTTTGTTTGTTTGTTTTTTGTTTTTTTTTACAAATTGGAAGGTTCTGGCAAACTTGCATTGAACAAGCCTATCAGCACCAGTTTTCTGACAGCATTCATTCGTTTCATGTCTCCGCATTACATTTTGGTCATTCTTGCAGTATTAAACTTTTTCATTATTATTATCTTTGTTTCGGTGATCTGTGATCAGTGGGCTTAGGCGTTACTATTGTAATTGTTTCGGGATGCCATGAACCATGCCTACAGAACTCAATCAATCAATGTTGTGACCGTTCCACTGACTGGCCGATCCCCACTCCCAGTCCCTCCTCAGAGCTTCCTGGTCTCTGAGACATGACAATATTGAAATTAGGCCAGTTAGTAACCCTGCAACGGCCTCTAAGTGCTCAAGTGAAAGGTAGAGCTGCGCAT
Source organism: Potos flavus (assembly GCA_028534135.1). NCBI lineage: Eukaryota > Metazoa > Chordata > Mammalia > Carnivora > Procyonidae > Potos > Potos flavus. The sequence continues at coordinate 25,231,108 of CM052893.1, forward strand.
CTCTCACTTTAAATCGAAAACTAGAAATGATGAAACTTAGTGAGGAAGGCATATTGAAAGCTGAGATGGGCTGAGAGCTAGGCCTCTTGTGCCAGATGGTTAACTGGGTTGTGAATGCAAAGGACAAGTTCTTGAAGGAAATTAAAACTGCTGCTCCAGTGAACACATGAATGAGAAGAAAGGGCAACAGCCTTATTGCTGATATGGAGAAAGTTCTAGTGGTCTGGAATGAAGATCAAACCAGCCACAACGTTCCATGAAGCCAAAGCTTGATCCAGAGCAAAGCCCCAACTCTCTTCAGTTCCGTGCAGGCTGAGAGAGGGGAGGAAGCTGCAGAAGAAAAGTGTGAAGCCAGCAGAGGTTGGTTCCTGAGGTTCAAGGAGAGAAGCCGTCTCCAGAGCATCCAACTGCAGGTGAGGCAGCAGGTGCTGTTGGAGAAGCCACCGCAAGTCATCCAGAAGGTCTAGCCAAGAGAGTTCCTGAAGGTGGGCACGCTAAGTAACAGAATTTCAATGTAGGTGAAACAGCCTCCTCTTGGAAGAAGATGCCATCTAGGGCTTTCAGAGCTAGGGAAGAGAAGTCAGTGCCTGATTTCAAAGCTTCAAAGGACAGGCTGACTCTCTTGTTAGAAGCTAACGCAGCTGGTGACTTTCTCTTAAAGCCAACACCCACTTACCATTCTGAGAATCCTAGGGCCCTTCAGAATGATGCAGAATGTACTCTGCCTGCGCTCTATCCATGAAACAACAAAGTCTGTATGGCAGCACATCTGTTTGCCACCCGGTTTACTACTATTTTAAGCCCACTGTTGAGACCTACCACTCAAAAAAAAAAAAAGAATCCTTTCAAAATATTACTGCTCATCGATAGTGCGTCTGGTCACCCAAGAGCTCTGATGGCGATGGACGCGAGATTAAATGTCGTTTTCATGCCCGGTCACAACATCCACGCTGCAGCCCATGGATCAAGCGGTAATTTTGACTTTCAAGACTTACTATTTAAGAAATCGATTTTGAAAGCCGTAGCTGCCATAGATAGTGATTCCTTTGATGGATATGGGCAAAACGAATTGAAAACCTTCCAGAAAGGACTTACCGTTCTAGATGCCGTTGAGAATATTCATGATTCATGGGAAGAAGTCCAAATATCAACATGATATTCCAAAGGAGTTAGGAAGAAGGGGATTCCAACCATCACGGATGACTTCGAGGGGCTCAAGGCTTCAGTGAAGGAAGTAAGAGCAGATGTGGTGGAAATAGCAAGAGAACCAGAATTAGACGTGGAGCCTGAAGATGGGACTAAATTGCTACAATCTTGTGATAAAGCCTGAATGGATGAGGCGTTGCTTCTTATGGATGAGCCAAGAAAGTGGTTTCTTGAGATGGGATATACTCCTGGTGAAGGTGCTGTACAGACTGTTGAAAGGACAACCCAGCGTTTAGAATATTACACCAACTTAGCTGAATAAGCCGTTGTAGAGTTTGAGAGGATGAATCCCAATTCTGAAGGAAATTCTCCTGTGGATAAAATCCTATCAGATGGCTTCGCATGCTACAAATTGTTCGTAGAAGGAAGAGTCAATGGATGCAGCGAACTTTACTGTTGTCTTATTTTAAGAAATGGCCACAACCACCCCAGCCTTCAGCAACCACCACCTTGATCCGTCAGCAGCCATCAACATGGAGGCAGCACCTCGCCCAGCAAAAAGACTCCGACTCACAGCAAGCTCAGATGATGGTTAGCATTTTTTAGCAATAAAGTATTTTTAAATTAAGGTTTGTGCATTATTTTAGACATAATGCTATTACACACTCAATAGACTGCAGTATAGTGTAAACATAACTTTTATATATGTATTTTTAAATGCAAAAATTCATTTGACTCTCTTTGTTGTGACATTCACTTTATTGCAGGGGTCTAGGACCAAATCCACAATATCTGAAGTCAGAGTCACCATTACAATGTGCTGGTTGCGATCTAGAACATGAGGAAACGAGTATCCAGGGTGAGAGCTTCCTGGTTTGGGGGAAATCTGCCACCCAGGTAGGTGCAAAGTGGTCCAGGAACAATGACTTTATAAGAACCTCAGTCCTAATTCTGAATAATGTTGGCCCCAAGGTATCTGATCAGTTGCTTGGAGTATAACAGCGAGGTATTAAAGCGTGGGTCAAATCCTGTAAATTAAGCTGGATTTTAGTTTCATCCGGGAATCTTTCCAAGGGTGACTAATATATGTGGTTAAATCCGGGGGTCGAGGGGAAGGATATGAGTCCAGAAAGGAGATAGGTAAGAACTAGGTGGGGTCGTACGGCTTTATGGTAGTGGGTTGGGGTGAGGGTGTGAGTTCTGGTCCTAGACAGGAGTCCTCAGAGGGCGAGCAAATAGAATTAAGGCTTCTTCCTGGACGTGCTGCTTAGGCGGATACCTAATCCCAAAATGAAGCCAACATACTAGGCAGGTTCAGCTAGAACTTTGGAGCTATTCAGGAACCAGAATCTTCCTCAACAGATTTGGGACCCACATAATTTTTGACTGATAAAGATACCTTCAGTGAGATCAGAGATCTGGGTCTGGATCACAGGACTCAGAGCTTAGGAGTAGGTCAAGTTCAAATCCACTGGATACAGACAATTGCTTCCTGCCATTCAGGGACAGATAGGCTGGAATCTGCATGTGGAGACCATCAATAGATCTGGTTGTGAGGAGCTGGGGATGAAAGATATGGAGGAGGGGCGCCTGGGTCATGATCCTGGGGTCCTGGGATCGAGCCCCGCATCGGGCTCCTTGCTCCGCGGGGAGCCTGCTTCTCCCTCTCCCACTCCCCCTGCTTGTGTTCCCTCTCGCTGTATCTCTCTCTGTCAAATGAATAAATAAAATCTTAAAAAAAAAAAGATATGGAGGAACCAAGTAGGGGCTGACACTCTTGGTTCATATTCACACGGAGACTCATTTTTGAGCTGCACTCTGTCAACTTTTTACCGAGTATCTGCTCTCTTCCACATATCAAGTTAGGTTCTTTAATTCCCTTAATTCTCATAATAATTTCGTGAGGATAGTTTATGATTTCAATCTGAGAAGACCAAGAGTATAATAATTTGGAACACAAATCCAAATCTTTATGTTCCCATAGGGGAAGGTGTATTTTGTTTCCTATTGCTGCTATAACAAATTATCACCAATTTAGTGGCTTAAATGGCACACGTTTATTCTCTTATGGTTCTGGAGGTCAGAAGTCCAAAATCAAGGTGTTGGCAGGGTTGGTTCCACCTGGAGACTTAAGGGCAGAACACGTTGCCTGGCTTTTCTTGGCTTCCAGAGGCCACTTGCATCCCTTGGCTTGTGACCTCTCCTTGCACAACTCCAACCTCTTGCTCTTGTCTTCACATCTCCTGCTCTTGGTTCTAATCTCTTGCATCCCTCTTATAAGGACTTTTGTATTAGACAGGGCCCCCTGTGATAGTCCTCCCGTCTCAAGATCCTTAACTTGTCACATGTGCAGATTCCCTTTGACTGTGTAAAATAACATATTTGCAGGTTCTAGAAACTAGGAGGTAGACTTTGGGTGGTGGGGGGACATTATTCTGCCTACCGCAGGGGGGAATGGAGGGAGGGGCTTTGAGCTGCGGAGGCAAAGGTGACCAGACAGAAGGGAAACTGTTAGAGTCCTCTGAGGCTGATGTGGGGCAGGGAGAGGGGGCGGGGACAGGCGTCCCTCCGCAAGCAGAAACTTCAGTGGAGGATGCCTGAAGGGGAGCGGTTCTCAAGAGGGAAGGTCCATTGCTAGAGGGGTCTCGGGGCTGCCCGGAAGCTGCAGGGTCCAGAGACAGATGGCCGGACCAGTTCTCTGCAGCAGCATCTTGTAGCTAAAGAAGAAGCCATAAAGGTAATGGGCATCCTGAAGAAATGCCCACCTACTCCCCTCAGCTTTCTGGAAACACATCAACCAGGATTCTCATGTGACCTCATAGAGTAGGGGAATGGGTCCCCCAACAGACCGAGATTGAATATCGGGTTGAGCTGACCAGTGGGGATTGAAACAGGATGAGATGTTATCATGTTTAGGAGTTTTTAAAGGAATATGGCATCGGACCTCAGTATTGTGGTTTTAAAGTCCTACCTCTTGGAGTAGCAAACTTTGGCCATGGCCATGGGGGGTGGAGGGGCCGTGGAGGGCAGAGAACAAAGCGTTTTCAGCCAGTGTGCTCCCAGCAACCTCTACCGCCAGGACTAAAGTCGAAGAACATCTCACTTCCAAATGCTCCTTAACTCGGGGTCCAAACCTAAACCGAACAACCTGCTCGTGAGTCAGGCTCCTTCAATGGCTGATAGTATCTGAATAACAATAACCATATTAATAAGTATATCCAGCAGGGGGGATAAAAAGGTGGTAGGGTATTCCCAAGAGGAAAATTAATTTCTTTTTATAATCCGCCGTAGTTTATTTCACATATTCATGACCCGCCCAGTATGTTTTTTCTTTATGACGAGCCATAAAAATGACAAAATACATTAGCCAAGTTCTTCGTTTCTGCTAAAATGACCATATTCAAAAATAATAACAGAGACTTGTATCAGCGATGCAAAAGATGCATGAAGTAATTGGGGCTTAATTTGTACACAAACTGTCAAGGCAGTTTTCCTCACGGCCTGCATCTTCTGAATTCATTAGTCTCTAATTACGGCCAGTGGGGACCAGCAGTTAGAAGGTTAAAGAGGTTCTGACAGGCCTAATCATTGCTCAGGAAGCTGAAAATGTATGCAAAGTCTCAGCAGATGGGGTGAGAGCAGCTTCTGCCAAGTGATAACTGTTATTCCTTTGCACCTCCAAAGCTGTCATCCTAATAGGCACATTTTAAATTTATTAATGCTCTAGTTACAATGCATACACAGTCTCTAATGGTATGTCATTCTGAGTATATAAACTGAGCAATTAACACATATTACCTGGTAATGGTAAAATTATTTGTTGCCTGTTTGATTTTCTTTTTCTTTTCTTTTTTTTTTTTTTTTTTTTTGGTTGTCTCCTATTCTGCTAAGAATTGTCCCAGGAAAAGCTTCCCTTTGTTAAAATGGAAGCAAAGCTACACTGAAGATGGGTTTCTCTTTTTACTTGGATATTATCATCGATCTGAACGCCTTCGTCCAGCCCTTCTGTATCCTGACCTGTCTCATCCATCACAGACTTCTGACCTCCCGCATCAGAATCCAGGGGTTAAAAAACCATGTGAGTGAGACGTTTCATCAGACTTTTGGGAAGAGGCAGAGAACTCCAAGTTGGGATGAAATGCCCTTCCAAAGTGAGAAGAGACCCAGGGTCGTAGTTCGTGCTCATGACTTTACCCCAAGTCCTAAAAGGAGAGGTGATGTGTACATTGCAATTTCCGATGTGACAGTCATCAATATCTTACCCTTCTTTGGTGGCCTCCCTGACTTCAATCTTGATTGCTTTAAACTAACTAATCACCAGCAAGAAGGGTGTGTGTGTGTGTGTGTGTGTGCGCGTGCGCGCGCGTGCGTTTTAAACAAACGAGGTCTCTTGTCTTTCCTGTGACTACAGCCATGACATGGGAAGAGCCTTTAATTAAATGCAGCACTTAGCGCAACAATTGTTTGCATGTAGGAGGCCCCAGAAATGGAGACAGCTGGAATGGATAGTCCCTAAATTGTAGGCTTTGTCAGGACTACAAGATTCATAAGCGGTCCTAATAGCATGATATGGTGTTAATCTCAGCAGCAGAGCAATTATCTGTCCAGTGACTGACCACCACTCTCTGTAGCCACTAGCCCATTGCAGTTAATTGATTTACACTGTATAGAAGTAATATAACAACAACAACAAAAAATGTCGCAGAGACTTTATGTTAATTAAAAACTGAGATTACATTTCCCTGCGAGGTGATGTGTTTGAGATTTTCATACCACCCAGAAAAGATAGCCAACTATTTGGTAGTAAGTTTTCTTTGCCTGAGACCAAATAACCCATCCATTGTGGCTCCTTCGGTGGCTGGAAGAATTGCCCCGGCTGATGAACAGACTTGGGTTGTGTGACCTCGGACAAGTGTCCTCATTTCTCCGAGCCTCAGTTGCTTCATCTCCAAGGTGAGAAGTGGGTTCTAGACCATCTCTGACCTCAAAGATCTTTCTCGGTTCTCAGAGTCCAGACTTCTCTGAGTTCGAGGGCTGTGCAGCCAGGAAAGGATTATGTCGTTGAGCCGGAGCCATAGTCCGGAGCCGGGCAGCTCTTTTATCTTCTACTTCCCGTTTTCAACTTGGAAGTTTAGTCTGCTTTCTGATCATCCTGTTTATTTATAACTTTTTTTTTATATGTGCACAGTGGATTTTTTCCGGCCCCTTTGCTGTATTTTTGCTATACCATATAGCTATTCATTTCCAGAGATTTAAAAAACCATCTCAGCATCTCTTTAATGGGAAATCCAATGAAGAGGGTCTAGACGGGCCCTGCGGCATCCGCTTACTTGGTGTGATGTGGCACTGTAGGGAGAAGGGGCCTCCTGGGGGCTCTGTGGACGGCAGATATGGGGGGGTCTGCTCGTGCGGCCTCACCTATGCCTGTGAGAGTGGCCCCAGTTTGTGTCACTGGTTTCCCAGTCTACAGAGCGGATGCACTGGACTGACTGGTCCCTCAACATCTCTTTCAGCAGCAACTTTTGATGACTCTCATTCATTCTAAGGAAAAGGAATTTTCTCAAAATTAGAGCCTTAGAAGGTAAATGGAGGAAGATAAATAGAGGAAGAGAGGCCCCGAAAACCATTTGTAGGAGCAGAGTTTGGCTGAGAAAGCCTAGCATTTTGTGGATGGCAAGTCATGATGTAGGGCCGTGAGTTACTCTTCAGTGAAAAGAAAAATAGTGGTTAAGATTAGTAGGCAAAGAAAGCAAAATGGTAGTTTCCATTTTCTTGGTCTTGGAGCCTACCACCCACCTGCCCATCTTGGGGCCGTCTTCCCCCTTCAGGGGCACGAGCAGACCTACATAAACTCCTGGGAGTGGCCTCTGCTCTTAAGGTAAGGGGACTAAGGCCACGAGGGACTGCTTTTACCCGGAGCCTTAGTTGTCAGGTGTCAGCAGGCTTGCAATGGAGGGTGTCGGGAACACGCAGGGGTCCAGGGAAACTGTTCCCAGCTCCTTGCACTTACACTTACTTTGCCCAGTGACACACACTCCAAAGCCCCAGTCATGGGAGGTCCCTGGAATTGTGACCACGTCGGAGTCACGAAGGCCCACTGTTAATCTTAGCAGAGAAGAAAATTAGGAGTGTGGAGTAGAAATCTATTCACGTAATTTCCAGACTCAGCTGTGGAGCCTGGTTCCTAGAAGCGGCATAGAACCTGGATCCAGCCTGCCTCAGCTCCAGTCCTGGCTCTACCTCACGTCCGTGTGTCCCTGGACAGGACCCTTCGCTTTCCTGTGCCTCAGTTTCCCTCTTCTAGAGAGAATAATAGCACTTTTTCCCTAAAGCTGTTCTGAGGATTAAAGGAGTTAATGGATGGAAAGTTCTCAGGACGTACTGGTGAAAAGTTTGCTGTGGTTAATTCTGGGTCATCTACAAGCAGGCTACGTGTGGGTATGTTGTGCAGTAGCAGAAGGCCCCGTACATGTCGATTACTCTAGTGTTGTTAGCTTGAGAGTCAGTAATTTTCGAACAAGGAACCTCTCCCTTTTCATTTTGTAGTAGATTCCACAAATTCTGTAGCTGGTTCTGTCCACAAGGCTGTGGTGCTAAAATCTAAAGTCTGTATAATGTTGACACCAAAATGGCCAACCTTCACATTACCTTGTTGAGAAAGGTCAGATTTTTCCCTTAAGAGAATTTGTCTGAGACTTGAACTAAAGTAAATATTTTATGCACATTTGCATGGAGCCAGTGATTACTTGTCTTTGGTGATATAATTTGATAGTAATGTTGTTCACTTCTATTTGTGCTTCAGAGGTAGGACTGGACTTACATGGTTGCTCAACATTAAAATAAAGTGAGATCTTAAACTTTAAAAATTAAAGTGTGATCCTGGGGCACCTGGGTGGCTCAGGCAGTGAAGCATCTGACTCTTGATTTTGGCTCAGGTCGTGATCTCAGGGTCGTGAGATCAAGCCCCGCATCGACCCCACGCTCAGTGGGGAGTCTGCTTGTGATTCTCTCTCTCCCTCTCCTTCTGCCCCTCCCCCCCTCTGTCTCAAATCAATCAATCTTAAAAAAAAAAAAAGAAAATTAAAATGTGATTCTAAATTTCTTATATTGGGGTGCCTGGGTAGCTCAGTTGTTAAGCATCTGCCTTTGGCTCAGTCAGGTAATGATCTCAGGATCCTGGGATCACGCCCCATATCGGGCTCTCTGCTCCTCTCTCTCCCACTCCCCCTGCTTGTGTTCCCTCTCCAGCTGTCTCTCTGTCTGTCAAATAAATAAAATCTTAAATAAATAAATAAATAAATAAATTTCTTGTATTAATTTCTAGTTGTTTTTTATAGGTTCATCATTTTTTCTCCTAAAGATGGAGATAATAAAAGTTCTCCGCATTCTCTAAAGTGCCTGTGATAGTCTTGGCAACTAGTGATTAGTTAGGAAATTATTTTATTTTATTTTATTTTATTTTATTTTATTTTATTTTATTTTTTAAAGATTTTATTTATTTATTTGACAGAGAGAGATCACAAGTAGACAGAGAGGCAGGCAGAGAGAGAGGGAAGCAGGCTCCCTCCCGAGCAGAGAGCCCGACGTGGGGCTCGATCCCAGGACCCTGAGATCATGACCTGAGCCGAAGGCAGAGGCTTTAACCCACTGAGCCACCCAGGTGCCCCAGGAAATAATTTTAAAGTTACCCAGTAAGATGATCGCTCACTTCATGGGGGATGGTGAAGGTATCTGGGCAACAATGAAGTGAATATACAATCAGCTCCTCCCCCATCACATATGTTGACTGTGCTCAGTTAATGAGCTTTGATTAAAATTTAAAAGCCAGGTTGGGGGTAGAGGGTGCTGCTGCTGAAATTGCCAGCAACCATTCCATGAAAAGAAAGGCTCCTCCTGATAATATTCCACCATTGGCCCTTATTAAATTCCAGCCTGTGAGAGCTGGAATGTGGAACTTCAGAAATCATTTTCTTGTCGCCTCATTTGCAGTTGAGGAGACTGAGACCACAAAGGTAGAGTTATCTGAAAGTCGCACAGTTCGTCGGTGCTTAACAAGGGGTTCACGGGGTCCTAGGTCATGGGATGGAGGATGTTCCATGTGGTGGGCAGAGTCCCAGGGCGCAGACGGGTCGCCTTGGGCAACCCAGTGGCGATGGGCCGGGAGCGGCATACAGAACTGGCATTAACGACTTCATAGAACAATGACGAGGACATCTCAGTCCCAACTCAGTTTCCATCTCGCCCTGGGGACTGGCTTGAGATTTCTTAAGCTAATGTTTTCTCTCTCCCAGCTCTTGTCTTCATTTCGGCCACACGTTTTCTGGGAGACCTGCACTCGAAGTATGCCTTCAGATCTTTCTGTATTAACATTTAGACCAGCAGCCTTTGCACATGATATCGGAGTATCGGCAGTCTTTGTTTCTGGCGCTGTGAAAGGTGAGTCCTGTCTAGCTGTGAGGAGAGGACCTGGGGGTGATCCCTGGAAGCATTTGATGAATCCAAAAGAAGGGTGCAAGGATGTCAAGCATATTATTGATGCTTCAGAGCCTTGACTATAACCCAGGAGTCTTACTTCCCCGGATGCCCTGCAACGCCTTTTGAAATTGGTTCCATTTATCTTTTTACTTGTTCTCTTACTTGGAGAGACATCCCCTCCCCCCTTCCGTTACTCCTTCTCTGGTCTGGCACTGCCTGGAGGGGGCAGAGGCCCGCTGGGAGCAGGGCCCCGGTGTCTCCTGTCTGTTCTCCCCTTGAGGAAGGCAGCAGGCCCCCAGGCAGCCTGTTTGTACCACTACCGGCCTCGCAGGAGGTGGGCATCAACACACAGGCCTGGGGCGGGGGTCCCCATTTCTTGGCAGAGTAGATGCTGTGATTTTTTTTTTCCAGAAGGCATGTATCTTTAGGTGCCACCTGTCAGGTGAAGGGGTTGAGAACCTGGGCATCTGGACTCCGTTTACCAGATGGAGCTGAGCTAACAAGTGAGGTCGGGGGCGGGGAAGGCTGGGTAAGTTGGTCGCTGCAAGGATTTGGTTGTTCACTTGAGGGCATGAGGCAGACACAGCCCTACAACCGGACTAGGAGAGAGGGTCCGCCGTGAGGGAGGCAGAGGGCTCTCGCAGGATCAATCAGGAAACAGAGCCTCATGGTGTGACTTGTTGAAAGTTTTTGGTGCAGTCATATTCCTTTAGGAGGCATGGGGATCCAAGATCTTTCTCACTGCGATCCTGGATCTCTCTAGTGTTTGTTGACCTTGTGCTTATGGTATTCTTCAGAGCGTTCAGCAATCGGAGCTAAATCTTGACAGGAGTGAGGTGCCCCCTCACCTCAAGCTCAAAACTGACGTTGGGTGGGTAGTGCCTCCTGAGAGTCCTTTTCCAAAACTAAAATCTCAGAGATATTTGGCCTTTTCTCTAACCAGCTGTGTTAATTCTGAAGCTACTTTAGTCCCTTTTGTACCTCAGTTTCCTCAACTGGATGTGATGATGAAATTCATTCATTCACAGAGCTGTTAAGTCATCTAGACATGAGGTAATATTTCCTCCAGAGAAAGCTCTCGACTTCGAGGCATGGTCAGACCCACTTCCTGCAAGCAGCAGTTAGTTCGGTGGTCCCTGAATACAGCCTTGATGCTTCAGTTTGGGAGGATGACAATTCATTAGGAGTGATGTGGGAAGCAAAGGCAGAAGAAAAATGATTACATTTCCTCACTGCCTACAGCCCAGTGACAAGTCATTGAAACAGGTGAGTGACATTCCTCTAGGGACTCAACTGCTTCGATGTCCATACTTTGCTAACCGCAAAAGACAATCTTAGCCCAACCTCCAGGACCCTATAAGTCTACTTTAACATATCATAATTCCTTTGGAAATTTCCTTTATCTCTACCCCCTGCCCCCTGAGATACATGTTGGCAATCATCCCCCAAGTATATGGCCCACCGATATTCATCTGAAGGGTCTCATGACTGAAATTTTAAGAAACAGTAATAAATGACCTTTCCAACAATAGCTCGCCCCCTCAGGATCCTAGAAACCTTGTTTCCAGAATACCTGGGAGGCTTCCACGATCCCTAACCCCCTCCCAAGTTGAAAGTATATAATCAGCCTCTGCTCATGACCCCAGTGCAGCTCTTTCTGCCCACGGGTCCTGTCCCCGTGATTTAATAAAACCACCTTTTTTGCACCAAAGACATTTCAGGACTTCTTTCTTGGCCATTGGCTTCAACCCCTAACATCTTTCCTACATCAAGGAGCACTAAAAACCTATCATGAAGAGGACCTCCTTGAGGGGCACTGAGTGCTATTGTCCTATTTTCCCCAAATGACAGTGTTAACATGAACGGAATTCTCCATGGAGGGCCACCTCCCCCCAGCTCCTTGCCTCGAGGGCGGTGGCTCACCTCCATTCCCGCCCACCCCGTCTCCTAGGAAGCCACTTGTCCCCAGCAGTAGCAGGTATGCATTTCCTGTTCTTGGTCATTTCGCCTCCTAGGGGATGAGTGATAAAGACAGTGAGATCTGAGTGGCCCCAGGAATTGTGGGGAAGGAGTGTCTGGGGACGAGGAGCGGGAAAGGCAAGGTGTCTTCACGGGGTAGCAAGGCGCCGGTGGTCGGCTGGGTTGCTTGGGTATGTGGGGGAAGGAGATTCCAGAGATGGACACGAGGAAGAGGGAGAGAAAATAAAGACTGAAACCTAGAGGCGGTCTCCAATGTTTTTACATAACAGCAGCAGATTTCCAGGCAAGTATGTGATTTTACCACACTGACTGCCCATAGTTAGCACAAACAAGGAACGTTACTGTGGGCGCGCTTTGGGTAAAAGATGAACAGTCAGTGCTTTCTCTGCAGTGTCTGTTTCCTTCTGGGCTTCCTCAGGGTGCAGGGGGGCTGGCACTCATGTGCCTGCTTCCCCTCCCCCTCAGGGCATCCTCCCGGGCCGCCGCTGTGTGTCCTTCGTGCATCCGTCAGTCACTCCTCGGGCATGGATGGAGCCTAGTGTGTGCCCCGCGCTGAGCCGGACCGCATGGGACCCAGAGAGGGAAAAAGTCCCAGGGAGCAGGTGACAGAGACAAATGAAGGTCAAGAAGGACAGCGGACTACGAAGGGAAAATTAAAGGGGGAGCATTCTGGAGGAAAAAGTTAGAGCGAGATTGACCTGTGGTCCCTGTTTCTGCAGCCTTTTTCCCCATTGCGGTGCCCCTTCTGCCCATGGGGGATGGCAGGGGCTTGGGCCAGAGAGGGTGGCTGAGGATGAGGATGTTGGGCCTGAAGAGAAACACAGGAGACCGAAATGCCTGCTGCAGGGGAGAGGGTTTGGGAGGTGGGGAAAGTCTGTCCGCTCCAACTATGCAGGGAGCTGACGGCATGCTTTCAATAGGAGGCGGCTCTCTGGTGGAGTTTGCTCTCACCCCAAAAGGCACTGAGGGATTCAGGTCTCCCAAGGAAGGGCCAAGCATGACTCCCCTCCCCTCGGCCTTGAGGGACCCCCGCTCCCAGCATTTCCCCTGCTGGTGGAAATGCTAGAGTTCGTCTCTCTGAGCACATTCCCCAAGATGCCAGAGTGCACCCGAGAATGCCTCTGGGCCTCCTCCCGTCAGAAATTTGCTTTCGTGTGTTTCCTTGGCCACAGCCATGTGTGGGAGGACGGCGGCCTGGGCAAAATGGCAGACTTCGTGGAGGCTCTCTGATGAGGCCCAGGACCCCAACCGCAGGCAAGCAAGCCATGTCGTCCTTGATGACACAGCCACTGGCACTCCACCGGGAGCCTCTGCCAAATTCTAAGAGGGAGGAGAGAGAGGGAAAGAGAGACAGAGAGAGAGAGAGAGAGAATGAGAGAGGTCCACCGCTGATTGTCTGTAGGATCTCTACTTCGTGCCATTTGTTTTCCTTCTGAGATTTGCTCTCCTTTTTCCCCCGGGGAGACCAGGGAACAGTCCTAAGGCAGCCTCAAGGCAGACTTTTTCCAGGAAGAAGCCAGAGGCCCCCTGCACCCAGCCAGGAGATCTGCTGGAGGCCGGCTCAGGTTCGAATATGCTTACCGAAGGGCAGGCAGGATGAGGGGTCAGGAGGCCACTGGGCATCACTGGGCGGGAGTTCTAACCATCCTTGTCTACATCAGGGCTGTCTGCCGATGCTGTTTTTGGACAGATCGCATCAACCTAAAGCCAGTCCTCCAGAAGCCCCCCCTGGCATATCTACCAACTGCCTGCCTTTCCTACCGTTAATCAGCGTCTGCTAATTAGGGAACCAACAGTTGCTTATCTACCAACACCCCACCCCATGGCAGCTAAATGAATCACTCTTATTAAAAAATGATTTGTTTATCAAATCCTGTTTGTGTCTCTTTTATATCCCCATTTCCTATAGATGTAATACGACTCCAAGTGGTAAGGTATTAGCTGTAGGAACTTCTCCCTTGAGAAACACAGGGCTTGGCTCTATTTCTGTGCTGAGGCGACAGCAGCAGTAATGCTAACAATTCCTAACCCCACGGAGCATTTTCTATATGCCAGGCCCCGTGCTCAGCACCTCGCAGGCATCTCATTGAATTCTCACAAAGATCCCTTGAAAGTAAATATTCTTATCTTCATTTGCATTTAAGGAAACTAACAGTCAAGAAAGTTTAAGTCAGTCCACTGAGGTCACACAGGTGGTGTATGAGTCCTGTGTTCTCTTAGTCCAGCGGCTCTCACAGCGTGGCTTTGAACCACTGACATCAGAAGAACCTGGGCACTTTTTCACCTTCAGATCCCGGGACCCCCCCTCTTAGGCCCAGGGAATGGGAATCTCTGAATGTGGTCTTGGAATCTGCATTTGAAAACGCATTCCCCAGGAGACTCATCTAGACACCACATTTTGAGAATCACAATCTCTGGCTTTTGAGATGTTCTAAACACATTCTCTGATGGCAGTGGTCAAGGAGTTGGACGTAGGGGAGGGAGTGTGTGGCTAACCGTAGCAGCAGAGCTGGACTCTGTCAGCCGAGGGGAAAAAACTGGAGGCAGACTTGTGTTTTATTCTTTGATTGAGCTTATGCTCTTTATTTCATCTCTCCGGATTTCTGTTTCCTCATTCGTCAACCAGGAGCGATACTTTTCTAGGTGGGCGTGAGGATCGAAGGAGATGATGTACAGAAAGTAGAAGAAAATGGTAGACGTTGAAAGCTCCCTACGAATGCATGGGATGTTACTCGTGGGCTTGCGTGGGACCTGGGGAGGCAACCAGGATGCCGGGCACAGTGCTGGGTGCTTTGTGTGGAGACGGGGGAAGGGGAGAGCAAAGAACTCTCCAGGAGCTGCCTATCCTGGGGATTGGTTCAACCTTCGACCCTTCAAAAGAAATCACTCCTTTTCTGCCAAGGAGGCACACTTTCTATCTGGTGGTGGCCCTCACTTACCAAGTTGTTTCGCATGGGACCGAAGTGTGCCTCCTGCCTCAGTTTCCCCATCTGTTCAGAGGAGACAAAAGCGCCCGCTCCTCCATGGCCACACTCGCTGTTGGTGCCATTTCCTTGAGCCTTAATGATTCCACGTTCCCTGCGTGCCAGGATCATCATCATTTGTTTAATGCTCACAATAGCATTAAGAAGTCTGTACCTCAGACCCATTTTATAGCCGAGGGGACAGACTCAGGGAGCTCGAGTGGACTGCCCCAGCGAGCGAGTGGTGGGAACTCCAGGACTCGCGTTCGCACCCTCTACACCGACCACACTCCCGGGAGAGGCGTTAGGAAAAGGTTGGGACTGCCTTGAGCTGTTGTGAGGCCTCTGAGGGAACCTCCGTGTTCCTGTTCGAAGCAAACTCCTTTCCCCGGCCCCTCTACAAGGCGGCCTTAAGTTATTCAATTAGGGAGCGAAGTAATTGGCAGTGGAGAATGCCTCTAGCAGTGGTAATTACCTCCAGCGCCTTGTTGGAATAGTCAAGCTACATTTCAGTTTCTGCTGTAAAACCTTAATTATAATATAAACAGCTGCCCTTCAGCCCTCTGGGGCAGCCTCCCCCCTCCCCCCCACCTCCCTTCTCTGGCCTCGGAATGGTGCCTTTCTCATGAGTGGTCAGGGAGGGCCAGGAGTGGGAAGGGGCTTTCGGGAGGAGGGGAGCTAATACCTGTGTGCGTAATGGGGTTCGAAAGACTAAGCTGCAGCGAGTCCCTGCGGGGGGCCCCATCTTCAAATGAGGCAGCCAAAGACACGTCCTCACCTCTGCATCAGTCGCTGAGAGTCTCTTCCGGACAAGGGGCCCCGGAAGCGCGCAGATAGCCTAGCGCCACTTGGCTTGGATGGGGTTTAGCAGGAGCACGGTGGGGTTTCGAGGTGGTATTTCTTTCTGTTGAATCTCTTGTAAGGGAAAGCAGGCTTGCCGTCTAGCTTCTGACTCCATGGCCATGGACAGAGCCATAGCGAGTGCCCAGAGTTCTCTAGGTACTGTGCTGCTAGGCACGGTCAAAAGTGGTTCCCTATTTAAACTTCACAGGGGGATTAACATCCCTATTTGGCTGTGGAGGAAAATGAGCCTTTGAAAATTTAATCAGAGATAAGGCTCGAAATGCAAATAACCCTGTGAAATACTGAAGTCCAGGTAGGCTGATGGAAATGAGGTATTTTTGCTCAGGAAGGGAGAGGCCGAGGGAGGGGGCGGTCACCACAGGGCATCTGAGAGGGTTGCTGAGGGGAGGAGGGCACGGGAACAGGAGAGGCTGAAGATGCTGCTTTGCTGGGCTCACCAGTTTGCCGATGACTGGTCCTGGGGTCCCGCAAGGGGATGACTGGCATTAGGGCCTAGCCTGACAGGCCTAGGACAGCTTGACCGGGTAAGGAGTCAATGAGGGGAGGCAGGGTCGTCTGATGGGCCCAAAGGACTCTTCAGATTTTGTGGGCCAGATGGAACCATGCGAGTCCTAGATGGTCCTTCAAAGTGGAGTCAACAAGACAATCCCCTGAAGAGCAGGGGTAATTATTTGAACTTCTGTTTTCTGTCATTCCTTCTTTGACATTTCTGATTTCCACATGTTTTATAATGGGCGTAGATACAATAGGACATTTATCCCAGTTATGCACAACTCAGTGTATACATATATCTATGGGAAGTATACTCCCGTGCTCAAGAAGGTTTTACAACTTGAGGTGTATGCCCAAAAAGTTTAAAGTCTCCTGGGCTAGATGCTAACGTGGTCTCCTGGATTTCTAGCTTTACGAAAGCCATGCGTGAGGGGTAATGACTTATTGGCTCTGTTGATGACTCGAAGCAGCAATAATTATTACTCACGGAGTACCTTTTATTTAATCCTGCAGGAGCAAGGTGATGTGTCCAGAGCATGAAGTCAGACTATCCGGATTCAAATCCCTGCTCAGTCATCTGCTGTGTGACTTGGGGTAAGTTACTCAGCCTTTCTGTGCCTCAGTGTCTTCGTTTGTAGAATGCAGCTCATGGAGTCTAGTCTATATCATAGGGTAGCCGTGAAGATTACGTGAGTGAGCGCACGGAAAGAGCTTCTGACGGTGCTTGACCCTGAGTAGCCATGCAGTAAGAGTTTTGAAGTGGGGGAAGGAAAGATAAGGAAATGGAGATTCAGGGAGGAGAGTGCAGGAGCTGACATCCTCACTGCCTATGGCTGATTCCAAAGCCCTTGTGTGGGGACTCGCAGTGGAAACTATTCTAAGATTTTACCAACAACCGGATGGAGCTGGGAAGATATATTTGCTTCTGCGTCTGAGAATCTCTCACTCTGAACCTCCTAGCTGCACCTGCCCTTTCCATTCCCCCAGCCAGCGCAAAGGAAGGACAATGGCACCTTTGGGTGCTGTCCTCTCCGGGGGAAGGAGCCCTGCAAGCTGGAGCTCGCTGCCAGCAACCCCAACGGGTGTGCTGCTCCATCTCTCTACCCTCCTCCAGAACTCCCCCAAATCCCTCCAGTGTCTTCGCTCTGAGAGGATTCTAGAGCCTTCCGGAACGGCAGACAAGCAGGAGTGTTACAGAAAGAAGGTGCTGCAAAGGAGTCGGCAAAGAGTGTGCACCCTGGGGAAGATGTCTGGGTGGAGGGACTGGTCTGGAACTCACACGAGTGCCTCTTCCTTCCGCCGTTCCTTGACAGTCCTCGAGTATCGTGGCCACGTGGTCTATTTCTGTATAAAATCCAGGAGCAGGATTTCTTTGCTATAAAGACCTTGAACAATCTGGGGAGGTTTTAGAGATTTACTAAGCATCTCAGGTTGCTCCAACCCTGGCCTCTTGCCCTGACAGCAGCTTCTGGGTGAGTCTGAGCTTCATTCAATCTGTAAATGGCTTCAGATCCAGCGCTTCAAGGAGGGGAGACGGTTCACCACGGGGACAGGAGACTGCGGTGAGCCGGGGCACCCTTTGCTACAGACACCTAGAAACAAACTTGCTGGTCGCAGGCCAGCTCTGCAATCCCCCGGCCCCCACCCCCTTGGGGACTGGCGGTCCCACTCCTTGCTTCCAGAACCATCTATTACTCTATCTCCCATAAACACAGGAGAACAGATTCCCTGCCTCCCTCCCCCCGGAAGAGCATAGCCTTTAGGGACTTTCTAAGTGTGTTTAGTGTAAGTAGCCATCAGAAACTGACAGTAAGTACAGTTTTCAGAAAGAAAGGGAAACTTTTAATGTTTCAAGACACTGAAACGATGCACTTGAAACTGAAGTCTCGCATTAGGATTTAGATTCAACTCCTTGAGTGGTTTTTTGTCTTTTTTATTTCATGTTAATCTGACTACAACTGTACCTTCTCCATTCGCTTCTAAGAAGTCTTCCGTGCAGAGTGGAAGGAGGCAGCCCCTGCTCGCTCGGCCTGGGGCGGGCTCGCCAGCTTCACCCTGTCGGTTGTCTCTTGCGGCTGATGGGACGAGAGAAGCCTCTCGAGGGACGATGAAAATGGTGTTTTAAGAAATCCTCCACCAATAAAGTTACTCACAGACTCATAAAGCCTCTCTGTGTGTCAGTTTTCTTAACCTCCTGATCTCGACTGTCCAATTATGGGTTTACAAACCCTCAGGGACTGCCGTATTAAGTAAATAGAAGAGGAATGGTCACATTCGGTGTGAGCTAAAATCCCCAAGGCTAGTAGTAGGAAAGGAGCTACCTATTAGGTCTTTCATAAAACCAGTCCCTAAAGTACAAAGAATAGTTCCCTCAAGACTTGCCCTATGGACTCCCTTTCATGGGCTGGTTCATATTTATAAGCCAATTTGTCTGGAAAGAAATCTCCTTAACACACTCAACTAACTCCAAGAGGTGTGTCCCAGGAGGACCAATCTTCCTAAATGAACTGTCTCAGGGAGGCTTATAGCAGCTGCATTGTCAATCCTGGAATTTCCAACTTCGGGGGAAAAAAAATATATATATATACATATATATATGTATATATATATATGTATATATATATATGTATGTGTGTGTGTGTGTGTGTGTATATATATATATAATTTATCTATTAATGTATATATGTATATCTACCAACCATAGCCTGCTTGGAGATAGGGACCACACAGACTTTAAGGAACTGAATCCAGACACCTAAAACAAAAGTCTTCATAGACCTGGTTAAGGAGATGGCAAGAAATCGACTTGTCACACAAGCCTGAAGTTCCGTAATGGGCCATCTGACCTGAGTTAATTCGGACAGAAGTTGGACTGTTTGCCCACCACAGCTCCTTCCCATGCGGCCAGAAAAGAGGGTGTGAAGATACGAGGTTTTCTTCCCTTTCTTCTCTCCTTCCCTTCTCTCCTCCTCTCCTTCCCACCCTCCCTCCCTCTCTTCCTCTCTCCGTGTGCGCACATGCGCATGCGTGTGCGTGTCTCTCTCCCTTTACCTCTCAAGAGTTAAAAAAGGGCATCCCACCAAAGTTAAAATGAAGCTTTGGGAGAAAACTGTTTTTTGGTTTGGGTTGGTTGTGTGGTTTTTTTGGAGCTTGTACAACCGCATCTCGAAACTGGAGGTGTTTTTATTACCTATTTTTATTGAGATAAAATTAACATACAATAAAACTCTCTGCAGAGCTGTTTCGAGTCATAATTTCAAAGAACACATGAAAGTGCCTTTGTGCTAGGCTCAGCATTGATTGGATTATAGATACGACATAACCACTGACACAACTTTTTTGTTTTAAAACTCTCAATAGGGTCACCTGGGTGGCGCAGTCGGTGAAGCGTCTGCCTTTGGCTCAGGTCATGATCTCAGGGTCCTGGGATCAAGCTCCAGGCTGGGCTTTCTGCTCAGTGGGGAGTCTGCTTCTCCCTCTCCCTCTGCCTGCCATTGCTCGCTCTCTCTCTCTCTCTCTCTCTGTTAAATAAATAAATAAATAAATAAATAAATAAAATCTTAAAAAAAACCTCTCAAACCCTCAATAGCTCCTCATTTCCTACAGAACACCCTAAAATCTAAAGCTCAAAAATTTACGGCTCCTAATAACTCAGTCCCCCTCTTCTTTCTAGTCTTGTCTGCGGCTACCATCTCCAACACACAACACTCGTCAGATAAATCCGATCACAAGGAACTTCTCTGTCTCTCAGATTTTCTCGGGCAGGCCCGTTCTGGCCTATCAATGCCCTGCCCGTCTTTGGAAGTCAGAAACCAATTCTTCCACGGAGCCCTCCAGGTGCCCTCCTGACCACTCCAGCTGGTACTAATTTCTTTCCTGTGTCCTGTCTCCTTACACTGTGTTGCTTCTAAGGTAGTTGCCACATTCTGTTTTGTATTAGCTACTTATGACTAGCTCCCTTCATTTGTATAATTTTGATGAACAGTTATTATTGAGCATCTGCAGTTTGTGGGCAGCAAGCTAGTCATGGGGAGGAGCTGGGCAGAGGTGCAGAGATGAGGGACACAGTGTTTGCTCTGGTAGAGCTCGTGGCCTGGTGGGATCCATGAGGTTGGAAACCTCACTGTGCTCGGTTCTGTGCTGTGTCTCCAGCAGTGTCTAAAATGTCCCATGCACTGGACATTTACAGCAGCAGTGTCCACAATAACCGAACTGTGGAAAGAGCCTAGATGTTCATCAACAGATGAATGGATAAAGAAGACGTGGTATATATATATATACAATGGAATACTTTGCAGCCATCAAAAACTCGAAATCTTGCCATTTGCAACGATGTGGATGGAACTAGAGGGTATTATGCTGAGCGAAATAAGTCCATCAGAGAAAGACAGTTATCATATGATCTCACTGAGATGAGGAATTCGAGAAACAAGACAGAGGATCATAGGGGAAGGGAGGGAAAAATGAAACAAGATGAAACCAGAGAGGGAGACAAACCATAAGAGACTCTTAATCTCAGGAAACAAACTGAGGGCTGCTCGAGGGGAGGAGGGTGGAGGAATGGGGTGGCCGAGGGATGGACACTGGGGAGGGTATGTGCTATGGTGAGAAAAAAATTAATTAATAAAAAAATAAAATATCCTGTGCATACCAGATACAGTTGCTAGTAGAATCAGAGTGTTAAAGGTAAAAAAAGATCCGAGTGTTAAATGTAGTTTCCTCATTTAGCTAAAGAGAAAATTAAGACTCGAGCAGGTTAAATAACATGTGCAAGATCACCAATGACTCCAGAATTACGAGTACAGTGCTATAACTGGGCACAAACAAACCAGGGGAGTCCAGGTGGGAAGATCAGGCATGCAGACTGGTGGTGGTGTTTCCCTAAAATTTAGAAGAAATCTCTTGGTCACAAGAAGTCCATTTTTGCCCATGGAAATAAACATCATCTCCTATGAGGTGCCACTATTTGGCCAATACTCTCACATCGATACTCATAAAGCAGCCATATTCTAGGAAAGCTAGCAGCTGAAATTTCTTTTTTTGTTGTTGTTTTAAATTTTATTTATTTATTTGACAGAGAGAGAGCACAAGTAGGTAGAGCGGCAGACAGAGGAAGAGGGAGAAGCTCTCTCTTACACTGTGCTGTCGAGTCCCGACACGGGACTCGATCCCAGGACTCGGGGATCATGACCTGAGCCAAAGGCAGATGCTTAACTGACTGAGCCACCCAGGTGCCCCCAGCAGCTGAAATTTCAAAACTGCTTTCACCTCTACTTTTATCAAGGGAGATAGAACAAACAAGGGACTCTACTGGTCATGAGAATCAGTTAAGCAAAATTATTCTCGAGAATGTGTCAGGGTGAAAGCAGATTCACATCCAGCTTGTTTCCGCTCTCTGTGGACAGTCTGGCTGCCCCATGATCTCTGGGGTACACACTGCTACCCTATAATGGAAACACTGCTCAGGTGCCTCCCAAATCTTCAAAAAACACAAAAGGTTATATTGCGATGAGTATACTTTTGATATTGAAAATATCGCCCTTATCTCTATTTCCTCGACAATCGGTTATTCGTGAAGATACACGGTCACTTTGGCCGACTAGAATATTCGGTTGATCTGACTACTTGCATAATTCGAAGCCATAAGAGTTTATTGAGCTCTTCTATTTCATGCCAGCTCTTTTGTTAGACACTCTGAGTAGCAATTCTTAGTCTACGTCTGTGGAGTCCCGAGAGGTTTATGAAAAAGCTTCGGAAGCATGTGAACCCACTGAGCTCGCGCACAAAATTCGGTATCTGTTCGTTTATGTTCATTTTTCTACGAGGGAGTCCACGGCCTCCAGCAGCACTGTGATGAGTTATAAGTAGATCTTACGTCAGGACCCTAGACGAAGAGATGTTTTCACCTTACACGCCTGTCACAGACTTTAAACATGTTACCGAGCGTTAGCTCAATTTCTCCCAGAACGTTGTTAACCCGACGGCGGATTTCTGGCTCTAACAAAATCCCTCCAGATGCGATTCTGTTCTTTTTGTTGTTTCATTTTATTTCGTGTGGGGAGAAAACTCCCTCAGACCCTGGACCGGCAGAGCATCCACATTCTCCCCCTCCCCCACGACGTAAATCCCTTCTCTCGTTTCTTTCCTCCACCACCTTAATTTTTTCCTTCCTGCTCTTTGACTCGTGTGCTCCAGATTCTCCCTGTCTCTTCCCTCCCTTTGCTTCTCTCGTTCCCTCTCAGTTCCTTCCCCCTGACCTTGGCTGCCAACCTGCTCTGTAGTTCACAAGAGAGCAGCTGGCATTGGCTGGGAGAGCCAGGCTCCTTGGTTTTAGACGGCCCCGGAACAAGGCAAGGACTTTGGTGTCTGGGCTCCCCGATAGACTGAACAACAAAGCCGTGGTGAAAGAAGGTGTCTTCTAAGAAGTTCACATTACGGCCCGTAGTAAAAGAGAATGGTGATGTTGTTACAGCCGCCAGTTTCTTCCCATTGTCTTCCTTGTCAAAAACATGCCCCCTCCAAAGGGATGGGATGCGTTTCAGTACAATTTGAGAATGTTCAGTAACCCAATATTATCTTCATTTCCCTCCTTGTTTCATGTTACTTTCTGATCCTTGAGTTCTCCCAAGTTCACAGCGGTCCATGACATTACGGTGACTCGCTAACTCTCCCATTATACTTTCAGTCAATGGGAGAACAATAGATTGTGTTATTCTGTATTTCGCCTCCCTGTCACTCAGTGTTTTATCTCCATTGATACCCCGGTACCAGACACAGAAACCAAAGTAGGTTGTCTTGTCTTCAGCGAATCTTGAATGCCTTTTGTTCGGAGAAGCGTTTTGTATTCATCAGTCAACTGAGGACTCATCCCGAGGAAGCCCTCAGTCAGCACACGGCCCCACGTGAAAAAGGGATACTCGGGCTGTAAAATATTCATAGCAAAAGGTACCTCAATCATGTTCACCTTTTGGCCCGCTGAGCCCTGAAGGATCGCCAACTGTAACCTGCAAATCTTGCGGACGTGAACATTTCCTGGATGAAAGAAGCTACCAGGTCTCATATCCACGTTTGATATTAACCCTATTCACACGGGCCCATTTATCTTCCTACTCGATCTGCCGACACGGCTGTGTCAAACAGTTTTAATAAAGCTCCAAAGGTGAAATGATAGTGATCAAAGTTTAATCCGATTTCTTCCCCCTCACCTTCCAAAGGCGTAATAGATAGCCTTTCTCCCCCTCCCATGAACGCCTCTTTCACTGCCTCTCTCCTGGTACTTAGAGACAGCGCTGAGGCTGAGTTAAATGGCATGTTGTTTATGTTTCTGAAGAATAAAATCTTACCAAATCAATAAACTCATGTCCAAACAGAAAGCAACTGGAGAATATAATGGCTGTTAATTGGATGCAATCACTTGATGACTATTAGGTGTTAAATTCAACCAGAGAATAGTCAAAAGAATCTATAGCGATGCACAGAGACAGAAGGAAAAGAGGAGGGGGGGGAGAGATGGGGCGGTGGGGGGGACACTGAAAATACTACTTCCAATAAGATCTGCTTTCTCAAGGTTCCTGATAAAATAAGGACTAAAATAGTCAAGATTCCAGGGAAGCTCTGTTTTTATGTAGAACTGGATTTCAGTGGCGAGGAGGACCTACCTCCATGGTAAAGAATGTGGACGGGTTTCAACAAGGAAAAAAAAAAGTTATATATCCCATGCTCATCACAGCTAGTTTATACCCTTTACTTAGGACCTGTTGTATGTCAGATATGGCATGAGGCATTTCACATGCAAACCCAAGAGGGTCAAACCAAGGTCCAAAATACATATTCACAGATTGAACTTTAGTGGGCCCTTTATCAAAGACTACTCTCCGGAGTATGAATATGAATGGCCAAGTCTTTTCGCACAGAAGAAGGCTTTAAGAAATAGTTTGTTGGGGCGCCTGGGTGGCTCAGTGGGTTAAAGCCTCTGCCTTTGGCTCAGGTCATGATCTCAGGGTCCTGGGATCGAGCCCCGCATCGGGCTCTCTGCTCAGCGGGGAGCCTGCTTCCTCCTCTCTCTCTGCCTGCCTCTCTGCCTACTTGTGATCTCTCTCTCTCTCTCTGTCAAATAAATAAATAAAAAAAAAAAAAAAAAAAGAAATAGTTTGTTTCACCTTCCCAGTGCCTTTGGAAACAAGAAGGATTTAGGTGAAGAATGGCAAAGAGAATTCAACTCAAACAGTGTCTGGGATAGACCCCAGTGGCTGCCTTCAGCACCGTAGTAGGAAGGATTCTGAGACTGTGTCTAGACTCAGGAAGAAAAAACAAAACAAATCTATACTGAAATTGCAACCTCTGCCAAGAGCACAGGTGGAAAAGTTGGTAGTCTTTGTCGTTCTGAGCTTAGAGCTGGGTGTTCTTGGTTTCTGAATCTGTTTAAACCACAGAACACATGAAAAGCTGCAAAGGATTACAAAGCAGTTGACTTTGTTAGGAACTGTGGATGCTAGCTTCATATTAGGCTCCTAAAGCTCTCTAGAGAGAAGGCTTCCTCTAGTCTAATGAATAAGTCAAATGCAAATAAAGCTTCACCTACTTTCAAGGCCTTGTGCCCAGGGAGGTAGTCTCTTGGAATGCGGTGATCAAGATGGCTGGAACTCAGTGCTGGACCCGTCGGGGAGAGCAGGCTGCATCAGAGCCCCGACGCCCAGCGCCTATCTGCAGCAAATCTGGCTTCAGAGAAGCAAATAATTAAGCAGGTCATTAGGAAGCCTATAAAAGTACGGATGTGCAGCCACGCCCTGCCGTTAACTTCAAAAGGTGACCAAAAGGCAGAGATTCTTTGTAGCAAAGGAAAAAGCAATGGAAAAAATGAAGTCTCGCGACACCCAAGAGCCATCCTGGGTCGGGGTCTGTGCTACAAAAATCTGCCCCAGCCCCAGCGGGCCAAGGGGCTTCCTCATTTGCTAGGTCTGTGCTCTCAGAACCCATCCTGCCTGCGGCTGGCACTGAGGTCTGCTCTGGCCCTAACCAGAGTAGGGCCTGGAGGTGGACAGGGCGCCCCCCAGGAGGCCGGCCGACCCGGGCTTCTCGGAGCTTGCCCTTTGGCCTTGGCCGAAGCAAAGCTGTGAAGTGTGCCTCTTTCATTTCCTTCCTTCGGGGCCCTTCCCACTCACATGCCCAGTGACCGCAAACTGCCTGGTGTCTCGTTTGGGCAGGGAAGGAGAATCAATTAAATTCACTCACACTCAAATGTAGATGACCCAAATAGCCTCCCTGGGTTTATCCGACGGTTCAGCAGTTCTCCAGGAAGAGGACAATCTTTAATGTTGGAATTGAAGGCTGTGTGGCCCTAATGTGGGGACAATGTTTCAGGCTCTTAGAAAGTCTGTTTTTTCTCATCCCCCAAATCCTGTTTCTCATTTAAATCAAGGTAAAGCTACTCTTATCTTCCTTAATGTAATGCAGACCTACAGCCCCAGGTCAGTGCCTGATTCTTTGGACTTCTACGTTCTAGGCCTAAAAACGGACTCTCATGGTTAGGCTAGAGCACATTGGTCCCCGGACAACCTCTAGATCCTACCAATTCTTATCTTGTCCCCAACTGGTTTGGAGATGGTAAAAAAAAAAAAAAAAAAAGAAAGAAGTTTGAAATATCAATAATTCAGAATGAATTTGGCCGGGGTAAGACTACTCTAAGTGTTCATTTGGGAAAGTAGTCAGGATATTTTCATTAATTCTTCCTTCCCCTCTGTCCGCCCCCCTGCCATCAACTGGAAATAACATTTCATTGGGTACAGTTTTTCATTTTTAGAAGACCTGAGTTCCTTCACTACATTTATTTATCTAGTGGAGCCCTGATGTGATGTAATTTTGAGGAGGGACAACACTGAGTTGGTGTAATTATTTCTTAATATTTAAAAGCTCCCTTGGTTAATGTGTTTTCGGGAACAAGCTGTTAAATCATTAGGGATGGTGTTTTGTGGCCTTTTTCTAAGCAGCAGCTAATGCTAGCTGGATCTGCCAGGCTTCCAGACCACCCCGGCCTGAGCTCCCCATTAGCACGTTGGTAATAGGTTGGGCACTCCTTAACAGGTCTGATTACTACGACTGTCCTTGATGGATGTGATCATAATTGAAAATTTTATTTAAAAAAAGAAAACTCAGGGAAGTTTCCCTGTCAGATTTTATGGTGTGCTCTAGGAGCTGAGGGAAAGAGAAGAAACTTCTAGAAGCTGGAATCCATAGACCACCTAAGGGCTCTTTCAGATGTGCTCATTTGTTGCAAAGAAATAAATGGTGACACGAGAACAGTTTGAGAAGGAAGAACAGGATAAAAATCATTCTATTGTGGTTCCAGAGAAAAGAACCAGGAGGAAGTTCTGATAGACACGGTGAGAGGAATTCCGCTCCATTACAGAGACCTTCCCTTTCTTTCTCTTTCTTTCTTTCTCTCTTTCTCTCTTTCTCTCTTTCTTTCTTTCTTTCTTTCTTTCTTTCTTTCTTTCTTTCTTTCTTTCTTTCTTTCTTTCTTAGAGAAAGAGAGAGCACACGAGCACATGAGCGGGGGAGAGGAGCAGAGGAAGAGGAATAGGGAGAGAATCTTAAGCAGGCTCCCTGTCCAGTGCAGAGCCTGAAAGGGAACTCAATCTCATAATCCCGAGATCATGACCTGAGCTGAAATCAAAAGTGGGATGCTTAACTATCTGAGCCACCCAGGCACCCCTAAGGATACCTTTTCTAACAGACAGGACTACCAAAGAACAGAAAGAGGGGTCCTACAAGAAGGAATTCCACATCATCGGTGGTGTTCAAGAGGAGTCAGGAAAAGCACAGCTCTCGTGGAAGAAATTCTCATATCAATTAGGAAGTGGGAGTGGTTTACATGCAAGTTCTTTTCCTCACCTAGTGGCCCCTTGAGTATTCTGTGATTCAATATGGAACTGGGAAAAATAGGAGCCAAGGATTCAGGTTGAGTTATTGGTGGAGGGAGGGCTCACTTTCATGGATGATGGACAAACCTGTCGGTGGGAAAGGGGATCACAACCTCATTGTGCTGTCCATGTGGGTCATCTGGTTCCTGTGAGCAAGGAACAGTTCTCCTGGTGGGCTGGCGTGGCTGAAGAAGACCAGAACCACCAGCCTGGAGGGAACACTAGCCTCACCATAAGTGTGACTAGTTTTTCTTAACACACACTAAAGCACGTCACAGTCTTCATTCTTTTTTCTTTTAGTCTAGGAGCAGCAAATCTCCTTCAAAGATCCAGCCTCTGTGATGGTGGGAGGTGGCTTCAACTTTTATTAAAGTTTTCCTTGTTTACCATTGCATTTTGATTAGAATCAGGCTAAGGTCCCTCCAGACCAATGATGGCAGACCTCAGCTGATGGGACAAGGTGGTTTCATAACATTCACCGTGAATCTCAGCCCAAGGCTCTTTTCCCTCCCGGGTCTGGTAGTCTGGCAACCTCGGTCTCCACTCCCTTGATCTGAGGAGCTAAAGCAGAGTGCAGGCACTTCCGCTGAGCTGGATCTCTCTTCATCACCTGGTTCCTCTCTTGAAATGGCTGTCATTCTGTCATCTGAGTGACATCTTAATGCAGCCCCATCTGCATGGACTGGTGACAATGATGTGCTTATGATACGCTTCCAAGAGGTCAAATCATATCCAAGGGACAAGAAGGCAGCCTTAGTTTTAAAGAAATGTACACATACTTGGCATAAGAAGAGTTTTGAAATTTTAGTTTATTTTCCTTTTACCTCTTTTCCAAGACATAATTATGATTCTGCCTCCTTGTCCCTGTAATGTTTTAAATGAAGTCTTGATTATATTTATGATTTTACATATCTGTATCTATATATTTATATATACCTATATATATGTATCTATAAAATACATACACATTACAACTGAAACATATGTAAAGACATAAGAAGAAAGAAAAAAGCAAGGATGAAACTCGCCAGAAATAACTTGCTTTGTTAAGGCGAAGCAAATGGCACGGGCATGCTGGTTAATGCTATGTGCTTGCGATTTTTAGAGCCCATCCTCGTATGGGATGGCCTTCTCTGAGCTGGGCCTAGGAAGACAATGGAACAAATTGGAGGGGGGGAAAGAGCTTTTAGTTAAAGGCCACATGGTTAAGGTGTCTTGTGTAAGGAAGTGTGTCCTGAAGACAACTGCCCAATAGATGACTTATCCCAAATTCAGTTTTCAGACAAGATAGGTGACATGAATGAGAATGTGTTCAATGTCTTTTGTGATATAGGCAATCATAGTTATTTTGTCAGATGACACCAGGCCTCAAACTGGGAATTTGAATACAGAATAAATAAAGGGGCTGCTTCCCCCTACGATCATTCTTAACCTATAAAGCAGGGCCCATTGTACCCCTCTGACACGTTCTAAGAAACGCAAATAAGCAAATGAGTGGGAGAGATGAGTTGTGCACCAACTGTAGTGGGAATGGCCCTAATGGAACTGAGCACCCCGGGCACGGGGCAAGGAACCACCAAATGAATCTAATTCCATTTAACTGCTGCCACGCTTTACATATTTTTAAATCATCTCCTACTGGAAAAAGCAAACCCTAAGCACTTAGAAAGGGAGGGCTAAGAAATCCAATCTGCTGTTGCTGACTTGTGAAGCTAACCATAAATGATTTTTATTATTTTTTTAATTTTTATTTATTTATTTGACAGAGAGAGAGAGACAGTGAGAGAGGGAACACAAGCAGGAGGAGGAGTAGAGGGAGAAGCAGGCAGGGAGCCCAATGCCAGGCTCAATCCCAGGGCGCTGGGATCATGACCTGAGCTGAAGGCAGACGCTTCATGACTGAGCCACCCAGGTGCCCCCATAAATGATTTTTAAACTAATTGCTGGAGATGCCCTGTGCCAGGAAGCCCTCCAGTGGTAATACAAAGTGGACTTGACCTCCTTGGTAGAGATACGCCTTTCTTATTGGGGAAAATGTGAGCGCTCATCTCTCTGGCTGGCAGATGTGTATCTCCTTTTTATAGCATAGATTTTTGTGTTTAGAGAGCATTCTTTGACATTTGTTAGGTGCAAATCTTCATCATGATGATGTGGGAAGTCTTCATAACATGTGATACTTTCCCTCGAAAGATCTCAAAGACATTTTGTTGATTATTATGACACTTCTACTTAAAGAACAGGATTTAGGGGCACCTGGGTGTGTCAGTCATTAAGTGTCTGCCTTCAGCTCAGGTCATGATCCCAGCGCCCTGGGATCGAGCCCCGCATTGGGCTACCCGCTCAGCGAGGAGTCTGCTTCTCCCTCTCCCTCTGTCTGCTGCTCCCCTTACTTGTGCTTGCTTTCTCTCTGTCAAATAAATAAATAAAATCTTAAAAACAACAACAGCAACAACAACAACAACAAATACGGGATTTAGCCTCAGAAACACGGCATGTTGAGAGAGCATGTTGGCAACCTCCCCCATCCACCTACGTCTGTTTCTTGTGACGCTTGGGGTGTCAGCGGGGGGATGACCCAACCTCTGGTCTGCTGTTCACAGCCACTGTCTATGTCAGAAAGAGCTAGAGCTGGTCAGTTTGGAGAAGAGAGAATTCCAGAGAGACATGGCAACTGTCTCCAACCGTGAGAGGAATTCTGGAAGAGGGCAGTCAAGGGAGTTCACGTTTTCTGAGTAACTGCACGTGACATCTTCTAATGTCCTCGCAACAACCTTCAGAGGCAGGTCATTTAGATAAGGAAATTAAAAATCAGACCTTGGTAATTGCCCAGCTAGTAATTTGCCAACTCAGTGGCAAAGCCAGACTTAAGTCTATAGAACTAAAACCCCTAAAGTCCTTCCAGGAGCCATGATTATTCTGTACCATGTTATGGATAAAACTAGGGTCAGTGGACAGAAACTGCAAGGCAGTAGATTTTATCCCACTCAGTATAAAGAGGCAATTCTGAATTTCAGAGTGGTCCAGAAATGGTAGTGGTCAGGATGGTTGGGTGGAGGGCGGTCTTTCTAGAAGTTGTGCTGGATACCAACCCAGTCTGGGTCATCATTTCCCAATGTGTGCTCTATAGAATATTCTGTTTGAGGAATGCCAAAGGCATAGAGAAAGAAAGGGTGTGGAAAGAAGCGAGGGGCTGTGTGATTGCATAAATGCTAAATTAAAACCTGCCATTTCCCCGAGAATTTCTCAGAGGCTTTCGCATGCTAATTGTGATTTTTGAAATCTACCAAATGAGATCTACAAAATGTAGAACTTATTTCACCTTGGAACTTGATTCTCCTGGAAAATCTTCAGGGACTAATGTTCCAAAGAGTGCAATCAGAAAATGCCATTGTGGAATGGGCCAGAACGCTACATGAGAGTGGGGTCAGAGGACCTTCCAGCTTTTGCCGTTTCATTCATTCATTCATTCATTCATTCATTCATTCATTCACAGACCAGGAATCACTGAGTATTTACTGGGTGCCTAAGCCAGGCACTGGGGATACAAAGATAAGAACTCATCTTCGGTCTCTTCTATCTCCCAGCCCTGGGGACTTCCCTCTGTTTCCCCAAGCCATCACTTCACCCCAGCCACCTGGGCCCCCTTCCTATTTATATAGATAACACAGACATAAATTTCTAAGTGTTAAGCATTATTTTGATATTCAGTATACGTATCCAGGTATATATATGTATGTATATATGAATCTATTACTTGGACTACTTGGAACATTATCTAAATTTTTGAAATTGTTTTGATATGTATATACATACATATGTTGACTTGGATATCAAAATAATTTCAAAAATTTAGATAATGTTCCAAGTAATCCAGGTAATAAATTCAAAACAATTTAAAAATAGGTACTAAGGACCACTTGGGTGCTGTAGGGCATCCCTGAACTTTAAAAGTGATGTCCCTTTATGCCCAAACCTTGCTGACATTGTCACCAGAGTCTGGAAGATCCATGTCTTTTCTAGAAATGCATTTATCACCTGTTTATATTTTAATATTTGGAAGGCCAAAAATCAGGTGACAGTGAGTTGAGTCCTAAGAATTTCAGGATGCTACTTACTCAAAGGTTTCAATTAAATATGTTGAAGTCAGCTATGACTCGACCATCATTTATATGCCTTTATATATGAACATGGACACTTTAGAGACTTCTAGAATCATTCTCCCGGGAAAAACAATCACATGCCACCCTCGAGGTGCTGAAAGGTCCCCAAAAGGCTGCCATCAGAGGAAATTAGACTTTACCCTACCTTTTTGCCGACAGAGCCATCTGCTTATACATTTCCAAAATCCACCATGGTCATCAGACAAGCAAAAAAGGGGGGATTTTAAAATGGAAGTTTTGTTTAGACCAGCCTGGGTTTTGATATAGTAAAATTCTATTTCCCTTCTCTTTTAAGGAGGAGTAAAGCTGTGACTTGCGTTGCAAAATTGCTGTCACACCTTGAACCAGTCCCTGCTGAATGCCGGTGGCCACCCAAACCCCTTCTGCTAGGGCTTCCTGATTCCTGTCCTCCTAATGATCGTTCCCAGCGTCTGAGAAGAGAAAGGGCAGAGAGGTGAAGGTTTGTTTGCAGATATGGGGGAACGTGATGCATTGTGAGAAGCAACACTCTCATTATTATTTTTATCTTTATATTTATGGAATGCTTATATTGTGTTTTATGTATACATGGCAATTAAAAGAAATGCTAAGGAACAGGCGTTAAGCGAATTAGAATACTTAATAGGGGTTTTGAACTTCTGCCAGGAGTAGACTCCAAAGCCGGTTCTCCTATTTGCATTGTTGCATTTATCCATTTCCAAACATTAGAAGATCCATCTATCAGATTCTGTGTAAATCCAGCACACAGATAATTTGTAAAAAAGCTTTCTTTCAAAATGTTTTGCGGTTTTTCTAATCTCGTCGCTTTTCTAATTTTCTGATCACATAACCTTGAAGTCGAAAGACACAGCCTGTGATAATCTGTGTACACTGTCTTCATTATTATCACAGACATTTCTGGAAAAAAAAAAAGAAAACACACACACACACACACACACAAAAACCCTTTCCGCCCCCCACACATTCAAAGCCGCCTTTAAAGTCCCACTTTGGTCACAGTTCAATCAGATCCACATTAGTCCTACTCATCAGACAGAAAAGTGTTCATGAGCATAAGGGGGATATTGACTTTAAAAATTTACTGGCGAGGCGTTCAGAGCCTGCAGGAATGTCAAAACTCCAACCTGCATTTTGATGTTTTTGCCTCCGGTTACTCTTGACTGACATGCTTGGAGCACTTTGGTCTGTGCTCTGGCATCCATTAACTGTCCTTGACTCAATGTTACACGGCCGTTCTGGGCAGCTCGGTGCCTAATGGTTTCAGTGGATTAGACGCCCCAAGGTGTAAGGAAAACTCACGCCCCGTTTTAAGGGATCACATTGGCTATTCTTGGCTTCATTAGGGGGGCATTGTTTGA
This sequence comes from Potos flavus, assembly GCA_028534135.1. Taxonomy (NCBI): domain Eukaryota; kingdom Metazoa; phylum Chordata; class Mammalia; order Carnivora; family Procyonidae; genus Potos; species Potos flavus. Next base: position 25,263,465 of record CM052893.1, read on the forward strand.
TCCTAAATAATGAGAGCCTGTTAATTATTATTCTGATAATTGGGCCTCATGTGGGAGCATGGCAGAGCGCGAGGTGTTTTACAAGGAAGCAAGTTTGGAAAAGGGAGAAAGAAATGTCAAGGTTGAGGTGTCTTTGAGAGGAGTTTGTTTATATGCAAAGTGTTTTCACCCTAGGTGGGGACGCAGTGCTGGATGGAGGAGAGGAAAGGAGGCTGGAGCAGCTCAGGTCTATACTTACTTCAGCTACGGCAGATTACAAAATTACTACCTTGGGCGAGCCATTCAAAAAGGCCCACCAATCCCACGACCGAACCTGTAATTCTGCGCAAAGAGACTGGGAATTGGTTTCTCTCGGAGGAGAGAGATATCGGAGACAGAAGAGGAGTCCTAGTTGAATCCCATCTGCTCTACAGGGAAACCGTGAGCTGGGTTTCTTTATGTGCTGCACGTCTTGCTTTTTTCCTCATCTGTGAAACGACAACCAAGTCCATTAAGCGTATCACAGTAACACTGCTGCCCGGCCAGACAAAAGGGGTGGCTGTTTGTCCAGGATGCACAAATGCCAGGAGTGCCTGGGGTGCTGGGGAGCCAGTGACCTCAGTTCGGAAGGAGGTGGCCGGCCGTGATGGCGGGCAGGCCGGCGGGGGTGGGGGAGGTGGAGATTTCCCTGAGCAAATTAGTCTCAAATGAACCTCTGAGATGCCGTAAACATTTTGCTCTTTCAGACAGATCCGTAAGTCAGAAGGAATGCTTTACAGTATTAAATCTGGACTTGGTCTCTCTTTCCTTGGTGTGTGCTGTGTTATAGTAGTCACATTCATTTTAATTGTATTTATGCCACTCGTGTGATCGTAGGTGAGAAAAATCCAGAATCTATCTAATCCACACAATATTATCTCTTTCCTGGATTCCAAATCAGAGCCCACGTTGTTTCTATTCCCTTGAAGGAAGGGTGGGGTTTCAACCAGTGTCTCGATTTAAAGGAGGCGGGAGAGTTGGGGGGAAGGTAAACTTGCATTTGAAGCATTAACCTGGGTTTTTGTCAGACTTACACATACTTCAGGTAGAGCCGGCCAGCTGAGATGAGAGCCGGCCTGCCTGCCGGCCAGGTGACAGTGACCGACAGGAAGAGAAGAAATAGAGAGAAGGACCATACTCATTTCGAGTACCAGTGCTATGTTCACATGACTTTGCTCGGTTCTAAATCCCACTCTTCCAATTAAACTGGAGAGACTATCAGAAGTACGCGTTCAAAACAGTTACATAGCCTGGAGCTTTGGACTTGCCGGAGCCTTCTTCATACGGCTCTGTGATTCTCTTTTGTATGTGTGAATGTTCTTTGAGATGCACCATGGGAGTTAGAGCAGGAGGAAAGGGTGGGAGGGCCAGGGCCAGTGTTGGGGAATTGAAGAGTTAGTGGCCAAAACGGGTGATCCTGTCTGTGATCTCTCAGCTGTTCCTAACGGCTTCAATGCGCCTCATAGGTTCATCAAAATGACACTGCACTTCACTAGAACATGGCCTCCCAAGCGCACAGTTATTAGAAAGCAGAGCCATCTTGGATCCTGCACACAGGGAAGAATTAAAGTCAGACGTGGCCAAGAGAGGTAGGCAGGTAGCACCAACAGACAAGGGGAGACCTAGCCCTCACTTGACCACTCGTTCATTAGGTGACCTTGAACTTAACTAATATTCTTGGTCTGATTCTTCATCTGTGAAATGAGGTTACTATATGTGTCAGCCTTTGAAACGGATAGGGATGTTATGAAGCCGGAGTAAAGTTGTAATCACAAAGCAATCTGTAAAAGTGAAATACTATGTACACATAAAGTATAACTTAGATAAGTTAGGATAGTAGGAAACCCTAACACTTTCCCTTCCTTCCCGCTCTACCTCTCATCTTACTGCCTTTTTTTCTTTTAAGTAAGCTCTCCACCCAACATGGCACTCGAACTCAAGAAGTCAAGATCAAGAGTCGCATGCTTTGCCCACTGAGCCAGCCAGGTGCCTGCCATCTTGCCACTTTGCAGTCTCATCTTTTCGTTGCTGAGAGGGTCAGCCCCCTATTGAAATTCTCATAAGGTCAGAGATGCCTTCCACTGGAACAGACTAATGACACTTTAGAAATAGTACCTATTATCGTGGCCTCATACACATATCTGTTAGATTCAATGTAAATCGTCAAAGTTAATGTTTTGTTGGTGTCTGAATACAGGGAGTTTGGCAGCAAAGAATATGTCACTTTTCTGCCCCAGATTTACCCTTCCAGGTGAAGAACATAAGGCTGAACCTTTAATCAAAGTTCTCGGAGAGTTATTGAAGCTCTTTTTCTATCTTTTTAGATTTTCATCCCATATCATCTCTTGGAATTTCAAATTCTGTTTTTTATTTAGCCATTTTCTTTTTTAAAAGATTTTATTTATTTATTTGAGAGAGAGAGTGACAGAGAGAGCATGGGCACGAGCAGAGGGAGCCGCAGAGGCAGAGGGAGGAGCAGACTCCCCACAGAGCAGGAAGCCCAACTCGGGGCTCAATCCCAGGACCCTGAGATCATGACCTGAGCCGAAGGCAAACACTTAACCAACTGAGCCATCCAGGTGCCCCTAGCTATTTTCTTTGTATCCGTCCTGGAAAAGTTGCTTCATGTTACCCTGAGGGACAATGAACCATATCTTCCTGAAACTGTGGAATAGGTGTGACATTATCTATCCAAATCTTTACATTTTATAGACTTACTACCCCAGTTCTGCAAGGCCTTGCCTTTCACATCTGAGGGCTCCTAAGCTTTTTGGTTTGTTTTCCCGCAGAAGCTTCTCTCTCTCTCCTTTGCCTGAAATTCCAGTTGCCAATTTTATGAGATGTTTTACTACCTTACAATCATTACAGAAACCACATCTCTCTCCGGACAGCTTCCAGTTTGCTAAATTAGATGAGTGATATATCATCAAGGGCCATGGGTCAGAGACACTCCTGGATGAAAACGCTATTTTAAAAAAGGAAGAAAGCTTGGTTTATCCCCAGAACTTTTCTATTCCAAATAGGAAATCTTCCTCGGGTTTACCAGTGTGCAGTGATGTCATCTTCTGTCTTGACATTCACTAGGGCAGATGATTGCCAAGGTCTTTGGTGCCTTTGAACTTGTACAAAGAGTTCCACTTCAGTGACTGTGACTCAGAAGGCAATCTCACAGCTGCTGCTCCATCCTCTGGATGGCAGGGCATTTGCGTTTCATGGATGAACCCTGGATAGTGGATGTTACGGCAAAACATATATTCATACTCACTCTCGCTCGCTCGCTTTCAAAATAATTACAGAATGCTTCCTCTACCTTTTAGCTGAGGTTACACTGGCAACTCTTCTAAACTTAGCATTTCCCGTCTCACAGAAAATATCTGTAGTTCAAAATAGCATGCTCTTTTCCGGCGGCGTGTGCCCTAAGAAAGGGACTTTGTCTTGTCTGTCAGGCCTCTCCTCCAGCTCCCTGTGTCTTGCTCACTAATGATGATGGAGAGAAAGTTGTAAATACCACAGCTCACAGGTCTGTCAAGGTAAAGATCTGTTTACTGATCAATTGACCATGGGGTGGATTAAAGCCCAAGGAAATATTTAGAATTAGGATTTGAGCTGAATAGGAATCCAGAGTAAGCCAATGAGGAATGTGGTCTGGAACCACACCCAACCTCACATCACCTCTCCCATCATCCAGTCATGGGTTCACTATTATGTAAATTATCTGCGGTCATTTGGGAATGCTGGGCCCATTCATCCTTCCTAGAAACCCTCCTCCTCGTCTCTGCTTTGTGTCCTGAGGAAAAGTGATCGAAGAACGACGAATGTAGGTTATTGTGCTTTGGATTCTTCATCACATCGAGTTAATTGAAAGTTATTAATTTAAGAGAAAATCATGTTATTTTTCCCGACCAGGAGCAGAGACACTTCCATTTGATAGTCACAAATAACAAAAGCCTACCTAGCTCAACGTGTTCAAAAACTTCCCGTAGGGAATGGCACGGGAGGCTAACGTAGATGGCATCAGGCAAATCTGTGAAGACGTTATCATGAATTCATTTCTCATTTTTCTTATCACTGTTTTCTTGTCCTTGTTCTAGTAGATGCAAGATTTCGAGCAATTGGTCACATCACAGTATCAATCACATACTTGACAGAAAACCTTATTGTTTCAAGGGAAGTATTTTTATCCCATCCTCTGGGGCAGGACGGTTTTCTAGAGCCTCTATGACTTGTGAACAAATTTGCCACGATTGGGAAGGGCTAACCAGGCACAGCAGGCTACATGTGCTCCCCGTGACATAGACTAGTCAAGACAAATCACCTGAGTCACAGCTGTTAAACCCACGTATAGGCTCTTTGGTTCAATTTGAGTTACGTCAGCAGTTAATGGAACAGCGTAATTCTCTAATCCTAAACTCTTTCAGAGGCTGTCCCTCAACCGCAAACATTTTCATCAATTCAACTAATATTTCACATCTCAGTAGAGAATGTCAGGCACTATTCTAGATGCTGGAGATGGCTAGCTGAACAACAGATACATAATTCTTGCTCTTTTTGGCTTTTATAGTCTAGAAGGGAAGAAAGACATAATTAATAATGTACAACAGAAGGAAAAAAATATACAATTGCTATTGACTAAACTCAAACCTTTTCTCAGGTGAACTAGATCAACTGAATACTATTTTTTTCTCTGTCGTTCTTTACCTTCCCTCCCCATGGCTTCTTTTTCACAGGGTAAAGGCCAAGTGACTGTCCCAAGGAGACTGGTCCAGTCTCAGGCTTTCAGACTTCTATAGAGATGTGCTATCAGCTCCTGCTACTTTCTTCCTCTCTACCTCCAAAAAGTTATTTGAGACAGAAAAGGTTTCAACATCTGTCCCCTAAAAAGGAAATTTCTGTGCGTGTCTATATGTCTATACATGGAGAATGGAAACCTTAGAGATTATCCATATGATTGTATTTTCCAAATTCGTGCTTCTCAGTGGTCCAGCTGAGACGAAGTTACCTACATCCCCAAACTGAGAGATTTCCTTAGCAGACTGGTTAGGGGGTCAGAACCAGGAATGGAAGAGAGAATTTGTAGCTTGGGCCATCTGTGTGGTATCAGATGAGTGATCGGAATGGACCTCTTTTGAGAACTTGTTGCCATTTGGCATGATTAACTCTAAGCGTCCTGTAGTTCTCATTTCCAGCCCAATTGCTGCACGGCAGTGTGTGTACAGGGGTGTGGGAAGGGAATTGGGGGAGGAAAGGAATTTTTGTGGCTTCGGTTTTGGTTTGCTTTGCGATCTTAAACTCAGTAGAAGTGTACAATAAGAAATATGTCAAGTTTAGGCCCACCTCAGCGGCGCGGCTGGTTAAGTGTCCAACTCTTGGTTTTAGCTCAGGTCATGATCTCAGGGTCATGAGACTGAACCCTGCATTGGGCTGTGCTGGGCGTGGAGCCTGTTTGAGATTCTCTCTCTCCCTCTCCCTCTGCCCCTTCCCTGGCCCCGCGAGATTTGTTTTTTGGTAAGATGCATTTTGCCCTGCTTTAGAGCAAGCATGTTCCCTAGGCTGTGTCTGCAGCATCATCGAGTAAAGGAAAGTTGGATCATTTCCATATCCTGAGCCAAACCAATGGCTTTGTGATTCATAAAGTGCTAAGTCATTCAATTCAAGAACAAAATAAAGACAATGTTTTTGCAGAAGGGATCATTTGATCTGGTAGTCCTCTATAAATGGTTCCTCTGTTTTCCACCATGCCACATAAGGCAGATTGAATGCTGAATTGTGAAGCATTCAAACCATGTCTTCAGCCTCCTCTTGCTTCTCCTTCCTAAACTTAATTCCCTTCTACCTGTGTCCTGGCCTCTACTCTGTCATCATTGTCTAGTTTCTTGACTGCACAAGGACCTCCCTGTCCCATGACTTGATTTGACATTTCATTGTTTCACACAAGTACAATTTATTGGGTGCTTGTTTCACACCAGATTCTCTATCAGGCCCTTTGAATGATTATCTTAAACACCAATAGGTAGGTACTGTTATGATCTCCACTTGTTAGATTTTCTAAATACTGCAAAAATTTTATATGGTATTATGTCTAAAGAAGAACTTTCACACACCCCCCACACACTAAATCCCATTTCCTTCATTCACCTTGTTTTCAAACCAACCCCCCAGAGTCATTTTTGACTCCTCTCCTTTTCTCATCCCCACACTAGTCCAGCAAGAAGTATTGTCAGCTCCCTCTTAATATTGATCTCATATGTGACCATTTCTTAGAAGCTTTATTGTTATTCCCCAAATTAAAAGAAGACTTTGCGTTGATATTTCCTCTCCCTTGAATATTCCTTCTTCATACTTTCCCTCTGGCTCACACTATCTTTTCATTAAGATAAAATGTCACCGATTAAGTAAAATGTCACCTTCTCAAAGACATTTCCTTGCCTATCCTATGCCCCCTTCTCACATTCTCTTTATTTTGATTTAGTTATTTTTATGTTAGCTTTCACTACTTCTTCCTAGTGCTTACTCTACTGTTTCTCCATTTCTATTGTCTTCCCTGATAAAATGTAAGCTTCATAAGGGTAAAAAATTTGTCTCTCTTACTACCTATAACAAGGCCTGACACAGAATAGATACTCAATAATACTTATTAGAGAGTAAAAAGACTAGAAAACACAAGCCAACAGAAATTAAGTAAACTTGCCCAAGGTTACACAGCTGGTAAGTGTATAAGCCTCTGCTAGTCTGTCTCGTAATTATTATGCTAAGTTACATCTTCCTTTCCTCCCCATCAAATCACCCCTGCATCCCAGCCTCTTCATTCTGGTTTCCTAAGAAATCCAACGTCTAGCCTAATTCTCGCCATGTAAGCGTCTTCCTTCTCACAGAAAAGTAGACTTCTTTAAAAAGATGCCTCACGATGGTAATTTGGTTATGCAAAAGAATGAATCTCTGCTTCCAATCAAAATTCCAATCACTAAGGAAGAATTGGGAGACGTTTTAGAAGGCTATGTGTTTTTTGGATGGGTGGGGAGGAACTTTGAGACGATGAAGCATGTCCTTGACTCAAACCACACCAAGAAGTTGGGTCCATCTACGCAAAGACTACACTAGTATCATCATCTCTTCACACACACAACAAATATACATCAAACAGAGTTGGAAAGGTGTTTCATGCATATTATCTGCTCGCCTCCTCAAAATAAGCAAGTGAGGTTCCTTATTCTCACCTCACAAAAGAAGAAGCAGAGTCTCAGCTGGCTCGCTGACTCTGTCCAAGGCCACCCGGCCAGGAGAGCAGAGCAGGAGGTGACGTCTCTATCTTCTGAGTCCTCTCAGAAGGTCTCTGCGCACTGTCCCATAACATAATTTCTTTTCAATGTCATCCCTCTGACGGCGTGAAGTATGGGGATAAGAAACTATATATTAACAGAGGGGAACGGCTATGAAGTGTGGTTTATTGGAGGTGGGGTCATCCTTTTACCCAAAATAGAACAATTTTATTATAAACTCGAATGCTGATGCTATGGTGTAAAAAAGTTTGTGTGTTGGGGGGGGGAGACTTTTTATGCTTCAGGATTTCTGATACTTTGTCTCAGTTCCTAGTCTCCCCACCAACTCCCTGCTCTCTCTGTCCGTCTTCAATTCCATCGTTGAATCTTTCTTTCCTCCTTCCCTCCTTCACTCCTAGTCTCCTTCCTTTCTTCTCCCATTCCTTCCTTTTCCCCCCTCCTTCCTTCCTTCTTTTCTCATTTAATTGTTGGACAAAGTGGAGTAAAGGGTAGAAATACTTTCTTGACTCAAAGTTCTTTGTCTCATCCCTTATAGAATGGTCCCAATGCCTTGTATTTATAGATAGAGACTATAGATAGAGACTCAACCTCAGGCTAGTAGGTTGGTTCCGTCCATCACCACCATCATCATCATCATCATCATCACGTCAGTTTTATTAAGCACCTACTATAAAGGCATGCAGTGTGATGATGGCTTTACATTTACTGTGTCATTCTAATATTGAAACACAGAATGGGGTATTATACCCATTTTATAGATAAGAAAACTAAATCCGAGTAATGTGTCCAAGTGCACATAGCTAGTTAATGTAGAAGTAGGTTCTAAAATCACGGATGATTTCAAAATTTGTTTTAATCACTCCATCGAGTCTTGGCATTCCATCTATATATATGTATCCCCATCCCTCACAGATATTACTAATCATTCATGATAGCTTTACTCCTGAGTCCAGAGTCTTTCTTAATCCAACCCTTCAGGCTTCCGCTAGCACTTGTTTAGAGTTGGCATGGAGATAAAACTATTCTCAT
>CM052893.1:25272288-25356169 GCA_028534135.1 Potos flavus
TAAGAGTTTGCGATGTTTATCTGGTTGTCAGCATCAAGTGGGTGCTCGAAGTATTAGAAAGGCAGCGAAAGTGAGCTGGTAATTAGTTGAGCGGCCGCGCTGGGAGAGGTCACTCCGACCCCTCCGCCAGAGCAGAGCTGCCCCCTCTCCGCAGAGGACCGAAAACTCGTAAGCGGCCCTAAGCTTTTCACCTCCCCACTAGCCCTCCGAACAAAAAGGAACTTCTCCAGGAAACTCTCCAGCGGAATTCAAAAGGAACAATAGACTCGGATTTGATTTGTTTAATTCTGAAATCAAGGTCACCAGCAAGTACTACAGCTCTTATTTGTGTGGTTTGGGTGGGTTTTTTGCTTTATTGCGTTTTTGTGTTTTTGTTGTTTTGGGGGTTTTTTTTTTGTTTTGTTTTTTTGTTTTTTGTTTTTTGTTTTTTTACAACATCTTTCTTTTCCTTTGCTGGTCCTGTCATCTCCAGAGCTGTGTATGTTACTGATCCTGCCTGTATTCAAAGCTGTTATTAAGTGGAGTCTTTTAGATTTTAGAGAAATGATAATGGTTCCAAAGATGACAGAAAGTGGCAGCTGGTGACAAAAAAACCCCTTGATAAGACGACAACAGTAAATCAAACTACCGCCACTTTTTCGTTTCATGTTTGTTAATACCACCTCGCCTTTTGAAGTTTAAAGCAAGGTTCAAAAAAGCCAGGTGCTGAATCATAATATTAAAGCAAGTAAGGAGCTCCATGAAAGGGAGGAGATCTGAGGGGGGGAAGCAACAAACACCGCTTTCAACTGCCTTTTGTCGGCCTTTCTGCAGATGTCACCAGTGGTTATCCCAGCAGAGGGTTCGGCTTGTAGCAGCGCCGCTGGCTGATTCCCGCTCTGCGTTTCAAGTGTCAATCAAAAAGGAAGGACGCAGCTTAGGTCCTGGTCATTGTCCTGTGAAAAGAGCCAAGCATTTAACATTGATTTAGCTCCCTCAATATACAAAGATAGAGCCAGCTTTGTGCATCGAAAAGGGCCTTTGGCAAGGTTGCTTGTAGAGCAATTCCGTTGCATCCGATGCGCCTTGGTTTAGCTGTCACACCGCGGTGTCTGGAGCCCTCTGAAAAGTTATTCAGGACTGAGTGAGCAAATTAAAAAGAAATCACACATTCCCCCCGCAAGAGCGGTGCCGGTTGGGGAAAAGGCCCATTGGTGTCTCCTGTCTTGAGAACATTTTAAATGGGAACAATACATATCCCGCGCTTCTGAAACAGTGAGTTAGAGCAAGCAAGCAAGGAAGCCGGACGAGACCCGAGCACGCAGGTGGGTGGGTCCCCAACCTTTGTTCCTCCAACTTCGTTCTAGTTTGTTCTTCCGGGCTGAAAGTTCACATGGGCTCCTGTTGCGCCTTACCCTTATTTATGCATCCATTTCCTGGGAGCAGACTCCAGTTTGGCCACACGGGGCGTGGGCGGGGTGGGGTAGGAGGCGAGGGGGGAAGATGGGGGAACGTGACCACAACAACAGCTGAGTTTTACCAAATGACCTTGTGGTTGCTGTTGCTCTTTTTCTTCTTTTCTCTTTTTAAAAATTAATTAGTTGAGCAATTATTTTCTGGAGTAGAGTGGACACACGCTGGTGCGCTAGTTTCGGGTGTGTGGCTTAGGGCCTGGTCGGGTCTCTATGGGATGCTGTGCTCACCGCAGGTGCAGCTCACACCTGTCCCCGGACCGCGCTGTTACAATACCACTGACCACATTCCCTCTAATCTCTGTATTGGTTTTTCTCCTCCTCTTCTTCATTCTTCTTTTTGCCTTTGTTTTCCCACACAATATGCAATTACAGGATTATAGTTCGGCTTGGGTTTTTACTTTTTGGCGGCTTGGTCTGGCGCCACGTGGACCCAGTCAGTCCCACGTATTGTTACACTTCTCATCTTGCACGTCTTTTCCTCCCGATCACGTAAGAGTCAAGCTCCCTGAAACTTAACTAAGTGCAGGACTTGGGACACTTGGTGGTTGAGCCAGTTAACACCTGGGATTGATGCTTCCTGAACGTCCGTGTGCCCTCCTGCATTTCACGGCTTTCTTTGCAGTTGGGTTGGAATGCTTGCATGAGTTTGAGCTCCTGGGAATGTAAACCAACTGTTGCACCACTTCCGCTTTGAGATACTAATCGTCGGTATGCCTCGTCTATCCTTTCTTTTTTTAAAAAAGATTTATTTATTTTAGAGAAAGAGAGAGAGAGAAAGGAGCAAGCGGGGCGAGGCACAGAAGGAGAGAGATTATCCTAAGCAGACTCCCCACGGAGCTCAGAGCCTGATGAGGGGCTTCATCTCCTGACCCTGAGATCATGACCTGAGCCGAAAGCCAGAGTGGGATGCTTAACCGACTGAGGCACCCAGGCGCCCCTCATCTATCTTTTCTGCCCCTTTAAAGGCTGTGTGTTGAGATGGCAGAGCCCTAAAATAGAAGCAACTGTTATCCCTGAGTAAAGACAAGGTACCCCGGAAAGTCACCCGCCCACAGTGGATTTCGTGTGAGCAAGAAGAAATAAAGCTTTTTTGGGGTAAACCCCTGAAGTGGAGTCTCACCCATCATGTCCGATACACCCAGTTTAGCTAGAAATATCCTGATTAGGCACTCATCGAAAAGGGATGGTTCTGAAATTTTGGCTAGACGAAGAGCTTTTCCCAGCAGCTGATCTAACCTGTGCAAATATAGCAAGATGATAAATGGAAACACAACAACGCAAAAATGGTTTGTTTTCCATTTAGCCAAATTTCTGAGTCCTCCACGATGAATAGTCTATCCTACTGAGGGATCACCTCTTCTTTTATGCCCACTCATACCCTCAATTCCTTTGCCAAATTGTTTTTTAGCTGCATCTGCCTGTCAACATCTTGACTAAGAATAAACCAAACCATCTGCCTTTTTCACTCTTGAACCCAGTGTGACTTATAGGAAACAAATCAACCATGCTGACGAGTGTCACCGATGATTTTTGGTCTCCAGTCTCAGTTGCCCCTCAAATGCCAACTGGCAGTTTCATTATATGCCCTTAGTTTTGTCCTCTTAGCAGATTATATTACTTTCGATTTCACAGCAAACAACAGGTAATTGACATAGTTTCCCTAAAATTTCCATCTACACCACACAAGCTTTTCTATTCTTCCCTCCACTGTCTCAAAGGATTCCTCCTTTCATCCAAGGATGAGCCATACACCTGTCTCCTGGAACCCATCTCCTAGGACTTTGCTCTATGAACTATCTCTTTTATTACTGGAATTTCCAACTCCAATAGTCCCATCTTCCCAGCAAAGAAACCAAGCCCTCTCCATAGGTTTTTGGAATGAATGACCTTCCCAATAGTCTCCTGTTTCTCATTCCCCAGCTATTCCCAGACCCACAACAATCTGCTTTCTGTCTTCTCCATTTAAACCAACAACCTCCACATTCCTGCCCAAAAACATTTAGATGGTTGTCTTGCCTACACCTATCGGTTCCATGTAGACTTTTTACCCACTGCCTTCTCACCACTTTCTCCAGCCTTTGCTTCCATCATGTTATTTCCTCCCAGCTTGCCATCCTCTTCTCTGGCTTCTCTTTCCCACTTTCTTTACTAGATTCCTGTCCCTTTGAACACCAGCCCTTCCTGAATGCCATCTCTCAAGCTCTGACTGTGGCCCTTTTTCTTTTCCAATTCATGGTTTTTGAGATAACTTTCATGGTGCTGGCTGGATTCTGGGAAAGGACTGGTTAAAAAAAACAAAATAATCTATTTATTAATGGAGAAGTCTTCTTGGCCCAAATTATGGCTCTGTAATAAACTACTAATTCCTCCAGTACAATTGGGTTGTAGTTTCGCAAATAGATATGACTCAGATTGCACCAACGACTGGCTCTCCACCTATACTGGTATGGTGCTAGACCTCTGCGCAGAGCTTCTGCAGGTGAAATTTCTTAGGTTTGGGACAACCCTTGTGCTATCTAGTGGTGTTTGTCAACTGGTTACTGCTTCTTGCCCCAACGCTTTGGAAAATACACTTGTCCATCTGTGAACTTCTGAACTCAAGTATCTACTTAAGGATCAAGCTAAAGGCAATTCTATGAGAAATAAAATGATATACCTTTTTTTGCTCTGTCCCAGAGATATATCTCTAAAGACTATCTTGCTTGACTCTTCGTTCTGCTTTACATCTTTTCAATGGAGAAATTCTTTACTGCTATCATCTATCTATTATTTATCTAAAGTAGGCTCCATGCCCAATATGGGTCTTGAACTCATGACCCTAGGATCGAGAGTCTCATGTTCTACCAACTGAGCCAGATAGGAACCCCCAAAATTCTTTATTGCTTTTTAATGTTTACTAACATTAGTCAGTAATTTTACATGTGAATGTTTTGCTTCAATTTGACTTTAATTCAATTTGACTCCCTGAATCAGAGAGCGTATTCTCTGTTCCTTATAGCCTTACGCCCCGTTCCTAGACACCCTCATGGACATATACCCACACTTACACTGACTAAGACCTCATACTAAGGACATAGAGACAGTCTCCTCTTCCCTCTTACTGTAGACACAAAATGCTTCTTTACTATAAGGATAATCTGACATCTTTCTTTCTTTCTTTCTTTCTAGAGAGAGCACACACGGGCTGGGGTTGTTAGGGGTGAAGGGCAGAGGGATACGAAGAGAGAGAATCTTAAGCAGGTTCCACACCCAGTGTGGAGCCTCACGTGTGGCTTGATCCCACGATCCTGAGATCATGACCTGAGCTGAAATCAAGAGTCAGACGCTTAACTGAGTGAGCCGCCCGGTGCCCTTGATGCCTTTATTCTTGAAAAAAATAAGCATGTTCATTCTTTGAGAAGCTGAACTTCTCTGGGAACCCCCCCTTAGCAACTAGTCCAACCCTTTTGACTGAAACTGTTAGTCTGATACGGCAAGTCATCAACTTGAAGCGACTGGTTCTCATGGGTTACACAACAATACACACTGATTTGGTGACTTCCTCCCAGCTTCCTAGCCATGACGACAGCTCAGCTTTGAGTCTTATGCTGTGATTCATTTTCGAGCTTTTACTAAGTTGTTAAGCCACAATAGACAGCAAAGGCAGGAAGTCTGTAGTCTGAAAAAGGTGAAGTCACAGGACCTTAAAAGGCAAAGAAGGAAAAATACTATGATTCCACAGACAAGCCAAGGCAAATGTCATGTAACAGGTGACTTTGTTGACCCTGCCTGGGTGCGTCAGCTCTGAGCACTGAGGGCCAGGCCGGCAGAAGAGGAGGGAGACTTGCTCGAGACAGGAATCATCTACACACTGAGTTTATTGAAGCCTTAAAGCCCTTTGGGACTTTCCATCCAAAGACTATTGTCTCCCTCTAGCCTCTCAGTTGCCGTGTCTCCTTAGGGCACTCAGGCCACAGTGTAATGAGAATCTGATTTCACCACACTTCTGCCTTTGGTTACAACTTCTCACCCTTCACTGTGCTCCTGAAAGGGGAAATATTTCTTACAATTTTTGGCAGCAGTTGAGACATATCCCTACTCGTTCTCGTCCACACTCATTGTTCAGGTGTCCAGGATGAGACCTCTGAGTTTCTAAGGAACGGTAGATCGAGAAGGAATGGAGATCACCACTCTCTCGACCCCTCTGAACACCCAAACCAAACACTGGAATGCTAGGGAAAGTGCCTGGAACCTCCAGAACCCTCGATAGGGTGTTGAAACTCACGTGGAATGGGTAGGGGCAGCCCCACATGCATGCTTTCGCTATGGGCCTCTCAGCGACTGGAGACTGAATCTGACGCTGACGTCCTTCCCTCAGGACAACGATCCCTTTGCTCAGAAGACACCAAGCCACAGCAAAGGGATCAGGGACACTGCTCGTCCTTCTCATCCTTCACCCTCCCCTCGGTCTGCTTTTGCCCGAGCCATGCTTCATGGACCTCTGCGGCTGGGAGAGCTCACCCTACTCTGCGTCTCCAGCGTGCACGGGTCTTGTGCCCCTTTGACTCATGGGCAGCCACGAAGTTTGTGTTTACCTCCTGTCACCCAAGCAGCCAAAGGAAAGTGCAAAAAAAGAGACAGAAAGAGAGAGGAAAACAAAACAAAAGAACAAGATCACATAGTTGGAGACATGTAAATAAAAAAAAAAACAAACTTCCTCTAGCATTCTGACTGAATCCCATCTTCAGTGTCCTCTGAAAGGCAATTTGATGTGGGGGTGGAGAAGCAGGGTGTGGAGGGGGGGAGAAAGCTTCATTTCGGTACAAGCCCATGCGAGCTGTGTCCACTCGTCCCTAGAACCGGCCTTGCTGTTATTTGATTTATTGCAATTCTTCAGAGCAGTCAAACCTGGTATGAAATTCTGCATTCCACCTGGTCTGGAATAAACTAGCCACCAGGGAAGTGGGCAGACCCAATACTTCCATTTCATAATTCATGGACGGCTGCTTCTACACCCCACCTCTGAGAAGCAAGTGAAATGAAGACTCAGGGGCTGCCAGCCTGGTCTTTCCCGGGGGTAGAGGGGAGCAGCAGTGGCACAGGGTTCCCGATGGGACTGTGGGTCCGCAAGGCCCGGGAGCAGCCCTGACTCCAGAACCCGCTAGCCAAGTGGTCGGAGCCCATCTCCTGCAAACCTCAGCGACCTCAGCTGTAGAAGGACGATGGCGGTGATGACGGCGCCTGCCCCATGTGCTGTTGCGCAGATTAAGTCAGATGACGTGCAGAAAGCACTGGAAACTGTAGCCGGCGCACACCGGATGGTCATCTGATATAGTATAGCCATTACCATTAGTTTGCAGCAGCTTGTAGTAAAAATCCTCCATTGTCAATAGACAACTATTTCATTTGGGAGATTAAGAAGGCAATTAGTAAAAAAAAAAAAAAAAGAAGGCAATTAGTATATGATAAAAAAAAAAGTCAAGCAGATTTGCTATATAAAATGGGGGAGATGGGGGCGCCTGGGTGGCTCAGTGGGTTAAAGCCTCTGCCTTCGGCTCAGGTCATGATCTCAGGGTCCTGGAATCGAGCCCCGCATCGGGCTCTCTGCTCGGCGGGGAGCCTGCTTCCCCCCCCTCTCTCTCTGCCTGCCTCTCTGCCTACTTGTGATCTCTCTCTGTCAAATAAATAAATAAAATCTTAAAAAAAAAAAATGGGGGAGATGGAGATCAGAGAAGAAAATTCCATGATTAAGTTCATCTGTAATTTCATTGCTCAGAGATAACTCATGTTAATATTTGAGTACTATTACACACACACACATATATATACTATTTATATAGACTGTAAATATTTACATTTATATTTATAAATACTTCTGTTGTGTACATACACACAAACACACATACATATGTATTTTATCTCACAAGGACTATACAATATGTATTATTTATTGGGACCTGCCCTTGACATTTAAGGAAAGAGGGTGCGCTGTGAACACTGTTGGGGCCCCCGATTTTCTCAACTCCCTTCTCTCGGGTCTCTGCTTAGATGGTCTCTGTGAATAGGTCCTCCCTGGCTCCCCTAAATAAAAGAGTACCCTCCACAACCTTCTATCCCCTGGCCCTGCTTTATTTTATAGGCAGCAACTCTATAGTTCATTATCTTTCTTCCGCACAAGAGTGTGAGCTTCGGCCACCACGGCCCGGCCGGCTCCTAGTGCAGCACTGGGTCGTGGTCCTGGCCCCTGAGTGTTGTGGAAGGAAGGAATATTTAATTCCACTTCTCCCTCCACTGGTCACACTTGCCCAGCAACTTTGGGACAGGTTTCTTTAGCCATCAACTAATATGCTCTGAGGAGATGCAAACTAATGTTCATCCTTTCCCAAACAAAGCGTAAAGAGAAGGGAACCCTGCTAACGAATGCACACACGGCATAGTTCACAGTGAAGTACAAATGATTCTTTAGTGCCCGCAATTTTAGAGTTCAGCATAGAAGGTATGAACTCCGTCACCCGTGGAAAGGTAAACACTTGATTTATGCATCTGTTTCACCACTTGTTTGTGTCTCCCTTGCGTGTCTGGTGTTCTGTTTACCTGCCCAGTCTACCATTGGAATGCCAGGCCTTAGGGGCCGGCCCCAGAGCTCTTTCTGGGCCTTTCCCTAGCAGCTAGTAGACGGCCTTGTTTTGGGAAAGAGCTGAGAAGAAGGGTGCATGGATGAGGGCACCGTGTCAACTCTTCCTTTTTTACTCTGAAAGCATGCTGAATCAGTCCTCAGATTGCACCAAGGAGGACTGGAAATGGATGGAAAGTTGATGTTTGGGAGTCAGGATTGATCGATTGATTGATTTTTAAAGATTTTATTTATTTGAGAGAGAGAGCATGAGCAGGGGGAGGGGCAGAGGGAGAGGGAGAAGCAGACTCCCTGCTGAGCAAGGAGCCTGATGAGGGGCTCAATCTCAGGACCCTGAGATCATGACCTGAGCCAAAGGCAGACACTTAACCAACTGAGCCTCTCAGGTGCCCCTGGAGTCAGGATTTAATTCTCTGACAAGTGACATCTGTCTCACCTCTAACCCCAAACCCTCTTCTCTCCAAGTAGAAGAACTACCCTGTAACCGATTCACCATAGCCAAGCTGATGTAATATTAATTATGGTTTTTACTCTGATAACCTGCTGAAAGGACAACGAATGTTTCTGGGAGATGAGATCCTGACGTCACCTCCCCAGGGCATAGTGGAGGGGGGAGTGGTTCCAAAGCCAAGATGTGTGCGTCTGGAGGGAGAGCATGCAAGTAGAGAAAATACAAAGTGAGAGAAAAGAGAGAGAAAAGGAGTGAGCAGCTGCTCAGAAAGTTTTACCCAAGAGGCGGGCTCAGGGAATCATCCATGGAAGGGCAATGTGATGGTTGGGCTTTAGTCCCCATTAGTTAATCAAATGTTAGCAAAGGCATTGCTGCGGAGGTATTTTTAAAATGTGGTTAACATCTACAATCAGCGGCCTTTAAGTGAAGGAAATGACCTTCAATCGTGTGGGTGGGCCTTACCTAAATCAGCTGAAGGCTTTAAGAGCAATAACGGAGATTTTTCTGGAGAGAATTTCTACCTCATGACTGCAGCCTCAGCTCCTGCCTGAGTCACCAGCCTTCCAGTCTGCCTTGTGGATTTTGGACTTGCCAGCCCCCTCAATCACGTGAGCCATTTCCCTAAAATAAATTCAGGTTTTCTGTCTCTCTGGAGAACCATGACTGATACAGTTGGGAGGCAGGGGCTACTCAGAAGAGGGAGAGTTACATGGAGGCCACCAAGGAAAAAGGGGAAGGAGCTCAAAGACATTCCTGTTGCTACCGTCAGAAAGGAAGGATGTGCCAAGAAATTACTTGGACTTCAATGGGTATCAGGACACATGTCATGGTCACTAGCACGGGCTTTACACTTTCCCAAAGCTCTCCCCACGCTTCCTAGTTTGCTTCTCATACCAACCCTGCAAGGTGGCAAGGGCAAGGATTCACATGCCCATTTCACAGATCAGAAGATAAAAAGCCACTGGGTATCCCAAGGCTGGGGACTCATGGACAGAGAAGATTGACCTTGAAGAGACGGAATGGTGCTTCAAGCCTGAGGTGAGTCAAGAGGCCGGGGACAACCCCTTCCGCATCCACCTTGGACCAAGATGGCCCCCCACACCAATAAAAGACATCTTGAATGTTAGAAACTATCTACTTGAGAATGGTCTTGAAGGCCGTCCCTGTTGATGAGGAGACCTTTCACAGGAGAACTGATGCGGAAAGGCTTTGGAGGACAGTGTCTTTTCAAGGGGACATGGAGTGGTGGCAACAAAAGTTACCCGTCAGCAAAAACAGCTGGAGAGCCATGTGTCTGGGAGAAGCCTCCGGCCCGTTTCCTTACCCCCTTTCCTGCATTTGTGAAAGGCCTGGCCACCGGCGGGGAGAGGTTTATAGCAGAGGGAACAGAAGGAAACCAGTTGGCCCTTGCATAACCTTGGCCTCATTAGCATCAAACCAAAGCCCACTGTGCTATTGACTTCTAGTAAATCTCCACCCATCAAGATTTCCCCGAGCCCTGCCTCGGGGGTGTTCAGACACCAGACAAGGCCTTCTTGCTCCTCCATCCCCAGCTTTGTGATTCAGGAGTGGCTCCTCCCCACCCACCACAATCCAGTGCTCTGAAACCACTCCATCTTCCCGGAGGGAAAAAGGGGGGTGGGGGTGGGGGTGAGGGGGGGGGGTGTGGAGGAAGGAAACCTCCCCAGTCCCCTCTCCGAAAGTGTCCCTTCTTTCACTCCAGAGGGCCAAACAAATAAGCCCTAGAAAGGTGGTTCAGCAAGTGAAGTGTACACAATTATATTTCCAACTGCTTTGCAAACTTTTATTTGTGTACAGCAAATGACACATTATCTTTCCGGAGGTCAGGGGATAATGCAGTCAGATTCTTGCAACATTGTGAGAGTTAATGTTTCTATTTGCCATTGTGTCCTGTGCAAAGAAAGGCAGCCGGTCACCTAGGGTTACCACAACACAGCGCAGAGATGGTCGAATCCACCAGAAGTGCTTTGATAATGTTGGGCACCATTGTGCAGCCAGGCTCCTTCCTGGCCCACGCTGCATAATGGACCTCTGAGCGCTAAGGAGATAAACGATCCTATCCTTGGAGTGTCAGAGGTAGAGCTCTCCAGAAGCTGCATTCATAATTTCCTCGAACTTAAGGACTTCGATTTTTTAATAGTAATTGAAACATATAATTCAATGGAAGTGTCACTCTAATATAATAATTGCCAAGGAAATTGAACCACAAAGAAGTACCATAAATTGCAATTTACCTTTATTAGAGTACTTGGAGCTGGTAATGTTTTTTCATCAAGAAAGCGCCCCCCCCCACCAGATGTCTTCCCCTTCCATCTTTCGAATGTTCATCCTCATTCACGCTGCCCTCTTCAGCAATACCTTCGCTTCTTCTGAGATTGCCAGTCGGTGGATTTGGCCCCTCTTAAAATGCTTATCACTGCAGAGTGTTTATATTAATTGCTCTGGCGAAAGCTTTATAATATAAACTTTAGCGAAACTCTATTGTCAAATGTCAGCTCCCTCACATTCTACCCAGAACGTTTTCTTTGCTTTTGTGGGTATAAGTGATATAATGGTGCTTTGTGTATTTAAAGGACCCTGTGAGTAGCTTGGTGTTATTGTGATGCTGCACATCTTTTTAAAAACTGAAACAATCTTCTCTTGGGTCGTGTTCGAACCGCACTGAACTGAATCCAGGACTTAGCATAGAACAAAACAAGAAGCCTGCTCCCCCTCCTTAGGAGGCGTTGCTTGGAGCCCTCTGAATTATTATCATCATTATTCTTCCTGGTTGTTGATAGGCGGTGAAGCGCTTCATTTCCTAGCGCTCTGGGAATGCGGACCCGGCTCTCTTCCTATCCCGCGCCCACAACCCCTCAGCCGCCGTGCCCCTCTCCTGCACAGGCCGGCTTCGGACCCACCGTTATAACCTCCCTCTCCCCTTCTTCCACTCACTTGCCCTGATTTACTTCTAGGAAACGTCTGGCCTGAGACCAACTCAAGACAGGAGCCTGTCTGGAACTTGATGCCTGCTCTTCTGGAAAAGAAAGCCGGTGTCGGACTCAGCCAGAGCCCGGGCGGGACTCAGAAGTGTCTTCATTCCCATGACTCCCAGGACGCTGTGGCCAGCTCTAGGTTCGATGAGAGGACAAAAACATAGAGGGGAGAGACACTAAGTGACAGAGAAAGGACGGGGTGGGAGTGGTGAATAAAAGAAAGGAAGGAAAGAGAAGCATTAGGGAGGAAGGCAGGCTAAGCACACGTCCTGGAGAAAGTCTATGACACGGAGTCAAGTTGCGGGGGGGCAGGGTGAGATATAAAGTATGTGCCATTATGACTATAACTATTAAAATCTGTATTTATGAAAATAAAGAATGGGAATAGAATTTGCCAAAATGGATGGAGATATATGTATCTATTTTTTCTTAAGATTTTATTTATTTGACAGAGAAAGAGAGATCACAAGTAGGCAGAGAGGCAGGCAGAGAGAGAGGGGGAAGCAGGCTCCCTGCTGAGCAGAGAGCCCGATGCGGGGCTCAATCCCAGGACCCCGAGATCATGACCTGAGCTGAAGGCAGAGGCTTTAACCCACTGAGCCACCCAGGCGCCCTTATATCTATATATCTATATACCTATATAGATATAGATATACACACACACACACACATTTGGAGCTGGTAATGTGTGTGTGTGTGTGTGTGTGTGTGTGTGTGTGGTCAGGATCATAAGAGTTATTTCTCCATTTTCTGGACCTTCTATTAGGCACCATCTTTATAATAGGAAATCAGAGGCAAATGTGGTGTTAGGGAGGAAAGTGTAGGGGCCCAGCCCCAGCCGCCCTTCCAGGCCCCTCGAATCCCAGCCCCTCGCCTGTGCCGTGTTGAGGTCCATGGGCCTGGAGAGGGAAGGGAAGTCTGGAGCTTTTACCACCCAGTTGGGTGTCCCCTGCTGTCTTTGCTCAGAGCCCACCAGGCCTGAAGGATGAGCTGACTAAAAGTGAAAGTCGGTGCTTTATGTGGGGATGTGCTCCTCCCGAAGGATGTGTTTAGCATTCTTTCTAAGGCAGGAGCAGTGCATGGCAATTAAGTGACTCTTTCTAGATGTTTGAATTCGACTTTTCTTTAACTGAAACGTTTTCTTATTATTTTCTGCTTTTTCTCTTTCCTTTCTCTCTCCCACCTGCCCTTCTTTCTCTCTCTTTCTCTCCTCCTCCCTTCCTGCCTCCCTTCCCTGTACAGCCGTCCCCCATGGCAGTGCATATACTGGAACTGGAACCAAAGGAAGTGAGTCTTCCGCAAAAGGATGGCATGGAAATCCGGAAGTGTCCCCTTGTAAGTTAAGTACAAAAACCGTGGGTTCTGAAGCCACCCAGCCTGGGGTTGTCACCCTCATTTGTCAATCTAGTTAGCCGTGCTGGGCTTCAGTCATCTGGTTAAATGAGGGTCATCTCTCCTGCGTCACCGGGTTGCTGTAAGAAGGTCTAGAGGGTATAGAATATGAAAGCTACTTGGAGCACGGACGTAGTCGGCAGGCGGGGTTCCCACTTCCTTCCAACCCAAGAATTCCTGTCTGTCCTCTGCAGTTCACCAGACCTCTTCTACTTCAAAAGAACTTTGAATAACCCTCTGGGAGGACCCTACTCATTTCAAGTGCATTTAGACATGCTCCTGATTAAATCATGACCCCTAGGATGTTCCAACCAGATAGAACAACACACTTGTAAACACACTTGCTTGACAAGTCCCCGTGTCTAAAGGGTGTGGCTAGGTGCTCCGGAGAAATGCTCACTGGACTAGGAACAAGGAGTTCCAGGCTTAGGTCCAAATCGCCACAAACGTGTGGAGTGACTTTGGGCAAGACACTGCTTCTCAGACCCTCAGTTTCCTCATCTGTAGAATGAGGGGAAATGGTCAATATCAGGAATTTTAGTATTTATTTATCTTTAAAGATTATTTATTTTAGAAAGAGAGAGAGCGTGAGTAGGGGAAGAGGAAGAGGGAGAGAGAGAATCCTCAAGCCAACTCCTTGCCGAGAGCAGAGGCTTGGGGCTCAATCTCACAACCCTGAGATCATGACCTAAGCTGAAATCAAGAGTTGGGTGCTCAACAGACTGAGCCACCCAAGAGCCCCCAAAATCAGAAATTTTAAAACCCTCTTTAGCAGTACTTTTCTGCCTGAATTCGATCTTAGCCAAAACAGAGATATTCTGGCTTTTGCAGGGACAATGCCTGCTGCCCCCCTATCCCAGCCCACCCCCCCAGCCCCACCAAGTTGGTGGCTCTCACTTGGTGGTTGACCTTGAGGCCCAGCTTCAAGGTCACAGAGCGGAGGTGCAAACCACAGATTTTCACACTCTCTTGAACCACTTCGCAATCTGCCCCATCCATAATTTCACATATATTTATTCCACTTTATCAATACCTAGTCACAATAAGACATGGCTACTTATTTTTAAAAATATTTTCCATATATACCAACATGTATTATCACATTGCTTTGTTCACTTCCATTTCCAGACACTTAGAGAATATTCAGCTCATGATTTTGCTTTCCTGCATGCCTGTCATTTTCTTTTTCTTCCTCTTCCTCTTCTGTTTTTTTCCCCTTCCTTGTTTTACTTTTTTTTCCTTCCTGCCCTCTTCCAGACAGAATTGTCCTTCTTGCTGATACTCTCCTGAATCTCTCAGCCGACGCCCTTCCTGGGATGGCCTTGTGTTCTGGGGAGTGAGGAGAGAGGGGCAGGAAATTAGCTGCTGGGCACCTGTCATCTGCGAACACTTTGCTCTCCCTCTTTCCCAGGTGGTGTTGCTCTTTCAGATTTCTGTTCCAAGCCTTTCCCGTCTTCCTCCAGACATCCCCTGAACTGGCCCAAGGACCATCGGCAGCAGTGGCTTTATCTCGAAGGCTTTTTAAAAATCCCAGATTCTCCGCTCTCACCCTGTATCTCCGAGGCACGAGTGGGGTGGAAAGTAGATGATAAACTCAGCACTCAAAGTGATTTTTTTCATATCCTTACAATTCGAAAACGAACTACGTTTCACATCGCTTTCCCCTTGTCCCCCCATCTCCCCATCTCTTGCTCCTCGGCTCCTTTCCCCTCCGTTTTCATCCTAATTACCAGCTAACTGGTGGATGTCACTGCTACTTCAATGCACTCCCACTCTGGATCCCTAATCATGCCCATTGTGCTCCTCAAAGCTAAGTCAAGAATTGCTGCCTTTTTATTTCGCTCGCTCTCTATATTGTAGAAGGAAGCAGGTCCCTGCCGGCTTTTGTTGTCCCTACTTCTGGGCTGAGCTCCATTTACTGGTGAACGGGGCTTATCTTCACTCCCCCCTCTAAATACCGTAACATTCAGCATCCTTTCATGTCTGAGCTTTTAAAGTAAATCTTTGGACAATTAAAGATATGAAATGGCTAAATAGAGTTTCTGCACGCGTTGTTCTCTGCTTTTTAAAGGTTTAATCACACTTAATGGCTCTCTTCAAAACTTGAATTTTCCATTTTGGTGTTTTGACTCCATTGAAAGAGTTTACTAATATTCTTTCAAAAGTATTCTCTGCTCAAATGAGCTATTCAATAAAGTTTTATGCCATGCTATAGGATTTACGCTAAATGGAAAATAATTTAAAGGCAAGTCAGAGTTGGGGGGTGCCAGTCCTCTACAGGTTTTGTTAGTTAAACTGTAATCATCAGTATAGAGTCCACTAAAAGTTGGTGTGAAGGAACTAGAATGATCGTTTAGCTATGAGGGAGACTATTTCAAGGGCCATCTTAATACCCACCTTCCTTGAAGATAGTGTATTGCTCAGCCTTGTGATTCTATAAATAGGAATTTGTGATAAATTTTTCCTCTTCCCTCCCTCCCTTCTCCTCTATTTCTTCCTGAGGAGTAGTGAAGGAAGGATTAGGGGAAAGTAAAAGGAATCCATTTTATGACCAATCTTTTATTACAGATTTTTTTAAATGAATCATCTTGACTCTTCCCAGTCTTGGTCCTGCCAGGTTATGGCTTGTTCTTACTTGTCATCGTGAGGAGTAGGAAGCCGGCTGGACACAGAGTCCCCTCTGGATCATACTCACAGTTTAAGTGACAGAGTTTGCCACTCGCAAGGGAAATTTAGTAAAAAATAAAAGCCAGTACTCCCTGACAGCATCTTTATTAACCCCGAGACTCTCTGGTGGGCTAAGAAATACGGATATGCGTACGACACTAATGAGGTACATTGACTCAGAGAAGGAATACAAATGTTATGGGTCCATGACCTATAGGGATAACACTACTTCCCCCTGATGCCTTCCTGCATGCCCACTTTCTGCTTTCCTTAATTCTTTCTTCCTACAGGTAAGCACTGAACACTTGAAAAATGCCCAGTAGCATGCTAAGTACTAGGATAAGTTTGAGAAAATTGTGATCTGACCTCGAGATGCTTAACAGCGGGCTAAGGAAACAAGAAGTAATGTAGGTAATGCAAAGAAAAACAGAAGTCATGATCTACGATCCAGGCATGGTCCTTTGCCAGCTACATAATGTTTGAGAAGACCTTTAACTTCTCTCTGCGATTCAGTGTTTCTCTTTCATGAAGGAGGTTGTGGAGTCAAGAAATATTCATTGCTGTCTGAAAGTATCTCATTATTTATTTGTTGTTTTTTTTGTCCTCTCCCCCTCCCCAGTGTAAGCTCCATGAGAAGAGGGACCTGTGCTGATGATTCCTCTCTGTATCCCAGTGCCTAGAACGGAGGCTGGGATAGAGCATATGGTCAAGACATGCGCACCTTAGAGATGCTGCGAGTTTGGTCCCAGACCCCTGCCACACAGCAAATAGCTCAATATAGTGAGTCCACTGAATGTTTTGGTTTCCCGGTGCCTACAAAGTTATGCTTACGCTACACTGTAGTTTATTAAATGTATAATAACATTATGTCTACGAAATGTACATACCTTAATTTTAAAACACTTCATTGCTAAAGAATGCTAACCATCATCTGAGCTTTAAGTCAGTTGTAATCTTGCTGGTGGAAGGTCTTGCCTCGATGTTGATCGCTGCTGACTGATCAGAGGGGAACAGCTGCTGAAGGTTGGGGTGGCTGTGGCAATTTCTTAAAATAAGACAATAGGGAAGTTTGCTGCATCCATTGACTCTTGCTTTCATGAATGATTTTTCTGCAGTGTTCTTCTTCCTCATCTGTTCAAGTTTTATCATAAGATGGCATCCATTCACTCAAAATCTTCAGGCCCCCCTTCTGATTCCCGTTCCCTGGCTATTTCCACCATATGTGCTATTACTTCCTCCACTGGAGTCTTGAACTCCGAGAAGTCATTCATGAGGGTTGGAATCACTTCTTCCAAACTCCTGCTAATGTTGATATTTGGACTCTTTCCATGAATCACAAATGTTCTTAATGGCCTCTAAAATGGTGAATCCTTTCCAGAAGGCTTTCATTTTACTTTGCCCAGATCCACCAGAGGAAGCACTATCCGCAGCAGCTCGAGCCTTACAAAATGTATTTCTTAAATAATATACTTGAAAGTCAAAATGACTCCTTGATCCATGGGCTGCAGAGTAAATGTTGTGTTAGCAGGCATGAGAACGATAATCTCATTGTAGATCCCAGTTGGAGCTCTGGGTGAGCAGGTGCATTGCCAATAAGCAATAATCTTTTGAAAGGAATCTTTTTTTTTCTGAGCAGTAGGTCTCAACAGTGGGTTTAAAATATTCAGTAAACGATGTTGTAAACAGATATGCTGTCATCCAGGCTTTGGTGTTCCATTCATAGAGCACAGAGCTAGTATCATTCTTAAGGGCCCTAGGATTCTCAGAATGGTGAATGAGCATTGGCTTTAAGAGAAAGCCACTAGCTGCATTAGCCCCTAAGAAGAGTGTCAGCTTGTCCTTTCAAGCTTTGAAGCCAGGCATAAACTCTCTCAAGCTACGAAAATTCTAGATGGCATCTTCCCCCCCCCCCCCCCAAAAAGGCTGTTCCATCTACATTGAAAATCTGTTGTTGAATATAGCCACGATTTTTAAAAGACTTTATTTATTTATTTGACACAGAGAGAGAGAGAGCACAAGAGGGGGAGCAGCAGAGGGAGAGAGAGGAGCAGGCTCCCTGCTCAGCAGGGAGCCTGATGTGGGACTCGATCCCAGGACCCTGAGATCATGACCGGAGCCGAAGGCAGCTGCTTAACCAACTGAGCCACCCAGGTGCCCCAAGTATAGCCCCTGTCAGGAACTCTCTTGGCTAGACCTTCTGGATGACTTGCAGCGGCTTCTCCATCAGCACCTGCTGCCTCCCCTTGCACTTGGATGCTCTGGAGATGGCTTCTCTCCTTAAACCTCATGAACCAACCTCTGCTCCTTCTGCAGCTTCCTCCCCTCTCTCAGCCTGCATGGAACTGAGGAGAGTTAGGGCCTTGCTCTGGAGTGGACTTTGGCTTACGGGAAGGTTGTGGCTGGTTAGATCTTCATTCCAGACCACTCAAACTTTCTCCATATCAGCAATAAGGCCATGTTGCTTTCTTATCATTTGTGTGTTCACTGGAGCGGCACTTTTAATTTCCTCCAAGAACTTGTCCTTTGCATTCACAACCTGGCTAACTGTCTGGCACAAGAGGCCTCACTTTCAGCCTATCTTGGCTTACGATATGTCTTCCTCACTAAGGTTAATCATTTCTAGCTTTTGATTTAAAGAGAAGTGTGACTCTTCCTCTTCCTTCCACACTTAGAGGCCATTGTAGGGTTACTAACTGGCCTCATTTGAATAATGTGTCTCAGGGAATAGGGAGGCTCAAGGAGAGGGAGAGGGATGGAGAAGCAGTCAGTTAGTGGAGCAGTCAGAACACACGCATTTATCTGTTAAGCTTGCTATCCTATATGGGCGCTGTTCGTGGTGTCCCAAAACAATTACAAAAATGACATCAAAGATCACTGATCACAGATCACCATAACAAATATAATAATCATGAAAAAGCCTGAAATATTAAGAGAATTTCCAAAATGGGACACAGAGACACGAAGTGAGCAAATGCTGTTGGAAAAATGGCTTTTTGAGGACCAAACCACTAAACTCCAAGCATGTAGGCTTGGTAAGATTTGCATCAGACAGAAGACAGGAGGAATATTTTAGAAAGATAGTAACAGAAGGAGCAAAATGATGTAAAGCAAGTTCTGTTTCAAAGATACAGAAGGGGGCTGCCTGGCTGGCTTAGTCTGTTAGGGGTTGGACTCTTGATTTCAGCTCAGATCATGATCTCAGGGTCCACTGGGCATGGAGCCTGCTTAAGATTCTCTCTCTCGCTTCTCCCCACTGCTGTGTTCTCTCTCACTCTCTATCTCTCTGTGTAGAAAAGAAGGAGAAGAAGGAAGAGGAGGAGGAGGAGAAGGAGGAGGAGGAGGGGGGAGGAGGAGGAGGAGAAGGGGGAGGAGGAGGAGGAGGGGAGGAGGAGGAGGGGAAGAGGAGGGGAAGGAGGGGATGATACTGAAGAGACCAGTTTGCACTCAGGGGTAATAGATTTGCTCCGGGAAAACTAGATTTGTGGCAGCTTTTGGAAAGTCTTAAGTGCCAGGGTTAGCCAGTGAGGAGATCGGGAAGGGTTTTGATCAGGAGTATTACTTCCAGAGAGTAACGTTTTAGGGAGATTAATCAGACAGAATGTACAAGACTGAAGGTGACAGATAAATTAAGCGGAGAGGAGAGTAACTGAAGCATTAGGTGACAAGGCCTGAGTTAGAATCATGGGAGAGGGAATCTAAACGAAAGGAGAATTAGGAGCCCTGACAAAGTAAGAACCCATGGAACTGGGTCGCTGAGGAGCTGTGAAGAGATGAAGGAGAAGAAACCATTTAAGGTGTATGAAGACCAAAGTTCTGGTAGAATCAATAGATATCGGGAAATGGGGAGGGAGGCTATTTTTGAGAGAAATATAGTGAACTTGTTTTCAGTTATTTTGAGGTGTTGGTGGAACACCCAGGTGGAAATGTCCAGCAGTCAGTGGAAAACATGGGGCTGGAAAAAAGAACATGGCTGAGAGCCAAAGATAACATGTGTGAAAGTCATCCCCTTGGAGGTAAGAGAAAATCATGGGAGGAGGTGGCTTCTTTGAAGAAGAGAAGAGCAGAGACCCAAAGGCAGAGCCCGAGGGAATGAGTCAGCTGGTGGTCAGAAGAGGAGGATGAGAGGTAGGAACAGGAGAACTCAGGAAGGGGCAGGACCCAGAACCAAGACAAGGGAGGGAAGACTCCAGTCATTACAGGCAAATGAGGTAAGATGTTTGAAATGCCTAGCACCAGGCCTAGGGCATGATACGCAATGAGTACAGGGATCGTGACAACGAAAATCCTTATTAAATATGAGGGAATGGTCACTCATGTCAGGTGCTACAGAAGAGAGGTCAAGCAAAATGAAAAATTGGAAAGGCCTTTAGATCCGCCCATTAGGAGGTCACTGAGGCAAACAGGAGGGAGGCCGAAAGGTTGTCCTCCATGGGAACTTACTTCCCAAGGTAATTTTATACATTTTCAGCCTTTCTGTAAGAGCACATGCTGGAAAATCCTATGTTCCCTTATCATCTCCAATCCACACAGAAAGTCACGTGGGGAAAGTCTTTATAAGTTTGTGTTCTTCATTATGAGCAGGTCAACCGTTACTGATTAATTTTACCCAATAGAAGAGGAGTGACTGATTTCCTGTCCCTGACACCTGACATTGGCACTTCTTTGTTTCGCCATCTTCTGGGACCAAGCTCTCACAAAGGGCAAGTGTTCAAGACTCAGGGCAGGGATAGAAAGTAAGTAGAATATTTAAACAAGGCTTGGTCAAGTCTTGGGCTTCTACAAACTCAGTTCCATTCCAGAAGGACACACTGGGAGGCTGGGTTTCCTTAGCCTCGGAGCTATCTGACCCTTCAGTGTGTGAGGTTGCTGGGGGGCCGCTTGCTAACACATTGGGTTGCATTTTAAAACATCCCATCTCCAAGATACTTTCCCCAATCTGTCCATTTAGTCTTAGGATTCCTTTAAAGGGGACAAAGCCATGAATCTGCGAGGAGAGGTCAAGCTTAAAATACAAAAATGGTACTGTGTCCCCACCCCTATCCCCACTTGGTTTCAATTAACCCTAAAGAACAAACGACTTACAGCAAAGAATTTTAAAAGCACCAAAAAAATTTTAAAAGCACCAAAAAGCACCAAAAGCTTTATAAGATCTATCATGGTGTCCCTAAAACCTGGTGATAGGGAATGGTTTCAAGTTTCTTAGGGCAGCTGACTTGGCTTACCTGTCCTGACAAAGGTCAAGGCTGGGCTTGGGGGAGGCGGTTGAGTGTAGGTGCCCGAGGTTCATGCACTTGTTTGGTTAGGACAGTTTCTTCAGTTCAGCAAACAGCAAGTCTAGGACAGACTGTACTGGGGGCTGGCGACGCAGTGGTGAGAGCAGCAGCTCTGTCCTTAAAAGACTCTAATCCGTGGTCTGGACAGACTGGGGCAGATCATTACCAATCAGAGGGAAGTGCGGGGGCAGAGAATATGAGCAGGAGCAGCACCCTCACATCAGAGGAATTCCTAGCCCTGACCTCACAAAGTCTTTCTGAGGTGAGTTAAAGGGACCTTAGAAATGCGATTTCTCTTTTATCCTGAAGAGGGATTTGAGCAGAGAGGCCTTGTCAGGGTCACTGCAGGAATGTTCTATCTTGGTCTCTCGTGATCCCATTCTCTCCTCTCTCCGGGGAAGGGGAGAAAATCCAGTCATTACCAGAGAAGCCTGACGAAGTTTCACCGTGCTCGTTAAGACTTTCAGGCCAGCTCCCCCACCTCAACTGAGCAGAGGACAGAGTAAGACCTTCCCGGGGTTGCAATCTACCCAGCTCCCTGGTAGAAGCCTGGTGCATTGGAATGACAACTCCAGCGGGGCGGTAGTGGAGGAGCGTGTCCGGGGGCTGGTGGCTTCATGCCTGCCAAGGAGGCCGGGGGGCTTGCTGGCACGGACCAGAGGAAAGCAATGGAGAGCAGGGGCAAGAGGGACCGACTCCGGAGGGAACTTTCATGGAAGGAAATGGCCTACTTCAGATTGACCTCTTGAGGAAAGCAAAGAAGTGGTGGGGAGGGACAGACCCGACTTGACCGAGACTGGCAGGAAGACACTCAACCCCCCTGTGATTTTGCACAGCCTTATTGGAGAGGCAAGCTTTTCAGCTTCGGGTTTGACTTGGGTCCCTTCCACTCTCCTGCTCGGACAGGTGACCTTGGGAGGAACCAACGCTCTCTCGCATGCCTCTGGGGTTGCAGTTTGCAAGGCTTTACCGCTGACTTCCTCATCTCCGGCCCCCCAAGAGCGTTCACTGCAACACTGTTAGAGGGACCAACGCTGGGGTCCAGGAGAGCTTGGGCAATACTGAACCAGAACTTGTGCATTTGCTGGGGCTCAGGAGACACTGGGAGAAGACAGGATTGGTCTTTGGGCTCTTTTTGACTTGATCGCCCTTTCACTTTTTGTTCCTCACACTTTGATAGCAGAGACTTGCTGATAAGAGGGCTTGACAGGGCAGCAAGTGGGCTGATTCTGGACGCTTGCGTTTTAAGGGAGGAAGCACCCCAGAACGGGAAGGAGCAGGACAGGCAAGGGAGGAGTGCTGGAAATAAACCTCGCTAGCCACACTGCCCTTTTTCCAGGTTAGCCCTTCTTGGCTCTGGGAGATTTGGAGTCGAAGACAGACTCCCCCCACCCTGTCTCCAAAGTTTTCATTTCCAGGAGAAATAGCTTCTCTCTCTGCACGTTTCCCTCAGCTCTCAGCAAGACCTGAACAAGCGCATGAAGGTTGTAAACCTGCTACTTCACTGGGGCTGTTTATTTCCAGTCGACAAACATTGTGCCAATGTTCACTTCAATTAGGAGACACATTTGACAATTTGACTACTCCATCTGATGCCTCAAGGGCAAATTTCAGCTCTTTCAGGAAGGGATGGGCCAATAACGGATCCATATGAATAAAATATACAGACAAGGAACATTTGCAGCAGTTTGGGGAAACCGCCTTCTGCAGCAAGGAGAGTAAAATGTCTACATGAAAAAAAAATCCCATAAATAAAGCATGGGGCTTAAACTGGAGGGAGGGAGAGAATTAGGAGTGAAGGCTACGGTGCAGGCTTGCTTGCCCATCACCTGCCTGGAGTTGGGAATTAAGTGAGAATTGGGACTAAGCGTAAGACATTTGTAATTCAGTGGGAGAAATCACTGCGGCACTCCTGCTAATTTCTTCCTACTTTTACAATCATCCTAGCAACAGGAAGTTCTTCTTGGTGTCTAATGTCAATCCTGTTTAATCCCTTTTCTTCTTTTTGACCCTGAAGACAAGCAGAAAAGCGGCTTACGTCAAGGACCTGGTCCCACGAATAAGGCACGTTTTGCTCAGCCCCGACACTGGGGGACGGGTTCGACCCTCCGCTGCAGCGCCCAGCTGCCCAGGACGAGTGCCCTGAGCCCACTGCGCTCCGCAGCCCCAGCAGGGAGGGGGGATGTCAGTTTCTTCCTCATTTTACAAGGATCTCCTGGGAATAAAGTCAGGTGATAAGAGCAGCAGGAAGTGAAAGTTCGATCAAAATGGAGGGACCCTTGCTACTTTGTTCCTGTTTTCTGAGCTGACCTGGTCTCAGGTGCAATGAACTCACAGGGAAGCTCGGTGACTGAGACGGGAAACCAAAACTGCTTTGAAGTTCACGGGTCTCAGACTTCACATTCATGTCATTCCCTTGATGGTTAAGCCTGGGTTATCTTAACTATTTGTCTGTATATTTATTTAAAAAAGGACATCATTCAGCTCTAAATAAGATTAGTAATAAAATATGATGTGTTTTACATTTTGATATTAATGACAGGTATATTTTAATGTTAAAAGTGCATTATAAACAATTTTCTTAGAATAGAAAGAGATCTCTTGAGAGTGAACATCAATACCGATGTTTCACTTAATCTTTAAGACCTCTCTATTTCTCTTGTTACTGGCAAATGGTTATAATAGCATCTCATTGAAAGAAATGTCTTTATTATAGGAGGGTTCTTAGATTTACACTAGTATTGGATAAATCTCTAGGGATTCCTCAATTCTCTCATTTTCCTTCCTTCCTTCCCTCCTTCCTCTCTCCCTCCCTCCCCCTTTCCTTCCAGCCTGCCTGCCTGCCTTCCTTTCTTCCTTCCTCCCGCAAACATTTATGCAAAGCTAGGCTCACCAGGATGCTTGGGAAGCTATGCAGTAGAGATGTCTTCTCCCTCTAGGAGACAGAAAGACAGAGACAGCCTTGTGCATGCAGGAGATGAAGCAGAGGGGAGAGAAGGCACTCAGCTGTGCACTGAGGAGCGAGATGGTTTGATCTAGACCCAGAATGCAGTTGTGAGTCAGAGCTCATGGAGGACAGAAGGGTGAAAGGAAGTCAGGCCGAGGGCACAGAGGCCAGCAAGACAGCACAGCTCTGGGTTTGAGAGCTGGCCTTGGTTTTTCTCCCTCTCTGCCCTCCTCTTTCCTCTCTCTCTCTTCCCCCTTCTCCTCTCCCTTTCTCCATGCCACCACTTTCCTCTTCATTTCCTTCCTCTTTTTCATCCTCGTTACTCTAACAATAATTTTGGTCTCATCTCCAATCCAGATACGTCTGAATAGAAATCAAGAAAACAACCAGATATCTAAAAGCTCCCCAAACTTCAGGCATGGTTTCATTCCCTCTATAACCGCCGTGCTGAGAGATGAGGACACACACTGGCCTCCTCACCACCAAGATTGGTTCTGGGACACCCCTTCCTCCCACTTGGTCTCCCTGGGCAGATCCATCATTCTTGCCTTCATTCCTGCCCCCTGGCTACATTTTTTTTACACGCTTGAAAAACTCATTTGAAGGACCTGGGGACCTGGCCGGACGTGGAGGGGATGCCTGAGTGAGCAAAGGGGCCACCGAGCCGTTGGAAGTTCGTCAAGGATCCAAAGGCAGAGGTGTGTGGGCAGAAGTCACTCACATGCTCACCATTCCCAGTGTTAACCAGAATGCGCGTGGACAATCCAGCCATCTTGGTAGCCTTTACACCAACACGATGTCGACAGGAAAATTACCACGGAAGTCTTATTAGAACGAAGTCCCATTTAAATTGTTTGGATTCTTTCCTTCTGATCCATTCCACTCATACAGCCCCAGATAACAGAGAGTATTAAACCTATACCCTCCTGTTCTGATTGTTAAATGTTTGTGAAAGAGAAATTGACCTGATATTGGCCATGCTGGCCATGTAGCCATCCCTCTCACCCAAATTCATCTGGCTGTGCTTTTGAGCTAAACAGCACACATCCTCAGACTCCATAAATTGTCATTCCTCTGCCCAACCGGAGAGCAGAAAATTCATGACTTGATCTCAATCAAACAGTGTAAAAACCCAAACAAAAATACATCTGGACAGACAAACAGGATGCCAGGTTTTTGCTTGATGAGAAGGGAAATAGCTCAACCCTGGCCCCTTGAAATGAAGGCTTTATCTCAAAAAAATGCTCATGGAACCTTAACAGAGTCGCCGAGACCAGCTTCCCTTATAATATACAACATAAACTAGATATGGAGCTCATTTTGCTCAGTGCTTTGTGACCTGGAAAACATTTTGTTGGAGCCTTAAAAAAAATTAGCCCACGTTCATTTTTTTTTTTTCCCCCAAATGTGATGATCATCATTTTCTGTTCTTGTAGCCCAGGTGAAGAGCAGCCGGTGAGCTGGGGCAAAAAAAAAAAAAATGGACTCGTTATTTCCTGACACAGTTAACAGGCCGTTAAAATTCTGTTCTGCTCAACCCTAACATCAGTGTTCAGGGAATGGGAAGGCTAGAACTACAAAAGAAAAATAGATGCTCATCACTCCGGCTGGTGTCTGTGCACGAAGTAGCCCGAAGAGCAAAAGACAAGAAAGCACTGCCTATCGGCCACTTAAAGACCCCATTCCCCACAAAATGGTTACGAATGCAGAATTTGTCTGAAGAGACATTTTGCTCAAGAAAAAAAACGATCTCGTGTTTTGTAGTTAAGAGCGTGGTGTATTTTCTAATAAAGGGAGATCCCTCTAGAATCTCTCTGTCGAAAGCAAAAGCAGAAGCAAATGTCACTTGAGCTGAGGTCCTCCCGGACCAAGACGAAAACCTAAAACTGTTGCTCCCTATTTCTCCCATCTTACAATCCCCCGGTTCCTCTCTCCAGGCTGACCTGGGGGAGGGTGTCTCTGGATAAGAACCGCGGGCGGGCTATATGCAAATGTTTTCTTAATTGTGTCCTGGCCATTACCTCATTGTGGAGGCTTTTAAGATAATATATTAATATTCTCTTTAACCACCGTGGAGGAGGCAGTGGGTTGCTATGGGTTTTTATGGCGTGAGTGTAAGCGCGCGCGCGCGCGTGTGTGTGTGTGTGTGTGTGTGTGTGTGTGTGATTTTTTTTTTCGGAGTTATTTATTTGATAATGATATTAAATATTAGAAACTCTAACAGCTGGTGTGTTTATCCTGACTTGAGTGTATTAACCTCTTTAGCCCTTTTTTCCAGAAGAAGGATTCGGCACCACAGATTTGACTGTCAGCTGTGGTGCCTGGCGGCCCAGCCGATTGGCATTCTGACAGAATCTAAAGTCCAGAGCAGCAAGTAAACATGGATGACATTGCGGTGCGAGAGGGGGAGAGAGAGCAGATGATGACTTGAGGCACCTGCAGCTGCTTGCACCCAAATCAAAGTAGAGGCTGAGCTCACTGGAATGGAAAAACACTGAATTTACCGGGAGGGAGTTGGCTCTGTGCTAGGTGAGGGAGGAGGTGGCTGGAGG
Source organism: Potos flavus (assembly GCA_028534135.1). Classification (NCBI taxonomy): domain Eukaryota; kingdom Metazoa; phylum Chordata; class Mammalia; order Carnivora; family Procyonidae; genus Potos; species Potos flavus. Next base: position 25,298,634 of record CM052893.1, read on the forward strand.
GAGGGCAGGGGAGGGATGACGGAGCCCTGAGCACTGGCATTTTGCCCACTGACAATACTCAGCTAAAGGACCTTGGGGGAAATCCCTGGGTCCTAAGGCCCCTGTCTCCCATATGGCGGGCAAGCATTGGCAGACGCCAACGCTGGGCCGCAGGGTCAGTAGATTAGAGGACAGGCCGGGGTAGGCTGAACCTCTGGGTAGGACGAAGGTGACATTCACTTCCAAAACCTGGCTCGAGCCCTAGGAATACCTTTTACTGGCTCTGTGGCCTTCAGCAAGTTATTTAATCCCTCAGCCTCAGTTTCCACATCTATAACATGGACATAATTATACGCGGTCATGGTCACGATAAACCATAGTCGAATGATAGAATGGATGGACGAAACACAAATATACAAAATTAGTAATTTCTTGTCTCTAACCTGCAAGAATTTGCTATAGACCCTTCTCTGCTGACAGGCCCCAAATTTTAAGGCACTGGAGCGTTCCAGGCTTCTGTATCTTACTCTCCCCCTGGTGTCTGAGTTAATAGAGCAAGATCCCATTCTGGAACGCTGGAGATCCCCACCCCATGCCCTGGGCCCAAGTGTTTACAGAATGATGAGCTGGGAAGGTGGATAAGTAGCAGTGTTCAGGTTTATAGGAAAGATTTTTTTCCTTGGAAGAGACACATTCTCTTCTCTGGCCACCCACCACTTAGGGCCTCGCAGTATGAGTTTCGTGGGCAACTCAACACTTCTGGGTAGCAGGTGGGGGGTGCGGCATCAGGAGGGATTAGCCGGGAGGCAGGCTGACGTTGCTTTAAAATGGTAGAGGAGGGGCCCTCATTGCTCCAGAAAGACAGAGCTCTTCCTATTTATCACAGTGTGGGTCACACTGGGGTGCCTGAATTGGTTAATGAAGGAAGGAAGAAATGAATCGTTGAATAAAAATCAAGTCCCTCTCTGCAAGAGAGCACGTGTAGAAAGTACGTTTCAGGTAGTTCATCCCTCGAGGCAGGGAGTTTCAGGATGTCGGACGACTCTTATGTCTCATCTTAGATCCTCTTGAGCTCAGCAGCACCCAAGACCTCGGACCCTTTGTTGTGCTCTAGCTGCCACGCCGGGACCAAAGACAGCCCGGCCTGACCATGCCCCTGGGACTGCACCGCACACTCTCACTTTTCCACTGGGGTCTCTGCTGCCCCTGCAGTGTGACTCACTGTGGGAACTTCCTGGGGCCACGTAGGTGCAGCTGTGAAGTATGGAGCCCCACTGGGTCACGATCTGGTGGATACCTTCCTCTCCCTTCCTTCCGAGGCAGAGTGTCCCGAGACAGTAGTCCACGAGGCCTCCGGGAAGTGAGTCCTGAGACATGGAATGTTCAGTCGCACCTGGGCCTGAGCAGTAACGAGTGTCTTAATGCCCCTCATTTAGGCTCTTTGGGCACAGGAGGATTGACGCATTCTTAGCACACATTTGTTCCATGGATTATAAAGCTAGGTTAAGCAAAAGACCGTTCAAGTAGGTTTGTTGAACCACCTCCATTTCTATTCAAGTTCAAATGTCTGAGCTACGTGGGCTAGAGGTAGCCGTGAATGGGAAAGAAAAGGTGTGCAGAAGGATTTGGGCTCCCAGGAGGCTAGATGGATGCTTCTCGCTGGGCGCGCGGGTGGGGTGGGGCAAGGGGACATTAGTGCGGTTAGTATAGTAGTTTTCTCTCCCTTTATTAACACCAGACAAGGGGGTCGTTCATGTGATGTGAGCATTAAGGTTGTCAATCGTGAATTCATTCTTACAAACATTAATTAAGCACCTATGAATGCTTTGGTGTTGAGCATATGGTGGGGGTGCTGGTGGTCGTGGCGAGGGCGGATTCATGGAGGTATACGTGCCCTCCAGTTGCTTTCGGCCCCTGGAGGGAGGCATAGAGGTACCTGCTGCAGGGCTCAGAGAAGCAGGGCCAGTGGTCGTGGGAAGGTGAGTACAGAATAGGTGAAATAAATGGCAAAGGCGAAATAAAAAGGTTTACTTAAATTATAGTTAAAAATAACTAAATATTCCAATGAAAAGATAACAATATCCTAAGATGCAAACTTGGAAACTGAGGACCTCAGGCTTTAGGAATTGTTAAAAGCAACCACTGTCTCAGAAAGCGGCAATGAAAGATCCAGTCTTTGGTTTGCTTTTTGTGATGAAGACATCTTGGTTGGAAGTGGGGATGGAATGCAAAAGGGGAAGGAGTCTAGGAGGAGAGGTTTGTTTTGGAAGACTCCAGAGAAAGTCCTAGTCAAATCTACTCCCTTTTTCCTTCCTTCTATCCTTTTTTAATTCTCCTCCCTCCAGGTGCTTGGTGACTCCCAGCAAGTCAAGGCCAGTTGGTTCAAGAGTTACACAATATTACAATTCAAATTAAAGCTTAATCTTTACTTATTATTCTCTTTAACTCCGTTTTGAAAAGCACCTCTCCTTTCTCTATGGATCGATGCTTACTTCAAAGAAATGACTTTCTAATAGTGGATTTTCTAGTATTCAACATATCATGGGGGATGGTAGTGGGAGCATGAAGCTCTTTTTTGCTTTTCTCTTAACCATGCCTCGTCAGCAAGTGCCTACATGTGAGGTGAGCTCTATGTGTATCTCTAAGTCAGGAGTTAGCAAACTATGTCCATGGGCTAAATTGAGCCGATTGCCCGTTTTTGTATATCAAGTTTCACTGGACCGGGACCACATTCATTTGTTTACATTTTTGTTTATGGCTGCTTTCAGCCCTACAATGGTAGACTTGAGCATTTCGGACAGAGACTGTATGGCCCGCAAAGTCTAAAATATTTACACTCCCTCTGGCCAATCTCAGTTTAAGTTAACACGTAGCTCAGATTCACTGTAGTGTAGAGACCTGGGTATGGTCCCTGTGGAACCTGCTTTTGACCCTATCGAGGGATATTTTTCTCTAGAAATGTGAAGCATGAAAAGAGCCCTATGATCAGATATTTCCAAAAATAATACTAATGCTATCTCAAATTAAAGCCTTTTACTTACTTTAGCTGATCTTAAGACTGACAATAGCCTCAGTGATAGACACTTCCGACCCAATTTTAGAGAGAGTAAAACGGGTGGCTCTGGGGAGTTACTAACGTGCCCTATGTCTCAGAGCTGGTCTGGGGTAGAGCTGAGATTCAAATCCTGGTCTGAAGTGTATGCTCCTCAAATGATAAGTATTTACCATATGTTAAGCATCTATTAAATACTAGGTACTATGTAGTGTGACTTCTCCACATTTTCTTTTTTTTTTTTTAATGATTTTATTTATTTATTTAACAGAGAGAGAGAGAGAGAGAGAGAGAGTATAAGCAGGGGGAGCAACAGAGGAGAGGGAGAAGCAGACTCCCTGCTGAGCAGGGAGCCCAGTGCGGGGCTCCATCCCAGGATGTTGGGATCATGACCTGAGCCAAAGGCAGGTGCCCCCTACATTCTCTTACTTAACCTCCAAACCAGCTTCATCAGAGATGGGAATTTGCAGCACTACTGCATTATAGCTTTTATAAAGAGTTCCTCAAAGTTACCAATGCCACCACAGCGGTGACCAGCGATGACCCTTCAACAACTCTTTGGCTCTCTGAGGGGAAGGAAATTCCCTTTTCCTCCCTAGAAGTGAATTCTGCTCACTTCTGGGGGACTCAGTTGCTCTTTTACTTTCTTCCAGGCTGGAGAGCTCAGCGTTCATCCTCCCTCTCCCACATCAGGGCAGCTGGACTTGTCTTGCGGAGTGGCAGGTGGTAGAGGGACTCCGGGTGTCTAATCGGGAGGTGGGAGTGACAGAACGGACCAAAGCATGGTTTGGCTGAAAAGACCAGAGAAGTGTGGTTTCTCAGCTGCCGGCGTGCTCTGGCTCAGGAAAGGAATCAACACTGGCGTTTCCAGCCTTCCAGCTTCCCCATACGTTGGAGCCACTGGGTCACAGAGAAGCACCACTCCAGGCAACTGCACAACCAGCGCGGCATGCTCTGTGCTTGCCCTCTCGCCGGTCCAACATATCCTGCCTGCCAGGAGGATTTTATCATCTGTCTGATGACTCTGGTGTTAACTCATTGCACCACCACAGGCACTTTGGGCCAGATGCACTGTGATGATCTATTGTCTGTGTAGAAAATTCACGATCATGCTGTAAGTTGCTAAAACCGCTATCTGCTCTCTTCCAAGAACTTCAAGATATCCAGTTCGGCCAGAGGGTCAACCAGGGAAGCAAAGAGCCATTCTGAGTGGCTACGGTACTCAGCAGTTTGGATTTATTCTTCCTGGCTTCCGCTATGTGCTTTGGTAGTCCCAGTTCCACACTGTTTCTCAGTCTGTCTCCAGCAGAAAAGATGAAAGGAGGGATTTGAGAAACCGATATCAAAACAAACATGTTTCCGTGGTGTGGATGGCAATTCTCATGTGACCTTGCAAACTTTTTATTTCCGAGGGGGTGTATGGAGTGGCTTGGCACTCTATCACATATGGAATCACTTCTTTGGTCCTATCTGTCATTCTCACTCCTGAACTCTAGACCTGCATAAGCAGCTGGGTGTTAATTCTTCACCTGCATGTCCTTCACATACCTTCAACCAAACAGGTTCAAAAGAGCTGCTTTTTTCTCCTGCGTTGGTTCTGGGCCTTCCCCACCACCAAGTCCCCCGAGCTAGCAATTTGGTGGGGCACCCTGGACGTTCCCTTTTCCAGCCCACATATCCACCCCCACTCGGTGTCCTGGCTTGGGCCCTCACCAGCTCTCCTAGACTGTTACCATAACCTCCCAGCATCCCTTCCAGCTTGTGTTGAACTGTAGACTCCTTGCCAAGCAAGAACACACACACATAAAGATGTCAATCAAGGAAATGAGTCAACAGGGAGAAGTAGAGTGCCAACGAAGAACTGAAAAGGAAGATTCGCCCTCTGCCTACTGGTAAAATGAACGTTTGAAAACCAGCATATGAAGCAGAAGATTCAGAAGATGTGGAAGTGTAAGACATTGCCCTTTGGGGGCTAGAAAGCATGCCACGTATCAGCGGTGCTGTGCTTCCTGAGAATCAAGACTGGTGTTTGCCGCAGAAGAGTCATTGCTAAATTGTCGCAAACCCCCCAAACAAAGTAGGCCCCAAACAGAAAATAGGCTCTTGAATTTAAGAATCTATTGTCAAACTTCAAAAAATAGTGACTGTGATTAAAAAGGCTATTCTCACTTGACGTGTGTCTTTACCTCGCCTTTCATGTTTGGAAAGATGAAGCAGGCTTTGTCTATGCAGCTCCCAGAAAGAATTTTGAAGTTAGGTAAACAAATAAATAGTGACCATGGGGATGTCCCCTCTCATCGTCCCCATGATTCAGTCCTCCAACATAAATGCTGTCACTTGTCTCTCCTGTCGATTGCATTTGCTGTCCTCATAACACCATTATGATTCCAACGACAAGTCTGGGATGCCCACAGAGCCCTCTTCTGAAGTAGCCCCTGAATAGAGGTGGTGATCATGAGAGCAGTGCCGACAGCAGCTGCCACACGAGACGTCGTAGTAAAATGTTGTGCAAAGTGGGCAGGAGATGGGAGCTCCGGGGCTGATGGTGTCCCCAGAGAATGTGGGGCCCTGAGCACCTGCAGCTCCTTCTTCACTGTGGGATGGGAGGGAGCTCAGACGCAACTCCAGTTTGCCTCTCTCATAGCCTCTAATCTACAGAGAACTTGGCAAGTGGGTAAATATCTGAGAGGCAAACCCCTGCATGAGCAGGGGCACACAACTGGTGGTAGGAGCTCCCTGTCTTTGGCTACCGTTCCCTCTACCTAGAATTCCTCCTCCCCTCAATCACCAAGCCTTCCTTCCCATAATTCGGGACCCAGAAGTCTCCTGTTCACCGTCCATGTTGTCTCAATTGTAGGGCCTTTTCCCTGTTCTAACTGAGGGAGAATTGACCCACAGGCTCCTTGGCTTTCCTGCCTCCTCCGTGCATATGGCGGCTTTGCCACCTCAAACGCTCTCTTCTTTTCTGAGCCTGAGCCCCCGCCTAGACCACCAGCCTCTGCAGCATTTGTGCTTCTATCCCAAACACCTTACGTAGTGCTCAGCATCAAGTAAGGACTTTCCTCTGATATACGTGGATTCTATGGACTATGACACTGTGGGCAGGGCACTGTGACATTTGTATTTATCTAGGGAAGAAAGCAAATCTTGAAATTCTGCAGGTTGCCCAGCCCGGTGAATATTTCCATAGCCCATACTGTGGAAGTTCAGGTTTATTCTCTGGACAATAACTAAAGCCACTGCCTACGTGAGCTGTACAAAGAGATTCTGTCAGGAGATCCAAAACCCAGCATGTCGTCAGTAAAAGTGTTAGTCAGAAGGAAAAGGGGACACAATTCTGCTCGGGCTGGTGTAAAGCATCAGTCTGAAAGCTGAAACATCTCTCCTGCCTAGCACAGGCAGTGGAGCATTGTGATAATGTTATTAGGAAAATGGACATTTCTCCAGGACTTCCTGAGCTGACCTCTATACCATCATTCTTCGGTTTGCTCTGTCTTATGATTCCAGAAGAGCCAATAAACTAACTTTTTACCAGAAACCCTGAGATACATTCCAAGGTCCAGTAGACATAACTGTCATCCACATTTGGGATTACTTGTACTTCTCTCCATCAGGAGAATTCATCAAGAATTTTCCATTACAGTGGAGACATCAGAGGGCTGAAGAGAGCTGTAATGAATTCACCAGCTACAGACCTATTCTGGCCATCGTGGCTTAAAATGCAAAGTCATTCCGAGTATACCGGATAATGTCTAATAGACCCCATGCCAGTCCAGCTCCTCATAAGCCCTCAAAAATATGCTCCTTTGTATCTACTTCCTCACTAAGTTGACTTGTGTCTAGACCCAAGCTCAAAAGGGAAAAGAGACCCTAGAAACACCGTGGTACTTTTGGGGATGCTTTTCTTGGGTTAACTCAGGAGAGACGGTGGGAAGAAAGGTCTGACCATGAGCTGAGACAAGGAGGAAGGGCATGGGAGGTCAGTTCCTCCTGTCCTGGGTGCCCCAGCTCTGTGAGTTCCCCTCTGGGAGCACTTCCAGCATCCCTGATGCCCTTGCTTTGACTTGCCTTCTAGGCCATAAAAGGAGGAGTTGGATTGAGGCATCTTTGTAACCCACATGGCTCCTCACACCCAGTACATGCTCAATTAACAGATGAAAATTCATTAGTATCTTCTCACCTGGACAATCAACCTGCATACGGAGCCACACAAGCTCTCTAATTAGGTTGCCGTATTATCCATAATGTAACTAAGTGTTTGCCATATACCAGACCCTGGGTCTGGGACAGCTAAATATATCCCAGGGAGTATAAAAATAAAGAAGATTCAGCGTATGCCTTCTAGGAGCTCAGAGACCAGCAAGACAGTGAGCCAGGTAAATGGATCATTTCAATATGATATTGTCAATTTCCAAAAAAAAAGTAGTTAATAGATAAACGCTTATGATGTTCTTAGTGTTTGCCTTATCTCCTACAATTATTATCCCCATCTTAGAGTTCATACAGGTTGGGTAGACTGAAACAGGCCCGAATGCGGCAGAGCTGGTGAGGCAGTCCGATGCCGATGTGAATCCCCTCACCCACTCCTATGATAGAGGTGCAGATGACACATAGTGATTTCCTTTCCTTCCTACGTGGCCTAGAGAAGGACGCACACTGTTAGACACTTGTAGATGATAAACATTTTCCACGGAGTTTGACCAAACACTGTCTCCATTTTCCCTTTGTTCTGAGCTCCCACGTCAGTCACCAGAGTCTGTGTACCACCGACTTTCACTCCCATCTATGGGCCTTTCTACTGGGCATATCAGCAGCTCCCTGATTTTCTTTTCTAAATGATTTACACCCTTCACTTGGCTGTAAAGTCCTTGAAGACAAGGATCTGGTTTTGATTTCTATTTCTCCTTCAGCACCTGGCACAGTGTCGATAGACGGCAAATAGTCCACACATTGGCTAGTTGACTGATTATTGCTCCGCCTTCCCATGAAAAAACTAAGCCAAACCCACTGCCGTTCTTTGAAGCAGTATTCACAATAGACACGACGTGGAAAAAACCTAGATATCAAGCGACAGATAAAAGGATTAAAAAAATGTGGCGGATACATAGAATGGAATATTAATCAGCCCTGAAAAAGAAGGGAATCGTGCAATAGGTGACAACAAGGAGGAGAGCTAAGGACATGGTGCAAACACTGCAGGATGCCACTTACATATGCGGTATCAAAGTTCATACTACAGTCAAGTTCATAAGCACATGAGTGGGGAATCGCTGATCAAGGGGTGTAACAAGTTAGTTACGCAAGATGAGTGAGTTCTAGAGGTCTGTTGTACAATGTCGTAGCTGCAGACAATAAGACCATTTTGTACACCTACAAAGCTAAGGAGATAGATTTCATTTTAAGTGTTCTTACTACACACACACACACACACACACACACACTCAATCTCTCTCCTCTCTCTCTCACTCATATAATCTCTAATGCCTTTAAATAAAAAATGAACAATAAACTAAATTAAACCAAACCAAACCAAGACTTACCCTGGCCCTATTTCTACTGCTCGTTGCTATTCCATTTCTTTGTCCCCTCTGCAGGAAAGCCCTTTAAAGGAGCTTTTTTCTCCCAGTTTTACTGAGATATAATTGACATACAATATTGTATTAGATTAAGATGTACAACATAATGATTTGATATATGTGTATATTATGAAAGGATCACAATAAGTTAACGTACATCACCTCAAACAGGTACATTTTTTTCTTGTGATGAGAACTTTTAAGATCTAGTCTTTAAGCAATTTTTGAACACACAGTACCGTATTATTAACTAGAGCCACCATTCTGTACATTACATTCCCGGAACTTATCTATCTTATAACTGGAAGTTTATACTTTTTTATCACTCTCGCCCATTTCCACCATCCCTCACTCCCCTACTTCTGACAAATACGAATCTGTTCTTTTTCTGAGTTTGGCTTTTTGAGATTCCACATATAAGTGAAATCATATGGTATTCATCTTTCTCTGTCTGATTTATTTCACTTACCATAGCCCTCAATGTCCATCCCTATTGTCACAAACAGCAAGATTTCCTCATGTTTTATGGCTGAATAATATTGTATGTACATGCTACAACTTCTTTATCCATTTATCCATCAATGGCCACTTAGGTTGTTTCCATGGCTTGGCTATTGTAAGTAATGATGCAATGACCATAGGCATGCAGAGATCTCTTTGAGATAGTGATTTCGTTTCCTTCAGATATTTGCCCAGAAGTGGGATTATGGGAACATAGAGGAGTTCTATTTTTAATTTCTTGAGGAATCTCCATACTGTTTTCCAGGGTGTTGTGCTAGTTTACATTCCCACATACACACGGGATCCCTTTTCTCCCTATCTTTACCAACACTTATCTCTTGTCTCTTCGATGATAGCCATTCTAACAGGTGTGAGGTAGAATCTCCTTATGGTTTTGATTTGCATTTCCCTGATGATTAGTGAGGTCAAGCACCTTTTCATGTGCCTGTTGGCCATTTGTATGTCTTCTTTGGAAAAATGTCTATTCAGTTCCTCTGACCATTTTTTAAATTGAATTGTTTGGTCTTTTTTACTGTTGAGTTGTATGAGCTCTTTATATTTTTTTAGATATTAACCCCTTATCAGACATAAAATTTGCAAATATTTTCTCCCATTCCATATGTTGCCTTTTCATTTTGTTGATGGTTTCCTTTGCTTCCAGTGGAGAAACTTTTTAGTTATATATAGTCCCACTTACTTAGTTTTGCTTTTTTTTTTTTTTTTGTCAAGTCCTAAAAATCATTGCTAAGACAGATGTCAGGAACTTATCCCCCCTGTTTTCTTCTAGGATTTTTACCGCTTCAGGTTTCATGTTCAAGTCAAATCAAGTTGATTTTGGTGCAAAGGAATGTATTGTTAACAATTCTTCTCTTCTCCTTTTCTCTTAGATCTGATCGAGGTGAGGGGTTGCCTCCATTACTTTTCCAAAACTGCTGTTGTTTACGTCTCCAGCGCCTTCCACATTGCTAAAAAGAATGACCACATCTCAGTCTTCATCTTTCTTGACCTCCTCAGAGCAAATGAATCAATTGATTCTGATACATTCCTCTCCCCGGCTCCAAGAACCCCACATACTCCTATTTCTCAAGTTGTTCTCTCTCAGATCTTTTGCTGGTCTTCTCCTCGCCCCAACCTCCTAATATTGGAGTGTCCCAAGGACCTGTTCCCAAGAGTGCCCTTTGTCCGTTTCCCTTCTTCCTTGGTAATCACATCCAGTCTCATGGCATTTAAACATCAGATGTATGCAAATAACTTCCAGGTTTATATTTAAAGTTCAGATCTCTCCCAACAGGATAACTTCAGACTTCTGCTCACCATTTCCCCTTGGATATCTGTTAACAGATGCTTCAGTCTCAACATGCATAACACAAAACTTGTATTCTCCCTTGCAAAACCTCCCTTCCATCTGAGTTGTGAGGAACTCAGCTCTCTCACTGCTTGAGCCCCAAACCTCAGACTACCACCAAATCTATCAGGAAATCTCCAAACTTATATTTGGAAACAGAACCCTTACTACCTCCACCTCTGCTGCTTCTATTCTCTCTCTTCTCCTATCCATCTCTCTGATCTACCCTTGCCTTCTATTCTCAATACAGCAACCAGAGTGATCCTTAGAAAATCTAATTCAGATCATGCTTAAAATTCTCAAGTGGCTTTCCATTTATCTTAAAATAAAAGGCAAAGATCTTACAATGGCCAATAATATCCTATAGGATTTTTGGACCCCTCTGACCTCATCCATCACCCAGTATTGGCCCCCCGCGTGCAGTACGCCCTGAGCTAGTTACCCCAGCCTCCTTGATGTTCCTCAGACACCCAGGTAGTCCACCCCCTGGGGCCACTGCACTTAGCAATTCCTCTCCCTGGAAGCTCTAGTGCTGGATATCTGCACGCCTGAGTCCCTCCCTTCCCTGTAGTCTCTGCTCAAGTGTCACCTTCTCATAGTTCTCACTCTGACCAGCTGAGAGCACCCCTTATTCTGTCCTCCCAATGTCTTCTACTCAACTGTACTTTTTGCCTGTTCCATAGCATTTATCACCTTAGAACATATGATAATTTGCTATTTCTTATTTTTCTTACTGTTTCTTTCTTATTCCTTATTCTTTATCATCCATCTTCCCCCACTGGCATAGAAGCTTCCTGAGGGCAAAGATCTGTGTCTGTTTTGTTCATGGCGTCATCCCAAGCTCTTGGCACATAGTAGACACTCAATGAATATTTGTTGAATGGATTAATTATTCATTAGCCTATCGCTCTGGACCCAGATAGGCAGAGTGAGTGCCTAGAGTGGGTCTTCACAGATCAAGAAATCTAGTGGGTACAGGGTCCCAGGTATAGGAGGGAAGGAGGATTAATCATTTATCTATATGCCCCTTTCCTGGTGGTAGTGTAAATAGAGATTTAACCTGAGCGTCCTTCAAAGCACTGAGCCTTCCCAGGAGAAAAGTGTTGACAAAGTACAAGGGGGCGGGTGGTGCTGAGGGTGAGACTTTGATTTGCAGAATTTTACTTTATTGGAAGAGCACGTTGGGGTCCTTCCCTCCTCATGGGACTGGCCCCCTTTGTCCTTCCTCTTCCATCCAGGCTTCATAGCTACATCTTGTGACCAATCCCCTAACCCTGGGGGACAAGGAGGGGCTTGGGGCTCGGACGCCATCAGCAACACAACCCCAATCAATGCTGAGATCAATGCTGGTGTTTGAAATCCAAATCCGTCGCATTCACTTCATCCAGCAGCATTTTCCTCAGCCGAGTGGGGACTCTAGGAGCTGTAGCCTTTTTCCCTCTAAATTGAAAGTGGGTTTTTTTTAGTCACAGTAGTGGTTTTCAGAACTGCAAACCAGAGAGGCGTTTTGATTCCACAAACAGCCCCCAGAGGAAACCATTTCAAGCCTGACATTTTTCTTCTTTAGCCAAGGGACCCAATAGCATCATCTCAAAACTCTCCTTCCCCCAGGCCTCCCCCATCCCTTGCACGTACACCCACACCCATACCCACACACACACACAGACACAGACAGAGAAAAAATTTACCTCCCATTGAACTAACTTAAATGGGAAATAAAATCACTTCCTTCAGCCTATTTTTACTCCATCAGAATGAAGAGAGAAAAAAAAAAAGTATTATATTGAAGGGTTCTAATGACCTTACCTGCTTAGAGCTACAGACACCAGAGGATCTTATTAGCTGAAAAGTCTCTTTTGTGTTCGCATCTGTCTAGGTAGGGACACTACTGCCTTCGTGTTTGTGTTTGGACAGGGCCGCCCAGCCTCCCGATGTCCTGTGGAGAAGGACACCTTGAAGTGCCTCATGCCGACATCACAGAGCCCCGGGTCTGCTTATCTGGGTCAGCAGAGAGCCTGCTCCCCACAGGCAGCCAAGCACTTCTGGGGAAATAGAGGATTTGTTAAGAACTCTATGTTTGTTCCTGTGCTTTTGTGAAGCCTCCACATTGACGAGCAGCTCTCACCTTCCCTTCCCTAGAAAGACAGAGAAATCTATCCGGAAAGGAGAAGGGGTACCTCCTAGAAAGCCTGAAGCTTCAGGAGTATGAACACATGAGGATATGCCTCCCACCTTATCCTTGCCTGGCTTTCAGCTGTCTTGCCTGATGAAAACTGGGGGTGTCTCCAAACATTCCTCACCTTTGGCGAGCACACAATCCTGGAATGTCAGAGCTGGAAGGGATACTAGGGGTCAATCAACTCACGCTCTTCCCCAGTCCCATTTTACAGATGAGTGAACTAAGGAACAAAGAAAAGTCTATACAGCAAATGGGAAGCAAAGCTAGGCCTAACTCGAGTGGTAATTTGTTTCAGAGTTTTCATGTAGGGAAGGCTCATGGTGGGGGGTGATATTCTGGAGGGGGCAACTGGGAGACATATTTTGAAGCTGTTTTTGCATTCAAGGTATTTTTTTTTTAATTTAAGATGCATGTTTGTTTTGGAGGCCTTGCTAAAGGCTAATATACCAGGGACACCAAAGACCCTCTCTCCCCAAGAACACTGTGGTCCCCAGAGAATCCAGAAAGTCTGATTCCTAATCCAGAGCCATGTTCACCACTCTTCACTGCCTTTCCAGGGACATTGTCATAGAAGATAGTCATCATAATCCCTGTCAGAACATCCCCTGGGGCCATGGTCATGGTCTCCACTTTGGCATAGGCTGGGTGATGCCTCTCCTATCATCACGTGCTTGGTTTGGGGTACTTCATGGACCCTCAGGCTGCTAGGCTTCAAGGAAATAAATGACATCAGATTTGTCTTGCCTAGAAATTTCAAAACTCTTGCCTCAGAGAGTTCTCATTTCTCTGCTCACTCTGACTTGTCCCATCTTGGCATTTTCTAGGCATACAGTGCTTCTGACGTCCTGCTACCACAGAGACCTTTGCATGAGTGTCACCCCATAGAGCTCACTTCATAAGCAAGAGCCTGCATGGGCCTGGTAGTTTGGCCCAAACCTATACCACCTACGCCTACACGCTTTGTTAGCCAGATGAGCCATCAAGGGCATGTCCATAAGTTAGTGTTACCCGTCCCTTCTCTTGAGAAAAGAGCTATAAATAAAGCTATAAATAAATGCCTCCTGTGATGGAGGTCAAGAATCTTGATCATCAAACCAAAGGTATTCATTATCAAGGATGCCGTACGATTGCAAATTCCAGACCAGAACAATAATACTTAACTTCTAATGAAAAGCAAAACTATCTGTGGGTCTTTTTCCAGATACAAAGTCTTGGCCCCACCAGAATCAGAATTTCTCAGTGCTCATTGAATTGTAGGGATGAGATAAGAGCAATTTTTTTTTTAGAGCTCATTGCTTCTTATTTCTATCATATTAACATGTGCATTTGGTTCAGAGAAAAAAATTTAATAATCATGAAAGGCTTATGAAGAAAAGCAACAGCAACTTAATTGCCTCCCTGCCCTCTTAGCCATTCCTCTAGGCTTTTATCCCAAAACCAACTCTATTTCATCCTTCTAGTTGTTTTGATGCTTACCATCACGTGTCCTATAACATACTTCTATTATATTTATGGGTATTGTCTATCATCGATGAGGATTTGGCTCATTTATACCACTTCCTCCCCTCCACCCCTTCCAAACTGAGTAGACTGCTCTCCTCGGGCACCCCAGCTCTGCATCAGGGAGCAGCATACTCAAACCTCCACTTCCTGCCCCATCCCCCCAGACACTATCTGCGGACTCTGCAGTCTTAGGATGAAGGTGGGGCTGGCTGGAAGGGTGGGGGCACCGCACTTGTCAATAGGCTGATTCTAAAAGTTGCAGACCAATAAACAGTATTTATACTATTATGCTCACGTCACTGTTGTTCTCTGCAGAGCCAGGAACATTTTGTTCTGGTGCGTGTGCAACTGGGAAATAGGGGACCGTGTCAGGACACAGAAATTGTACTGGTTCATGGACAGTTTTTGTTTTTCAGGCATGTTAATGTTTGAAGTGATCAAGCACAAAATTTGCCACAATTAGGGAGAAACCCTTGACATTATATAAAGATCTTAAGAAAACACACACTGTGGAGTGGCGCCTTTCATTCATTCAAGAAGCAGTGGGTTTAGTACCTTCTGTATTAAGTAATCTAGGGAGGAGCTACAAATGTCTTGCAGCAAAGATATGGCCCCTGTGTTAAAAAAAAAAAAAAAAAAGGCAGAAAAAAACAAACAGGTTAATGAAGAAGGCTGTCGCTATATTGTGCGTGTTAGTTTTGATGACCATGACCTCTATTAGATGCAAATGTCTTTAAGGACCAACAATACCCAAACAGCAGCAGAACCTTAATGTTTAAAGAGACACTAACTGTGATTCTAGGTGCAGATGTCAGCAAAGTGTTAACCGTGCTAATATTTTTCTTAGGATGGCCAGTGTTTTTGTTAGTGAATTAGTTACAAAGTTCCACAAGTTTCGAGTCATCAGCCAAACCCTATTTTTCCCGTAAGCCCTATTACTTTTATTGTACAATTTTGTAGATCATGAAATAGTTCAGGGATGCCTACATGATGTTGTAGCAGAAATGCCTGCCTGTGTTGGGTTTATGTTTCCTTCTCAGTGAGAGTGAGAACTTATCAAAGCTTTGATATGACTACTGTGATAGAAATATATATATATATATATATATATATATATATATATATATATATATATTCCTGTAGAGACAACTTGGAATGAATTATTCCTTTCTATGTTTCACTGTTAGAATTTCCTCAATTTTTTCAAGCTCTTAATCATCATCTCTGCTCTCTTAATTACTCTTATCTCTGGAAATTTATTTCATTTCCTCATTTTGCTCCAGCCTAGACTGGTTGTTCTTTCATGGGTTTGTTCATAGTTGTTTACCCTCAGATACAACCCATTTTTTGGGGGGGGTTCCATATTTTCCCTTTCCTTGGTTTAACCGTTTTTATTTACTGGTGTATATCCTTTAAAAACATCCTAGAGAAAGATGTAAGAGGCATACTTTTGAACACTTATATCTGAAAAGGCTCTGTATCTAGCACTTAACTGAAGATATGCCTGGGTATAGAAATCTACATTCAAAATATTTTGCCTCTGAATTTTAAAGGCATTGACCCATTATCTTCTAGCATCCAGCGTTTCTGATAAGAGGCGTGATGCCAATATAATTCCTATTTCTAGTTTTTTTTCTGAAAGGTTTAAGGATCTTTTCTTTATTCTTTGTGTTCTGAAGTTTTACATATGTGTCTGGTTGAGACTCTTCTTACTCATTATGCTTGGTACTTGATGTCTTTGTATTTAAGGAACCTAAGGAGATTCTCTTGTTTAATTCTTTAATAAGCTCTCACTTCTATTTTTACTGTTCCCTACTTTAATAACTCATTAATGGGATATCGGACCTCCTGAATTAATACTTGATATCTCTTATATTTTATCCTATTTTATCTTCTATTTTATCTTATTTCTTCGATTATAAATCTTTTCTGAGATAATTTCTCCAACTTTATCTCTTGAGGCTTCTATAGAGATTTTTTAATTTTAACAATCATATTTTTAAGTTCCAGAGGCTTTTTCTTGTTCTCTGGTCATTTCTTTTATGTATCACCTTTTTCTCATGTATAGAGGCAGGCAATACATTCTCTAATTTCTTGGATTGTGTTTACATATATTTAAGTTTCTCCTCTGCTCCCTGAAAAACGTGTTGCCTTCTGGTGAGAAACAAGGCTCCCTCTGCCTTTCCCAGCTGCTCCAGGCTTAACGGGCTCATTGCCTCTTTCTTCATGGCACAACTAGTCAGAGGCTTCCTAAATTCTGCTTCATCAATTGTCCCTCCTACATCCACTTTCTCTTCCAATAAACCAATTTGTGGAAAACCCTTGTCTGTTTCTGCTTCTCCTTTGCATTGTCTTTGTCGATGTGGATTTATATCTGTGTTGTGTTGTTTACTTTAGTGAGATCTCCTTATGGAGAATGTGCATCTGTGATCAGTTCAGCATCTTGTGAGAGAAGTTGGCACCTAGAGTTTTTTAAAGATCTGCAGAAAACATAACCCAGGAATTACACTTCTGGGTATTTATCCTAGAAAAATAAAATTTTTGTTGTATAAAAATACCTACATTCATTTCATACGAACTTTATTTGTGATGGCCAAAAAACTGGAGATGACCAAATATCTTTCAACTGAGAACTGGATAAATAAATTGTGGTACATCCATACAATGGAAAAGTACTGAGCAATAAAAAGGAAGAAATTATCGATAAACAACAATTTGGATGGATCTCAAAGTCATAGTCCTAAGTGAAGAAAGCCAATCTGGAAAGATTATTTACTGCCTGATGCCATTTATAGAGCATTCTCATGGTGACAGAATTGTACAGATGTAGAAGAGATCTGTGGTTGCCAGAGATTAGGGTTGGGGAAATAACGAAGCTATTAAGGTGTGATATGAGGGAGTTTCTTTGTGGTGATGAAACAGTTCTACAACCTGACTGTGGTGTTGGTTACTCAAATATACACATGTGATAAAATTTTGTAGAACTATACACACATACCAAAAAAAGGAAGTGTACATAAAAACTCGTGAAATCCAAATAAAGTATGTAGCTGAGTTGTTAGTATTGTTTATAACTACATCAAGTTCTTTATTTTGACAACGTACAATATTTGTGTAGAATATTTTCATTGGGGGAAGCTGGGTAAAGAGTATATGGAATTCTGTACTATTTAATATGAGTTTATACCTGTTGTTTACTTTTAAAACCCACTGTACTAGTGAGTCTTACTAATTACAAAATAAAAAGCTATTTAAAAAAAAAATTTCCCGTAAAACAAACAAACACCTCTGTAGCTGATTCCAATTATGAGTCAGTATTGAGTTTTGCTACATTAAACTAGGCTCTGAAAAATTCTACCATAAATTCGTCCCACTGAATTTTGTTTAATCCAGCATTTACCAAATTCACTTGGCTGAGGAACCTCTTTGTCACATGTTTAGAAACATGTTATGGAAAACTCAGTGGAAAATGATGACAAAAGAAATGCCAATATTTTTGCAAAGCATTTCCTTGAAATTTTCTAAAAGAAAATGCAGAGTCCTCCATCCTTACCTGCCAGTCTATACAGCTAGTTTCCTGATGTCTTTTTTCTTGAACAAAATCTTTTAACCGAGGTCCCAGAGGGGTTCTGACAAGTGTGGCTGTTCTTAGGATCCATAAATGGGTCAAGAACTTCAAGGACATAAGGCCCTACCGCAAAGCGCTTCGGCTGAACGACCTTGGACAAATAGCTTCACATCCCTGGAGGTGCTATGTCCGTCACCCTATTTAGAACACCCCTGGTTCAGTTTGGGGTTAAAGAGGAAATAGTGGTAGAACAAATCAACTGCTCTGAGATTATCATTCCAAGATATAAGACCCATTCACCAGCCACCTAGACTGTGGTTTCGAATGACAGAAATCTGCCTGGTTGGGGAGGTGGGAAAATAGACTGGACCTTCATCTTGTCTGCAGATCTAGAGTTACTGCTTGATCGCACTGGTTTATACGACAGGGCTGCAGCAGGCAGAGTCGTGCTGAGTAGTAAATTGACTGCCTTCCTTAATGCAGTCTGAAGCCACCACTCTGCCTGCCCACGTTAACCTTGCCTTAAACTTTTCAGGGCCTCCATAATCTTGCCTCTGCTCAGCTTTTATGAACTCTGTTTGCAGCAGGTCAATTTGCACTGGCTTGTGTTTTACACCGAAAAGACCAGAAAGTCCTTGTCATGAGCACAGGCTGTGTGTGTTCAACCTTGGGGATTCACACTTAACCAGTGGTGTTTTGAAATAACATGTAATACTAGGGTAAATCTGCCTGTTTCCAGGTAACTGAAGCCACCACTTTGACTTCTTAGTAACTACACAAGTCAGATAAAGCTATCAGGCTGAGTATGCCCTAGCCCCAGTCTAGGTCTCCACTAATGTGATTGGAAACTCCCTATGGGTAGGATTTAGTCTTTTCTTAAGAAAACAACACAAACAAACAAGTAACAAACAAACAAACAAAAACGGAACCAAGACCCTCCTCCGCAGCCTTGCACACAGCAGATGGCCAAGAAATGCTTCGTTCACCAGCATGTTGCTGTAGAACTCTGGCTTGCAAGTCAAGAGGCTAGATCTCAGGATGCCTCTACCCACCCTGGAGACCTGGACTGTTCACACGTGAGATGAGAGCATCAACATTCGGCCATGGAAACCACACTTTACCCAGCCAATCACACAGAATCCGACACGTGTGAGCAAGCGGGGTGCTGGTTTACTTGGTGGTAGAATGCTGGGAAGGGGCCCAAAAGCCCACCCCAATCGCATCACCTTGCCACCTCCTTTAACTCAGTGGACCTCCAAGGGCTGCTGGGAGAACAGTTTGACCACCCGTGGATGAAACCTTTTTGGTTTCGCTTTCGCCCTTGATACCAGTCAAAAAGAAATTAAAGAGGGTCCATTATCTGCTTAGGGTGACCAGCTGTCCAGCTTTCCTGAGCCTGAGAGGTTGCTCAGAATGCAGGACTTCCAGTGCTAAAATTGGGACAGTCCTGAGCAAACTGGGATGGTTGGTCACCCTACTGAAGAACATTCAGGAACATAGGAGAGAATGCCAATAAGGTCAGAGTGATGATCAAGGTGGGAAGAGGCTCCAGGCATGAGGCAGGTAAACCCTAAAAGGATCCCCAGTGATCCTCATCTCCTAGTGTGTGTGTTTTTGTGTAATGCCCTCCCTTAGAGTGTGAGTGGGATCTGTGACTTTCTTCTAACCAATGGAATATGGCAAAGTTGATGGCTATCACCCTTGTGACTATGGCATGTTATAAAAGACCCAGTCTTAGCACACTGGAGCTAGAACTCTCCTTCCAGGCTTGATGACATAAGTAATGGCAGAGAAGCCCACACATGAGGAATTGTGGGAGGCCTCAGGCCGAGAGCTAGCAAAAAGTCCGAGCTCTCAGTCGTCCTGGGCTCGGAAACAGATTCTTCACGAGGGGAACCTCCAGATGAGGCCACAGCCTGGCCGAAACCTTAATTGCAGCCTTGTGAGACCCCGACCAGAGCACCCAGTTAAGTTGAGCCTGGACTCCTGACCCATGGAAACGGAGATAATTAATGTGCATTTGTCAAGCTGCTAGGTTTGTCCTAATTTGTTCCACAGCCATAGAAAATGAATACAAGATGTTTTCAAACATGTCCCTATGCTTTGGGAATTCGCTCACACGGGAAGGAGTTAATGTCCCCACATTCTCTGATGTGGCACTCCTTCTAAGAAGATGGCACACCCAGGTGGGCGGTAAGGTCTCACTCTGGCCCTGATTCTCTGTGCCCCGAGTTACTGCCTTCTCAAGCCATGTTCAGTGCTCCGTGGAGTAATGACATAGACCCTGTGAGTGCCTTCCTTGCTCACAGACTTAAGAGTCACAAAATCAGAGAACCAAGGTTTTAAAAATAGGTCGCCTCTGACCAGCTCTGTTTATGATGCCATATTCACTTGTAACACATTGTCCAGTTAGGAGAGAAAAATCAACCTGCAAAGTGATTCTCTTCCTTCCTTTCATTCTCCTTTTTGCCCTCTCCCCCCTCTCTGTCCTCCTTCCCCTTCATTTACACTCATTTCTCTTGTTCAGAGACGTTGGTAAAAGGATTAGAACACATAGCATTGCACCAAAGTGGTCTCACAGAAATGAGGATCCTGCTACTAGAAATGTAGGTAGGGCATAAAGTAGAATAGTTGACAGTTTTCGCATTGCAGGCCAACCTCCGAGTTCCTTTGTTTGCCCGGCCTGCCCCCATCTCAGTGTGATTCTCCATTTGACAACGTAGGGGAAGAAAGAGAAGAAGGACAGTACCTAAGGCTCACGTGCCCCCTGCCGAAGCAGCAGTACGTGGGAGTTGGCCAAGTCCCTCCTGGCCCCTTGTCACCATCTACCTAAGGCTGAACATCCTCAGGCACTTGACTTGGTCCCAGATTCTCCTATATTATCAGTAGCCGTCCTGGATATCCTGAGCTTTGGACCAACTCCGCCAGCGACTCGAGGCTGTTTCCAGTTGGAGAGGACCAGGGAAGCATTCTCCCGGGAGAGCAAGCACAGAGACTTGCTGACTTGCTTTCTTGTAAGAACTCACCTGACTTCTCAATTACAGGGCAGCCAGGGCCATGGGCAGTAGGAATATAATAGCTTCACCACCGTGACATTTCTGCTGCCCACGCCCAGGATCCTGGGCAAAGTAGCTCTAGAACTCCAGTATTCATTATTTACTTTGAAAACTGATAGGTTGACTTATACCTTCTATTATCTAAAAATTTTTTGAGGTGAACATTCCAGGATGTTCCTCAGTGGGCCTGACCACCCATCTTTGTTCACAATATACTGCAGAGGAGCATTTTCTTGTACGTACCGTCCGGTTCAGTGTTTCGACCCGGCTGCATGAGATACGTCACCCCTGCTCAGCCTGAGAAAGGAGAAGTCACTCACAGGCACACACACTCATACCGTGAAAAATCTCATGAGTCAAACTGTTCTGGGACCCACTGACTATAGAAACCACATGGGCTCTCGATTTCCTTTCCTTCTGTGTTTGTTTGTCTGTTTGTTTGGCTTGAAACATATTAGTAAAAGCAAAGAAGAGACTATGGTAGATTTTTCTACAAACTCCATTGCCAGCCTTTCTTGATGTGGCCATTCTTGGACACATCACTTGGACAAATCGCTGGCTTAAGTAATAGCCGTGGAAATCAAACTTATGTGATGTCTAATGAAGCTATTTGGTGGAGGGGAATTTCAGCCCTAAAGCTTCCCTAAGAGAGGGCTCGGGATCTTGTCACCTGGTCCGCAACTCCGTTAATCTTCAGCCTCCTTGATTGTGATGCATAAAGCTAATTTCTGAGGGGAATTGTAAATCAGCAATGATCACTTTTGTCACATGCTGAAGCCGGGACTATATATAAATAACTGACAGTCATTTTTCCTCTGTGTTCTTTTTTTTTTTTTTTCCATTAGGAAGATGGGTTTCTTCAAAGCGCTTTGCTATTTTAAGGCCTCGAACATTTCCAGCCCTTGCATGGGGTTGCTCTGAGCCTTGACTTATTTACAGAGAGATGTTGAACTGAGATAAGGCTACTTAATAATCCACCGGTTCTTGCTAAACACAGTTTCTTTCCATATCCTCGGTGGAAGCTGGGAGCCAGCACTTGAAGATCGAGCCTGAGACGCACTGTTTTTATTCTAGAAGAGGCTACTTGAACCTTGAGTTACACAGAATGGCTTCGCTGGGTAGCTTTTAACACTGGTCAATGGCTAAATAGTTTCAAAGGCTTTAAGGTGAAATACAGAAGAAGGGGTTTCAAAGAAGGGAATTCACTAATTCTCATCCTTGCAATAATTTTGCAAGATCCATCATAATATCATTCTTATAATACAGAAGAGGAACTAGAGGATCGAATTGCTCATATGGGGCCCAACCAGTATTTGAATCCGGGTCGACCTGATTATCACATCCACCAGTCCCACTGTCCCCACCATGCCATTGACCTACAGAAACCATGACCTTCCAGATTGGAGAGAACCAATCGCTTTGCCAGCAGGTACCCCAAACAGAGGAGGCTCAAAAGTCAGTTCACATGTCAAATGTGTATGAAGCACTTTACTAAGTGTCAGGCACTGGGCTAGGACCTGGGAATAGAAAGTTAAGTTACTGTCTACCTCAAAGCATTCTTAGTCTAAATGCTTAGACTAGGAACATCAATCAATGATGATCTATATTTATTAAACAAGGCAAAGGGGTTAATTCTTCCTGTCTTAAGCTTATTTTCTCTCTCATATACACCTATCATTCAGGTTAAATCTTTGTGATGACTGTCTGCTTCAAAACCACACTTATTTACTGCAGTCTATGTAAAGTAAAATTAATAAATAGGGAAATATTGCCCTTTTCTCCTTCTCTATCAGGGATAGATCAGAAAATGGTGCCACCTTGATTTGGGAGAAGAAACCTATGCAATTCTTAAAGTGAGATTTGTTTTTTGGGTTTTTTTGGGGTTTTTTTTGAGATTTGTTTTTTAAATATATTTTTTATTTATATATATTTTTATATATTTTATAAATATATATTTACATAAAATATTTACTTATATATTTTAAATATATTTTTATTTATATCCTATTTATTACAGAAAAAACAGAAGATATAGAAAGAAAAAAAGGATATCACACCTTCCCATCCCCATAGCACAATCAATATTGATATCTTGATATTTATTGTGACAAAGTTTTTCTAGGCTCGTGTATATAAACACAGGATTGTGCCCTGCATACTGTTTTGTAACTCACTTTTCTCTTAGTATACTATAAACATCTGGCCATGTGGCTATATAAAAATATCATCTAAAATAAGTATATACAGAGTCCACAGTTGACTCTATTATGTCCTATTTATTCAATTGCTACTGTTGGACATTTTAGTTATTCCAATAAATGACGTTCTACTGAACATTCTTGTCCATTCATCTTTGTGCGATGATTCGATTTCCTTAGGATATAGCTCTAGACATGGAAGTGCTGGGTTCGAACTCATGCACGTATGTTAGGGATTTTTGTTCTCCAGGAAGACTGTAGTATCTCACATCTCAGTGGAAGAAGGAGGGGTCCACCATTTTCCACCCTTTCCTAACAAGCATTGGAGACTTTAGACAGCAGATCACTACTTTAGACAGAGTAACTTTGAAGACCACATGCGGAGCTTAATCACAATGGCAGCTCCTGGGTGGAATGGGCCCGGGGCGGGCTTGGAATAAAAGTCATTGCCAGGAGATGGGGCCCGGACTTCCTAATCTGCTCTTTTCTCTCTTGGTTTGAGGATTCTGTGAAATGACTGATTTTCAGAGACAAACAGGCTTTCAGAAAGCCTTCCCTCCTCCTGGTCTTTTGATGGTAACAAAAACATGATAAATAAGAGAGAGAATCTTGGCCAGTTTAAGCCCAAGGAAGCTATTTTTGCATCAGGACACAATAAACGATGCTGCATTTGGAAGCGCAGGTCCATTTCTTGATCCCTTATTACAAAGCACCACCACAGTAGTAAATGGAAAGTGTAATAGGGAAGCAAGCAGAAGGATGCACTGACCCCAGGAGACCAAGGGTGTGGGGCTAAAGTTCTAGAATCTCGTTCTGGGTTACCAGAGGGAAATGCTGCAAGATTTCAGACCCTCAGACTTAAGAACGAGGTCGCTGGGAGGGATAAGCAGGGTCACCTGCTCACCTGTAGAAGTCCAGAGTCCTACAGACTACTCCCCCGGCCCCCCAGAACAAGGGTGGCTCATGTGAAAACAGCACAGGTCTGCGACCTCTGCATCCAACTGTCCCTTTGTCGCTGTAAACACCTAACCACTGTCTTGTAAACTTCTGCCTCTCACTCAGCACTCCTGGGTACATTGGCTCCCTGGTCTCTGCACTGACCTTTGCCCTCTGTTTTAAAATGCAGAGTGACAGGATGATGGAAGGACTTCATTTGCCTTCTTTATTCTCAGAATCTGGTACAAGTCATTTCATATGTAAAATAAATGAATAAAAAAATAGAAATAAAGTGCGATCACCCTACCTGCGGTTCAGCCGGGTCCACTGGTAAAAACCCTCCGTTCCTGAAGCATCAGGACGCCTCAGTTCTCATTCTGTTGGTGTGAGCGTCAGCCAGCCCGGGATTTCACTGTGCTCCCTGATGCCTGAGGTCCAGCCGAGGACGGGTGACCTGACCGGCAAAGCAGGGGACAGAGGAGTGACATGTCTAGACAGAGTGGCATCCCCGACCCCGGTCTCCCATGTGCTCTGCCTCTTTGTCCTCACCTGTGTAGAGATCCCTCCAACAAAGCCAACGAGAAGGGATCGCCCTGCCTGCAGGTGCCACAAGTTCTTGCCTCTCTTTACCTCTTAAATACTGTGCGGCGGCTCCTCCCCTACTTGCCATTTAGAGACGAAGAAATAGAGGCACAGAATGAACGGGGAAGAGAGAACCAGCAGGGAACTTAAATGAGTTGTCCCATGTCAGGCTTCTAGAACAGGCCTGGCACGGAGCACACTGCACGGAGCTGTTATTTACTATTTGCGGTTTCTCCAACTTTTATCACCGTGGGCTCAGCGAGATGCGCGCCGGAAACAGCTGGGGCCGCGCTCGCTGCCGAGCAAGGACACGGTGAATGGTGGCCGCTTTGTGATCAGCAGAGCCTGGGATGCAGGCTGTTTGATACCAGCCGCACATTCCCCCCCCCCCACAAATTTGGAGTCGCAAGGCTCCCCAAAGACTCGGGCCCCTCAGATAATTTCCTCCCAGAACTCTTGGCCTCTGCTGGAGACTTCTTTATGGGGGATTTATCTCAGCCTTCCCTGGTTTATTTCCCTCTTCACTGTGCATTGCTTATCACTCCGCTTTGCTCTTCTGCTCTCCACTTCCATCTATTATCTCTTCGTTTGCCCACAATGGCTCCCACTTTGCATACAGCCCCTGCATTCTGGCTCCTTCTCCCCTGTGACTTGCTTCCCTTTGTCTCCACACTCCTGAGTCTGATACAGGCATTGCCGGAAGGTCAGGAGTACCTCGCCGATATGCATTTTATCTCCTGCAGTGGGAAAACAATTTTTGCTCTCCTCTCTGTACTTTCTGTCACTGGGAACTTTTCAAACCCTTTCTCCCTACAACTTTTTTTTTTTTTTTTTTTTTCTAAAAATCACCAGTGCTTTATTTCCACTTATGTGTGTGTGTGTGTGTGTGTGTCCCAAATATCAACTTCTGGTAGTTTTTACAGAGTGCATAAAGACAGGAGGCTGGATCACCTCTTCTAATTTTCTTTCATATGTCTTTATCATTGGGAAAATAGCATGTGTATTTCTGGCCTGGCCCCCTCCCTTTTTTTTTTTTTTTTTTTTTTTTTGAGAGCGCATCCTGACAACTATTTTAATGGTGTCAGCAATACTTTCTAGCCTGTCAATAAATCACTCTTGTGGCTTCTCAGCAAACAGTTTCTTCAGAGACCTTGCGTTCCATTCACCTTGAAACATTTATTATTTGTCGTCAATTTCTTAGAAATCCTCTCCTTGTCTTGCTTTACTTTGCTTCTCAATATTGACCTCCTCCCACGTACAAACGACCATCTACATAATCTAAGCCACAGCAGACGCTGAACGTGTTCTCTCCTGTACCTCTGATGCATTCTTGACTTCCTCCCTGTCCCCTCATCTCAAAAGGCATGTTTTCCCAGTTAGCATTTGCAAGCAGAGTACCCTGCCCTGTGAGTTTTAAGCAGAACTCAAAAATATCAACTACAAAAAAATATATATATATGTATATATATCAACTACAGCTACAGCGAATGCTCCATCACATAGGTAGAAATTTTATGAATGGTCTATTAATCTCAGGCTGGCCTCCTGTGATGCCTACCAAATAGTCCATCTGCTCCCTCACATTTCCAGCCCCCATGAGGTTAGCAGGGATCACGTTACAGGGGCTGGCCAATGAGCTGCCAGCGGAAGTGATGTGCCCCACTTCCGGGCCAAAGCATAGAAGAAGCGGCGCAATTATCCAGCTGCTCCTTCACCAGTGACTGAGCCAGCCGACCTGGTGTGGAGATGGTGGAGTCCTAAGCCTGAAGCAGCCCGGTGGGTTTTGGACCTCAGCTAAAAGCAGGAATGAACTTGAGTTAAGCCCCTGAACTTGTTGGTAGCACAGCTTAACCTCACACATTCTAATATTCTAACATTCTCTGCTACAAAAAACAGAGTTGCCCCTTGTGGGTTAGCTTCACTAGGTTCTGAGAAGTTACATTAATTTCGCAATTGTTCCATACAAGATACAGGTACCAAAAAAAAAAATCAGTTATCAAGATATACACAAAATGTATGACAACATCATAACCTAAATAGGTAAGTAGTAAATAGACCAATAGATATGCCAAACATCGGGGAGGGAATATGATGGAAAAGATTTTAGTATTCTTAATGCTTAAATAATTGTAATTTTAATCACTTAGCAGAGTGAGACAGACTGCCCCACAAGTGAGATGTAGCTGGATTCCAGAATTAGAGACAGGTTCAGCAACTCAACACTAGCACCACCACCATCAGGATAGAGAACTCTCATTCTTAAGGAACATTAGCATATGCTCCAAAGGCAGATACCACTTTATTATGACAGCTAATGTCATTTGCCCTTTGAAAAAATATGTTTAAAACAACAAATATGAAATCTAGAACAAAACTTTTAGAAAAACTGGATAATTTTTGTCAATAGAGTATGAGATATGGAATGCAATCTGTAAATAATCTTTAAGGCATTAAAAGCACAGAAAAATGGATAAATCCAAATCTAAAATTAAAACATTTATATGATAAAGTAAAAAGATGAGTCGCAAGTTGGGGAAAATAGATTTGCTATCACACTTAGCGAGGGATTAGTATTGAGAATATGTAAAGAACCCCTTAAAATAAATGAAGAAAAAAATCCAAACAAGTAAAAAAATGGGCAAAGGATATTAACTAGGAACCCATAGATGTGGCAACCAAATGACTAAAACCATATGAAATATGCTCAGCATATATAATAAGCAGAGTTATCTACCAACATTAGACTTTTAGCTAAACTCTGGTCATCACACTTAGCAAAAGAAGACATGGTCCCCAGAGCAAAGATTTACTTTGAGACAAAAGAGGAGGCTCTGGATTTCTGCAGCAAGTCCAGGACAAAGTATTGACCAAGAGTTCCTAGAGAGAGCTTGGAATGCCTTTGAGCAAGCAAACATCTCAAAGAAGAACTTTTCCTACCTATGTGGTCTACTTGCTCCTGGGTGGCCCTGAAATACCAGGAGGACGTTAAATCTCCTTGCAAGAGATGCACTCAAGAAGACCCCATTGTAATTGGGACAGCCAACGAAACTTCTGGAACTGTTGTAAAATATTTCATGCTGCTGTCAAAGACCATGTTGCTGGGTTCATGCCCAGTGTTTTCCTCATCACCATGGACAGACTGCAGTAGTTCATGCCTTGTATTGAAGCAATGAGTTACAATTGTTGGGAAAATTTATGTTGAAAATTTTTGCATCTTTTAAGGTTGGCAGGCGCTTATTGGAAATAAGATTTATTAGTCCCTTGGGAAGATGCTCTGCTGGCAGCTTTAATTGAGAACAAAAGTGTTAGGAAGCCCATGGAACTTGCAACTCCAGCTCCATCAGTGACCCACCCCTCCGCAGACAGCTCAGCACATGGGCTAAGGGAGGCTAAAACTCTGATGTATCAGATGGATTTGGGGTGAGTTACATAACCTCTCTGAGTTTCAGTTTCCTAATCTGTTAATGTGGGGGAAAAAAAAAAAAGTGCTCTTTGGGCTTTGGGGAGGATGAATGAGATCAGGCCCAGCACAGTGCCTGGCACATAATCAGCCTGCAGTTGATGTCTGCCCTCATTAGTAAGGCGATTCAAGGATTGTCAGGTTTTCATCCACAGGGATGGCTGAGGATGACTGAGCTTTCATCTCCCAAGCCAGAGTGTGAGTGTCTTGAACTCTTTCTCCATCAGTGGCCCTTGTTTGCAGAGAGCCAGCCAAAGCCTTGCTTGTGACCTTGTGCTTGTATTAGTGAGACAGATGACCAGGGCAGGGAGAGGAAAGAGCATCCTTGTGCCTGCGGAAAAAGCAGGAGTCAAGACTCACAAAGGGAGAATTTCTGATCTCATCCTTCCCCACTGCCCTCTGCTGCTCCTCCTCAATTTGTCAGGAATTTGGACTCAGTTCTTCCTGGATTTGGGGGGGTGGATTAGATGACACCCCCAGTACCCCAACCTTGCTTTAATTTCCTCCATAGCCTGCATGATTATTCAACATGCCAAGTAGTTTTCTTACTGTCTCTCTGCATCAGAATGTCTGTTGTGTTCATTGCTGGATCCCCAGCATCTGAATGGAACCTGGTGCCATGTAGGTGGTCAACATCTTCTTGAAGGAACTGAAGAAAATTCAATTGAGGGAAATACAACATTGCCCAGAGTCACTATTATGGGTTGAATTGTGTCCTCTAAAATTTGTATTTTGAAGACTCAACCCCAGTTTCTTAGAATCTGACTGTATTCAGACATGGGGTCTTTATAGAGGTGATTACAGTAAAATGAGATCATAGGAGTGAACCCTGATTCCGTATGACTGATGTCCTTATAAGAAGAGATTAGGTCACAGGTGTGCATAAAGGAAAGACCATGTAAAGACATTGGAGGAAGACAGCCACCTACAAGCCAAGGAGAGAAGACTAAGAATGAAACCAACCCTCTGACAACTTCACCTTGGACTTCAAGCCTCCAAAACTGTGAGGAAATCAATTTCTATACTTTAAGGCACCCAATCTCTGGTACTTCGTTATGGCAGCCCAAGAAAAGTAATATAGTGTCTGAGCAAGATTTCTGTACCAGATCTAAGGTCTGGATTTCCTTAGCTCAAAGGACTAACTCTTTAATTGTCAGCCTTTTGGAAACAGAGTACCCTTAAAAGCTGAACAAATCCCTAGAGTGTCTAAGAACTTGAAAGAGTTTTTCGAGGACCCAGTCACAGCTCTTCTCTCCTTTACTGGACATGTCAGAGCATACAGCTGCATCTCAGGACATGGCCTCTGAGAATGCTCCTCTCCCTCCTCCCCTCCCCAGTGGGCAGACACCTCGCACAGCCACGGAGGCCTCCTGTGGGATTGCTTATTGCACAGATGGTATCCCTTGTCTGCTCTGTGTCCTGCTCCCCTAGAGAAAGGAGGTGACAATCATCTGATTTACCTCCTTATTTTCCAGGCCAGAGATGTCAGCAGTGTTATTAATACTTTCCGTGTGTAGGACACTGGCTGGGCACCAGGAGGAGATAGGGGATATGGTCCACCTCACCTCTCTAGGGAAACCTAGACTCTTAATAGGAATGATACAATTTACCAGCTTGAAATAAACAGAGGCCCCAACATACCTAAGGCAGGATCTAGTAATCCCTACCCTAAACTGTAGTTAAAAAGATGTAGTTAAAAAGTTCAGAAAAGAGGGAAGACTCTGAGCGCTGGAGTGGAGGGAAAGAGAGGCCAGGGGCAGAGTCTCCTTGAATTGTCATATGGGGACTTGTAGTTGTCATGAAGCATTGTCAGGTTGGAACTGATGGGGGGGGTAGGAATAGGCTGGAACACTACAACGCTGGAGAAGGGCAAAAGCCAATGACAGGAAAGGGTTTGGGCATGAGGTATGTTTGTCACATCTTAGAGAAGAGATCAGAGGCATGGCAAGGTCAGTTACTTCTCTTTAAGCTAGATTCCTGGAGGACATAAGCAAAGCATCCGAGTGAAGTTCAGTTACTTTGTTTCTGACTACAGGTCTTTGCCCAAATCCTCAGGTAGCCTCCTGGCGAGTTAGGGGAGAGTACGTGGAGCTGCTTCTCTACGTCCTTCTACATGCAGACCCCAGTTCCACCACATTAGCTCCACATCCAAACCTTGGCCTTCAAGATCTCCACACCTCGCGGCATGCACAGGGAAAGCAAATGAAAGGAAGTGGGCGTGGCAGGAGAAACTTCTATTTTGAGGGTGAAGTAGCAAAAGCTACTCAGTCACCCATCCCAAGTCTTCCTAAGCAGGATAGAGCCTCATGCTTGTCTTTCAATCCCCACTGTATGGAGAGAGAGCGAGACAGACAAAGAGAGAGAATGAGAATGAATCCCAAAAGATAACACATAGTGTAGATTGGAAGCACCACCAACAATGTCCCTACATCTCTCCTAGCCTTATCAAAACCCCTTTCCTGGAGGCATGGTAGGAGGAGAGGGGGTAGGCATAGATCTTTGCAATGCCCCTTAGATGGGACAGGCTGTGACTAAGGCTGGTCTTCTTGGAGTAGAAGGAAGAGCCACATTAAGTGATGACATGATGAAGAAGAAGGCACAGGAGGACAAATCAAATTTTATATTTTCCCCATACCTAGAACTGAACTTCACTGTCAGTACCTATCACCTCCCTTCTCTCCAACCATGCACAGGTCTAGCGGACCAGACAGGAGCTGAGATACAGTTTGGAGTTGTGGAGTTCCACTATCCTCAATTCCTTTTTGCACTACCATGGATAAAATATTACTATGATTACCGCTTGTTCAACTATTTGCCCAGAAGCTTTATAGAATTTTCTTCCCTGAAACCAGAGTTAAATCAACCCATTTATGTATATACTTTGGAGCTGCATTGGAAAATTGCCCTGTGCTTTGATGCATTATATCCTCTTTCTTAGCGATGGCATTGGAGGTGAGACAGACCATCTCACTTTTGTACGATTATATAGTGATGCCACATGGCATCAAAACACAGGACATGTAATAGTTGTCTCTTAATTTTTCTTTTGCAAAAGGGTTTTGAAATATAAGTAGGCGCAACTACAAACTGAAAATAGAGGCATCGTAACAGCCCTTAGCCGTTTCAGGCAAAATTTTTCTGTGGGTCACCATCTCTACAAACCCATCTCCCAGTCCTCTGTACCTATAATGAGTTCTCTGGCAGTTTATTCTTTATTGCTGTGCTAGACAGCTGAAAATGTGAATTTATTTGAGTTACTTCCTTCTTTCCAGCTGTAATCAAGCTGCACGATATGTGTTAAAATTCCAATCAAGAACCTTTGGAACTTTTTTTTTTAATTTCCTTAAGCCAATTTTTCCAACGTCAAGAAAAATTTGTGATGAGCCTCCAGGCTATCCTCTGTTGAGCTCTTCAATTCTAATGATAGATGGTGTTACTAGATCTTAAACACTCCCCGACTTCTCTTAATTGACTGGATTTGGCTTGGTTCCTAGAATCAGCTCCTTGGTAGCCTCTGACCATGTAGACTGTTCAAAATAGTGGAACGAAGGTGGTAATTTCATGTGACTTTGAGCACCACACTTCCTCCTTATTGCCCACTTTGTACGAGCTTGAGCAACATAACTAGGAAACAAGATCTCCCATGACTCTTGTTTGGACTGTTGAACATCAAACCCTCCCACTACCCTTTTACTAAAAATTAGGTTCACGCTTCTCCCTCCAGCATGGTCCTTCTCAAGCATTTGCATTTCTCAGCTTTTACAGATTTGTCAGTGTTTGGAAGTGAGGATTGGGGTGGAGATGTGGGCAGATGAAATGTACCAGTGGAAAAAGAGAAGATACAGAAGTGAGAAGTGAACAGAAAAGCAGAGACAGCAAAAGGGAAGTAGAGAGAGAGAGACAGAGAAAGAAAGAGAGAACAAAAATGAAGACTTTTGGCACAAGCCTGCCTCCCAATACTCCTTATAAGAAACCCAAGTGGCTTTAAGTTTAGCACTTTTTGATTTCTCCCCAAAGGGCTTGGAGTGACAGCCATGGCTATTTCCCACACTATCTCTGTGACTCCTTGACCGAGGCTGTTCAGTCACAGATGACAGCTTTAGCAAACAGAGCATCTCAGTATGAAAATGCTTTCTCCGAAATTAACCTTCTCCAAACAGTACTGAGGGACGATGCGGTAGCTTGGTCTTCTGTGTTTAACTTGACTTTAAATGATTATTGGCATTTACCTGGCTTGCCTCAGCAATTCCCAGGTCAATGTTTTATGTTCCTGGATTGTGCTCTTGACAGTGGATATCCATTTTCAAAGCAAATACTGAACATGGTATGCACCCAGAAACAGAAGAAGAGAAGATGGGCTCAAGGGTAAGTAAGGGCCAGTCTTGCCTTTGGGCTCCGGTGGGAGTGAGGCAGACCAGAGTTAGTCATCGGTCAGCTTTGCTCCTGCCTAACTGATGGAGAAGGCAGGTGTTAGGAAGCTTCCTTAGCATTCCGGTCTTGTGCCCTCAGTACTCTGCTTGTACTTTGCGCTGGGCAGCTCATAAGCTCCTACAGGAGGTGGCATCTCTACACCCTCCATATGCTCAAAGATTCTCTCTGCCATTTTCCTTCTCACATTGTTTGTCTTCCTGGATTTTTTTTTAACCACTGACCACTGTATGTGTTAGCCTGTTTCTCCCAATACCTGACAAAATGAGTGTTACAGGGAGTTTCATTCCTCTCCCCCTTCCCAGGCCCGACTGCTCCTCCCCTCTATGTGGCTTCCTCATTGGCCCTGCCAAGCAGGCCGCTCAGGGAAAGCTTCCTCACCAGCCCAGAGACTGAAGCACACCGTCTGAGGACTCTGCTCTTCCTGGTTCTCTAGGTGGCTGATGTCTCTCGCCCTCTTTCCACTTCAGGGATTCCACAGTAAAACACAACATTCACTGGACTGAGGGCAGGACTGGACCCCAGAGGATGCTCAGGAGTACCTCCCTGAATTAAAACACACTGCCCATGGGGGCTCGACATCACCTGAGTTAGGCTGACCCTATGGAGAATATGTGGTCAGAGCTCGCTTCACAAAGAAGCTGACCATCTGTGGGTTTATCACGCATCTGCCATTGTGGCGCTACCAGGAAATTCCTGTGGGTCTGGCCCTTCTCTGACATGTGCACATTGAGGTCTACAATGACTCTCTTTTGGGGAACTCCACTCTTGACATCCCTAAATCTTACTGAGAACTAGTTTCCAGTTTTTGATTCTGAGTACTGATACCTGGATAGAAGAACTTTGAGTCATTCAAATCCCTGTAGTGCTTCTGAAAATCTCTGTTTTGCCTGTCACACCTGGCCTGTACTGAAAAGATACATGGATATGTCCATCTCTCCCAAACTTACGGCAAACTCTTAGATCATTCACCAATAATTGGCCAATAATTCTGCCATAACAAAAACTGGCAAATAATTGCCATGTGGATTGCCACTTACTACTTCTAAGCTTATTTCAGGCCTCATTAATGGATCACCCTTTCTTTGCCAACAAACCTAGATTCTATCTCAGAAACTTTTCTACCGTAGTGTTTCATGTTATCATTGTCAATCAATCAAAGTTGGTATCCAAGATAAACTGCATTTACCTTATTGATTCCATAACAGTGATTTTTAAATTGCAAGTTACAGTCCGTTGATGAATATGTTAATTTAGGAAGGGAGGAATGGAGAAATGAAGGAAGCAAGCAAGCAAGCAAGGAAGCAAGGTAACTCTCCAGATGATTCCCACACAAATGCAAGTCAGAATGGTACCTCTCCAAAGTCCAGCTCATGCTGGATGAGGACTAAGTGTCCAAGAAATGAGAGGTTGATTAACCAAGCAGTTTTTGAGACTGAAGAGGAGAGTTATCAACAGATGTTGTGTCTAGAGAGTGGGACCCTTGGAGCCCCTGCTTCCCTCAGGCCTTGGAGAAATGGAAATTGTCATTGCTTCCCAGTGACATCTCTCTCATCCTGTCAGCCTCTTACGGTAATAAAAACGGAGACTGAAAGGTCCCCATGGTAGGGACTACCATGTTTCCTGTAGTGCAGGTGAAGAGGGCATTATATAACCAGAAGGAAAGCAGACCAGTACTAGAAGAAGCCAAAGTGACTCACCCTCACAGGATTGTTTTCTTATCTGTAAAAGAGGGATACTAACTGCCTGACCACTTGTGGAGATCCAGTAAAGTCCCAGGTGTGAGGAGGCCGCCAAGCACCAGCCTCATGATCTGGGACGTCATGCGACTGGGCTGTGTGAGGTTGGAGCAGTCCTACCATTTTGCCGCAACTACCTGCAAGTGCAACAAATGGCTTCTAAAGGCCTTTATAACATTTTAAAGTTTATCTTCAATGGAGAACTCGGTAATTAAGCTCATTAGCAGAAGATAATTTGCTCAGCTTGTTGAAGGTCAGTGGCTCTCGTCTGCCTGTGGAGCACAAAAGGCAAGAGAGAAAGAGTTGGTGTTGGAGCGGGGAGATGATCCCTGCCCCGCCTCTCTTTCCTGCTTTCCTAGGCACTCCAGAGTCCAGCGAGGGTGAAAAGATGACAGTGAGAAAATAATGATGGACGAGGAGGGTTTCTAGGGAATCTGTCCACATGACCAGTAACAGAAGGGAAGGGGGGATCTGATGCTCTCAAGCGGAGTTTCACATCCAGGCAGAATCTGGTCTACAAACTATTTTTGTAGATAAAGACTGATCCTCAGAAAACATCTCTCTCTAAAATATTCAATCAATATTTACTGAGTGCCTATTCTGTGCCATGTATCACCAGTCAGAAAATATAATGCAGAAAAAAACACATTTCCTGCCTTCAAGGACTATATCTGATTACTCGTGTTCCTCTCTTAGACTCTCAGTGACTCCCACAACGTACAAGATGACATCTATGTAAAAAGATGAGTGGTTGCCAGGGGCTGGGATGGATGAATAGGTGGAACACAGAGAATTTTTAGAGCAGTGAAAGTATTCTGTGGAATACTATAATAGTGGATCCGTGTCATTATAAATGCGTCCAGACCTGTAGAATGTACAACACCAAGAGTGAACCTAAAGTAAAGTGTGAACTATGGATGATAATGATTTGTCAGCATAAGTTCATCCATTGAAATGAAAGTACCACTCTGGTGGGGAATGTCAAAGATGGGGGAGGCTGTGCATGTGTGTGGGGGGAAGAGGTATAAGGGATATCTCTTTACCTTCCTTTCAATTTTGTGTGAACACAAAACTGCTCAAAAAATAAAGTCTATTAATAAGAAAAAACAAAAAAGAACAAAGGTGTCCATTCTCACCAGTTTTATTCAATGTAGTACCACAAATCCTAGCTAGAGCAATTAGGCAAGGAAAATAAAGCATCCAAATTGGAAAAGAGGAAGTAAAATTGTCTCTGTTTGCAAATGATAAGATAGTACATATAAAAAATTCTAAAGACTCCAGCAAAAAAAAAAAAAAAAAAAAAACCTATTAGAATAAACAAATTCAGTAAAGTTGCAGGACACAAAATCAATATACCAAAATCAGTTGGACTTCTATACACTAACAATGAACTGTTAGAAAAAGAAATTAAGGAAACAATCCCACTTACGACTGCATCAAAATAATAGAATACTTAGGACTAAATTTAACCAAGGAAGTGAATGACCTATACACTGAAAACTACAAAACACTGATGAAAGAAATTAAAGAAGATGCAAATAAATGAAAAGATACTCTGTAGTCATGGATTGGAAGAATTAATATTGTTCAATATTTAATGCAATCCTTATCAAGGTTCCAATAGCATTTTTCACAGAAATAAAAAAAATAAAATCCTAAAATTCGTATGGAACCACAAAAGACCCCCAGCAGCCAAAGCAATCCTGAGGAAGAACATACTGGAAGCATCACACTTCTTGGTTTCAAATCATATTATTACAAAGTTATAGTATTCAAGATAGTGTGGCATTGGCTTAAAAAAGACGAGTCAATGGAACAGAATAGAGAGTTTAGAAATAAACCCTTATGTGGCCAATTAATTTTTCACAAAGGAGCCAAGAATATACAATGGGAAAAGGATAGTCTCTTCAATAAATGGTGTTGGGAAAACTGGACAGGAAAGAATGAAACTGAACCTCTGTTGTCTACAATACACAAAAATAAACTCAAAATGAATTAAAGACTTGAACAGAAGACCTGATACTATAAAGTTTCTAGAAGAAAACATAGTGGGTAAGCTCGTTGACACTGGTCTTGGCAATGATTTTTTGTATTTGACACTAAAAGCATGACAATAAAAGCAAAAATAATTAAGTGGGACCACACAAAACTAAAAAGATTCTTCACAGCAAAGGAAACTATCAACCAAGTGAAAAGGCAAGCTATGGGATGGGAGAAAATATTTGCAAACCACATATCTGACAAGGGATTAATAGCTAAAATATACAAAGAACTCATACAACTCAATAGCAAAAAACCAAATAACCCAATTAAAAAATGGGTAAAGGACCTGAATAGACATTTTCCCAAATAAGACACTATTAAGCAAGTCTTTCTCATAAGGATGTTATAAATATTAGCTAGATGTTTAATAAGCGTCTGTTGAACCCCTGTTGTGTAAAACCTGGTATGAAATCTTAGGGTAAAATAGATGAAAAGTCATAAGTAATTTATCATATAATACATAAGAAAAAATGTGTACCCTAATGACAATAATTAAATATAGACAATGTTAAGTACTGTAAAAGAAATACAAATTAGGTGCTATAGAAGTGTGAAGAGGAAAATTATAGAAGTGCTATTTAAATACATATTTGGCCATATTTTAGAAAGTGAGATTGTTGAAATTATCAAATGATGTCAAAATATTTTACAATAAGATCTTCTTAAAAATGTGAGATATTTTATTCACAGGAAGCCTGGAGAATTCTGAAGGAGATTGCCCACTTCCCTGAGAATAGCTAGGGAAACTGTATCCATTACCAGCATGTCAGTCCCATGGTAAACAGCCACTGGTGAGTTTTCAGGAGATAGAATGGTCTGGAGCAAGCTGTCTGCAGGGGCATCAGAAAAGTGTCTCTCAGAATTAGGCAGAGAGCCTAGGAATCCTGACCCCCAGAGGCCAGCTGCGGTTCTCAGCAACATCCAAGTGGGTGCTTGGACCAGAGCCATGGGCTCTAGAGTAAAAAGCCTTCCCCACGTGCAATCCAGGGGATGCTAGGAATTGTATAGAAAAAAAGAGCTCTCATTTGGGAAACTCCTATTTAAACCAATAGACTTCCACATTGTCATTCTGATTTGTTAACATATTAATGTGCTTTAGAAAATTCAAAGAGGAAAATAAATAAAAAGCTATTTCTCAAATATAAATATATTACACTATAAAACCTTACATTTTATAAAACATTTCACGGAACTTGTGTTGCACAGAATATTTTGGAAAACTCTGAAGAAAAAAAAAAGGGGGTCTAAAACTCACCAGCTACCTCTCTCATAAATTTTGAATGTATCATAGCATGTAAGCATTTGAAAGAGGAGTGTGGACACAATGGACCCTCCCTACGTGCACCTTACTGATTCATGGAGCAAAAAGAAAAAGGGCTCACAGGGAGAATGACTGACCGATTTATAAATCTCAAATGTCTTGCCTGGCTTTATTATATTTTTCCTTCTTACAAATGCCAACAGTGATGAAAACAGATGATGGACTAATCTTTCTGATCCAATTGCATTACTGGGGTCCAGGCTGATTTCGAACAATTCGAGAAAAATACACACTTCTCAGAATTTACCTCTTAGAAGGAGATTTCTTTGTTTCTAAAGCCCTCTGTGAATTTCCAAACAGCTAGGATCCGAACCATGAGCGCCAACTAGGATTCTTTGGGGCCCCAGTTCTTATCTTATTGTGTTGGCTTCTCATTTACCTGGAAGACCCAAACCACATGGAAAGTGAGAATGTGCTGTGCATTTGGACCCACTAATAAAGGATATTTTAGACATTTAACCATCTCTCCACTCAACCGAAATGTATAGAGAACTGTCAGGGACCCAGCGTTGTTCCAGAAGGAGAGAAACACGGTCTTGTCCACATATGAAGTATGTAGATATGCAAGTGTACAGCCTCCTGGCTATATTAAGCTCCCAGATCTGCCTCCGATTCCTCCCCAAATCAGAGACCGCGCCTCGTAAAAATAAAACATGAGCTTCTGACACTTTTACGACATTTATAGCCACGTTTACAAACCACCACACATGCTGCTTTCAACTTCCTTCCAATTGTCCGTACTTCTGACCTCCCCGATCTTCCCTTTCTCAATCTTGCCTCATAGCTTAGACCTACATGAAGAGTCCCAGCTCCCCAGCGTTGGCCCTTTCCTTCTCTCCTTGCCCATGATCTGAACAATCTCTCTGGTTCTTCCGATCTTCCCATCCCACTTTGACCCCTGCTGACTCGGAGAGACTCCTTTCTGCACCTCCTTGCCCTCCTGTTCCCTCCCTAAAGGGCAGCCTGCAGAGCGACGGCCCCGCCCTCTCACTAACACAGAGCCTGCAGTCAGACCTGCTTCTGAGGGCTGAGGGGTAAACAGCTCATGAATGGCTGCACTGTGGGCCTCCTCCACCCCCAGCAGCAGCAGCAAAGTTTATCTCCAGGTTGAATGGTGGAATACAGGAAATGCTCTCCAAAGAAATCAAGCCAATCTGCGTAGAAGGGCCTAGAGTTCCCAGAGTGGAAGCTGACGCCTGAGAATAGGGGCCTCCTTGTTTTGGCATTGGTCAGAGAATGGACTCAAATTTCTGAGAGAAATGATTTCAACCCAGACTTGCACAGCTCAGAATACACTGTGAAGGAAAGCCCACAGTCAGCCATGTCCTGCCTCCCTGCCCAGACAGGTCGTCAGGGGTCTCGGGACAGAGAAAGGCCTGAAACAGCAGAAGAAACCCACGTGAGCCCCATCCATATTCGTCACCTGAATCTTTCATTCTTAAGTGCGAATGGACAACTGAGGATCAATAGATGTTGAGGAAAATGAATAGGATAAAAGGGAAGGATAATATGTGAAGATGGCTAAGTCAGCACTTTCGTCTTCCCAGAAATCATCCAAAAGTACAAAGAAAAATTTTAAAAATCCAACATGACCTTTTTGGTGAAAATAATCATAATAACAATAATCACAGCCAACAATTATATAAAAATTACTATGAACCCAGGACTTTTTTTTTTTTTTTTTTAGATTTATTTATTTATTTATTTGACAGAGAGAGAGATCACAAGTAGGCAGAGAGGCAGGCAGAGAGAGAGGGGGAATCAGGCTCCCTGCTGAGCAGAGAGCCCGATGTGGGGCTCGATCCCAGGACCCTGAGATCATGACCTGAGCCAAAGGCAGAGGCTTAACCCACTGAGCCACCCAGGTGCCCCAGGACTGTTTTTTTTTTTAAATTAATTAATTAATTAATTAATTAATTTGACAGCAAGAGAGAGATCACAAGTAGGAAGAGAGGGGGAAGCAGGCTCCCCACCGAGCAGAGAGCCCGATGCGGGGCTCGATCCCAGGATCCTGAGATCATGACCTGAGCCAAAGGCAGAGGCCTCAACCCACTGAGCCACCCAGGTGCCCCCCAGCACTGTTTTTTAAAAAAGCCATTTTGAGCATGCAGGCATTCAAGGAGTGCTGTCCCAGTGAGCTCTTCTCAAGGAAACTACTGGGAGTGAACTTTGGCCAAGCAAGTGATAACTGAGAACAGGATGGAAAAGTGATATTCTGTGAGAATTAAATATACTTACCCATAAAATCAAGATAAAATCACAGGTGGGAATTACAGTGACAAGCCAGATGTATAAATTATTAGTCTGGCCATGTAGAAATGGTCAGACTAACAAAATTAGAAAAGAAAGAAAGAAAGAGAATGAAAAGCAAACTAATTTCATTGATTAAAAAAGGCAAGTTAAAGTTTCTACCATAGCTGGGAGTCAAATATACTGTTTAATAATACAAAGGCAAATACCGAAAAAGATAATGTTACTGACTAATATCAGGTAATAATGGAGAAAGAAGGGGGCTAAGGAAGAAGAGGAGATAGGTTGATTTTGTCATTGCTCAAAGGAATTAAAAAATAGAGAACCAAAGCTTTTATCCAAAGTTATAATTTTAAAGGTAACCACTATAATATAAAACAAATCTTCCTAAATATCAGAGGAACAATATACAAAAAACAAATAGAACAAATCACATAAATAAAATGTATGTGTGTATACACACATACACAAACAAAATTGAAAGTAATATGACCAGACTAAAATTAAACATATTCCTCGTGCTAAAAATATGTGTGCCTGATTTATCATTCTAAAGAAAAAGAATGCAAATAAAATTTCTTTAGAAAAAGAATAAAGCAAAACCCAATTTTATGCAGAGATACAGTCAGTAAATAAAAACAAATGAAAAAGGAGTGGATGTTCAGACAAGGGGAATTCAGGCCAAAATTAGTTAAATAAAAATAAAGAGTGGGATGAAATTCAGTACAGAAACAACAGTATTATCATCAAGAAAGTAGAAATTCAGGAATATAAAGGATCATTGTAACATAAAAGACTTGAACTCATCTCTTTCGATCCATGACAGGTCAAGTAAGAGGAAAATAATACAAGGAAGTGACATAAAGGATGTGTTCAGGAAGATCAGTTGTCTTCAAATGGAAAGGAGAAATTAAACAGAAAAATAATCAAAGAAAACTTTTCAAAGCTAAATAAAAGGAAACAAGTAGTACGAGCATGACTAATGAAACAAGACACACATCTAGACAAATCCTCATGGACTATCAGGGCATCAGTGATCACAAACAGTTACTAAAAGTTTCCAGAGAGGAAACTTATATCTGATCTGTGGTGGTGGGCAGGCTTTGAGAGGGCTCACAATGACCTCCATGCCCTGGAATTCAGACCCTTGTGTAATTCCCTCTCTCTGAGTACGGGCAGGACCTGTGACTTGCTTCTAACCAATGGAACATCACAAAGGTGATGGGCTATAACTTACATGATTATGTTGCATGGGATTGTGACTTCTGTCATGCAGGTAGACTGTCTCTATTGCCTTCTTGGTTTGACTACTTTGATAAAAGCAAGCCTCCGTATTAGAGGGGCCCATGTGGAAAAAATACAGAAGCAAAGGTGTACTTAAGCAACATGAAAATATGGGATCCAAAAAATATAGTGGAGCTAGCCCCAGAGGGTTCTTTAAAAAGTAATCTCAGGTGGACAGACAGGCATGCCGCAGTTCCAGAAAGCAGCCTTTCCAAATTGATTATTTAGCAAGTGATATGATTAAGGAATTGAATGAGCACAGTGATAAGGGGCCAAAGGAGCAAGAATGTGTCCAAGATGCCTCAGGCTAATAGAGCCCCAGAACCTTTACTGAGATCGCAGCTCCCTATACTTTTATGGGATTTATTTTTCACTCCTCTGGGACACAAATGTCTTAACAAGTAAACTAGGGTACCTGTTACTTCCTGCTCTCAGGGTCTTATCAGCATAATATTTTTAATGTGGTATACTGTGGGATGGTGAACCAGAGAGGTTGCCCACAGATTAAATCATTGCATGGTTGATATATCCCTGAATATAGTTGATGTATCTCTGAGGTTTTAGAGGTTCTGTTAACTCCTTCAGTAAAGACAAACTTTTCTGATATTTTGATGGGGAGGACGATTGGGAAAGAAAGAAGAAGGTTTTTACCGGATTACTAGTCTTAGTAATACCAGGTTTCAGGGACTAAAGTGATTTGTTCCAGCAAGAAGACAACATCTACAATATCATTCACATTTGAAGTCAACTGCTTGAGCTTGTCATACTCCAATGGCAGATGTGTTAGAAATCACAATCAGTCTAGTATTTACCAGATGGATGGTGGTACTGATTTCTGTGATTCCCCCCAAGGTTATAATATTTGATTGACTATTTTGGTGGGGAGGAGGAGAGCCTGGGGCTTCTGCTTGGCTTTCCCTACTAAAATAGGGTTATTCTCTTTTATCTTATAAGTCAGGGAGGTAATGTGGGTTTCTAAATACACACATTTAAACTGTATATTCAAGAACTGGAAAATAATCAGTGCTTTACCTTGAGGCAGACTCAGTACAAAATTCTGTTTTTTATCTCAACTCAGAAATCTCCACTTTGACCAGAAGGATATTCTGGATCCCAAAGAATTAATGGGACTCAGAGTCATTGTCTAATAATTTCAGTATATCAGAGCATTTACTTTACATGTTTTGGGACACATCTTATGCTTTTCTCAGGTTCTCTTGGCCTCATCTATATTCTGGTTCCTTGGCCCTTTACACGTATTTCAGCTGGGCTAGCCAGACCAAGGTATGGTCCTGCATAGTTCTTAGGAGGACTTAGGGCTACGTCTAGAATCCAAGTCTCCTCCAACTGCTTCCAAACTCTGCTGAGGCCTCACCCCACAGATCGGAGGATTCCAGTTCCTGAACAGCTGCAGAAGGAGCCAAGGGATACAATCCGGAAGTACAAGGGGGTTAACTTTGCAATGATCAGCCAACGGAGGCAGGAGACAGGAGATAAATTTCCTTTCTAATCCTCCATCTGATCACCTGTCCCAAGGCACAGTTGTTGGAAGATCCCCTTGGTCTGAGCGGGTACACCTGTTGGGTTTCAGCCCCCTTAGCACCACGTCATGAAGCAGTAATGCACCACACTGCATATGTTTGTCATCTTTCCCTCTTTGCTTCCCTTTTACCTCACTCCCATTACCCTGGGATTTTACTTCCCCCCAAAAAGTCCTTGACTCAGGCTCTCTTTTCAAGAGACTCTGGACTGAGGCAATTGGGTACGGTTGCTTTAGTAAACAACAGTCTCCTTGGGGAGGACTAGGAGGAAGCTGTACAGAAGTTCCTTGTAATATTATTGTAGAATCCCAGCCAGCCTTCCCTCCACGCAACAGACGCTGGGTCTGTGAATTAACTGAAGTCTAGGAATGGGTCATTCTAGGCCTTTACTCATTGGATTTAGTTTTTGTTTGTTCTTTTTTGTTGTTTGTTGTTGTTGTTGTTTCTGTTGCTTTTTCTTGTTGTTGTTGTTATATTATGTTGTGTTAGTCACCATACAGTACATTGTTAGTGTTTGATGCAGTGTTCCATGATTCATTGTTTGTGTACAACACCCAGTGCTCCATGCAATCCGTGCCCTCCTTAATACCCATCACCTGGATCACCCATTCCCCCATCCACCTCCTCTCTAAAACCCTCAGATTGTTTCCCAGAGTCTTGTTTTTGATAACTTTCTGGTCATTCTTATCAAGTTGGACCTTTATGAGTATCTCATCTCTTTTGGTCCTAGAGCACTATGAAAACTTAATTTTCTTTAATGATTTAATTTCTCTATACCATATGAAGATTCCTACCTCTGAATATTAGGAGTGCTGCTGTCTTCAAATGCTAGGCCAGAAAACCAACCCCATATTCCTTCTACTTCCCTTTTGTTAGTAACTATTGCTCACTGATAATCTACTTTTGGTACCAATTGTCTGTGTAATTCTAGATTCTTAGTTGTGAACAATGGATACCAACATTGCTAACTTTTTTTAAAAAAGGTATTTACGCAAAGAATATTGGACTATTCTTAGAAAAGGTGAAAAATGTGAGAGCTCTAGGCTTAGAGAAAAGGGCAAAATCAAGGGAGGCAAGACCCAGCTGT
This sequence comes from Potos flavus, assembly GCA_028534135.1. Taxonomy (NCBI): domain Eukaryota; kingdom Metazoa; phylum Chordata; class Mammalia; order Carnivora; family Procyonidae; genus Potos; species Potos flavus. Next base: position 25,342,262 of record CM052893.1, read on the forward strand.
GGCCACATAAACACCATCACTACTGAGCACCTGCTACGGTGTCATTGGTCTTTGTCACCTCTGTACTCTCCCCACTGCATGCTGCACTGTTAGACTCTCAGAGCTGCCACAACTGATCAGACCGTCCCGTATGCATCACTCCATCAAGATTCAAACCCTCAGGTTCATCCAAATGGCCTAGGTTCTATCTCATGTTCATTCCTAGCTGTTAGGATTCTGAGAAGAAAATATATGACCCCTTTCAGCCTTGAACAACCTAAAAAACAACATCTTTTATGGAGAATGAAAAAGCATATTTCTTTTTTCAACAGGAAAACTAACGGGAAATTGGAAACTCTGTAAGTTACACAGGAAAATCATGACCCAATATAAACTCTAAAATAGATAAGTATGGTTTGCTTTTTGGCTATCACATTCAAACTTTGAATAATCTTAGAAAATTGAAGTATAATTATACCCATAATGTACATATAATGAACCTTGATAGGGCCAAAGAAATATTACCAAGATATTTATGAGGCTCAGGGAGGGGAAGAAGTGGACGAACTAGAGAGGTTATTAGTTTCTTCAAATTAGTTACTGAAAAGTCAAGATATGTTGTCTAAAATTAATGTATCAAAAAACAAAGTTTTATGCATATTATTAAAATTTATAAACAAAATCAATAGAATAAGGGGAAAATGTGTCAAAATATTAGCAAGAGAAAGGTATACAAGAAGGTAAGTAGAAATAAGGTTGTTTCTTAAATACTGTCAAAAGTTGAGAAATCAAAACACTGGGGAATGAGCGCACTAGTCAGAATTATGGAGGAAACCACTAGAACCGATAAAAATGGGAAGAATAGGGCTGTGAGGCAGGGGAAAGATTTTACTTTCCATTTTATACCATCCTGCTTTGGCCAAGATAGGCAGCATGGAACTAAGCTATAAATTATCACAGTCCCAACAGGCAATGGTCCTTGTTAGACTCAATCTCAGCCCTCAGGCAAGACTCGAGCAAGGGTACAGAACTCAAGAAATACAAGGTGGTGGAGGCTGAGTGACGGAGAGACAAGGGTTCCTAGAGCCCCGAGGAGATAAAACACCATGCCTGCTGATCACAGCCTGCCCCAGGGGGTGAGGGAGACACTGCTCCTATTGAGGGTGGTGAATGCCCTCTTGGGCCAGAGGGACCCCAAACCTATCTTGTTGGGTTTCTCACCAGAGGACTACAATTTGCTGCATTGATATGTACTATCGAGACGTACCAGCCTGTTTGGGCTCTTTTGAGCCTGAGGTCGACCGTTAGCCGCACATTTCTATTCCCAAACTACATAATTGCCAGTCTACGCAAGAACTAAGAAAAAAAAAAAAAAGAGCTGAAAATCAGGAATTTAAATCTACACAATTATTCATTTCCATGAAGAGGAGGGCTTCCCCAGGGCCGGCCTTCTGCTGGGTAGAGACCTCTGTCTTAAGCCTGTCTGCAGAGCTTGTGAGAAATACTGTGTCCAGGGGCCCACCTCTTAGTATTCTGAAATCAGCAGGTGACAGTTGGAGGCTGATATTCTGCATTTTTAATAAATCCCTAGGTCATTATGACGTGCAGCCAGGTTCGGGAATTCTTGATAGAAAATGGTGTAGCCTTTAAGTTGCTTAAAACCAACCATGAAAGATAAGCAGAAGTCAGACCTACAGCCTCTCCCAAATGGAGCAACTTAATCTCCATTTGTAGTCTAATTTGTATGTTCTGACTCTGCAGGTGTGGTGTGTGGTACTGACCTTTTATTCTGATTTAGGGGGAAAATTCTAGTAATTGTGGAGATGACAGGAAAGAGAGAGTAGGATTTGCCTCTTGATGTCATACCTTAAACAATATGAGAATAACCAGATGGCTATACTTTGTTTAACCACACCTTAACCACACAGGGAACTCTGGGTCATACAAAGAGTTCTAACCTTGGGCATGCCTTTTACATCCTGGTCTCAGGTCCCAGGACTCAGGTTGTGATTCATTTGCTCTGGTTCTGTGGGCACAAGACCAGCAGCCCGTTGTAGTGAAATCAGTACACACACCTGATGTAGCTAGGCCTAATTGTAAATAACTTTAACTATGCATATAGTTTTATATACATACCGCTATTTATTTATTTACTAATCATACCAAATTTTTATTTATTTAATTATTGACTTATTTATTAGAGATTTTATTTATTTGTCAGAGAGAGAGAGCACAAGCAGGCTGAGCAGGGAGCCTGACATGGGGCTCAATCCCAGGACCCCAAGACCATGACCTGAGCCGAAGGCAGATGCTTAACTGACTGAGCCACCCAGGCATTCCCCAAATTTCTATTTAGACAATATTCTAAAAATAACTGGGTCCCGGGTTCTTTGTCTAGAAAAGACAGTTTTAGGAGAGTTTACCAACATATACTGAACTGTCCAGGATTCTTAGTCTTTATGATAGTTTCTGGTTAACTGAAGAATAATTGTATCTGTTAATGATTATCAGATCACACTCCGCTCCGAAAAGTGTGAAAATATCAGGTTGAAAAATGTACTCAATTGGAAAAAAAGAAACTGTTCAAAGTTTTATTTTTTTATTTTTATTTTTTTAAAGATTTTGTATTTATTTATTCGTCAAAGAGAGAGAGAGAGCACAAGCAGGCAGAGTGGCAGGCAGAGGCAGAGGGAGAAGCAGGCTCCCTGCTGAGCAAGGAGCCCGATGTGGGACTCGATCCCAGGACCCTGGGATCACGACCCGAGCCGAAGGCAGCCGCTTAACCAACTGAGCCACCCAGGCGTCCCTCAAAGTTTTAAATACGTCATAGACTGGACAGTTCCATCTGCTCTTTCCCTCGGCTTCTTTCTTAAGAAGAGAATTTCACAGAGAAAGGCAAGCAGGCATTCCTTCCTCGGCAGCCTAAAGGGCAGGCAATATCCAAAGTCACTTCTCACACTGACGAGCTAGCCAACAACTAGGGCTGTCGCAAGATGACTCCCGTTCCAGGAAGTAGAAGAGTTTAGGGCAGTTCACTGCATTAAGTTTGGATTTTAATCTGATGCAAAGCTTTGGAGGGATCCAAGTCAAAGCTGTAGAATGATGCGAAGGACCAGCTTTCTCATCTTTAAGGTTAAAATAGGAATTCTAATGAAGTTATTGACAGCAGTTGAAGAGGCTGTATGTTTTATTTAAACAGATGGACACTTTGGCCTTTCTGCTCTTCCCTTTGATGAATATCCTTAGCTGTTTTAATAAGCTGGTCAAGTTGTCTCGAAAGGAATTGCGGGTGGGTAGAAAAGAACGCTGATGTCTCTACTACCTACCGCTACGGAATGGGATGATAAAACAACACCGATTACCTGCTGGCCACCCATTCTGCGTGAAGGTGAGCCCCCAAAAGGGAAGGCCAGCCTGTTGACAGCCGGACTTGCAGTCCTGATCCTATAAGTCCTCATAATAGAATGCTGGTCACACTGAGAGCATGGAGAACAGGGGAGACAAAACCTCTTTTCACAAGGGGTTCCTCCTAGCTCCCAGTATAGATGCCATTGTCCTTTTTTATTTTCATCTCCTGAAACTCCTTCAGTGTATTTAGAGTCGGACTAACGCTTACTTCTTGAAGTCCAGTGCCTGATTTCGTCTTCTGACCTACAGTCAGGTTGCCTTCTGCCTCTCTGTCACTCCTGCAGGGACCTCTCCCCCGGAATCGCCTCTACTCACCTCCTACGCTCCCACATCTTATTTAGATGCTGGCATCATGGAGGAATGGTTAAAATCTCTCATGCCCAAGACGTTTTAAAGACATCATTGCCCGCCGTGCCTACTATAGTACCCGTGCCCAAACCACTAGCCTTCTTCACTATGATTATTCTTACTCCTCTTTCCAGATTCATCTCAGGGGTCACTATCATTCACTGAACAAATATTTTTTGAGGGCCTATGATGTGGCAGGCATTATGACAGGCTTGAAGAATGCAGCAATGAATACATCAGACAGACAAAATGCCCAGCCTCGCGGAATGCACCTTTAGTGAGGGAAGGAGTCACGTCTTCTGGGACCCCCCTGTTTGAGTCAGCTGCTCCAACTCTGGCTTCCCCCAGCACTCTCTGGGCCTCTATTGGACCATTCTCACTTTATTAGGGGACATCTGTGTCTGCATGTCCATAAGTTTGTGCAGCTTTTAGCAGGTGGAACTTGCCTTGTTTTTTCTGTCTCTCTGATGCCCGGAATGCAGTAGATGTTCACCAAATGCTCACTGAATGTACGAATGCTAAAGAAAATGATGCAGAATGCTACTGGCTGTCTCCCCAACATTCATTCTCTTTATTCTTCCTCTTTTCTAAAAAAATAAAGCAAAATCCCTATTGTTCAGGGGAATCTATCCTCCTTCATATAGTCATGAATCACCCCAAATCATCCAAATGATACAGAATTTATGCCAGGAATTGGTGTGAGAAACAGACCCTACAGTTAGGTTGGATGGAGGAAGGAAAGATAGAAAGCAGGGAGGAGCCCGGCCTTCCTCGTGGGGAAGGTGGTAACTCTGGTTCGAAGATGGTAGATAGCCAGTCAGACTGTCACCTGCCCAAGTCAGGACACCAACCATGTGTTTGCAGAGACTGCAGTATTTGGGGAAATACAGAATATTAGCATCTTTTCTTTTTTTTTTTTTCAGTCTTTAGTCAGGTTCTACATGAATGACATCAGCTCAGACTAAAGGTGACCTATCTTAAAGCAGAGAGGGGGAAGAAAAGACAGCTTTGCTAAGAGACATGCTTTCTGTCTGTCTGCACTCTGAGATCTAAATTGATTGACTAGGAGTCCAATAACTTGAAGCCTTTCAGGGTTGAAAAAGTAGAATTTTCGACTCTTAGATCAAGTCTGCGGGAGCAGAGGCACAGAGGCAGGAGATGGAGCAGGAGATAAGATTGAGCCGAACTACAGTCCGGATCCCCAGCCTTCCCAGAACCTCCTGTTAAGCATTCTCCATCAGACAAAGAAGACACTCAGGCTTATTGTGGAGGTGCTGGCTGGGAAAAATCAGATTATGGGTGGTATCTCCCCACCAAGCTATTGTTTCAAATTGCCTCAAGGCAGAGGCGATTGAAGTGGGGGCTGGGGTGATGGACGAATCCCAGAGGCCAGACCCGGCGGGGGAGGAGGGGTAGGAATTCTCAGACTCAAGGACCATGACTAGACAAAATCTTTGCCCCGTGGAATTGACTGGGCGCTAACAGATTACAAGTCAACTTAGTTTTTAAAAAGAAATATATTATTAGCTATTTCACACATAAGGCAATGCCCAGGCCCCAAACTCATGCCAACGAGAAGCGGGTTGCTAAATTTCTGTAGCACTGCCCCCCCCAACCAAAAAGGGTTTTCTCCTCCATGCCTTCCTCTGATTGGCTACGAAGAATAATGATTATGATTGCGACTCTCCGAAAAGCAGGACCAAGGGCTGCCTGACACCACCAGGTCCTTCCTCAGCCGGGGCAGGATGGTCATGATCTCTGCTTGGCGGCCCAGTGACCACTCGGTGTGGTCTCCCAGTTTTCCGGGGTCTGGTTGAGTGGTTTGATGGCAGCTGTTGGGTTCCTTACCAACCCCTGAATGTTGGGCATTGGGTGCTAGGGACACATCCTTAACAAAACAAAGCCCGGTCTTCAAGGGGCTTGTGGTCTGGATGGGGAAGCAGACTATTGCTGGGAAGCAAGGTTGTCGCCATACCACACACATCGGGTGACCCACAAGTTTGGCGGGAGAGGGGGGCGGAGAGGGCTGGCACTCCAGCTTCTCCGAATAACAAGCATCTGAAATCGAGATCTGAAGGATCGAATACAAATTAGTCCGAATGGAAGCTGGGAGTCAAGAGTGGGCTGGGAGCCAGGAGGGTAAGGCCAGAGCACACTCACAGAAAGCCCTCTCTGGCCGAGGAGCAGGGATTGGAGGAAGGCAAGAGGGGAGGGGAGCTAGAGGACAGTTGGGAGGCCCTTGACAAAATCCAGCCTTCAATGCCAGACTTTGGATGTTCCGCTTATCTGCCTTTGTTGGTGTATCCTGATGTCCTTGCTAAGCCCCTCCGGGCAGGGTTTTTGGTCTGTACCAGGAACTAGAGCCTCAGAGAAAGTGAAAGCAGGTCTTCGGCAGATCCCCAGTCCCCTTCTGTGTCACTTGTCCTTGAGCCTTCCTGCCCCTCTAGGGAAGCTCTCCAGCCAGAAGGTCAGTGCCTCCCGCTTGCGGAAGATTCATTCTGATAAGGACTTGAGTCCCGATAAGCCTTCTTCCTCGCACCTCTGATGAAATAGCCCGGAGAAACTCCTTCCCGTGTGTGCTCTCAGGACCCAGCTATCTCCCAGATTAACATCTCTGCTAGCCAAAAACTACAAGAAAATCAGTTTCCCTGGGGCCATTTTGTTCCTTGAATCTTTTCCATCATTAGAACAGAGAGTAGTTTAATTCGGGCTCCTGGGTCAACCACACTGTTTAGAAGGTACTTCAGAGGCAGAGGCACTTCTCTGAGACTGTGATTTCAACTAAAAGGAAGTATATCCTTGAAAAACTGGCTATCCAGCTAGCAGCAGAAGTTTCTAAAAGATGGAATCTAATAGAAAATCCTGCTTGAAATATTTATAAAATCTGTTTTAAGGGCACTTACCAATCCACTAAGGAGTCCCTTTGCACAAATTCGTAATGTACGATTGCAAAGAGGCCTCTTTACTGGGACCCCAAGGTCTCACAAGAGGAGTTTGCTTCAGACAGGAAAGAAAAGCATGAGATAAGAGGACCGCACATCCGCTCAAGTATTTGCGTTTGGTGGTTTACATTAAAAAGAGAATCTTTTTCTACTGTCCTGATTGGGGATTTTCAATTAAAAAGTGAGTCTCTCTGTTTTAATTTGGCTCTGTGGAACAGAGGATGGGATGAGTCGGGGGTGGCCCTGCGCCCAAGAGGCTTCCAGTGGCCGAGCTGACCAGCGGAAGGGAAGGGGAGATGCCTGTTTCCTGGAGCTTGCAGGCTTGGCTTGTAAGGAAAGGCAGTGGGCAGCTCTTGGAGAGGAGCCTCGCCAGGGGGAGACAAGGGGTTCCCCTCACACTCTCTCCTGCTCTTTGGATTATGTCCACCAACAGATGGGGGAAGGAGTAAAGCAGTCAAGGGGGAGTTGGTGGGATAATAAAGCAGGCAGCCGTGGGGAGAGCCTTGGACTTTCATAGAAGCGGAAAGCCTTTTTCGTGCTCCTTCAATGGCTGGTGATTTTGAAGTGTCCACACTGTGCAAGTCACTGGGTAACATGTCTCAATTGTATGATTTCATATATTTATTTATACCTAGCCCCCACCCCCACCAACAAACCTGTGAATGTTTTTATTCCCATTTTCCAGCTGAGAAAACTGAGGATCATGGAGATTGAGAAGGTCTCGAAAAGAGAGCTGGCAATGTGTAAAGCCAAAATTGCAATTGACATCTGTCTGACTTGAAAGCCCAGGCTCTAAGCCGCTAGCGCAGATAGTCTACCCTTCAACAAAGACTAAGACCAGTTTGTCTTATAGCTCACTCCACCCTATTTCCGATGCTAGGACATTCTAGAGGGAACTGGGAGGACACGAAGCATCTGGTTCTCTGCTCGTTGCCTCTCTCCCTTCCTTCCAGACAGTCTACTCATTTACCTGCCATCAGGAAAATGGCGCCTTCGAGGTAGAAGTAGGGGTCATTAGCTAGTAGACAAACAAATAGAAAATGTCTTCCCCGAGCACTGCACTGAGCACTGAGAGAAGGAACAAAAGGGAAGAAATAGAACCTTGGCGCCTGATTGGAGAGACAAGTTAATATGCAGGGTGAACTACCGAAGGGACTTCCAAAGCAATAGGCAAACATGAGCCATTCCACCCAGCACAAAAGAAACACAGGAAGAACATAGCACAAGAGAAAGTGTGTGTGTGTGTGTGTGTGTGTGTGTGGTGGGGGGAGGGAAGAAGTGAGAGGCCAGAGGGCGTACCTGGAGAAGATCCCTTGCAGGATAACTGCTTAGAAATGACAACCTGGATCAGAGGAAGGAGAACCTTCAGGAAAGTCTAAAGGTAACTATGCTCCATGAGACTGTTCTCCTGCCCCCGGACCGCGCAGCCACAAGGGGCGGGACTTCAAAGGCTCCAATTTGGAAACCTGAGGAGACTTGCTTACCTCCGGACCCAGCAAGCCCTCAGTCCTTGGGTGGCTTGACCCTTTGTTCTACGCGTCTCTCGACACCGCGGTCTTGCAGACCGAAACCTGTGACTCCCCTGAGTCCTGCACACTTTGCACTGAGTACATATTGTCGATGTTCTCACTTCCCCCCGCCCCCCAAAAACACATCTTTTGGCTTCTATCAGAGTTGTTCAGTTACTGTTGGTTAATAACATATTCCAGGAGAAATGGAATTGGAATCTGAGGATTCTTGAAGCATTCAAAACTCAAGAGGTTTAATCTGTAAACACATTTGAGGGAAGAGACTGGCCGTCATCAGCGCACAGAACTTGTCACGTGCTAGCAGTCACCTACTCCTGTGCAGGAAGTTCGTCCTCCGCAAAATCCCAACCCCCTTTTCCTGTAGGGCTAATTCATAGTCAGGCTTCTGCCTTCTAGGGGGTTCTGCCCTGGTGGTCACAGGAGGGGCTCCTGTAGGCTGATTAATAGACATCGAGCTCGGAGACCACTGCACCCAATGTTTCTCACAATGTGTTCTCCAGACGATCTGCACCCAAGTGAGGTTTGTTTAAAGTGCAGACTCTTGGATCCTGCAACCGAAATATGGCAATAGAGTCCCTGGGATCTGAGATGTGCAGCCACTTTTGAAAAACTCTCCAGCAATTCTCATCTGCAGAGGAATTTGAGGACCTCTGATCTCATCCACAATTTGCAAGCGAGGAAACCAAAGCTCTGAGAATTTGGGTTCTTGCCTTCCACAGCCCAGCATTACCTGGACCCAATAAATGCAATCCCGACCTTCATAGCACGGAATTGCACTGAACCATGGAATCATGGCAGCCCGCTGTGAGAACTGAGACCTTCAGAGACCCTACAGGGAGCAGACCTAAAAGGTAGAAAAACCATTCGTGGTAGCCCCGGGTGTATGGTTGGAGCCTGCCCTTCCAGCCGGCAGGCAGGTCCTGTGAAAGCACCACCAGACTGAGTCCCGGAGCTGAGGGCACTGAGGAAGCACTGAACATGAAAGGGAGGCAGAAAAAAGGAAGGGACTTGGGGGTACCCAGAGATTGAACATTCCTCCGTTCTAACCCAGCACCTAGCCAGCCATGCAGGAGGGGGTTGACCCAGCTCCGCCTCTAAAATCCAGACAGAGGGAGGAGAGGAGCTTCAAATTAGCAGGGAAGTCTTCCTCTATTGCCAGGAGCCTAGAAGAGGAAGATGAACATTCAGTGAAGAGTCTTGAAGACACAAGGCTGCGTTTCTGTGAAATATTACTTAGATTCAACTGCAGGATGTTGAATCCCGCTGTAATCCTTTTCTCTCCAGCATTCCTAGTCTCTCTCTCTTCCTCCCAAAATGAAACAAAAACAAAAGAAAAAACCCACATACCCCACCAAGGAACATTAGTTAGAGGGAAAATAGACCATAGTGCTGGAAAAATTCCCAGTTTTCTGAAAGTGGGTTTTCTCTAACAGGCCAGGGAGGCTCACTACGGAGCAGGTGGATTCTGATGTGGGGCCTGGATCACTGTGTGTGCAAAATGGGGAGGCAAGGGGCTCCCAAGAAAACCCTGCTCGCTTCACGGTGTTGCCGGGGCTGGATCCTGAATTGACATGTCACACACACATACCTTCGAAAAAGAGAGAGAAGGACAGAAACACGGTGAGTTTGGGGGAGTTTAATCTAAGGAGTAGTTGAGATAGTTCTCTGAGAAGAAGGGTAACATCACAGTGAGTCAATCATCACTCATCAGGTCTGGCAACTTCCCCATTTTCCAGAAAGTTTTGGGAACACAAGCAGCTAAGTTATTCCTTCCTGCTTGTTCCTTATCTGAAAGAGGTAAAAGCGAATAGATTTACCTCCGGGCATGTTAGAAGCACAACGCAGGAGGTTCCCAGCTGTGGAGACTGAAAGATCAGAGAATCAGAGATAGTGCAAGGAGGGTGGGGACTGAGGAAGAAGAAGTTCAGTCAGGCCACTAAAGTGAAAGAAGCGATATGAGTGATATTTATGACACCTGGGAGTTTGAGGACTGTCTCAGGTAGGATATAGCCAAGACTACTAGAGGTGGCCTTGAACTGAGATTGAGGAGGGGGTAGTAGGAGGGAACTGGGCAATCACTTAGGCGGAGGGAGAACTACTTCCTCTCTGTGTCGTCCATATTCCACAGGGTGTCTTCCAAAAGGGTGGGAACTGGCAAACTACTTCTTCGAAGCCACAAGAGCTTGCTTTTCCTGGGAGAAACCGAAGAAAGGGGGAAGCTAATTAAATGAAAATTGAGGAAGCTTAGGGCCACACGCGGGCTGAGAGCGATCTGGGAGTGGTCATCAATCATCATAAACTAGCACTTACTCAGCATCTTCCCCTCAAGGGCCCGCGTTCCAGGAACTGGATGCAACGGAAGCCATTGCTTTCCAGAGACTCCCTGGGAGCCTGAGCAGAAGGAGCAAACTGGGGGGGTCAGAACCCCAAATGCAGACGGCTATCTCTCTGTGAGAATGAACACTTAATGAGTTTACCATTCACTTGTCGATTATCGTGGCTACAGTAGGAACTTTCTTATTACGAATTTTAGTTTTTCGGGGCACCTGGGTGGCTCAGTCGGTTAAACGTCTGTTTTCGGCTCGGGTCATGATCCCAGGGTCCTGGGATCGAGTCCTGCATTGGGCTCCCTGCTCAGTGGGGAGCCTTCTCCCTCTTCCTTTGCTCCTCCCCCTGCTTGTGCTCTCTCTCTCGGTCAAATAAACAAATAAAATCTTTAAAAAATAAATAAATAAATTTTAGTTTTTCATAAATGCTTTGTCTCTCATGCTAATGGTCAAGTCCTTGAGGCCAGAGACCCTCCAGTACATTTCTTTCTATCCCCGCATAGCTCCATTCATCCACCACCTACCACTGTTTGGCGTGTTTCCCTGTGGTTTTCATCTGCGAGAAATGCAAAGGAAAATAGTGTTCAATCCCCAACCTCAGTGAGCGTATGGTATTATATAATCAATATGTACATATACATGGTATCATACATAATTCAGTCAAGCACCAGGTGTTTAGGAAGAGGCATAGGCACCATAGATTCTCAGAATAGATGGGGGGTGGGGGTTAGCCAAGAAGAACTCAGACCTCAGAACTCAGTAGAATGAAATAAACTTGAGCTTAAGACCCAGCTTTACCACTTACTAGCAATGAGAACTGCTGTGAGTTATTTAAACCTCTCCATAATGGGAGAATAATGGAAATTCTCTCAGAGAAGTAAGTTGAGAATTAAATGATACAGCACATGTTATGTGCTCCTTATGGGGTCTACCAGAGAAAAGTGCTCAAAATTAGTAGCAAAAGAAAAAAAAAAAGGAAGTTCATGACATGATGCCAAGTTCAGACATTCACTTCTCTTGATTCCCCACACAAAATGATTTAACAAACAACTATTTCCTCAGGGCATTTTCAAATTCTCTGGGTGAAATTCACCTGGGTGAGTGGTCAGGAATCACAGAAGGTCAAGGTTGCCAGGAGCTTGCTTTTGAACTACACTGACCTCAGTTTCCAACCCAGGAGTTCTCTCTCAGCTGGAACCAGTAAGCAGCTAAAGCTACTATATGTTCCCTCAGATGAGCGTGCAAAAGCTTTGTGGCCTCCAAAGAAGGTCTGCAAAAAATGCTGTTGAAACATGGGGGGGGCGGTCTTCCAGAGTTCAGTGTCCTAAGCCGATCTCACTTCTCTGCACTTTTTCTTGATCGGAGAGCTGACAAATGGTTGAAACTGGGGGACCGGGGTGAGCCGCTGCAGACTAAGATGGCAGGCAAACCCGAGTCTCCGCTCCCCTCCAACATGAGCTCCTACTCCGAGATGGTACTTGAGCCAACCTTGTGTGTGGTCTCCTTGCAAATGAAAGATGAACAAATGAAGAAACGCCTTGTCTTCTTACCTCCCCCTGAGGCTACACCTTCTCTCACCTGGTGATGGATGCCCCCCATGGAGGACCTCTAGTGAGAGATTTGCAAAAAAATTTAAAAATCAATGGAGCGTCCAAATGCTCTGTTCCCAATTTGCCATCAACCTGCTCATAAAGCGAAGAATCCAAGCAGTGGATGGCAACACACAAAAGCTGTGTTTGATCATTTTTATTTATTTTTCAATTTATCAGATGCTTTTATGCTGTTTATTACATGCCAGACACTGTCCTACATCATCTCTTATGTTGGAACAGCATTTTATTTTTAAAAAGTTTGAGAAGGTCTTTGAAATACATGACCTCATTTGATCCTCATTATAAGCCTGAAAGGGAGAGTGGTTTTTTTTTGTTTTTTTGTTTTTTTTTGTTTTTTGCTGTTTGTTGTTTTAACTCTTACAGATTTTTCAAAAAAAATAAGTTTCAAGAAAGTGAAGTTATCCATTCAAGACCATCCGGCTTGTAGTAAACGCAGGACTCACACCAGGTTTTCTGATTCCAAAGCCTGTGCTCTTTCCATTGGATGAGTACAAGAAAAGAAAGTTTCCTGTCCTCCAACTACTTGTAATAAAGTGGAAGAAAGACTTAAACATATAATATTGACAACATTTTAATCCAGAGTAACAGGTAAGCGGACTCCACAAGGGGATGTAGAAGCAAGAAATAAATGGCGGATTTCCCGAGAGGGTGGGTAAATTAGTCGAGGCCATTTTCTAATAGAGGTGAGAGAAACCCAACTGAAACCAGCTTCAGGCAACCAGACCAACCGGCTCCAGGCATGCCAGAACCCAGTGACTAGAGCGATGTCTTCAGGACTGGGCTCCCCCAGTCCCTGCCTTATTGTATTCCCCTGGGTCGGCTTGATTCTCAGGCAGGCATCTCCAAGCCGTGGCCCCACAACTCCAGGCTTACGCTCCACAGATTCAGAAACCTCAGCAGGAAGCGTCGCTTCTCAGACAACTCCAGCGGGAGACCTGGGATGGCATTTCATGGCGCTGCCTTTGGTCATATGTTCCTCTCTGAGCCAATCTCTATGGTCAGAGGGATGCACTGCTGGGATTGGCCGGCTCTGATCACGGCTCACCGACAGACCCAAGGGCTGAGGTCCGGCCGGCCAAAATCACCTGATCTGAGAGGGTGGACTGGGGAAAATCGGGGTATGATAACTCAGGCAAAAGTTACCCCACGGGCTGCACTGGGGGCAGCTCCCAGAGGAGGCGTCCCCAGGTGTGTGTTTTAGTGGTGAAAGGGACACAGCACGGGGCAGTGAGGAAACCCCAGGAAGGGGGAGTCCTGAAGTCCTTGTTCTAATCCCAGCTCTTGATGTAACTACTGATGTGACTTTGAACAAGTCATTGAGCCTCTCTGGGCCTCAGTTCCTCAAATAGAACAGGGAATAATAATTTAAATAATAGTAATAACAAAACCCTCTGGATTGCTGTGAGGATCATGATATGATCCAATTGGATGAGATCACAGACCTGAAAGACTTTTGAAATGCTAAGTGTTTGAGGCAAGGGACTACCATGAGCGGAGACAGGAGACGGGAATAAGTAGGGTGTGCACAGAGAATGGTAACTAGATTGGACGGCGAGGTCCGAAAAGCAGGGGTGATGAATGCAGTCTTACAAAGAACGACGCCACGCACATCAAGGCTGAAACTTAGTCTCAGTAGGTGGATGTTTTCTTTGAGCGGTATTGGGAAGAGGACTCTTTCTTATGGCTGCAAGTTGGTGCCTGGAAAGGAGTTCCAGGTAATTCCAGGTAGGGAGGACTTGCCCACACAGGGCTAGCTTTCCCA
>CM052893.1:25356669-25393945 GCA_028534135.1 Potos flavus
AGTCCCTGTTCTTTGTCGAGGCTTACCGGGATGCTCTCGACTCCACCCTCTCCCACATCTTCAAGACCTTGTCACATTGGCCATTTCAACCTCTTCCTCTATGGGCAAGCCTTCTTTTCACAATAGTGAAAAGACAAAATGTTCAAAAATACTAGTAGAAAACTTGAGTTATTTTGAAACACTTCTGCTTATTGATTTTTTTTTTTAAACAGCAGTAGCCCAATGGGACTAGACCATGTGGTTCATAGTTACATAAAATTATAATCTGGGAAAATGTCATCTAGAATTCCGAACATGCATATCATATAAATTTGCAACATCTAAGAGGGGAAAAAAAAATCTCCCTAAGAAATAATAGGTCAGAAGCGACTTTTATCTGGACTCTACCGATACTCGATTTCTTAGTAAGTCCTTTCATTTTAAAAGAGGATATTGGTAGGGGTGCCCAAGTGGCTCAGCTGGTTAAGTGTCTGACTCTTGATTTTGGCTCAGGTCATGATCTCAGGGTTGTAAGATCAAGCCCTGAGTTGGGTTCTGAGCTCTGCAGGGAGTCTGCTTGAAATTCTCTCCCCCTCCCCCTGCTCGTGCACACACTCTCTCTCTCAAATAAATAAATAAATCTTAAACTTAGACCAATTCCAGGCATTCTTTTTATTCCTCTGGTTGCCACTAGACCTGGTTCCTTGGACGCTAGTCTGGGTCAGCCAAGCATTCAGGCTGTAGAAATACTGGTGCATATGAAACATACTATCTTCCATCGGATCATAGAGAAACCTGCCAGAATGCAGTACTGGGATGGGTGAGAGTTACCTCCACAGAAACTACACGGGGATCAACAGACTCTGGACCGAGTGAGAGAGACAGAGAGAGAGGGAGAGAGGGAGAGAGTTACGCATGAGAGAGCCTGCAAGGTTTCACGCTAAGAATTTTTCATGGGCGTAAAGCCATAAAAGACTGAAGTTTCCATGTGAGTCTGATTTAGAAGCTCTTGCACAGGGTTGACAGCAACTGGGATTCATAGGCTAGATTCATAACCATGGCTCAGCGGCCCAGTGAGATGTCCAGCGCTGTTATTCCTGATGAGAAAAATTGCTTTGACTTCCCATCTGCCAGGGGACTATAGGATAAGGCAGGAGTATCGAAGTCAAGTTTTCTCTGGGGAACACACAGCCACACAATGTGTGCCTAGACCACGCTGGACTCTAAACAACACTGGATTCCACCACTTCTCTAGAAGCCACTTAGATTTTCCCTGATGGTAGATCTAATCAGTGCTGAAGAGGATGGAGAGGTGAATCTGTCAGCCAGCTGAGAACAAGACAGACTAACAGCACTCAGACTAGAGAAACTGCAGTGGATGTTAGAAGCTGGAAGCGATTAGGGTTTGTGCAATTTGAAGACATATCCCTGGTAGGTGTAGTCCCTGAACATGAAATCGGCATGTCCCCTAGTCAAGGTCAAGCACTCTCACAAACACCATCTATAGAAATTTTAACCAGAGTATCTCACCCCATGACCAGACTTAGAAGCTCAAGAAGAGGGAAAGATTCTTAGTACAAAGAGAAACTAGCTCCCTGTGTTCCATGGTTTCATTATGCCCTGGAAAAACATCTCCCTCTTTGGCCATTAGAGTAGCCCTCTACCTTTTAGTGTGAAATAGGCTTACTTTTCCTTTCACCAATATTCTTTCTTTCTAATGCATCTTGTTTATAGCTCCTGAAGTGGTCTTTCTAAAATATATGTTTCTAAAATAAGAATATGTATATTCTTCCCCAAGGCCTTTCAATGGCTTCTTTTAGCTCTCAGATAAATTTCTCACTCAACCAAACCTACACCATCCTTTGTGATCTGGCTCCTGTCTTCCTCTCTAGCTTCCCTTCCACTTCTCTTCCAGCCATATTGAAATACATGCAATTCTCTAAATGCAACATGCAAAACTGGGGCCTCCATACCTGTGGGCATGCTCTTCTCTTTTTCCTTTCTTAATACAAAAATCAACTTAAGCATCCCTCTTCACTCTCCAGGTTGGTGAGTGCTCTATGCCCCCAACGCCCCAAGTTCCCTGCCCTTAGCACCGGTCACACGCAACTCTGCATGTTGATTACCATTCTGTGTCCTGGAATCCTAGGAGTCCTTGAGAGAGTACCAGTTGTTCATCTTTGTGTCCCCAGTGCTCAGGATGGTGCCTGTCCCAGAGTAGGCAGTCTACAAATATCTTACGGCAGTTTTGTCTGAAGAATGGAGAAGAAAGAAAGAAACTGCATCTATGGAAAGATTAGTCTTCATGTGTGAGAAGGAGGGGTGGGAAGACCCTGAGAATACTTTGCTTTAAGTTGTGTTGAGGGCTGAGCTCTAAATCAGCAATGGGCAGATGAATGATCACAGTCCTCTGCCCCATTGGCCCTTAGGTCCCCTTGGTGTCCTGTTCACACCACCCAAAGTCACCTCCTCATTGCTCAGTCTTCCATTTTACTTTGCCCTTTTGGATGAGGGCATTGGGTTTGACCTGTCTGGAGCTGCCTTCTAAACTAACAGTAGAGCCGTATTACTTCTTCTCCAACTTTTCTGTACATCCTACCCCAGCCCTGGCCCCATATGCCTGTTCATTTCTCTGTGATCAAGTTTTAAAATGCATCAGCACAATATCCTCCAACCTGAGCTGATCCTTCTGCTAATACAAAGTGGCAGCTTTTAAATAGGGTAGACTTCAATTGTCACTTTCAATCATAGGCTCTGCTGAGGGAGACTTAGAAAGACTTCATCGTCTTAAGAAAACAAACAGAGGCCCTCTGCCATGGAATAGCATGCCGACAGATAGACGGGAGAGAGGACAGACGCTGGCAGGCCCAAGATCCTTCCTGTGATCCACCAGTGTTGCTCCAGCACTCACAGACCAGGTCCCCTCGAGTGAAACTGACAACTCGACATGTCCCTTATCCTTTCCAATCAGCATCCAGCTCCCGTTCTTTCCCTCTTGCTGCGTGCCTCCCTCTGTGCATCTGGCCCTTACAAAGAAACAAGGTCTCTGCTGGTATTCCCCGCCCAACCCACCCTCTTCATCGGAGCTGACTCCAGGCCATTAAAACTTAGAATGCAATAGCTGAAAATAGAGAGACGAGTCCGTGAGAAATCTAGTCCAGCATCCTTCTTGTACGGGCCTTAGGGAGCTCAGCCATGGACAACCATGTGTAAATGGTCACATAGGCTACAGGTGACAACAGATATCCTTCCAATTCCTAGTCCAGTTCTCCTCTGCTATATCAGCGCTTCTCAACGGGCTACACCGCAGAATCACCTGGAGATCTTTAAAAACACAAAACAAAACAACTGAGGGCGCCCGGGCGACTCAGTTGGTTCGGCATCCGACTCTGGATTTCGGTTCGGGTCATGATCCCGGGGTTGTGAGATCAAGCCCCGCATCAGGCTCCGCACTAGGAGTGGAGCTGGCTTAAGAGCCTCTCTCTCCCTCTCCTCCCGCCCCTCCCACTCAAATAAATAAATAAATAAATAAATAATAAAACAAAAGACCTTTGCCCGTATTCCACCTGCAGAGTTTGATTTCACTGCACTTCAGGGGATTCCGGCATGGCTATAATTTAGGAAGCCCCCCATTGATGCTAACGCGGAGCTAGGGGTCAGTGTCACTGCAGCGCCGCACTGCTTGTCAGCCGCTTTCCCAGCCTCCATTCAGATTCATCGGGTCTACGTATAGGATGGGGTTGGGAGGGATAATTAGGAAGAAGAGGGCTGGGGTGCTGTATACTAAGAGATAGGAAAATTCAAGTAAGAACCTCCATGGGCCAGGCCAGAGATCCCCAACTAGGGATTGTTTAATTCCTGCTGAAGAAGGCATTTTCCCTTTTGTTCAAGCCCATGCTAACAACCATTTTTACTAACCACAGGGTCAGGTACCAGGCATCACTAATTTGTATTGGGTGTTATGAAAACACAGACAGAGGGGACTGGCCCTTAATTTCTGGGACAACAGGTAGCACAAGAGAGACATGCAAAAACCTTAAAACCTTTACAAAGAAACATGCTTCCAGAAGCTTGCATACACACCCACCTCGGGGCTGCGAACACAGCTAACCCAGGGGCCATAAGTTATTGGTCTCTTAGAGCAAGTGTGTCCTGCTCACAGTAAGCATTCCATAAATATTTGATGTGTGGACTGAAACACTGAGCCTGAAGGTGAAGAAGGCACCAGAAATAAAAATGGCTTCATAGGACAAGGAAGGAATGAATTAAGGCATCTGCAAGGTCGGACACTCTGGAGGGCAGCTGGGCATGTGTCCTAAAGCGGATTTCCCCACACCTGGCTGATTCCATGACTCACCTGAGGATTTAAAAAATACAGATTTTTCGTCTCACCTAGACCTACTCAATCAGTCTCCAAGAATGGTACCTAGGAATCTGTATTATTTTATAAGCACCTCGGGCAATTCTGATGATCAGTCAGGTTTGGTTATTTCTGTGTGAGGGAACCTTAAACCTTAAACCTCAACTTGATTCGCTTGCAAGCTGTCTCCCTTGAACGAGTCCCTCTACCTCTCTGAGCCTCTCTGGCATGTATAAAATCCACGACAGTCAGCAGTCATGTGAGTAAAACGCTTAGCAAGATCCCAGGCAAGAAAGCAAGGCCTCAGCGACTGGAAGCCGTTACCATTTCAGCATCCCGTCTGTGTTAAAGAAGAGAGAGGAGTAGCCGAGTGCTCAGAGGCCTGACGTCTAGGGACACCCCAGACTGACATCTGCTTCCCTCTCCAGCCCCCATCAGCTCAGGCCGAATAACTGGGTGCTGGGGAAGGAAGGGAGGACTTTCATTTTATGCCATGTTGCTCCGTGTCCAAGGGGCGAGATAAAGGGCTGCAATGTTTGAGTTCTTGGAACTCACTAGACTTTATTTCTGTGTCCCTCATCAGATGATTGGCAAGGCCTCCTAGAATCTCCCTGGGTTCCAATGTTCTCTTTGCAAAATGGGGATGATAATGTCCTATGTCACCAAGAGGCTAGGAAGATCGAAACACACCGAATCTCAGTCTACCCTGTTTAAACTAATAGCTAGTGGATGGTGCGATGACCAGGCACCGTGCTAAGCGGTTTATGTGCATTATCTAATCCTCGTAAGGGCATTATAGGTACGTTTTATTTTATATCCATTTTACAGTTAGGAAAAGGAAGGCTTGGTAAAGACAGGTAGCTCAAAGTCTCACAGCTGGAACAAGATAGAGGGGACAATCAAACCCAGGCCAGAAGGACTTCCCAGTCCAAAGTCATAGCCAAGATACTGCCTCACATCGCTATCCTCTGCCCTTCTCATCTCTTATCTAAGTCAGTCCTCTCATTGGCCAAAAGGGCTACATAACCTTTCCCTCGCATGTTTGAGTGTCATATTTGAACCAAGTTTTTGACTCTGAGGCCTGAGTCTTTCCACTATCCTCCCTTTCCACTGCTTTCTCCCATGGCAGGACCTCAAAACCAAACACAGTAGATAAAGGAGAGCTTACCACATCCAACAGTACTTTTAAGAATCTGTACATCATGAAAATCAAATTTGCTGAATTTAGCTTTGTACATTCCTTAAAAAATAAAACCAGCCAGCTGTTTTGATTTGCTCAGGTACTTTATGGTAGATGGACCTCTAGTTAGGAAAACTTGGCATATAAAAATCCACAGTGATGAAACAGATATATTAAGGGGGAATATTCACACATTGTAAAAGGATTTGTTTTAGCGTTCCTTTCAACTGCTCTTTTCTAAATGCGTTTCTTTTTCTCTTACTTAAGTATTTGGCAAAGTGATTGGGGAGGGGGGAGACGGAACCAGCAAAAAGTTCACATGTTAAAGAAAGAGCAACCTGGAATGTTTCTAAATGAGTCACTGGAAACACAGGATCCCGTTTACCCAAAGAAATGATTATCTACCACTTGTCAGGAACACCACAGTTGCACAAAGAGTACACCTGAAGCTTCTTGATGTTTAATCGAAGGTTACAACTCAGACTCAAAGGGCTGGATTTGTGCCTATTCAGTGAAAAACGGCACGACATGTGAGTCGGCCGAAATCCCTCTCGTGCTGGATGCTACCTTCGGAGTCCCAGTCTGGCTCTCCCGGTCCAGGGATCTGTTTCGCAGGAACCTGAAAACCTGCCAAATCCATCACCCGTGATGAGCCGGTGAGCTGAGGAGCCCCTGATTTGTGTCAGACCGTCCTGGGGGCAGAGCTGCCTTGAAAGGACTGTCAGAACTGATCAACGAATAAACGAAGTCACTGACCAGGGGACACCTCACTCTTATCATTTTTGGGGATGTTGTAACGAGAGAAATCACTAAGATTCATTTCAGGGCATGATAATATTATCATAAAACCCCTTCCCTATACTTTTTCTTGGGGCTAGGGAGGAGAGAAGAGGGAAGGATGTAAGGCAAGGGATTTTTTTCCGGGGGAAAATCTATTCACCCAACTGAGCGGGGCTGAGTTTGAGATGCTGCTCAGGGACTTTTTGAAGTTGCGAGGCCCTGATCTGCATGGGAAAAGACCAGACGTGTTGCACAGATACTCATTTGTCAACTTCCTCTGTGACTGGGCTCAAAATGGCTGTGTAAATAACTCAGCCAGGGAGGACGGCCCAGCAAAGCTCTGGCAGTTCCTGTGCTATGAAATATGCATTAATTGCATTAAACATTCAGTCTAAAACTCAGCAGTGAGGCCCCTTTTGTCAGTTTTTATGGTGCACAGACAGAGAGACCGGGATGTGGATGGCAACAGCCTTCTGCGTAGACCCTGATGCCCAAACAGCCCGCGCTTCTCGTCAGATGTTCCAGAAGTGGCGTGGGGGCTCCCCACTCAGCAGCACGGCGTGGAGGAGGCCAGGGTCCCCAGCTCTCACTCCCCAGGAGCCCCCCACCTCTGCTCTGCCCTCTAGATGCTGCCCACCATGTCTTGAATCCCAGCCAGTGAGTAGTCTCTTACACGTCGCCCGTCACAGAAGGGCTGGGGGTGAAAACGGAGGGCTCCACGGAGTCTGTCCCCACCGGCAGTGACGTGTCTTCCCTCTAGCAAGGGAAGGCAGTTCTCACTGTCTTTTGATTACTACGTTTGAAAATTCGAGGTGTGCTTTATAAGGGGAAAAAAAACCATGTCAAGACAAAAGAGCCAAAAGTGTAACAGATGCTTTTGAGGAGAGATTTTGGAGAGAAAGAGAGAGAGAGAGAGGTTTAATGTGTGCTAGAGGAGCCAAGCCTTGGGATTTAGAGTGTCTTTGGTCTTACTACTCACACAAAATGAAATACAAGAGTCTCACTCTGGCATTCAAGGGCCTCTTCAAGGAGGCCCATCGGAGCCTTCCTGGCCTAGCCGTCCACAGTTTCCCTATGCTGGAGCCATACTCTGACCAAACTGGATGACATGTCTCCCAACTTGGCTTTTCTGTTTTCCTGCCTTGGATTATACTGCTCCACCACGTAACCAGTCAAACCCCAGTGGATCCCGGTTTGCCGAGGCTGGTGAGGGTTTTAACACTGAAAGGCCCGAGTCCCGGGAAACCCCTCGGTGCAAGGCCCACCAGGTCGGTTGGCTCCCCTGCTCTGCCCCCTGCCTGAACTGGAATTGGTAGCTTTCCCCTCTGTATTTTTGCCTGGGTAACTCCTTCCAAGTCATGTCGAATCCCATCTTCTCCATAACCCATTCCACACTTTTCCCCAGTGATTCTTCTCCCTCCGTGAACCTCTAACAAACACCCGTCATTACCGCCTGTCACTCTGTCATAGCATTCATTCCCCAACATGTAGAGACCCCATTGGCTCCATGTCCTCTGGCAGGCGCCTGCCCACAAGGAGCTCCGGTCTCTGGGGGAAACCGAGAAGTCAGCACTTATAACACGGTGGAGTAAACCCTCAACCAGTGTGTGTGTAAATTCCATTGTCTAGAGATTAGAAAGAGAACAAAATCTTTCGAAGACAGATCAGAGGTCCAGGACTAGGGAAACTGCTGAAAGTGATACAAAGTTCTGAAAAGTCTGCAGATTCGCTTCCAGAACAATTAATTCCTGGGAGAACTAAGGTCTTTGTTAATGATCTCTCCTCACCAGGGTTCTTGGTGCAGTGAGTAGAGATTCTTTTGTGTTTATCTATTCGATCTTTATGGGGAAAAAAATAGAATCTCATGATTCCGTATTTAAAGAAAAAATACATGTTTTCTTTTTCTTTTTTTTATAGTCGGGGAGGGGCAGAGGGAGAGAGAGAGAATCTTAAGCCTGACTCAATCTCACAACCCTGAGAGCAGGACCTGAGCCAGAATCGAGAGTCAGAAGATGTTTAACTGACTGAGCCACCCAGGTGTCCCTACATGTTTATTTCTTAAGTGCAGTAGTAACATACGGTCATTTGGTAAAATTTAGGAGATATATATATATAGATATATATTTGTTCATGTATGTGTATGTATGTGTTTATCCTGCATCATCATTCAAGGATAACCACTGTTCACGTGTGGGTATATAATCTTCCAGACTTCATAGAGAAGTGAAGATAGAGATTTTAAGACAAAATGAGATTTTACTACACATATTGTTTGATAACCCAATTTTAACAACAAAATACCTCTCCATATATTTGTGCATGTGCATACATGTGAATGAACACACATCTGCCACCTCATTTTTAATACTTGCATATATTTTATTGTGTAGATGTGCTTTCATTTATCGAACCAATCCCCTATTATTGGACAATGAGATCGTTTCTTATTTTTCCCATTATACATAATACTGTCATAAACCTCCTTAAAAATACCTATTTTCGTAGTTACCCAATATTATCTGCCAGATAAACGCCTCACAATGGAATTACGGGGACGAAGTATGGACATAATTTAAGGCATTTGATACATACTGATGTTTACCCATCTACTTATTTTTCATAAAAATCTGCTTTGCTGAGCATTTTGCCAGCCCACCTATATTTTTGTCAAGTTACAATAGCTAGAGCTCCCAAAGAGCATTTTTCTAAGTGAACGCCAACTTACACGATCGCCAAATACACAAAAGCAGGGGAAATAAATCCAGGGGTGGCGTAAGCTAAGGAAAAACCAAAAGAACCCTCCTCTCACAGTAAAGTAGTTAAGCTGTCTTCTTAAGCTCCCTCTATCAGAGTTATTGCCACTTATTCATAAGGGCACCCAGCAACAGCTGTTCACCTGGCCAGGCAACCTCTCCAAAGAAAGATCCCCATATGTTGCAGGGAGAGGCACGTGAGCTGGTTCTTAGAGAGAAATGACCTTGTTTCCAGATTCTGTGTGATGATGCTTCAATCAGAGAGATGGGAGAAAAAAAAAGAGCCCAGATTCAAGTCTTGTGGAGGAGCAACTTGTCATCTTCATTATTTTATTGGGTTCAAAGGGCTTGCCCATACTTTGTTTCATCTGGAGGGAGACAAACAAAGCAGGTCTGTTAGGGACCCTTTTATCACTGGGCTTGCCCAGAGCCCATGAGGAGCAAGTGACAGAACGAGGCCTGGGATCCAGGGCCTCTCAAATAATCTTGTTGCTGTAAATACTGAGTGAAATACAAAAAAAAAAAAAAAAGTTCTGTGAAGTTACAGCAGAGAGAAAATAGAATTCTAACATTTTTGCAAATTTTTATACATGTAATCAGAATATGTTTGGCTTACTTTTATTTTATTGACTTATTTTTTTAATGTCAGAAGTGGGGATGGGCCTCTGCTGCAAGGGACAAGTGGGTGTGGACACTGTGAAATTCTGGTTGTCCAAGGACTATGGGGAAGTGATCGGTCACCACCTAGCTCCACCTTGTGTTTCGAGGTCAGTCTCAGGTCGGTCATCTGAGAAATGGGGATCTATATCTACTTCTCAAGGTTTCTAGGAACATGAAAATGCTTCAGAACCAACAAGTACCCCACAACACTCTATGCTATGCTTTTTATTCTTTGCGGCCAGTTTCATCCCCTCTCCTGGACTGTGAGCTCTTTCAGAGCAGGAATAACATGCCTCTGCCCCATGGGGCCACTGTGGAGAGTGGGTCCTGCATAACATTCCTTCTACGTGCCCACAAACAGAGGCAGAATACAGGCTATCTTATAAAATTGTACTATAACATTATTTTGTGTTATATACAATGTTTAATAGATATTAAGTAACAAATATTTATGGTAATATATAGAAGTTTTTACATAAATGGGTTCATAATATAGACTTTTTTCCATTTAACAATATAACTTGGACATATTTCTGTGTAGGTACATAGAGATCTTCCCTTATTCCTTGTACTGGCTACATATTTCATCAAATGGACTAAAAAGTCATAAATTTACTTAACTTTTCTTCTATTGGTTGTTGAATATTTCAAATTTGTCACCTTTACAAATGATATTGTAATGGAACATTCTGTACATATGCCATTGTCCACATATACAAGTGCCTCTTTGAGTCAAACCTAGAAATAAAAACTTAGGGCTCGGAACTCTTATATCTTTTACTTTTTGATCAATATCGTCAAACTAACCTTCAAAAGGTTTTCTAGTCTATCTTCCTAAGCATATGAATGTTCCCCTTTCCTTGGGTTTATAGACCAGCCCTGGGTTTTATCATTCTTTTGCATCTTTGCCAATTTGGAGAAAAATTGTATCTGTTGTCATTATAATTTCTTTTCTTAAATAGTGAAGCTGAACATTTTACTGGCAATTTGTACTCCCTTGTGTTAATTGTCTACTCATGCCTGTTGTCAATTTTCCTATTGATTTTTTTTCCTTATTGATTTGAGTGTTTTGTATATTAAGGATATTAACTCTTTTATCTAGGAGTTTTAGGTACTCTTGTTAGATTTTTAAATTCTCTTTAATTTTGACACAGAGATATGTGTGTAGTGGGTTTTTTGTTTTGTTCTGGTAGTTTTATTTAGGTTATCTCTTTACTCTTTCTGGCTTTGGTATTATGCTGTAATCGCCCTATTTTGTTCATGCATTCTGCATTTATAAGATGATATGACTTGAACGAGATAATTTCTAAAGTATGTTCTACAGAGCCATGATTTTACATGATCTAAAACCCCATTGATTTAGACAAATGTATGGCACCCAGCCTACATTTCTGAAAATAATGTATACAAAAGGATAGATCTTAACAAAACATTTAGTCCTTGCATATGTAAAGTGTAACCATAACTTTGGCAAGAAAATATTTCTACCTAGGGGTCTCCGTGGACATTTTTAATTTAAAAAAATCAAATTAATTCATTCAAAATTCACATATTTGCTGAGCCTCAAATTAATGACATTCATCATTCTTCCTTCCCACAGCGCCGTGAAGCCACGTTTTAGGCGACACGACTTTGCCCTCTAAGCTCCAAATGATTGGACCCCGAATGGCCACCTGACCCAAGAGCAACCAATCCATTAGCTAGACAGCAACCAATGAATGACCTATGTGGATTTTTGTTTTGTTTCATTGTTTTTGTTTTTTAGAGAAAAGAAAAGAGCTAGGCCAGTCAGATTTCTTTTTTTCTTTTCTTTTCTTTTTTTTCTTTTCTTTTTTTTTTTGTAATTTAGTTTTTGGAGACTGAAACGATAAACCAGTTAGCAGTAGAGGATGCAACCTAGAAGAGTCATAATATAGAGCTATGCTCTTCCGTATGTATGGAACTCTGAAAAGGGCCAGCTTCGGGGTGGGCTGCCAGGGGTCAAACAGAGCCCCATGCTTGGATTTAGTGCTGAATTTTATTTTTGAGTTTGGGTTTGGCTGTGAAGTGGATGGGACGCTGGGGCAGGTACTAGGCGCTGCCGTGTCTCTCGTACGATTCTGCTTCCCGGGGCTGCCTCCCTGCCCCGAGCTCTCAGACCTGCTCCTCCTCCCGGTCCCACCCCCTCCTTCCTTCCTCCTCCCCACACGGCCCAGCAGGGAACTGAGCATGGGCTCGGGAGGGTCAGGCTCCTATGCTCTGTGGCATCTAGAAATGGGGTGTGGCGAGAGGTATTCCCTGCCCCAGGCTGGCACACCATGGCTCCTTTGGCGGGCGATTCAGTGGAGCAAATCTCTCAGCCTCGCCTGATCCAGGTACTTCCAGCATCATCGCAGGCAGAGGCTGCAATACTACTGAGCCTTGGGAATTGCCTGTCTGCCTTGGGTTGGGGGGTGGGCTTGGGGGAAGGGGTGATGCCTGGCTCAACTTCACCCCTCCCCCGGGCGCAGTCCTCCCATCTGGTGGACGGCAGGGAAGGGGAGCTCAACTGTGGGTGCCGGGTTGCAGGCCTGGGTCCCTAGGCACCGGTAGGGTGTGCGCAGCCCTGCAAGTGTCTCCTTGTCTGAGGGAGGCCAGTGTCTAAATAGCAAATATGAAACGCCACTGCTGGTGGAGACAGAAAGACATAGAGAAGGAAGAGAAAGGGCCTCTGAAGAAAGCGGAAGCTTTCTAGCTTAGTTCACATCAACAACACCTTTTTTCTCCTTTTTGAACAAGGGACCCCCCCCATATATTTTGCAATGGACCTAGAATGTTCCGTCGTAGGTCCTGACTCTGAGTCAGCAGCAGAAGCCATCGTAGGGAAAAGAGAGGAGAACAGGTGTAGAGAGAGAAACTGACCGGGGGAGAGAGGAAGAGCTCTGTCAGGAATGGATGAGTCCTCAGTTCCAGTCTAGACACTTCAAATCAGCCCTCCTTTCATGAGGTAACCCAACAGGCTCTCTATGTCTTGCAACTAAATAAACCAGATCAAACGAGGAAAGCAAACACTCCCTGAAAGCTTCTAGAGAGGAAACAGAGGTTTCTAAGTCACCGCCCTCGTCTCAAAGAGAATGAAATGAGGTGTAATAACACAGGAAAGAATAATAGTAAGGACCCAAAGGCACTGACACTATGCAAAGCACTGTGTTTTCATCATCACATTGGACCCCCACAACCCAGCGACTGCAGGAGGGAGGCACTACTAGCCTGCCTACTAACAGAGGTGTAGATGGTGCAGGGGGCAGAGCCGGGACCCGCCTTGCAGCCCGTGAGAAACCTCCGAGTGGTAGAACGAACCAATTCCAGCTGGGGATATCAGGGAATGCTGATTCCCTGGCACATATTCCAGCTGGGGATATCAGGGAATGCTTTCCAGAGGCGGCCCCCGACGTTTGGTGGGTACTTGGTAAAGGTTTGCTAAATGAACATGGTTGAGTAAATGGCCAACTCAGTAAACGAACATGGATTGGACTTAAAAGGAAAGCTTTGGTGTGGGGGCCAAAGCCAGAGGCCGATCATTAGCAAAAGGGCTGCGATGGGAAAAGGCAGTGAGCTGGCACATTGGCAAGCAGGCCAGCTTGGCTAGAGTGGTGTGCACTTAAAGGGAGCAGAAGGATGGTTGGAGCAGACTCTCAGATCTCCAGGCTGAGAGGTTTGTGCTGTATTCGGTAGGTAATCTTGAGCCACTGAACATTTATAAGCAGAAGAGATATGATCGAAGTCACGCTGTAGGGAAGTTAATTAGTTGATAGTGAGTAGAATGAACTCAGAGGAAGCAGAAACAGAGAGCAAGGAGATATCAGTAAGCCGCTAGTACAGGCCAGGCAGGAGGTAAGGAAGGCTCCAGGAAGGTGGAGGGAAAGGATGTGATAAGACACACATCAGAGGAACAAACAGGAGTTGTTATGTAGGTGTGTGAGCAGGGTAGGGGTGAATAATAAAGCAGGTTCTCAGGTGTCCAGCCTGTATGCCTGGAAAAAGAGGGGGCCATATCAGCGATACAAAGTCAGACGGTAGCTCTATTTCTGATGTTGACAAGGAGGGATGGGAACGAAAGGGGTTCTGGGAAAGGTCTTGAAAACGCTGGATTCTCCCTGCATTGAACATTACTCTAGAAATGGATTTGATAAATGTTTGCTTCAAAATGTCAGTCCAGTTCCCATCACATGAATATCAGTTCAGTAGGGTCTATAGTTCGGAGTTGTATGAATACAGATAGTCAGAATTTTAACATGAAAACAGTGCTAGCACATTAATCCGAGCTCCCTAATTTAGAATTTGTGATTCTTCTAACTGGCTAGGCAAAACGTTTACCTTTATTTAAGCCAATTTATGCCTCATAAACTAGGACAAATTGCAAGTTTAAATATTTCAGGGGGCTATCTGCCACATTTGAGAGAGTAAAATATCTTCACTCCCTTATTCTATCTTATCTTAATATCTTATTCTCCCATACCCTGACAAGCATCGTTTACATAAAATGGCTGATGAGATGTTCTATATACATCCCTCTTGTTGTTTCATTAGAGAGAGTCTTTTCACTACTATGCAAGACTCAGTCCATGTGTTTGAGTTATCATATGCCCTCGTAAGTAATAAAAGTGCATTTCTTAAACTCCTCCTCCATTCCAGACACCTTCCTGATTCAGACTGACCTTGACCATACATCACTGTAAAGAAATCCCCGTGGGGTTGGTTATCATGGTGAGCTGCTAGTCATCTGAAAGGCGAGGTCAGTGGCTCTTTGTAAGGTCTGCTCACACTCTGAAAAGGGCCATTGGAGGCATGACAAGGAGGCTCGCCCAGGCCGTTCCACCCCGCCGACTTCCAGATCGGCTCTGCACACGGCCTAGTCTATTGCTTTTCATTTCCCTGTACCTGAGATCCTGCCATCACATTGGCCTCCCTGACACCAGCCCCGGGTTTCCATACGAGGCCGTGGCTCGGGCTCACCCGGTTCACACACCAGTAATTGGGTCAGTCCTGTAGTTATCGACTTATTTGTAATTTCAAAAAGGCTGCATGTCTGGGAGAGGATTCCCCATTTGCTAGGGTAAAGAAGGGGGTAGCCTAAGCTCTTGGATCTGGAAACAGGGGCAAAATGCACCAGTTGTCTGAGTGACTTCAACCATACATAAAGAATTTCCTTAAGATGAAAATGTTCCAGACGAGAATAGACTCCCAGGGAAGCTGTGAAACTGCCCTCAAGGTTCAAAATATAGAACAGAGCCTCACGGCTCAGAGTTCGTTTCTAAAGGCAGAACGACCTCTGAGATCTTGCCGCAGGACTTAAAGGCTAATTTGCACAATGGGTAAATACGCCACATGACCATAATCAATAAGGACGATTTCTTCCAGCCCTCAAATAAAGCCAGTTGCGTTCCCGCATTGCCCTACTGTGTACGCGGCGGAGGACGGGGCTGCTCGCCCTAGTTACTCCCTGATTCGGGGGTACAGCTATAACACGAGAGAGGTGCACCACACCATGTTGTGTAAATAAAGGGATAAATAAACCACGATCAGACAACATGATTTTTCATTCTATTCTTTTATCATATTCACGATTCCAGCCTTCTAAGCGTTTGAGTTATTTGTCTATGTGTGTCTTCCTAAGCACCTTGATATGAACCATTCAGAATCTTCTACAATGGTTCCTGGCTAGCTTTGCACACAGTAGGTATTCGATAAACGTGTGATGAATTACAGTGAGTCAGTGAGCAATGACTGGTTTTGTTTTGCTTCTCTTTTGTTTTGTTTTCTAAATGGACCTTATTTTTCTAAATGGAAATCCTGGGGCTGCACTTGTAAGTGAAGATCACTTTCTTCCCTTCCGCATTCCAGACTTGTGCCCAGAGGCCTTCGGTGGGCAAGGGAGGGTAGAGTCCAAAATGAGCTCACTGGCATCAAAATCCCCTAAGGCTTCCGAACGTGGAACTTGACATTTTTCACATTCTCTAGAGATATCAGCTTACATTTAAACTTCATTCCCTTCCCATTCCTCCTCCCTGTCACTCCAACTAATTATCTTAGCATGTCCCTCACACATTCAACCATTGCAAAATAAACTCCTCTTCTGGACAGAGGGTAGCTTTCGAGACTCTTCTAGCCAGGCCGATGGACCCAGAGCTAATATATTAAACCAATGACCCCGGAACTCCCACAGAGCACACGGTGGCCACCACACCTGAGACAGCTTGTTCTTTGAGCCAAGACACACACCTGCTGTAGGTATAAAGTGGATTTCCCATGTGAAATTGTCCCTGATGCCCCAACTTGAATTGACCCCTTTGCAACTTGACCTTAAAGAAATAAGTTCAATGCTTAATTGGTGGATGTATTATCAGGGGTAAACAAGGGATAGAGGAGATAGCTTCCCTGAAGTCAGATAAACGACTTCCCTTTTCCCTATCATTTTCTTTTTTTTAAACTTGATCGACTCCAAGGTACCCAGAGGTATTTATTTCTGAGAGATGTTGTGAATGATACACCTTTACAGACTTGTATGTGTCTCTGGCATGTTTACTTGTAACTATTGTTTTGAGAATAAATGTTAAGAAAGCTTCATTGTAACAAATTGAAACTTGAACATTTGTGTCAGTGAGACGTTGACCCCCAACCCCCAATAGAAGCAAGATTCTTCAGTCGATAAAGTGATATGTTTGTGTTTGAATTTAAAGATCGCAGCAACTTTCCTTGGGACCACTAGTAATACAGTTGTACCTGACTATAACTAATTTCTTTCTGAGAAAATATTCTTTAGGACCTAGTAGTCGTAGAAGACAGACGGAGAAGAAGAAATGAATAATTGGTTTTTTGAACATGTCTTTTATATTGTTGGAAAGGGATCTAAAAGGAAGAATCTCAGATAGTGTGGGGCACCCTGCTCCTAGCAAAGAGTATCAGAACCACAAAGGTTGGAGGTAGATTAAAACGATACAAGTTTCCCCACATCCCATTCTCACCCCAGCCCTGCCTGTCTCTGAGAATATCAGTGGGATGAGCAACTGTTACTAATACACCTTTGTTCTCAACGTGTAGGGCTGGGGACCACATAGGTTGAGATGTAGTGAACCCAAGCGACCAGAAGAGCTGGATGGGAACAGACGGGAATGGAGAGACCTTAGCATCTATTTTCTCCAGTTTCCTTGGTCAAACACCCACCATTCCCTTTTATAACTGAGTTAATCGCCTTTGACTTCTTCACAGTCCTATTTATGCAATCCAGAATAACATCTGATTTCTTTTATTACTCCAGATTCTGGTGCCAAAGGCGTTAAAATTTTATCTGCCTCTGCACTTGGTTTCCTCTCCTCAAGTCTCGTGTCTGTGACTGTGGAGGATCTGTTTTACCTCTGAATTTCTTGCCGCTGGTCTCATTACCTTATGTGTCACTACACTGACTTGGATAATCAAATTACCCGCCTCTCCTGGTCGAACACTTAAGTTTTATTATCCTTACTGACCACCTTTTTTCCTGCTTCAGACATCTCCATGGTCTTCAGCTCCCATCAGGGCTTCCCTCACTCTGTGTGGGGATTTGGGGGGGGTCCCCTGAGACAAGGATGCTCAGCTCAGCCCCTAGACCTTCTCCCTGTGGGCTGAACACTCACCCCTGTCCTAGAGCCCTGGGCTCATCACTCCCCAGCCTCATCCACGAGCAGATTCTCCCAAGCTTTTGCAGACATTACCCCATATAATGTGATGGAAGGGGCTTCTAGAATATCTCGCCCCAGATAGCCCATACCACTAACACCTGACTTTATGCGGACCTTTGAACATTCTACAAAACCAAGTAAGCCCTCAAACTCTGGGGCCATTGTTCTTTATGGTCATTCTAACAAGGCTTAATGTTATTCATTTCCTCCTAAAGGTGGAATTCGAGGGTCTCAACCCAAAATGACCACCCAGGTCTCTTTTCCTCCTCCACCCTTCCAGCTCATTCCTGGCGTATGCCGCAGCTGACAGCTGCTCACAGAGCTGGTCCGCTCCACTGCAATGTAAGGGACCATAGGCAGGGACCATAGACATCCTCTTATTCATCTATGCACCTCCCAAAATATAGCATAATGCTGAGCATGTAGCAGATTTTCAAAATATATGAAAGTTTCTTCCTTGTGGAAGGACCATAGGAAGGGAGAAGAGAGGCAAAGTGAGGAGAAGGTGGGTCTAATCATCTAAGACAGCTAGGAGGCATCGCTCGCTAATCGTTTACTCCTGGGATCCTCTCCCAAACCTTTTGCTTTTCAAATGCTCCCTTTTTATGTTTCTGTCATTTATTATTCAGATGTGTTTCCACATGTTCTTCCTTGGAATGAAGTCTGTCCTGGTTTTTTCTCTTTTCCGTGCTTAATTTCTGCATCTCTCCAAGTGGCATGTTTTTGTTAGTCTTCTATATTTCTTTGGCTTCCCCTAGGAAACGTATGCCCATTTCTAACATTTGTTCCCCATCTTCCTGAAAGTTCCAAGGCAAAAAAAAAAAAAAATTATTTAAACCCTTTTAGCCACATCTACTTCTTTTTTTTCAATAAATTACCCTTCCCGTGTCTTCGCCATCCAGCTGTCTAGTTCAATGACCCCTGTGTTCCTTACGCACTCGGAAAATTTTCCCATGATTTCTCTTAACCTTCAGCGCAATCTCTTTTTCATTCGCTACCTTTGCCTTTCTTATCTTTTTTTACACTCTCTGGACTTTGTTCGGTAATCCTCCCTGGCCGCCTCTGTACTGGATGCTTAATGCCTCACACGCGCCTCTTTCTTACCTTTGATTACTTTTTTTTAACTTGTTCATCCACATTGTGGCTTCTCTTACCCAGGACTGCATGCAAGATGACCCCTGGGTTTATACTCATTTATGTTTGAATACTTTTCATTTCCAAGCATGTTCTCCATTTCTTCCCTCACCTCGGCCGCTATGCTTTTTACCAGGCCCGTCCGATGCCCCTCAGAAATGCTCGGCGTCTTTAGGAGGTGGGATAGGGACGATGAACTCGGCTTCTGGTCTCAGCTGCATCACCTGCTCCCCAAAAGTATCGCGGGGGAGAGAAGAGGGTGCTCCCAGGAAACGGGGCCCAAAGGAAATAATCCTTGTGAATAGTAGGATGAAAATTCTCCTCCGTGTGTCATGGTCTACTTACAGGCCACCCAGGGAGCACACATTTCACAAGGAGAACCAGAGACAGGAAAAGGCTCGTTTGTGCTGGGCTTCCTCCTGTCCCCTCGGTGTTTCGGAGCCCACGGGATTGCCTTCAGAGGAGAGGGCCCCAGATCTAGAAGCAGGGCAAGGTGCCCCAGTCCCGGCTTTGCCACTAACCAGCTGTGAAGGTTTTTGTCCTCCGGCTGCTCTCCCAGCCTCTGTTTCCCGTGGCTGTACAATGAGGGATTAAAATCCATCATTAAAGGTCCTGCCTGCAATTTCAAGGGTGGCCATTGTGACAACTTTTTCTCAGCTGCCACCATAATTAAGACATAAGCAGACTTCGTCCTCATTATTCACACCCTCCCTTTGGGTTTTTTTTTTGCTCTTTTTTTGGCTTCTCTTCCTCCCCAGCCCACTTGATTCCCACCAGGCTACCACATTCTGTAAGATGTAACTCCATTCACCCTCCCCAACGTTTCCCCAACAAGGATGGAGGCCCCTAAGGTATGCAGGCCCCGGGGCCGAGGAGGCAGTCTGGTGCGGAGGAAAGCCAGCCCTGGAGACACACTTCCTGATTTCACACATGGCTCTGTGACCTCTGATATGTGACGCTGCCTCTCCCTGCCTCTGGTCCTCATCTGCAAAATGGGGACAACATCCACACCTAAGTCAGAAGGTTCTGGAGAGGATTCAGTAAATTACTACTCTTAAAGCATTTAGAAGAATAACTCGCAGGAAGTAAGCACCCTATGGATGTTAGCCAAAGAGAAAAGAAGCATTTGTGTTGCAGAAGTCTCCAAATCTTAAAATAAAAGACTGACTTCTAATGCATGGTCTTCCAGAGGTAGTAAACCAAATGAAAGGTTTCGAGGCTAGAAAGGACTATTGTGTTTCCCTCAAATCACAACACACAGGCTGGCATCCCCAACAAGCACACACGCAGGTTCTCCGGGGACCGATTTTAGAGCTCAGATTTTAGACTTTAACAGAGCTGTATTATTTGATATCAAAACTCCAGTTTCCACAGAGATATTCAGTATATTTTTTTATTTTGAATGTAACAAACCAATTAAAGAATGTTTCACAGTAGGTCCCTTTTGGGCTCCCAACCAAAGAACGCGTATGATCTCTGAGACCTTTTAGTTTCTGTTATAGATACAACTTGTAACCATGAGGTGACCTAATTTTCAATTTCTCTCTGCCACTAGAACCTGAAATGTGTCTTCTCCAGCAGGTAAACTCAGTCAACTCATATAATCTAACACGTTTTAGAATATCCTTCTCTACAGGTAAGGGGATAATGGATGAGGGAGAGGCCTTCAAATAATAAAAAGCTCATGACTCCCAGACACTTTATTGTTGGATGGCTGGACACAGGAGGGATACAACAACCCTTGGGGTCTCTGGAGCCATGCATCTAGATTTAAGGGGTACTTGGAAACATACCACAGTCTTCAAAGGCAAGTCATACTATTCTGCAAGGCTGCAAGACTGGAGCCGTTTGTTGGAGATTTTGCCCCAGGAGAAGTGATCTTTTGTAAGATTTGGTTATAACTTAGTGGGTCAAAATTGCCTCTTGAAGTTGAGGTGAATATCAAAGTTATAGCAAAGGCACCTCAATGACCTTGTTCTTCTCATATCTAAATACTATCTTTTGGAAACCTACAGGCTGATAATTTGGAAGACTAGAGATGTTACTTAAAGAAACCATAACGAGAAAGATGAGAGAATCAGCAACATTTTAAGGCTCACTGTTATTAGAAATATGACTTTTCTCAAATATTAAAAATAAATCTTTAATTCCCCTCATGCCATCCAGAGTCTTTTCTACAATCTGGATAAAGGAATCACAACAAATCCATGGTGTTTTGAGACATTCCTGGAGCATAGATGTTCTTGAGATTATGCCTTTGGATTACTTGACTAGAAATAATAAATACTTTCAGTACTTAAAGCTGTAATGCTTTGGGTTGGATTTGGATTTTTATTTCATTTTAGTAAAAGGTGGAGATTCAAAGTCGGCTCCTTAACCAGAATGATATATTGGATGTGAATATAGTTTATTGCTTTCTGACCTACATTTCCCCCTTTTTTCATCATTTGAAAAGTTACTTGACAAGTTGAACGCCTGCAGCTCAGCATTTCCAAACATCTGCCTTGAAGGAAGCACTTTGCTTCGGATTTTCACATGATGATCAAAAGTGGGTTTAACTTTCTCAGGTTAAATGGGAACAAGGGGGATGGTCTGACGGCGATAGAAATATATTTGAGAGCAACATGAAAGAGGAAAAAAAAAAATACTTGGAGCTGGCAGAAGCTTAACCCGAGAGTCAGCCTGGACTCACGAAGACAGATTTCAGCTGAGAGATGAGTCATCTGTGGTCTGGTGCTAGCCCTGCCCCAGTTTGCCCATCTGTACGATGGGGCCTCCAGAGTCTATCTACCCTTTGGAAGAAGGTAAGGTCAGTGGATGGTGAAGATGTGATCTAACATCCTGATTCTGCTATAAACTAGCCGTGGGACAGGAGACAATCTGCTATCCTTTGAATGTCCTTTTCCTATAAAAGAGGTCCCTACCCGCCCTGGCATTCTATAATTCAGAATTTGAAAACAAAACTCAAAAATGCAGATGGTACCTTAATACCAGCCTAAGGAAACTGAAAATTAAAATACATTAAAATTCACATTTACAATTCAGACCATTCGGTGGTGTATACTGAACTCTGGTATGAGCCAGAACAAGGGCTACCCCCAGGAACAAAATGAGACAGGGTCCCTGCTCTGTCTGAGTTCATAATCTAGGGGAAAGGGCCACATCCATCAAATAGTCATACAAACAAATATAAAACGATGCCAAGATAAAGGTTGAAGAGCCTAAAAAAACAGAGAACACAAAGGAGAAGCAGTTAAAATGTCAAGCAATGACTTTATATTTATAATATGTATAATAATATATATTTTATTCTGAAATTAGATTCATAAGAACTTGAAAGCAACGACAAAAAATTCAGAGCACCAATATTTTTTTAGTTATTTTCTGATCTGAAATTCCGTAATGTGTCCCACAGAGCGGATTCCATAACGTGTTGTAGAACTAGCCACCATTTCCCAAGGGGGTCTTTCGGTTGAATCCCACTTCCGTTTCTTCACTCAGTCAAAACACTTTTACCATCAAAGTGCTAAGCCCCAGACGTCTCGCTAGGCCACCAGGCATACAACATGCCTAAGACAGTTCTTGCCAAGTTAGCCTTTGCTGGGCAACAGAACTTCTCAAAACTTAGTGGCTCGATACAACCATGATTTGTTCATTTCCGGGATGGTGTGGGCTGGCTGGCTGGCTCCCCGGCTGATTGGGCCGGGCTCAATCGTGTGCCTCACGCTAGTGACAAGTCCAGGGGTTGCTACAGGCCGTTGTCTGGGGTGTCTCTGTTCTCCAGCTCCCTTACATGGTGGTCCCAGGGCAGCATTCCGAGAGAGACAGAGACAGAGACGAAGCTGCAAAGTCTCTTAAGCCCTATCCTTGGAAGTCATATAGCATCACTTTTGTGGTATTTTGCCGGTTACAGAAAAATCATATGAGCTTCTCAGATTCAGGAGGTGGAGACAGACTCCAGCTCTAAGGAGTGTACATACTGAGATGGGAGGAATCTGTGGCCACATCATCATGACTAAGAGCATGGATTCTGGAACCAAAGACCACCTGAGTTCCGATCCTGCTCTGTCACCCCTGTGCTAGCCAAGCAGCCTGGGGCAAGTTCCTTTCTGTCTGTGTGTCTCAGTTACCCGTAAAACGGGAACGCTGACAGTTCACAAGGTCCTGGAGAGGATTCAATGACTTCACAGACATAAAGCCCTGAAGACAGTGCCGGGCTTGTAGTGAGCACTGAGTAGAGGTTAGCTCTGAGCACGGGTATTGGTATTAGTATTAATCCAGTCTCTGTGGGAGGCAGAGGTTCATCAATAAATTGCACCCAGCGATTAGCAGCCGTGCAAGGGCTCAGAGGGAAGAAGAGAAAATGACAAGAACAAATAGTACAGGGAGAGTCGAGGAGCTTCCCTGCAAAGTGGCGGCCAGCTGAGGCCTGAACGGTGTGCACAGGAGCCCCGATGAAGGCGGGAAGGGGTCTTTAGGAACCAGGAGCCGTGTCTACACAAGCTAAGCTGGGACAGAGGAGCACAGGACACAAGGCACTTGAAATCCAGTCTTTTCATTCTTCTCTTCCCTCGGCACTTAAAGGAGTTGAACATTAGTAATTTCACGCTTTGCCAACCCTCCCTTTGAAACATTCTTTAGTTTTTAAAAGATTTATTTATTTATCGGGGGGGTGGGGCAGAGGGAGAGAGAGAATCCCAAGCAGTCTCCATGCCCAGCGCAGAGCCTGACGCAGGGCTCCAGCCCAGAATCCCGAGATCACAACCTGAGCTGAAATTGAGAGCCAGACGCTTAACCCACTGAGCCACCTAGGCACCCCAACCTTTAAAGTCTTCTTAAAGCTCTATTGAAGCAGTGGAAACAAGCCAAAAACTGTTTGTCTTTGGAATCAGATAGGCCTCATTCCCGATTCTGCCCTATCATTTACTGTGCCAACTTGAACAAGTTGCTTAACCTCTCTGAATCTCACGCTCATCTATACATTAAAACCAAAGTACTTTACTTTTAGGGTTGTCTTGGGTAAAGCATGATATTCAAAATATGGAGCCGTCCGCACAAACACCAGTGGGTGTGTGTACCATTGTTTCCCACAGCTCAGGCCTGGTCCTGAGGATGAACTGATGGATATGGAGGTGCAGGGAGCCTTCAAGGATGCCTACAACTTAGCAGGAGCCAGTAAAGAGTTGCTCTTGTTATTATTATGTGTAGTGTTCCCTTTGCCCCCGTCTCCCCAGCAGGGCTCCCTAAGAGCCCTATGCCCTCCCCTCTCCCGAGCCCGCTCAGTGCGACCGGCCCAGGGCTCTCTCTGCGGCTTGACTGGGTTTGTATCCCGGAGACCTAAGCGGGTTCCAGCATTGTGGAGAGGGCTAAAGCTGTCTCACCCAGGCTGGGCCTGCAAGGAGAGGGAGGTTTGAAGTTGAAAGGTTTTAAGGGGCTGGGGCTCCTCTTTCTGGAGGTTCCTCTCTGTTTTCCCAGGCTCTCCCCATTCTGTGCCCCTCACTCCCAGAAGCACCCCCTTCCAGGGCAGCTCAGCTTCAAGGATTCCGCCAGCCTTTTCCTTTACCCACCCCACCCCCCGACCATTCTCTCTCTGTCTCTCCTCCCCCTTCTTTTTTTTAACATGCAAGTTGCCATGAAAAATTTGTTAATGAAATATTTGCTCAGAAGTCTGCTCTGGGCTAGACTGATAACCTATCTGTGTTTGAGTTTGGCTTCCCATATTCTAAATACTCATCTTCTGTCTGTTTAGCTTATTGATTGGTTTGGCAGGAAAAGGAGCCTTGTCATCAGTGACCAAGGTCAAACTAAACAAAAAGGGGAGGGTGGGGAGGAGGACAGGAACAGAGGGGCTCAGGAGGCTAGAGACGTCTCCAAGTTTCCTCCAAGGGACCGCCCCCTCCCGACACTCCTCCCCCAGCCCCAGGTGACAGCTGGGCCTGAGCTGGTAACAAGGAAGCTGTGGGCCGAGCAGAGGGGGCCCCGCGTGGACTTGTGCAGATGCTATAATGTGGGGCACGGGGGGTTGGCAGCTGGAGTCAGCTTAGGGGACTTCTTGGCCTGTCCCCAGGTGGGTGTGGTAGGAGCAATGACGAGGGCACGAGTACCTTGGTGGACCGTGTTGAAGGGCTCCTCAGGCTGCCCTTGCTGATAGTTCTGGTAAAGTCAAATTTCTCAATAACATTGACTTGTTAATGAAAGGAATGATAGTTGTTCAAGCTCACAAAGAGACAGCGCGAATGCATGGCCTCAAATATTGATTACCTTCAAGCATTTGTGACTCTATTGGGGTCTGGAGGTACTACTTCGAGCTTTTGCTTCTAACCTGCCATCTTAATTATGCTTCCCAAGGTTGCCAATTAAAGAAGTGGCCATCAATGAGCACCCACCGGTAGAGTAACGTAGGGGTGCGTGCATGTGTAGAAGGGGGCCGGGGCCGGGCTGCAATCCTGCCTCCACCACTATCAGCTGTGTGACCGGGGCCAGCTCACTTAGGCCCCCCGGGTCTCAGTTTCTTCATCTGTCAAACATAACTTCCTCAGCGTTGCTATGAGGAGGAATGAAATAGCTTCTAGAAAGTGCCATGCATGCTCAGAGATCTAGAAGAAACTGTTAGGGGTCATGTGTCTGCTACAGGGACGTCGCAAGGTAAATCGTGCACCCCCACCACCGCCTTGTGGGGAGACTTATTTATGGCTGGAAAAACTTCATTCACTTCCTCACTGAACGCAGCTCATGGAGGCGCACCAGGCATTCTGGGCACTGGGAGTGCGCGTGCAGTGAAGACACAGGCCTAGCTCTCCGGGAGCTTGTAATACTCGCTGGGAAAAAAAGCACAAAAACATGGAAAGTCAACGGTCACAGACATGGTGACTCGAGGGACAACTGAGAACACAATGGAGGAGTGACCATTTCTCCCTGGTGGGCGGAGGAGGGAGGAAGGGTCCAGAAAGGCTTCTCAGAGGATGTTTTGAAACCAGTGTGGCTTGCCAGGTGGACAAGGGAGAAAGTGAGCGTGGGGAACAATGACATCAAAGAGTGGCCTGCACAGACTGTTCTGAGAATTGCAGGAGGCTCCTGCGGCTGGAGGGCTAGGTGGGGACAAGGGAAGTGAGAGGCTGAGGCTGGAGAGAGGGGTGGGGCCTGGGGCTGCCTACGGGGAGTGCCGGAGCCTGTGCAGGTCCAGTCATAGAGGCAGCGAGTATGGACTCTTCACCAGAAATTTGTCTGCTAATGGGAGGAAGACGATCAGACACCAGTTATTGAAAGGATGTGGTTAGAGACCCTTAAAAAAAAAAGACTTAAAGACTTAAAACTTAAAACTCACTCATAAGCTATATAGAAGGAACCAGTATATAGAAGGAACCAGTAAAGGAGACATTGAAAATATGAGAGGGACAGAAACTACTCAGTGGAGCCAGATGCTGGTCCAGGAGTCATAGGAAGGGAGGGGATCAAGGGCCCAGAGCAAGAGTGAGCCTCCAACACGGGGACAACGCCTCTTTCTCGAGCCTAGAGGGACAAAGTGAGAGGTAGGTGCAGAAGGGAATGCCTCTGGGACAGGCCAGAGCTTTAGAGTTTGTTTCTGGGAGCTCTGGGACCTAGAAGGCAGGTTATCTGCTGAGCAAGAGAGGCCGGGATAAAGGAAGAGGGTGGAGAAAACATGCCATGTTTTGCTGGGAGCTGGGAGAGCTCGCTTGGCTACAGTTAAGCATGCTTGGGAGTCCGAGGGCCCCACCGAGGCCACAGATCAAATCCCCCAAGGCACCCATTTGGGGGATTACTTCATCTGAGCTCAGTTGAGAGAGGGCATGAGGCAAATGATTAGCTGGATGGAAGCAAGGATGAGCTTTTGTAGGGCGCTGAGAAGAAGAGGGTGGGCGCTGGGGAGAAGAGGGTGGAGGAGATATATCCCAGTGTTGGCAGAGAAACGAAGCCCCCTGGGGAGATGACCAAGAAAAAGTCAAGAGCAGGAGA
This sequence comes from Potos flavus, assembly GCA_028534135.1. NCBI lineage: Eukaryota > Metazoa > Chordata > Mammalia > Carnivora > Procyonidae > Potos > Potos flavus. The sequence goes on from CM052893.1 coordinate 25,383,166, forward strand.
TGACTGGTCTCCATGACTTTGAACAGCAAGTGTGCTGGGAGCAGGGGACCAGGCCTGGTGGTGGGTAGAAGGATATGACCACAGAGTTATATCCTGGTGTTTAAGAGGACGGTGGCGAGTTCCAAGGGCTGATAAAGCCCAGTGTGTGGCCTGGGAGCGGTGGCCACAGTGGAGTAAGGGTGAAACTTGCCTGTCTCTAGAACATTATCAACAGACTTAAGGCTGGGCCCCTGGGAAGATCATCGCCGGGCTGATTCGTTAATTACAGGGCAGGATTCACGGGGACATTGCACTCAGTTTTTGAAAAAGTCTTCTTCTGTGCTTAGCCCGCAGGTTTCAGAAATGTCTGCAACAGGGAGCTGCATAAGGCTCCATTAAAAATGGAACCGATTGAAGCCATGGTTCCCAAACTGTGCACCTAGGCACCCTGGGGCAGTGCAGCACACTCCCAAGGGATCCTGGGAGTTTTTAGTTTTCAGGCAAGCACAGCAACATCCAGCAGACATTACATGAACTACGAGTTTGAGGTCGTTCACAGTTTCGAGATAGATGGTACTACGCTCCTTTCGATGGCATCATAGCTTTGAAAAACTAGGTTTTTGTGGTTGCTATGATAAAAGGCAAGTACCGGCACAGGAAATGGGAGGGCTGTGGTCCGGTCTGATTCAGAGATCTGAGAAGTCTCGAGGTACTCCAAGGGCACAAGCACCTCCGAGTGAGGAAGTGTGATTACGTCGGAATGAGTTTTCAATTCATTTCAATTCAATCCATGTGCATTATTTTCCCAAACAGCTCCTAAATTATTAGGATGTAAATACTTGTTGTTTGGACCTAATCAATGAACACATGGAACTTTGGGGTATTTATTTTGGCCTCGGGACCCGATGAACAAAATCACTAAGGCACGAGAAGGATGCCACAAACAGAGGAAGTTTTGGGAACCTTTGGGTTAATGGGTCACCCAAACTTAGGTTTCTGGTACAACTTTCTTAAATCCTAGAGTTAGGAGTTGGAACAAAACTGAGAGGACAGTTAGGACAATCTCTCATTTTGCAGAGGACACAGCAAAGCAAGGGTAAGGGGTGTTGTCAAAGGTAATCGGTTGTCAGCAGAGTTAGCACGAGGACTCGGGTCTCATCCTTCCCTGTCTACGTGCTCTCTGCTGAACACAAGCAGCTTAATTCACCCATATCGTTTGTGCAATAATAATAATTCAAATGTTCACTCATTTTCTCTCAGAACCCTATTTATAGGAATGAAAAATTCGGGCACCTGGGTGGTCCACTTGGTTGAGCCTCTGCCTTCAACTCAGGGGATGATTCCAGGGTCCTGGGATCGAGTCCCACATTGCGCTCCCTGCTAAGTGAGGAGCCTGCTTCTCCCTCTCCCTCGGCCGCTCCCCCTGCTTGTGCTCTCTCTCTCTCAAATAAATAAATAAATAAATAAATAAATAAATAAAATCTTAAAAAAAAAAAAGAAAGAGATGAAAATGAAAAAATTCCAACTCAGGAACGTGCGGGCCGTTCTTCCTTGCTGTGAGTCTTTATCGATAACCTATTTGTATTAACAGTGATACCTCTTCACTTCCCGACTCTCTTCCAGGACCCTGTAAGTGAGTGAAAGGAACCTCTTCTGATGGAGTGAGACTGAATTCTGGAAATGAAATCAGTAGACTCTGTATATTCCGGAGGGCTACTTGCCCCAAACTTTCCTAACCCTCCCAGTTTGGGATATTGTTAAAAATATAACATGCCCAAACAAGCGGAGAACCACGAAGCTGTGTGGGAGCCAGAGGTGGGCGGTCAGCGGGCTTGCTCACTAGCTCCGCACAGCAGCTTCTGAAGCTCTCCGATTGCTGTTGTGATTCTGAAATAGTATGACTGTGAACGCACTAGTCTGAGCCATGTTTGAGAAGCAGGTGAGCTAGTCTGAGACCCTGTCCCATGTCCTGAGGGAGATTCAGTGCTTTCTCCATGGTCCCTGGTGATTCCTGGGAGAGTTCAGGGAGGCACGGGGGTGGGCTCTGTTTCTGACCTCTCCTTCCTTCCTCCTGCTTGGGGGAAGGGCGGTGTGCCCTCCACACCTTGCCTCCCACAGTGGTTCTCTCTGCTGGGCCATCTGCCCGATGGTCCCAAGCATGGAGGACAACTCTTCTCTCCAAGGCCGTACCTGTATCAGATCCCCGTGAGAGTCAGGGCCTAGGAGCACACGCAGAGCGGGAACCATCTGAAAGGCACCTGTCTGGAATCACCGTCTGGAAAAGTCACCAGCCATTCCCCTCCACAAGGCTTTTCTCCCGGACCTGCTCCCCAGCCTCCAGCTTCCTATCATCTTCTACATCTTTCTTTTGTCTGTAGACCATTTCTTCTACCTTCTCTTCCCCAGTCCAGTCCCTAACCCCGGGCAGAAATTTCCACATTGCCCTTACTTTGAGACTTAGAGACCATATTCCTTTCGTCACTGAGATAGGCCTGGTGCCTGGGTTCTCACAGCCAAGTAGATCTACCCAAACCAACGAAGGCGTCGACACCCGCTTCACGGAGCTGCTCCGCTTTAGCACTTACCACAAATCGTGAAACAAGGCTGCTTTACAATATCGAAAATGTCCCCCATTGGAGGCTATACCTCACAAGCTAAAAGCCGCCATAGGAGAAACAAAGGGATTTTTTTTTCAAAACTCCAGCTTCAGATGTGGCTGCCTTTGTTTCTCTCTGAAGCTACGGGAGCCCCTGTCTCCCAAGAGGGACTGGCTTGTCTATGACCGTCTCAGACCCAGAAATGACACCCAGAAGTGTGTGCTCATTTCTTTCCAGCTCGAGATCGCGGGAGGTGTGAACCAGAGGCTGGAACAGCGGGTCAGGCATCCGAGAGCTTTACAACGATAAGTCGGTGCTGCTGTTGACACAGGAAGCTTCAGTGGCCCAGCCAAATTGATCAAATATAAACCCAATTTCCGATTTGCAGGGTTGGGTGGGCTAACAAATTGTATCAGAGGCTTTGCATCGAAGCCTTTAAGAAAACGGAGCTATTGGCCACGAACCCATGACTCCCTACCCCTCCCTCTGCCTCTACCACTTCATTGCCACTATTAATACATAATCTGGGCGAGCTACAAAACTCACCCCGGGCAGGCGGATGACACAGAGGTGGGCCTACCACCCCGGGGACCGTAGCTAATGAGAGGAATACTGGATACATTTTGAGGACCCTCTCTTTGGTCCAAGCACCTTTTTGCACACTCTCTCATTGAATTCTCTCAACAGGCCTAAAAGGTAACTACCGTTATTATCCCTGTGTGTCAGAATAATTTTGTGAAATACCATTTACCAGTGGATTTTTCACCTGTAATGGCTTTTGTTTAGCTGGTCAGCCTCCACTTTCTTCCAAAATACACCTTGCCATGCAGAGCAAAGGGGTATGACAAAAAAACAAAAACAAAAACCAAAAAAACAAAAACAAAAAAAAATCCCCGCATAAAACAAAACAAAAGCAAAAGCAAACAAAAAATGTTCTTAGCATCTGAACTTTATACCTCATATCTACTCCTAACAAGATTTGGGATTTAGATATAGATATTTTCCCTGGTAGTCGAGAGGAACTTTGGACAGAGAGAGGGCTAAGGGACCTGAAGCGGCCTCACGGCTGGGATGGGAAGGATGGAGAATGATGGGTATAGGCTGCCCCGCAGACCCCAGTGAGGACTGTGGGATGGATGGATGCCAATATGTCGGGCCCAAGTATCTTCCCGGCTTACTACACACTGTGTAAAAGTTCAGTTTGTTTAACGTATTCGAAAATTTCCTTCACGAGCAAGCTCCTCCGTGGCTCGCTGCTCAAAGTCTGGTCTGTGGAGCAGCAACACAAGCCTCACCTCGTGATCTGTTAGAAAGGCCAAGTCTGTGGCTCAACCCCAGACACAGGATCAGAATCTGCATTTTAACAGGTTCCTCAAGTGATTTCCAGAGCACATCCCAGTCGCTGAGGCCCCTCCACAGTTCTCAAGTCGCTGCCACTAACAAAACCGGGTGTCCCAGCCTCCGCCCCAGAGAGTCTGATCAGTTAGTGGAAGACGGGGCTGGAGAATTCTAGCGCGCAGACAGAGTGGAAAACCACCTCTCCCTCTCTCTTTACCCTTGGTCCGTTTAGTTATTATTCTCTGTGTTAAGGTGGTTAAGAGCAGAAATTGGGAATAGAATATGGTTGAGGATGAATGGTGGCTGAAGTGGGATTTCTGGTTCTGATACGTTCTCTTCTGTGCTCAGCACCCACGCTCTTCCTTTAGGGAGCTGCTCCTGGCCCCATTCAAACCATATAGTTGTAGCGGAAACTGCCAGTCACAGCACCATTAAAAGAAGATGGCATGAATTCCTCCCTGAAAGCAAGGCTATGAGCAATTGGCTACCCTGAGTCCTGATGAGGAGAGAAAGCTGGTTTGAGAAATGAGGTTAAGCCTCAGGAGGAGCAAGGAGGCCTCCAAAGCCACTTCCGCTTGTTCAACACCAGGGTCATTTGTTAAAATTTGTAAAAATAATGTAATATTTCTGAAAGAATAAAGGAATAGTTCAGTGGAACTGAATATAATTCTAAAACAAAGCATCGTGTACGTGGGAACTTAGTGTTTTATGACATCAGATAAAACGATATATAATGAATAGTGTTGGAAAAATGGCAACATATCTGGGGAAAAAAACTCTAACATAGATCACTCAGAAAAAATTAATTCTAATGAATAAAAGATTTAAATGTAAGAAAGCAAACTTATGAGTATTGCAGATAATAGGTGAAGATAATTGTTTCCTTGGTGTTAAAAAGGCCATCCTAAAAATAAAGTTACCAAAAGCAGAAGTCAATTTAAAAGGTTGATAAATTTGACTAATTTATCAAATTTCTATTCTTGGTTACAGTAAAGAACATTAGCCATGCATAATTTAAAACCAAAAAGGGGAGCAGGCCTCAGTGATAAAAACTATTTGCTATGTAAAAAATAATCAAAGCTTTACTATTCATGATAAAAAAAATTCCTTCAATTAATAAGAAAAAAAAACCCAGGAATTAAAATGGCCATAAGATATGAATATAATTCACAGAAGAAAATATGTGATATGAAATAATAATATGAAAAAACACTCAACCTCACAAATAATCAGAGAAATGTGTATTCAAACAACAGTGAAAAAGCCAGTTCCAGGTAAAATGAAGTAAGCACACACTATACTCTCACTTCCATTGAATGAACTAAAAACTAAATGAACTAAATGAACTAAACGAACTATGAATGAACTAACAACCTGGACAGAATACATGGTCCAGGTACTAGAGGACTCTAAAAGGTAAATAGCAGCAGACAGCCAAGGTAGAACACCAAAATAAAATATCTTCCAGCTAACTGTAAACTTAATGATTTTTTCCCTTCTGTGACCTTCTGGCCTAAACTCATTGGAAAACCAATAGTGAGCACTATGCTAGACAAAGAGAACTCTAGGAGAAACTCTCTAGTCTGGCTTGAGGGGTGAATTTCTAAAGCTCAGAGAAAGGAGGGAGGAAAATCGTCAGCTTTGTCTGTCCTTTTCCTTCATTCTCCTGCATCCTCCCAGGCAATCCTATGATGGTGGCAGGAGACAGCAGCAGTAACAGCAACGATGGTAGCCTTCAGGAGCCAAAATTCTAAAGAAGGAAAACTTTCCTCACCATTCAGTGGAGCATGGGCTCCATGAAGGTAAGGCTAAAACTCATTGCTTTTTTTTGCTTCCTTTCTGTCCTCCTACCACTTGGCCATGAACACACTGCAATTGTATGGAAGACCAAAAAAGTAAGCCCTAGAGAACTGAGAAGTACTAGAGAGATCACAGAGAGGGCAGAGCTTATGACAGTGACCCAGTAAACTTCCGGGCTCACCCCCAACCTGCACATGTGTACACATGTGTAGACCTAATCCTAGTAAGCATATCAAAGGCCTTGAGAACTGCACAAATGAATAGATTTCCACCCAGGCCCTGGAATGACTACTTGGTGATACACTTATGGGACAGTCTACCGAAGGTAGGTAGAAACTTGTGGTCTAAATGGTATCATCAACTGCCCATTGAAACAAAAATATCGACAATATTCATATGATTCAAGCAAGACCCAGAGTCTCATAACCTAATAATCAAACTGTCAAGAATACAATCCAAAATTACTTACTATGAAGAATCATAAAATCCTCAACTCAAGTGGAAAAAAACAATTAACAGATACTGACGAGGAGATGACAGAGATATTGGAATTACATCACAAAGATCTTAAAGCAGTTATAAAAATATTTGAAAGGGCTATACAAATGCTTTCAAAACAAATGCTAAAAGAGAAAGAATCAGCAAAGAAATAAAAGATAAAAAGAAGAACCAAATGGAAATTTTAGAACTGAAAAATACCATAACTGAAATTTTAAAACTAAGCCAATGGGATTATTAACAGATTGGAGATGACAGAAGAGTCAGTGAATGTGAAGAGAGATCAATAGAAATATTCCACTGTGAACACAGAAAGAAAAAATATTGAAAACAACAACAGCAGAGCTGCAGGGACCTGTGGGACAGCAACAAAAGGTCTACTATTTGTGTCATCAGACTTCTAGAAGGGGATAAGAAAGGGAGAAGTTTTGAAAAACATACTTGAAGAAATAATGGCTGGAAACCTCTCAACTTTGGCAAAAGACAGAAACCTACAGTTGTAAGAAGATAAATGTATCCCAAACGAGGTCAACCTAAAGAAATCCACACCCAGGCAAATCATATTCAAATTGCATGAGCCAATTCCTATAATAAATCTCCTCTTCTATATCTGTTTATATCCTATCGGCTCTATTTCTCTGGAGAGTCCTGACTAATATAGTTGTTGTCAGGATACAAATCTTTGATGGTGGCTGAACTGATGGCCTCACATCCTTATGGACTGTTGGCTCAAGGACATCTAAGTTGTTTGTAATAAAGCCTCTCCAACACAGCAACTTGCTTCATCAAAGCCAGAAAGCAAGAGATACACTCCTCTAGCAAGGCTAAAGTCACAATCTTTGCTAATCTAATCATGAATATGACAGCCTATCACTTTTGCTATGTTCTGTTGGTTGGGAGCAAGAAACTAGGGTCAGCCTACACTCAAGAAGAAGGAGTTACATAAGGGCATGAATACCAGAAAATGAACTTCATTGGGGGCCATTTTAGAGTCTGCTTGCCACAAATGGTTATGTTAATATCAAAGGAGGCTTCAAAGCAAAGAAAGTTCCCCCAGGTAATGAGAGATATTACATATTTCTAAAAGTGTCAATTAACCAAAAACATATAGGAATCCTAAATATGTACATCTAACAACAGACTTTCAAAATACATGAAACAAAAGCTGACAGAAATGAAGGAATAAGTAGACAAACACAAAATTACAGTTGCAAACTTCAACACGCCTCTCTCAGTAATAGATCTAATAGAAAAAATCAGCAAGAATATAGAAGAATTGATTGACATTATCAACCAACCGGACCTAATTATTAACCAAGAACATCAGAATACACATTTTTTCCAAGTGAAAATGGATTGTCCAGCATCATAAAATAAACATGAACAAATTTAAAATAATTGAAATCATACAAAGTGTATTTTCTGACCATAATGAAATTCTACTAGAAATCAGCAATAGAAACTTAGCACGAAAGTCTCCAAACATTTGGAAATTTAAAACACTTAAAAATAATCCATGGGCCAAAGAGAAAGTTTCAATGAAACTACATAAAAAGGAAAATGCAACATATGAAAATCTGTGGGACATGGCTAAAGCAGAGCTTGGAGGAAAATTTATAGCACTACCGTGCCTATATTAGAAAGAGAGAAGGGTATTGAATAGATAATATAAGCTTCTACCATAGGAAACTAGAAAAAGAAGAGCAAAATAAACAAAAATCAAGCAGAAGAAAGTAAATATACAGATAAGTGCAGAAATCAATGAAATTGAAGAAAGACATACAATAGAGAAAAAAATCACTAAAACTAAAAGCTGGTTTTCAGAGAAAAAAATCAATACACTCAGTAAGTCTCTAGCAAAACTGAAAAATAAGAAAGAAGACACAAGTTACCAATATCAGGAATGAAAGAAGCAGTACCATTGCAGAAGCAGTTAATCTTGGGGCGCCTGGATGGCTCAGTTGGTTTAGCATCCAACTCCTGATTTCAGCTCAGATCATGATCTTGGGGTCTGGGGATCAAGCCCCATGTCTGGATTAGGGGGGAGTCTGCATGGGATTCTCTCTCCCTCTACCCCTTCCCCTTGCTCTCTCTCACTGTCTAATAAATAAATAAATCTTTTAAAAAATGGAATAGGGAGCATCTAAAGAGATTTTGGGTTTTTTTCTTTTCTTCTTACATTGAAAACGTGTTAATGTGTGTGTGTGGGTATATATATATATATATATATATATATATATATATATATATATATTTTTTTTTTTTTTTTTTTTAAACAGGGAAAACACTCTAAAACAAAGAAAGAAGGCAGTGGGACAAGTGAGATGTCTAATATCACCAAAAGAGCTGGTAGTCCCAGGTACCAGGAAAGCTCGGTTACTGCGGATCAGAGAAGTCAGGCTGGGCTGGGGAAGTCTTGGAAGGACAGGATCTGCCCTATGTCTGCAGTAAGCAGGGGAACCCCGACTTCTCTCCCAGTCCCAGAAACCCTAGCGAGAAGCTATGAAAGGGCTTCACAGAAACCAGGCAAGAACTGGTGGGGAAACGGACCGGGCACAGTTAGCTGCCGACTGCACGGGTCCTTGCAGCTTCCCTGCACGCTGCTCCCTGGCTCACCTTCACCGTTAGGACAATGTTCAAATGCTCTTACCACCCTCGGGAGCCCCCGATTACCTGCCCAGCATCCCCGTATGGCTCCTCTTATGTTCCAGCCTTACAAATGACAGTGCGCGGAGCAGAAAGCCCTCAAGCATCCCTTTGTTTTTGCAGGCACGTTTTCCCTGCCTGGGATTCTCTTTCTGGAATCAGGGTAAGGGGTGCTTTCTCGGGAAAGCCCTTCCTGATTCTCCGTCCACTGCAGTCCCCTCCTGTATCCCTCCAGCATCCTACAGGTACCTCCTTCAAAGCCCTCACTGGTTTACTTTGCCATCAGTTTGTGGGTCCCTTGTCCTCTCCGCTGCATCCTATTCATCTTTGGGGTCCTGGTGCCAGCACAATGCCGTTAGGTAGTAGGTCCCGAAAAGTGCACTTTTTTTTTTGAAATGCACTCTTGAACTATTTCTTGAAAATGTAAATAAAAATTCAATGAAGTATTTGCTGATGTCTGTGGTGTAAACAGTCTCCTCCGGGCTGATTTCAAGTCACCTACATGACGTCGCATGAAAGTGAGTTGGGAAGAGATACACAAAATTGGCTCTCCCAAGCGTGTGCAATCCGGCTGCAGAGCACCATGGGCCCAGAACACACCTGTTCCAGGGACAGCAGGGGGGGGGTGTGATGAGTGATGAGCATCTTGTAGGCTGAGGTAGGGGTCCCCTGCCTAACCACAGCCGACTGGCCATTCTTGAGAGTCTTATTCAAAACTCACTTCCTGGGCGCCTCGGTGGCTCAGTCATTAAGCGTCTGCCTTCGGCTCAGGCCCTGATCCCAGGGTCCTGGGATTAAGCCCTGTGTCGGGTTCCCTGCTCAGTGGGGAGCCTGCTTCTCCCTCTCCCACTCCCCCTGCTTGTGTTCCCTCTCTCACTGTGTCTCTCTCTGTCAAATAAATAAGTAAAATCTTAAAACACAAAAACAAAACCCCTCACTTCCTCCAGCACGCTTCCTGTGACTGCCTCGAGCTACCAGGCAGCCCTTCCATATTCATGAAGCGAGTCTGCACTGCAAGTAAGCTCTTCCAGTTCCCAGGACTCACTCACACTTTGCTCGGACACTCTCACAATCGCTCCTACTACGCTCCACTTGTTTCTGGTCCATTTTTCCTACTTTGCTCGGCTAGATTATCTGCTCTGTCAGGACAAAGACCATTTCATATATTTCTCTGGGATCCTTTTCTCACCTGGCACGAGGCTGAGCATACAAGGGCTTACCGTAGAATTAGCTCTGGGCCTACATGCCCACGTGGAGGTCAAGTCACAGAGACTCAGTGACCGCGTCTGGGGTGTCTGTGGGCAGTCGCCTCATTGGCTTGCCCGGTCTCTGGCTCCTGGCCCGGGTTTGGGGCTCTACCTTCGGCTCCTTCCCCATCTGTCAGCAAACATCAGCCCTCCGTTCTGCCGGCCCCGCCTGTGATCCTGCTTCCCACGTTGCAAATACTTTCTAGGTCCCGCTGACAGCCTCCGCAGTGTCAGTCGCCCCTGGTTTGCCCCTTGATGCCAGTGTAACATCATGGATGGATGACTAAGATGGAAGGAATGGGGATGGAAGAATAAGCAGAAGGTTACTGCTAGCGGTGACGACCACGAACGGTGCCTTCACCTCGCTGTTGCTTCTTTCTTTTTAAGATTTTATTTGTCAGAGGGGCGCCTAGGTGGCTCAGTGGGTTAAAGCCTCTGCCTTTGGCTCAGGTCATGATCTCAGGGTCCTGGGATCGAGCCCCGCATCAGGCTCTCAGCAGGGAGCCTGCTTCTCCCTCTCTCTCTGCCTGCCTCTCTGCCTACTTGTGATCTCTCTCTCTGTCAAATAAATAAATAAAATCTAAAATGTATATATTTTTTATTTGTCAGAGAAAGAGAGAGAGCACAAGCAGGGGGAGCAGCAGGCAGAGGGAGAAGCAGGCTCCCTGCTGAGCA
>CM052893.1:25394445-25514138 GCA_028534135.1 Potos flavus
TTCTCCCTCTCTCTCTGCCTGCCTCTCTGCCTACTTGTGATCTCTCTCTCTGTCAAATAAATAAATAAAATCTAAAATGTATATATTTTTTATTTGTCAGAGAAAGAGAGAGAGCACAAGCAGGGGGAGCAGCAGGCAGAGGGAGAAGCAGGCTCCCTGCTGAGCAAGGAGCCCGATGCAGGACTCGATCCCAGGACCCTGGGATCATGACCTGAGCTGAAGGCAGATGCTTAATGACTGAGCCACCCAGGCGCCCCTGCCTCACTATTGCTTACCAGTTGCTTCTCACCACTGTTGCTCCATGCCCACCTCATTTCGCAGTTTCCAACATACACATATTGAACGCCTAACGTGTCTAGTAATGAGTTCCGAATAAGAAACTGCTTTTTGTGATTTTTCCAACTCAGCGTGACAGGTGCCTTCTCTGTGTCTCTGGCACGCCTCCGGTCAGCTTCTCTTGTTGTATGTATCACAGCTCCCCTGGCCGAATCTATCTGTGTCTTTGCCTTTGCCACCCCCTCTGTTCAATGGGAGGCTTTTACCAGTGACTCTTTATACATTAGTACCTCAATATTTCCGGCATCCCTCGAAGGCAGGGTTTGTGACTAGTAAAGCTCAGTGGGTATTTCTGATTTGGTTTGATTCACTAAATTGAATTAAATGGCTAGATAAAGATGGATGAATGGGCTATGAATACAAGTTCCGCAAATTTCCCCACCGCGCCCTGTCCATACTTCTTCACAGAATAGACCTTCAGTCGATGCTGTTGACACGCCTTTTGATGTGTTTGAAAACGAAGAGTGAAGCTTCCTGGTGAGCCAGGGGTTTTCATTTGCTCGATATATTTTGGCTTCAAACCCTAAAACAGTCCTAGCCCCCGAGGTTTCAAAACCAGAACTGCAATCATTTTCCTTCTAGAACCAGGTTGCCACAGAGAAGGGCCTAGAGAATAAAGTGCTTCTGAATGGCTCCATCTGAGGCATATCTGAAGACAGAAAATTCCAAAGGCTTTCCCGGACAGCCTCTAGGACGGGCTCTATTATTAACCTCCTGCACGAGGCCGAGCTTCTCTCTGGCCTTGTGTGACTGAAATGACTTTCTCCCGGGCTCATGCCGGGGCTTTGTGGGCCACAACCACTTCCTAGAAGCCAAGTTCATCTGAGAAACGAGGGAGGCCCTGGTGGTTTGTGGTTATAGAAGGCGTTTCCTTTGACACTAAGCGCAGGGGAAGGACAGGCAATCCACAGCAGGCCCCAGAAAAGGGGAGCAGAGCCTGGTTTGGGATGTCCAGATGGCATGCAACCTTTCTCGCGGGAAGACCCCCTCGGATCAAGCGCTTAGTGGGGGTTAGGGAAGCGAATGCCCTGAAATATTGCAACCAGTTGGGGGGTGGGGCGGAGAGTGTGCCCAGCATTCAGGGGGTGTCAAAAAAAGGACAGTTCAGGCCTGCTGAGTCATGAGCAGTGTCCCCTGAAAGAGCTGAGTGGGCACGGAGGGCCCGGGACGGAGATGGATGAGACACAGACTACAGGTGTCCAAGCAAGCACAACCCAGTCTGCAGACATTTCCCACGGACAGTGTTCAAGCATGGCCCACTGTCCAGCCTAGGGACCGGCGAGAAGGTGAACACAGCTCCATTCACGAAAGAAGAGGCTACCCCTTGCACCCTCCAGGATAAATGCTCCTGACAGCAGAGAGCCACAAGCTTCCCCGACTGCCAGAGTAAGTGGATGCATCTCACGGTGTGATCTTGAGGGTTCTGGGCAAACCTCCCAGCTTAAAAACAAAACAAAACAAAACAAAACAAAAAAAAAGAAAGAAAAGAAAAAGAAAAAAATTTAATTTTCCCGTGAATCAGATAATACCTGAAATTCCATCATTGCTTTGCCTGAGGCTTAAACGTCTGAAAAAATATAAACACGTAGGGGGAGCACTTCAAATATGATCAGTCATTTACACCTCAATGTCTGCAACCTTTCTGGATCCTTTGCTGCAGGCAGGTTTCCTGAGGGGCGGGGGTGGGGCCCGGGGAGGGGGGGCGGGTAGCCAGAGAGCTCAGGGTGACGGAGGGAGGAGGAAGGGGCAGGGAGGGAGGTCGAAGTCAGCTCCTAAACAAACTGGCCCCACACGGGTTTGCCTGGGGTCGCCCCACAAATCCCGGTCAGATTCACCCACTGCTGCTCTGCGCCGGAGAAGTCGGGCGTCGGCTTCTCCTCGCAGGGCCGGCTTTGTGGGCAAAGAAAGACCTGTATCCCGGCTCAGGGCCTCCGCACTCAGAAGGGCCCATGCGTGCGCGGTTGAATGCTACGTTGTCATTCTCTTGAAATTTTCAATTAAAAATTTTTAGACAACGGGGCCCACATTTGCATTTCGCCCTGCGCCCCACAAATTGTGTGGCCGGTCCTGCTTAGTGAATCACAAAAGCCCTCTGAAGGGAGGTCAGCCTAACCTCGCCATCCTCTCTTCATCACACATGTTATTTCCTTGGGTCTATTTTTACACATCAGGGGATATTTGAAGAAATGTCCTTAATTCCAAGCACTTTAATTCACCTCCACCAACTAAGCCTCTTTCGAGGTGACTTAGGCGTCATGTGATCCGTCCTATTATTAGCACATGCCCAGCCATTCCCAACCCCCCAAACTCCTGTTTCCCTTGCCCTTATATATATCTCTCCCTCTTAGCAGGAAAGTGGCACATGACCTCCTAGCCTCAAGAATACTTGGCAGAGGTCCCTGTTTCTCAGCCGTATCTATTGTCCTCGTCCAGAATGACACTGGCTTCTAAGAGTCTCGCTGACATTTCTGACTTTAGTGCGGAATGCCATTAATCAATCGGCTGCATCTGTTTTGGAAAAATTAAATAGCTCAAGTCAAGGCAAACACAGTAAATAATCCGTCACCAATCCAGGGGAGCGGAGGGGGCAGCGAAGGCAGGGGTTTGTCTTCTCATTATTTGAAATGCATTTAATCTGCTGCTGGATCCTCCACACCCAGGCTAGGGTTACTGGACACAGAAAGAAGAGATCAAAAGCGTTTTAAAAATGCGGGGCCCAAACCGGGGTATTAGAAGTGTAAGTGGGCTATTCAACACGTGTGTCATGGAGAATGAATTTGCCAACAGGCGGGCCATGAAATGGTTCTTCAGAGAAAAGAAGCAATGACTTTCCTTGTGGTTTAAAAATATAACAACGTACTCTACTCTAATTCTTAGTAAGTATGGCCTTCCTTGGGAGAAGCAGTAATGGTACAGTGGTTGAGTATGGTTGCTGGAGCCAGAGTGACTGAGTTCTAGTCTTGACGTTTTCCCTTACTGAGCATTGACCTTGGGCAAGTTACTTAACCACATCGTGCCTCCGTTTCCTTACTTGTAAACTGATAATAACTACCTCAGTGTTATTGGAAGAATAAATTAGTTAGTATCTGGTAGATTAAAGATTGCTGTCAATTCTTCGATACTCATCCCATTAAAACATGGGATCTTACTCCCCTTCCCCTTGATTCCAGACTCGTCTATTATGACTTCAGCCAATAGCATAGGGCAGAAGTGAAATTTGCCAGTTCTGGGCCTAACCTTTACAAGAACTGGTAGTTTCCAGTTCTTCATTTCTTGCCAATGACCTTACTGGAGAAGGCATGTGAAGAGGCAATGGGACTACAAGGAGAGGAAGAGGGGTACTGCCGAGCCAAGACCTCCAGGTGCCCCACCAAGGTACCAAGCATGTGAGGCAAGCCACCTTGGACCCTGAAGACCAGCCCAACCACCAGCTGAACACCTTCATGCCAACGCAATGTGGAGCAGAAGAATCGCCCAGCAGAACCCTGCCCGAATTTCTGACCCGTAAAATTGGGAGCTACAAGAACATGATTGTTGTTTCAATCTTCTAAGATTTAAAGTACTTTGTTAAGAAGCCATACAAATACGGAACAACCTATACAGCACTATACAGGACAACTGATATAGAAGAACAAGATGGCACCCGCAACACCGCCTGTTAGCTCTTACAAATCCTTCAGGGACATCCTTGTATTGGTAATATTGATGACATTAGTAGATCAAATTTCTGAGTATTTTAAAATACTCAAAGCTATGTCTAAAAATACACAGCCCTGAGCTCAAAGCCATCAACCGAATGTACACAATCACTTCTCCTCTACTACCCTTGTTCATGAGGTTACCTCTCCCATTTCCTAGCCTCATTCCATATTCATACACTGTTCCTCAGCCATCTCCTATTAATGCTTTATATCGGGGCTTCTCCAACCTCTGTGTGTATACTGTTTACCCAGGCATTACATAAAAAGGCTGATTCTGATTCAGTAGGTCTGGGACAGACCTGAAATTCTGCCTTTCTAACAAGCCCCAGGTGATGCCCATGCAGCATGTTCATAGTCCTCACTTGGAATAGCAAGGCTTCAGTCTCAGCTTAGTAGGAATTACCTCCTCCAGAAAGCCCTCTTGATTCCCACTCTCTCACCCTAAGGCTATTAGATGCTGTTGAAGACAACTTTTGGCTGCCTAGCTAAAGACCAATTTTTGTTTGTTTGTTTTTTTAAGATAGAGAGAGAGAGAGAGAGCATGCAAGCAGAGTGGGGAGAGGAGAGGCTGAGGGAGAGGGAGAGAGAGAATCCCAAAGCAGGCTCCATTCCCAGCACGGAGCCTGACGCAGGGCTTGATCTCAAGACCCCAAGATCATGACCTGAGCCGAAACCAAGAGTCAGACGCTTAACCGACTGAGCCACCCAGGCGCCCCAAGACCAACTTTTGTTTAGTGCTGGTAAAGCCTGTTTTATTTCCAGGTCTCTTCTCTCCCCCCTGTCCCCATGACTTGGGTAAATTTTGACAGATCTAAATGTCATTTTTGGTGCTGCCCTCCTTCTCTTTACTGTGATTTTTCATAGGTGTCCAAGTGACTTGGTTAGGCAATGTTTGGAGAAGTCAGCTGTGCTGTAGTAGGTGCTTTTCAGAAAGTTCTCTTCATTCTTAAAAAGAGATACCTGGGGAAGAAACAGACCCCTATCTGTCCCTAGAGGTTAGTCTGTTGCTACATGGCTCCTGCAGCTACTGCAGCCATCTTGTGATCATGAGGGCATCTCAACGGTGGACTAAGTGATGAGGGCAGTGGAGGAAGATGAGAAGAAGCTGGGTCTGCATCCAGTCACTAAATTAAACAACCCTGGGCTCTCCTCCATCAGGGCTTCTTTTCATGGAAGCTAACGCATCTCTTTATTGTTTAAGCTATCTGTAGCCAAGCTTTCTGTTGCTAGTGGCCAAGAGCATCCTATTGTGGATTCATACAGCCCACTCTACTCTACCCATAATCCTCGTGCATCTCTTTATCATTGCGCTCCCCACATTGTCCTGTGATTTCACACCTGCCTCCTCTGGTCGGGTGCCTATTGAGGTTTATTCTTTGCTTCCCAGGACCTGGTATGGAGTAAGTGATATGAACTTCTGTGAACTAGAGTGAAGTCACCTAAGGGTTTTCAATTAGAAAAAAAGCAAGCAGTCACCACTTCAGGTATTCCCTACTGTCAAGGTTTAACCTTGAAGAACTGCCTCTTGAGGCTCTGCACTCCTTGGCCTCACCTCCTGCTAACATGGGTAGTTCCAGAACACAATCTCATTTTGACATTAACCCCAATGAAATATCATTAAGAAGGTGGCAGAGAGGCCACATGACTCATGCTAAGGCTGAAAATAATAAAAAGAATCATTATAATGATTATAGTAATGCCTTGCTTTTGCATAATAATAATGGTTACCATTAGCTGAGTCCGCCATATCCCAAACACTCCTCGCTATGCATAACCTCCAACTAACAGGGATAAATAATTCGCTAAAGCCCACGGGGCCAGTATATAATGAACTCAGGATCTGAACCCAGGTGTCTGCCCCCTGAGCCTGGGCTCTTCCCATTTTACTCCGAGAAAATTCCTCTCTGAGCACCACCGACTCGTCAAATTGCTTCCATGCACGTGATCTCACTCAGTGTTCTCAAAGGAGTTGTGGGTATGATCAGCCACATTGTTTTGATATTATTCATGCTGCTAACCAACTAGAAGTTACAGTGGGATCATTATAGAGCTTCCCATACCACTCCATCCTCCAGTGTATTGTTTTAAAAATCCATGTCAAATCAAGAACCACTTTTTAGAACAGAAAGTGACCTAATGTGACTGAATTGGGGGAACTTTTTTTTTTTTTAGTGCTAAAGGAAAAAAATTAAGTCGGCCCACTTCGTCATAGTGGCATGTTGATGAAATGCCATGAATGAATTGTGGGATGAATGAATGAGATATTTCAGAGTGAAAAAATAAATCATGGGGAAGAAACCAATCCCCCAAAGAAACAAGGCTGCAGAGAGCAATTCCCTAATTTCCAGCGCCTCTCACATTTTTCATTCTCAGAAGACCCCTCTGTCAAAACCTCTTTGATGGAGACACGGAGCCAGAGCAGTAAGAGCAATCTCACGCTGAAGCTCATCTCTGTGCTTCCATCCCAGCTTTCGGGCACTGGAATGTCTTTGCTGCAGTGAACCAAGTGGTCAGAACTCGTCACCGGCCACTCAACAGGTCCCTTGGAAGTATGGCCCAGGGCTCTCCATAAGGGAATCGCAGGGACATGCTTTCAAATCTCACAAGAGCACGTGAGTTTTCCTACTCAACACTCCCCTTAAAAACAAAACCTTCCTTTCATAGATTATTTAGAGTACAATATTCATGCTTCCTTAACTCATAACAAACTTCCAGTATTTCATTATTGGAATCACTTATTGGGTGGCTCTTTCCCCAGGACAAGAGCACACGGCCGTAGCCAGTGCTTAGCACAGAGAAGGTGCTCGAGATACGTTTTTAAACAGAATAAGATCAAATTGATGTTCTTCCTTCCATCTCCATGTCCAGGTCAATGCCCTGCCCTGTCCCCTCTTATCCTCTGGTATCCTCTGGTATCCAGTCGCATACATTTGGTTGGCACAGATTTAATTTATTTTAGAGGGGCCCATGGGGGGTGCCTAGTAGTGATACCCAGCAAGTTACTATTGTCATTCCCATTAGATGTGGTGGCCACCCTGCCCCCTGCCACAGGAGGGGAATGGGGCCAGGCAGCCATCGTGAGGTGGTGGGCTCCTGTGACACATGTCTGGGTCACCCCTGGAAGTAGGGTGAACTTTGCAGCAGGCTCTCATTTTGCATTAAGAAATCAGGGAGCCAACCTAAAGAGACAGAAATGTAGTAATAACTAATAATAATAATAATAACGATAATAATAGTAACTATCTTTATTGAGGGCTATTTTAATCCATTGGGTTACTAAAACAAAATACCACACATGGTGGCTCGTGAACAGCAGAAATTTACTTCTCACAGCACTGGAGGCGGGAAGTCCAAGCTCAGGCTGCCAGCACGGTCTAGTTCTGGTGACAGCCTCTCGTGGACAGCAGGCAGCCTGACTTCTCACTGTGAACTTACACAGTGGGAGGAGCAAGGGAGCTCTGTGCGGCCACTTTTCTAAGGGCACTAATACCATTCAGGAGGGCCCCACCCTCATGACCCAATCACCTCCCAAAGGCCCCCCCTTCAAAAGCCATCACATTAGGATTTCAACATATGAATGCTGGGGGGTCAGAAACATTCAGACCCATCAAATATCCATGCGACCCACAGGGATTACTGTGCTGTCTTCTTTATTGGCAACAAGGACACTGAGGCCCACAGAGATGTCGACATCTCATGGTGCAAAGTGGGCAGAGCCAGGGTCTGAACGCAGGCCTGTCTGCTTCCAGAAACATGCGTACTCATGATTTCCCGTCGCCGCTCACACATCTGTCCTCCGGGGGTCGGGACTCTCAGCGGCTCGACCCCTGGAAGTTTAGCCTGGTGCCATCAGATATCCTCCCGATATCCCCATTTCCTGCCCTGGGGTCCCCCTCACAGTATGTGTCCCTGCTGCATGTGTCATGCATGCCCCCCAGGGATTAAGGATCTAGATTTTAAATTCCCTCAGGACATTTATTAGCTAAACATCAAGGGTCTACGGAGACGTCTTCACCCTCCAACTTGACCCCTCTGTCCTCCTTCCCTGTTCTCCTGCAGTGCCCATGACCTTCATCTCCCCCCCCCCCTTCCGCCACCTCAGGGCTTTCCCCTGCTGCCCCACCCCTTGGATTGCCTCCTTCACCCCTCCTTCCCACCCAGGCCTCCGTGAGAACTGCCTGGCCGCTCAGCCCCCACATGCCACATGCCTCCCTTGCCTGAACTCCCGCAGCACGTACGTTCTGCCCCACTTAGCATTTGCTTACATTCTCTCCTGTCCTGTGCATTAATAGCTTTCTGTTTTCAATATCCTCTTTCTGATTGGATTGTAAGCTCCTTAGAAGCCGGGACCATGCTCGCCCTTTGCTTACACTGCTTTTCCAATCCTGTCCTGACCAAACTCCTGCCCCCTGCAGTGGGGGGGGGGGAGCGGGGAGGACATTTCGTGTAACAGGATTCCTTTAAGCACCTGACCCAAGAGGCACTTTGCTCATTTTGGTTGTGGAACTAGAGTCGGTCAACTAACCAGATAAGCTTTCTTAATCGTGGGACCTCCCCCGATCCCAGAACAATCTCTGAGGCAGCATTCATTCCCCCCCAATCCAAGTTGCCCCTTGCAGAGAGTGGCTCTCCCTCTCCACAGTCCCCATGGAGATTGGCAGAGCCAGGCTCAGAGAGAGGCAGGCTGGATGCCTCCCCTGGACTCGGTGTACATTCTCGCAGGGACACATTCTGTCTTAGCAGCAGCTCAGCCACCTCCCCGAGTCCCAGCCATCTCCTGCATCAAGGCCCCAGATGGCACGTTCTGTGGGGCACGTGGTGATGGAGGGAGGCACCAGTTAGGGAGAAGAACAGCCTGGGGGCCGAGTGCCACCAAATCCTTTGTCCCTTCGTCCTGGCCTTTCTACAAGACGTCTTGCTCTTAACAGGCATCCTGATGGTGAAAGTAAGCCTTGGCCACAGCCAGCCTTCGAGCGCTGGAGGCGTTCCGGGCAGAGGAGGTGGCTTGCTTCTTTCTAATCAAGCCTCCCTTCCTTCCTCTCTCAGGCTGAGTTGGAAAGCTCTTGAAAGGTAGCAGATTGCAGGCACTGAAGGCTCGTGTCTTCTGTTTATCCACAGAATGAGGACATTGGCCAATGCGAGAGCCCCAGTACTGTTCCTTCCATGTGCTCCTGGCTCCAGAGCCCCCCAGAGCAGCCCGCCTGGGCTGGATAAAGCTCCAGCTTCCCTCCTCCCAGCCTCCCACTCCCCCACGCTGTTTCAGAGGAAGCTGAAGGTGTGTTCTCCGAGGCAGTGGTGGTCAGATTGCAGGGTCTTGACCCGTCGGTGGAACAAAGAATCAGTTTACCAGGTCATGATTAGCAATTGTTTTAACAAAATAGAAAGGAATAGAACATATCAGTGCATCACACATAAGAATGGTATTGTTTCACTAGATTTTTTTTAAACGCGTGGGCGTGTGTGTGCGCACGCACACACAATATATAAGACACTTCCTCCTGTGGGTCACAATCCCAAAGGTTTGTAAGCCCTTGGTCCTCAGGCTGGATGATCCAAGTCTTGCCCCTGACCCCGGTTTCCATATGATGAACTTTCCGGGGGAGTGTGGGATGCTTCCTCCAAGCTGACCAGCATTCTCCCCTCACCACCAACCAAAAGGAAACATCTATTAACCGAGAAATGATAAGAAGTGATTTCTGCCCTCCAAGAGTATGAATTGGGAATAAGACTGAAATCAAAGATATACAAAACATCTGGTAATGTGGTGGAGGGAGACATTAATTCCCACTGCCAAAGAGACGCTCAGAGTTCTAGTTTGACCAAAACCAGTAAAGAAGAACCACAGTAGAGGAGCACTGCTATCTAAGGTGTGGCTCTCAGAATTAGGGATGTGCTGCTAACTTGCCTCTAGGTGCCTAAAGTTCCTCAAGCCGGGTTATTAGCCCACCCATTGGAAAAGCCAAATGGGTGCACAGGGCTCTCAAAAGATACCCCCTTAGGCCTGAGGGAGTCCTTCCCACTCTAGGGAGCCACGTGTCCATGTAATTCCTAGAAAAACTAGAATGGTCAGAAGACCAGACTTTATTCCTGGGACTGACATATTTTGCTCTGTGACCTTGAGTAAGCCTTTTCCCTTTTCCAGGAGGCAGATCTTCAGCTACTGTAGTGGAACCAAAGTGGCTAGACCCAGTCAATGACTTCGTGACTTGGTGAACTTGGCCGGGAACAGACACATGTCCAGAAAGAACAAAAATTAGACAGACCCTCCCTGGTCCTTGCCATAAGCTAGGAAGCTCTTTCCTCTGCTCAGCCCTGGGAACAGCCAATTCCATGCTGTCTTGGACTTTTATACCCTGAAGCTGTGAAAAATGCCTCTTTATCTGGGGAAACACAAAGGATTATGGAGCGCAACTGGCACACTTATGAACCAATGTTCACAAGTGAACCAACCACACTGGCCTTAGGAGTGGCTTCGCTGGGTGACAGCAATCCCACCTGGGCCAGGGTGGTGGGCGTCCGCCGTCCAGCACCTGGCCTTCTTGCACTTTGCCCAGAGATGTGGTTCCAATACGGAGACCCCGAGGTGCTGTGGCTTCACATGCAGCAAGCTTACAGTTACCCCTGAAGCTCTTGTTTGCAAGTTGATCTTCCCTGCCTTTAGAGTCACCATTAGGGAATCTATACGAAAGCAAGAGGAAGCCAACAGACACTTTTTTTTTTTTTTTTTTTACTGCAACACTGGCCTGCTGCCATATCAGTTTCAAAGCTAGAGATAGTCTTTCATGAAGTTGACAAGTCTAAAGCTCACTACTTTCCCTCTCTGGACCTTTCCCCCCATGTTTTTGTCCCAATTCGTCTTCACTAGAGCTTGCACCCTGCTCCTGCACTCTTAGTCAGACCCTTCCTGTCACTCCAAGCTTGCTCTAGCCCAAAGTCCAACCCCCTCGAGGAGATAAGTCATGACCGTGCTAACTTTTCACAGTGGACACTAAGAAGCGACAAAGACGAGCCTGCAGGAGGAGGAGTCTGGTGGTGGAGAGCCCAGCACGGTGATGCCAGGTGGTGTAATTTGGGACAGACAGAATTATCTTGAAAGTTATTCCATCCAGGGACCACCAAGTCATCTTACTCGTAAAGGCAACTTTGCTAATTTCTGCCATTCATAATAATGACTAGCTGAGTGAAAAGATGCTGACATCTTGATGAAGTTTACCCAACAGATGCCTTCTTGGGTGGTTGGGGAGAGTGGGTTGGGAGAGAATGAGTTAGAATTGCTGATGACACGGGCAATCTAGGCAATGGCAGAAAATGCAAAAGTGATGACAGTCACCATCCCTCGGGGAAAGGTGTATTGATTCCCTCAACCCTCATCACAGAGGGCTCAGTTTGGAAAATGGCATTAAATAGTGGAAAATACATTTTTGTTCTTGTTCCCTCAAGGAGAAGCTAAGATTACATCAAGAATAATTTGGAAAAAAAAAAAAAAAAAGAATAATTTGATAAAAATATCGTTCACCTTCCCTTGCCAAAGCAAACAGACTTCATGACATTATATTGGAGGGAAAGGATCTCCCCATATCCTCCCTAAAACTCAGGTGGTTATTTAAAGGGGTAAGTCTCGGTGTAAAAGCAGTGCCTGACTCCAAAACAATTTTGGATTTGTACTGAGGCTGTAGCTATTGCCAAAACCAGATTCAAAGAATGTTGACCCAATACCAGTCTCTACACACGTGACAAGCCTTGCATCCATCCAGTTACAAGTTCCAGTTAGTGTTTATACAGCACCACGCATGGCAGCGCTTAGTCCCTCTGCTTCACTGATGAGGAAAACAAAAGGAATTTTGGGAGGATCCTCACCCCTTCCCACTGGGCCATGTCCCTTCCTCAGTTTCTGAGGCCCTTCCATTCACACCATTCATCTTGAAACTGGTAGCAAACAGAGTTATTGATTGTAGAAATGTGGGATGCAGAGGCTCTTCCTGAATCAGAATGCAGACTTGGGTATTATACAAACCCAGGTGTTCTAAAATTGGCTCAAGGATCAGAATCCCCATCACTAGTCCGCAGCCCCGGAGTGCCTGACTCAGTCAGTCTGGGGTGGGCCTGGGGGTCTGTATTTCCTACAGGTTCCCAGGAGAGGCTGACGCTTGTGGCCCAGGGCCCACACTGGGAGAACTACAGACCCAAAGACTTTCTCGCTCAGCGGAAAGCACCTTGAAGGAAGAGGTAAGTCCTCCCTCCTCCCCTGCATGTATCTGTGGTCTGGCCCATCCATCTGGCCTCAGCAGAAATCCATCAAGGATTGTTCCCTCATCTCCCAGCCCCTGCACCGCTCAGCCTTCTCCAGGAAGGAGCCTGAACGGTGAATGCCGTGGGCCTCCTTCCCTCCACACACTTCATATCTATACCGGTGACAACATTTTCTCATTGTGCGGAGACTCCAGCTTGAAGGCTACGATTATACACCCTTCCTATCACTGCAGGTTCTGAGAAACATCAAAGACTTTAAGATAGAAATGAGCAACTTTGCTCCAGTGGCTAAATACCATCCCATATCATGGTCCCCCAGCACTCCCACAAGATCCAGAACACCCATTAGTACACTCAACGCTCTGAGAAGTCCTGCAGGATGTAAACCAGTTTAACCTTGTTTAACATGGTTCTTCCCTCTTTCACATGACTACAGGCCCCTTTACTTTCCCTGACAACACTTATTGTTTCATGGAATAAAAGCATTCTGATAAATGCTCATTGGGAGATATTCCGTTAAGGTGTGAGTTGCAGGTCCTGTGGAGTTGGCTAGATAATTCCCCAGTTTCAAGTTTACTCCTCCACCACCTCTTCCCCCAATGGGCACATGTAGGGGGCCTGTCCCCTGAAGCCCAAAGCCTGAAGGGGCAGAGCAAAACCTGCACTTTGTCTGGACAGCTGGACCCCAAGAAGGAAGGAATTCTTCGTTTGACCATGTAGATGGGTCATGCCTTCTCTTCTGGAAAGGAGTGAGTGAGGAGGCAGAGAGAGGCCAGGAGTGTTACACAAATGGAACTTCCACGGAATGAAAGAAAACAAGGCAGGGAAGGAGCATGCCCTCTGGCGTCACCACCAACAGCACGGAATAAGAATCAAGGAGCCAGAGGCCAGCCCCCAAGGAGCCTTGAGTATTGTCAGAGAAGTTTCACGCAGAAAGCAATACAAGATATGACAGAAGCATTTCTGGGGTCAACCCCGTAGGCAACCCAAGAAGAGTGTTGTTGTTCATAGGACATGCTGCAGACCCTGGGACATCCCTTGTGTCAGTGAACCGGCAGATGGGCCCCGAACAGGAAAAGGGCCAAGTTGCTCCCGCTGGCCGATGCAGGTGACTCCAGCTGATTCGATCTGGTGAGTCCTTTAGCACAAACAAATCTGTCCCACGGAAGCAGGTTAACCCTCCTAGGCTATTCACACGTGTTAGTCAGCCGACAAATGTCCTGTATTGTTTTCCTGCAATCCAGGATGGGAGGGTGGGGGGCCCTGGGGAGCCTGTTCCAGCCCATAATTGCCTTCCACGATCCGAATAAACTTCAAGGTCACAAGCCAAATTATATTTTCCTGAGGGAGAAGGACTGAATCATTATATAGGAAGCCCTAAGATGGCCAGGGGTCAGGAAACGAGTCCGCGGCGTTTCCTCTGTGGAGGCAGATCTGGTATCGCTGACGGTAGGTGCTTCCGCCCCACATCCTCCCAGCTCCTGCAGAGATGCCTGGTTCCTCCAGACGCCCTCTGGGGACCCCTCTGGGTCTCAGGGCTTGTGGGCAAAGCAATGGTTCCTGACCAACAGCAGGGATGGGGCCCCCTCAGCTCTTCATCCATCGCCAGCACCCCCCACCACCCCATCTCTCCCTTCTTCAGGCCTCCGAAAGCCCTTGTATGGCGCCTTTCAGTAAACGGTCCAGAGGCGGGAAGGGACGGTGCATCCAAGAGAAAACAAGCCGGCTCATGAATGTATGAGACAAGTCCAACCTCACTAAGAATCAACAGTAAATGCCATTTTTTGCTTATCACATGCTTATCACAATGAAACAAACATTAAAATGCTTGCCGTGAACAGGGGCTGGTTTTAAAACAAGGTACTGCCGGTGAGAACGGAAAACCTTACTGGAAGACACTTCACAAAATCCTAACGAAAGCGTTCGTGTATGGACGTTTAGTAACCTGGAAGTAAGTTTACAACATCTCTGGTTTTTAAAGATGATTATAAAACAGCTCATACAGAATAATCCTATTTGTGGGTGTGGGTGTAGAAAAGTGTCTAAAAGATAAATTTTCAACTTTTATTTCTGATTTTCCTTCAGAGCTATACCACCCATAAACCTGGGCCTTCCTAGAGCCCCAGCATCTAGAAGGTTCACTCTGGCCCTTCTCCAAAACTGCTTCTCTCCATAGGGCAAGGACTCCCAAGGCAAAAGGGATGAACCCACCTGAAGGCCTGGCCCATCCTCCTTCTAGTACGTACTCTAGGACCCAGGGCACTGGAATTCCCATTTCTAGGACCCCATAAGTGTCTTCCTGGTTCCCTTTCCCTGAGGGTAGATTGTGTGGCTGGTGTGTATGCACAGGACCCAAGGAGGTGGCCAGGAGGGAGTTGTTTGCAGGGGTGTGGATAGAGCTTGAGCACGGGACTGGAGTGTGACAGGCGTGCACAAGGGCCCGCAAGATGAAGGCTAGAGTCATGGCTGAGACAAGAAAGGAGGTGGCCAGGGTCTGAGGTTCGTTCTGGCACAACACTTTAAGGAGTCCCAGAATTCTGATTTGGGCCTGAACTTTCAGATCGTCACAAAAGTAAGGATAGAACATATTTAATAGTCAGCTGGATTTATAACTTCTACATATTTAGATATAAAATATGTGGGCCTTCCCTTGCACTGTTGCCACAGACCACAAAAATGGTAGAGATGGACCTGCTTTGGATAGAATTAAGGATAATTTTATTCTCTCTCTCTCTCTCCCCCCCTCCTCCCTTTCTCCGTCCCTCTTCCTCTCCTTCCTCTCTCTCTCCCTAATCACTGTTAATCTCTCACCATGTTCTTATTTTTTTTTTACCATCTACTAACAAATTAATGTTCTCTATTTTAATAGTTCCAGGCCTCTGAATCTAACTTAAAAAAGAAATTAGAAATGTTGACAAATATGTGTGCACCTAGAAATGAAGAGAACCTAAATGCTAAACTATGGGGAAACAGTCAAATAAATTATGGTATATCCATGTGGATAAACATTTTAAAATTGTATTAGTTAAGCCATTTTACATTAATAAAAAAATTAATGAAAAAATTCTCAATACAATATTAATTGAAAAGCAAGGTACAAGATTACATAATGTAGTATAAATATAAATTCAAAAATATAAATATATGAGATTATATATATAGTAGAAAACCATGAAGATATTAACTGTGTGTATGTTTGATGAAATTTTAAGAAATATTTTCGGCTTTTTTCTACAACGATTAGGGATTACCTTAAAATCTGGAAAAATATGTTTAAAAGTCTAAACACGTCTGTGCCCTTGTCCAGGTTTGTGTTTCCATGAGGAAGCTGTACCCTGGTGGCCTTTGACGTAATCCACACGGGGACCCACCGTCCTGTCGCCACTGTGGAATCCTGATTTCCAACTGTTATTTCCCTTCGGGACCTTCTGACATTTGGGTTCCTACAGCAGCCGTGGAGGCCTCATGCTAACCGTGAAGCTGCCTCCTCACTGGGCCACCAGGAGGGGCTTCCACAGAGAAGCAACACAGAAGCTCTTACAGAAGCCACGGAGACCCACCTGCCTTCTCCCTGAGGGACTCCAACCTCTGTGAGCTGTGAGGACCTCGCTGCATTCACCCCGGGTCCCCACACACGGTCATCAGCTCCCTGGTCACGCTCCATGCTGCAGGGACTTTCATTATGTCTCACTTCCCATGAGAAGATCTGCTCAGTTATGTCCCACAAACACTTACCCTTCTAATGGTCTTCATTTTTAACAGGGAGATGACACACTCAGCCCAGGGAGAAATCCCCAAAGGCAGCATGTCTGGCGCATGACTTCCGAATGTAGAAGACATTTGGGGACAGCAGCAGGAAGCAAGCTTTCTAGGGTCCTGGTCAATTACCTCCTTTCGGCAAAGCCCACCAAGACCAGAGGATGGAAGGATTGAGAAAACTTTCTCTACGCATCAGAAAACGCAAACCCGAAGGAAAACCAGATGCATCCAGACATCCCTTACTCGCACAAGACATAACGCACGCAGATTCAAATGGGAAATGACCATGAACTGCCAACGCTCGACACGCGACCTCCATTTTTATGAGTTGAGAGAAGAAAGCTATTTGTTATTGCTATTGCATTATTCTCAAAACTCGTCCAAGTAACAGACTGCCACCTTGAACGTTTTCCCTTGGTGTGGGCTCTCTCCTGCTTGTTGCCCCCTGTCCCGCACAAAGCCTTGGCTGAGGCTGGTGGGAGAGCGCTCCATTGGTCCCGCGTTCTCCAGTGCTAGGCAGGCAGGCGGGGAGTCATAAATTAGTTAGGAAGTTCATTGTAAATGCTGGATTACAGACCACTAGAGGCAGGTCCCTACCAAAAAATTATGTGACAACCGTATTGCCCTTAATTTTAAAAAAGGGTAAGGAGGGAGAGTATACTAAATTTCCAAATCTTTTGTTCCTCTACGACTATGTAGTTCTAGGCACTTATATCCCTTTTTTTCCCCCTAAAATCTGATCAATTCTTCCAATTTGTAATAATATTGCCACCACCCCCCCCCCCCCCCACCAAACTTTACTGAAACTGTACTTCTTTCCAGCTTGGCTTGCAGAGGACAGCACACCTCATTCTTCTTCACATGGCCTCTTCAACGCTGGAAACATGGCTCGGCACGTATACGGGTTCGGGAAGACTAACTGGGCCGACTGGACGGTCTCCGCATCGCTTCCCGGCAAAAGGCGAGGCTCTGCAAACAAGCCAGCCTGGGGCAAAGCCCTCTCTGTCTCCTCGTCTGAATGTGGGGGTCACGGCTGCCCCCTGCACTGTGGGTTCGTGAGCTTTAATTGAGATGATACACGAAGTGTTTATGGCAATGCCTGGCATGGAATCGGGGCTCAGTAACATCGGCTCTTCCGTTGTGTTCTCCGTGGGAGGGTTTCTTGCCTCTCCCGGAAGCACAGAGTTGAAAACCATCACCCCCAGGACCAGAAAACCAGTCGGTGTGCCGTATGCCTCCGACGGTCCAGGTGTCTCTGGGAGGCCCCCCTTCCTGGTTCGGATTTCCCCCTCAGCGAGCCAGCCGGGGCTCCTTCAGCATCGGAATAGCTTGGCTTGTTGCCTTGAAACTTATTGGCACAATAAGAGATAATGATTTCCCTGTACACGCTCCCTCAGAGCGTTATTGTTCAAGTATTTCCCTTATTCCTCCTTTGGCGGAAAACAATACCTTACAGAAATCAGCTGAGGAAGACACTATTAACGACTTCAAAAGTGCAGCTTTCTCGCGGCCCTGACTTGGCAAGGAAGCCTGTTTGGAGCCGTTCACCTCAGACCCAGGAACAGAATGTGACAAAATGAGTCCCTGAGGACTGATGTGGGCACCAAACCCTTGGCAGCTTTGGGGCCAGCAAGGCCAGCGATAAGAGATTGGTTTCCTCAATTGATGTCCCATTTGGACCGTTTGCCAGCCCCAGAAGGTCAGAGCCATGCTATGAAAATAAGGGTTTTTTTCTCGTTTCCACTCCCCCTCCATACCTTCCATGATATTTCTTCTCCGTCCCTTGGGAAATTTGTGTCTTTGTGGGATCTGTCCTCTGCCCCTTTTGTGAGCATACCAAGGCAAAGATCCATTTAATTTTCAGAAACTGTGTCTGTCGATAAATTGCTTTTGCTCTGTCTTGGAGGGGCTGCTGCCACCGTCCTCCCTGAGCGGACATTCCTTATGTACGGGAAACATTTCTCATTATCTGTCTTGACCCCTCGTGCAATCTTCTTTTCAGCCTCTCCTTGAGCTTTTCTTATCGTGGCTCGCACTCCCTCAACCTCATTCTGTAATCAGCAGCATCCTTCTTAGCACCTGGCGCCGTATCCCTTGCCTGCGTCCTCCGGTATAACCTTGATTACTTCCCCTCATCATCCACCGCGCGGAGCCTCTCCAACTGGGAGCACCGTCCTTGATCTCGCCAAGCCCAGCATTTCAGCTATGTGGCTTCCGAATCCTCCAGCCTTGCCTCGTGAAGGAGATCGGGCCTGGGATACTGGTGGACTCTGCTTCTCCACTCCACCCCCATTGACGGATTCAGCACCTCGTCGGTGCCAAGCACTGTTCTCTATGAACGAGACAGATACGTTCCCGTCTATCAAACTGGATTTTCTGCACTTGCTGGTTTTACTGTGTAAAAACCAATGCAGTGCCTTACCTCAGTGTAAAGTTTAAGAAAGTGGACAGTGTCCCATAGCTCTTTGCACCCCAAGAGTAGGTAACTGAGGTATTTAAGAACGAATTTGAAATACTGTATTTCCTTCAGTTCATGAGGGTTATTCTTCAAGTGGCTACTGAGTTCTTAGGGCATCAATATTACATTGTTCAGACCTAACTACTTGATCAAGTAGTAGCCTTTTGGGGGTGTCTCTGGGCCTCAAGTTTCCATGAAAAGTTAGAGACACTAAGAACATCATGTGAAAGTTTGAAAATCTCAGTTCTAAGCTGAGACCCGAAGGACAAGGGTTTGTTAGGTGGGCTGAAGGGAAGGGAAAGAACTTTCCTGGCCAAGTAACACAGTATCCAAGGCCCAACAGGGAGAGTCGGGGAACTGTAAATTGTCTCGTATGCACTGGCTTCCTGCTCCCTGGAGATGAGCCACCCCGACCCCCCCAGCCCCTGCTTCACACACACCCACTCCCCCACACTCTTGCATACCCTTCCCCTTCTCCAAGCCTCTGCCCGCCATCTTCCCTCCTATTCTTGGGCCTCCAAGGTCTGGGCTCACACCTGAGCAGGGAAAATCAAGACCTCAAACTTGACAAGCCTGCTGGGGTGGGGCCAGGCGCACGGTTGCCCAGCAGTGTCCGGTAGCGGGTGACAGGGGCCATGTCAGCAGCCCGCATGGCGGCCTGGCAGCAGGTGAGAGAGAGCCAGCCAGGGAGAGACTGGTTTTCAGAGACTAGACTCCAGTCCCTGGAAGGAACTGAGGCCCTGAGCAGGAAACCAAGCAGGGACACAGTTCCCAGAAATGGGGGACAGGGCGGAGGTTCAATGACAAAGAACAAAGTAGGAGGCCAGTTACAAAAACAGGCCCCAGAGCTGAGAGGGACCAGTGGAGAGGAAGTGGTCTATTTATAACAGGGGAAAATCAGAAACAGCTTTAATGTCCAAAGTAGAAGATTATTAAATAAATTATGGTAAAACTAGACTGTGGAATAATGCTGTGTGGTATAAAAAAAACATGTTCTATAAGGACAATGGACAACAGGGGGAAAATCAGGTAGATGAAGCTGGGACGTTTGGTTGTTGCCTAATTTGTAAAACAAAATGGTGCGTACAGTTGGAATCAATAGGGAGGAGAGAAGAAATGGAACAATGGCCAGAAGGAGATACAGCCGAATGGGCAGAGTGTAGCTGATTTCAGTTTTTCTCCTTTCTACCAAAGTGAAAAACCAAAACTATCACCTCGATCTCTTCTAAAGAAAAAGAAAAAGAAAAACTTGCTCGGAGTAATGACCTTTCCCAGCACAGACCAAAGCCATTAGAGAACCTGGTATCCCCCACATGGGTCGGTTCTCTGCACAAACAAGGCAAGTCAATAATTAGAAGGTACGAGGTGGGACTACCAGATGTTTATCCGACACTCAGGACAGCTTTGGAATTAGGAAGGAGAAAAAGTAGAAAATCAGCAGACTGGTAATCCGCCTGCTTCTACCTCTTTCCATAAGTTCTCTTTCCTTCACTTCTGCTCATGAATTAATACTATTAATACTATTCTCAGGGGCAGCTATTGCTCAAGCAACTTCCAAAGCCCTGAGTGTCTGATGAGAGGAACCAGGAGGTGAGGCCCAAAGTTACAGGGTACCATCAGGACAGCACTCTCTGGGCAGGGGCCCTGGTGTGGCGTCCGGGGCAGTGGCCCTACCTCCGAACCCTGATTATGTCTTATGTGACCGTGTGACTTGGGACAAGCCATGTCTGAATGCATTTCTTCCTCTATCAAGTAGGGAGAAGAAATAATATTGGCCTGACCGGGTTCCCGAGGCTAAAATAAGATGAATTTGCCAGGCTGTGCTTTGGGAGCTACAGAGTGTCATGCATGTATCAAGTTTACTGTTACTAACTGCTAGTTGGAGGGTCTACTAACACAGCCAGACACATTTCTGGAAGGTGGCAGAGACTTTACAAACTCCATAAAACACATCATCTTTACGTGCTGCAGTGAAGCCTTGGTGCTTGCAAGAAATCTCATCCAGGTAGACCTGGGGGCACTGATCTTCATGGGGAAAATGCACATGAGCGCCTCTCCGTCTCCATGAGGGAAATTCCATAAAATAAAGCCCCTAGCTTAGAAGCTACAAGGGAGCTAGAGAAAACTAATGAGAAAAATCTTTGTCATTTTTGCACAGCATCTAATATTTCTAGCTAGGACATCAACATATCTCTGCTTTCCAGTCACCCTAATCTCGATCTAAGCCTCAGGTCATGACCTAGGAAGTAGAGAGCCTCAGAATATTAATTGAAAAATCAAGTCTAACGTAACCTCTTCTCTCTCAGAGATCCCAAGAAACCTCAAAGAAGGCCATAAAATATTAATCTCATTGAATTCAGAGATTTTATGTTGAAAGCTGAAGGATGGATGAATGAATGATGAGTGAGTGAGGACTCGAAGTTTTATTTGGAGGAATGAGAATTATTCGCTAGCTCCTCAGGAAACAAACAAACAAACAAACATATAGAGCATTAAAAGGATATGCCCATTTCAACAACCAAAGAACCACAGAGAAAAGACAGAATCTGATATGGAGGCATGGAGTTCTGAGAATGCTTTCAGAGAAACCACCATGAGAAATCATTTAGGAGCTCCACCCTCAGGGAGTACCAGGGGGTATGGAATAAAACTGTCACTGAGCCAACAGACCAGAGTCCGTGTCCCGTCCCATCTCTCCCTGCCCTTCTGTGCCAGAAGACCCCCAAAACCAGTGCCTCTCTTCAAACTGCAACCTGTTGGATTTGGGCTCTCTTCTACCCCAGCCTCTCCATTCCCACCGATACTGCATACTGAGTCACTGCCTGACCAGGGTACCACGTGCTGCCGGCCCTGAGCCCTGTCCTGACACCCCAACCCCAGGCCAGGCGTGCAAGCAGGGCAATCTCAGAGAATCCTGCACCTGGAGGGAAGGACAGCTTCCTCCTCAATCCTGGCTCCTAAGTTGTGAGGAGTCAAGGTCCTGGGACCTGTGTCTTTCTTCTCAGTCCTTGACTATCTGAGACCTTTTCATTGTGTCTTCAGGACTTTTTTTTTTTTTTTTTTAACAAATATATTCAAGTCAAATAAAGATAAATACGAATGGCTGCCTCGAAATTAATTCATTCGGACTGAACCAGACTTTTGTTATAGAAAATCAACTCATTTTGTGGAATTTTTCACCTGTTTCTGAAAACCCTGAATCTGGCTGTGAGCCAGGGTTCGAGGGATCAGAACACATCCGTCTTCTCGGTTTCTTTGTTCCTGCCTCTTGATTTCCTTCCAGCTCGCAAAGCGCTGCTTGCCCCCGGAGTGCCCCTCGATGCGAGTCACAATGTCCCGTCCACCCTCCAGCCTGGGAGGCCACGAACCTTCCCCCAGCTTCCCACAAAATCAGCCAGTATTTGGGGCCACATAATGTCCTGCCACTTCTTCATCCATTCCCTTAACAAATACTACTGAGTAAGCAGTATGTTCTGGCTATTATGGTTGAGACTATCTCATCAAGTAATTTGATCAAAAAGGAACCCATTATGATGGCTTGTTTTTAATGTATAAACATTTTGAGTCAAATTCTGGGGAGTCTCTTGTTAATGGAGAGAAGTTGAGGTGGTGGGGACTGAGGGCTCGTTCCCAATGATCTTAAGGTGCAGATGGAGAAGGAAAGCTCTTGCTTAGACATCTCCCAAAACGGACCCTCTCCCTCACCACTTTGGGGTCTGTAGCAAAGGAAAGGCAAAGCCTACGCCAGGCGTCCCCAGACTCTGCTGTGAAGAGGAGGCAGTGAAGAGATAAGAAGCCAAAAATTCTGATCTATTTCATGAGTCACAGCCACTTTCTTTACCATGCCCTTCAGACCCACGTGTGAGTCAAGAAACCCCACAACTGATGCAGACGACAGATTTGAGGAAAAAAGTAATAATGCAAACCTGCCAGCTAGAACAGATTTTCCTGTGTTTGAAGATGGCAATAATAAGACAAAAGACAGATTTTTGCCTTCAAGAAACTATCTCTTCATTGCAGCCAAAGTAATACAAAATTCAAGGCAAACATTCCATTATTTTTCCCCCACTGTTTGGAAATATGGAAAAAGAAAATCTTGCCATGATTTTTTTTCCCCTTAGTTCTACCAGAAGTGACACTTTTGTTTTTTTGTTTTTTTGTTTTTTTTTCTCTAGCATTAACAAATGACTGCATTTGATTCTTCTGGTGCTTGGAACGGAAGACAGACCCAGCAAAGACCAGAGC
This sequence comes from Potos flavus, assembly GCA_028534135.1. Classification (NCBI taxonomy): domain Eukaryota; kingdom Metazoa; phylum Chordata; class Mammalia; order Carnivora; family Procyonidae; genus Potos; species Potos flavus. Next base: position 25,417,195 of record CM052893.1, read on the forward strand.
CTGGATGGGAGACAGTCTGCAGGAAATCGTGAAGCTGCTAAGAAAACAGAGCCCCCTCCACAGGCTGTCTTCGCAACATTAGTCTTTTTGAATATGATGAAAATATTATCTGCCTTATTGATCACCAGCTCCCTAAACAGAACAGAGCTGTTTACAACAAATGCAACCAGCAATCATAAATGTGCAAAACAATAACATGCTACCCTCGTATCTTAGCTTCATACCCACTGCCAAACATCAAGCAAGGCGAGTAAAACTCCCAGGCATTTTGTTCACATGAAATTTGGGGAATCACAAGTACCTAAAAATGTCACAAGATTAGTAAATGTAAGATCTGGTCTGCTTTGAAGGATCATAATACTAAGTCTCAAAATTAGTTTTTTTCCCAGAGAGTTCCGATTTTTCCTCGTCTTTTGACTTCCCTCACTGCGGATTGCTAAAGTTGAATAGGGACAACTGGTGATCATTTCGTTCAACCCATCCATTTTATAGCTGGGAAAATTGAGGTCCCAAAGAGAGGAAGTAACTTTCCCAAGGCCACATAGATAGCCGGTAACAGAGCTGTGATTAGAATTTAGGTATACCTCTAGAAAATTCAACTCCTTGGTTAGGTGAGTTAAAAGCTGGTTCAATTTTTGGATGGGATGAGCAGTTTTGCAGAGAGAGAGTTCTCTCTGTTAACACGAGATTGTGTGCTCTTTAAGCTAGCTGGTGACTTCCCACAATTGTGCCGTTGGTTTGCGTGACTTTGTCCGCACCTTCTCTCAGTTTCCCATCCATTTCCAGGGAACACAGAAGATGGGTCATAACAGTATCTCCAGCTCTGAAGGCACAGATACACTTCCTCTCGTGGATCGTCTCCCAGCACGGGATTTTCATAGATTGTGTTTCTAGAAGTTTTGTTTTGTGTTGTGTTGTTATGCTTCTTGGGACAAAGTAATCACTCTGTGCTACCTTTTTTTTTTTTAACAGCCATGAGTTATTGATGGTGGCTTTTGAAGCCCAACTTCCTTTTGGAATTCGGCTTATAGTCATCACATTTCCATCCATCTACGTGCTTTTCAGGGCAGGCATTAAGGAGATGCTCACTCTCAGGGTCCTGCAAGTGCCTCTTTCAACGCACCCCCCAGGCTCTACTGACCCTTGTCCCAACTCTGCCCTTTAGTCTTTACGTTGTTTATTTCCTGCACTGTTTTATTGGTCCCTTTCCTAATTAACAACAAAGTAACAGAGTCTTTCAGTCAGAGCAGCTCTGGGCTCCTCTATTCAGGAGGTCTGGGAGAAACAGACCAGCGAGTGCCTAAAGCCTTTAGAAAAAAACATCAGAGCTGCCTCGGTTACCCAGTGCCAGTCCCAGACAGCAGCTGAGCCTCTGAGTTACTCACTCCCGGAGCCTCTCTGACTTTCGGGTTCCCCTTCCTACATCATCCCAAGTGGACTGCCCTGCAAACTTGGTGTGGGGCTTTGTTCCTCCCTTGTCAAACCCCTCATTGGGGTTTCCATGAGCTCTCTCCCTGGGTCTTCTTGCCTGGCCTGTCTCCATTTTCTTCCTTGAGACATCTTCTTCTTGATGACTTGAAAGATATCCTCTCTCAGCTGCGGCCTTGGCTCTGCCTTCCTCCCCCCTACAGTGGTTGATGGGGCCCCAACCTGAGAATCTGCACTTGCTTTGCCTCTGAGCCCTGACCTACATCTCTCCCTGTCTTTGGAAGGGTATCCCCTGGATAGTCCAATCCCAGTTTGACATTTCTTGACTATAAGAAAACATGGGTGAATATTTATGTTTTCTAACCGTATGGATGGAAAATAACTTTCTCAACCTAAAAGCAAGAGCAGAAATCACAAAGGAAAATAGATTTAATTATAAAAAATATTTAAACATCTATATGTTAAAGAAAAAGAATATCCAACATGCTTTCTTTCCCTTGTTCAGATACACCATCCTTCTCAGCTCTCAGTGTGTGCAGCCTCTAGCCAGTACCCTGGCTTTGAACTGTCTATCCTGACCCTGGCTTTGGTTCCCCTTTGAGCAATGTCCCTGTCCTGCCCCCATCACTGCGATCTAGCCACGCGGCCACCCCGGCTGACAGGGGCAGGGTGTCGAACACAAGTGTCGAACACTTAATCATCTTCCTTGATAATTCTCTCATTGTTTTACTCAATATGTATGTCAATATTTGACTTCACAAGGGCAAAAACTGTGTCCTCCGCTCTTGGCACAGAGCTAGATTTGAGGAAAATTTGCTAAATAATTGCAAGAACAAGAGAATGAAAATCTTAAGTCCTAGTGAGAGGAAGTGAATTTAAGGATTTGAATTCTTCAGAAGTAAGGTTTTATAAACAGTTGTCCATTTTCAATGCTAAACAATGATTAGCCAAAATAATTTAGAAGATCAAACTGTGAATGATGGAATTCCCACCCAAAGGTCCCTTTCCTGACATAGGGGACCCTTGTCAATACATTGTGCATCACAGCCAAGCCCACATACGAACAGTTCCTTCAGTGGCTGGCTTTACTCTGGTCTCTTCCTCAACTAGACCTCGTTTACAGGGCTGGTGGAGAAAGCCCTTTAAAGATCGGAAGACAACCACCTCTCACTGGACCACTGGAGCCAGGAACCTGTGCAGCCTTAGGGCCACCAGGCAGAAAGCCACGCTCATACTGAGTCCCATAAGCCCATGGGACAGCCCCCAAGGTGTTATCCCAGAGCGTGACTGAAGAGGAACAGAGAATTCTTTATTCCTTTTTACTAAGTTGCCCTAAACTTTTTTTATTCCCTCTTCATGCCTTATCTGAATTGGCAAGGCTTTCTAGTTTACTTTGTGATACTGTCTTCATCCTTGATCAAGCCAATCTTTGCCAATTCTTAGCATTTTCGTAACTCAGTCTTAAACTATCTGGCCTTCAAAATTAATTTACCTCCTCCAATTATTTTTCCATGTCTCCTCCTCTCTAACCAAAACCAAACGAAATAAAAATCCTTCAATATGACAAAATTCTTGGGGAACTGGGCATTTTGCCATGTCATTCGGGGATCACTGCAAAACATGGAGAGTTTCCACTGGGCTAAGGCACACACCATTTCAGAGTCTTAGGTTAAAAAAAAAAACTATGAAATTACCATTTTGATCGATCACAAATGGTTGAATACTGAGACCGTCCCATGGCTCAATGTCATAGGATAAACATCGTTCAACTTTGGCTTCACTGTGATTCCCCAGATAAAGGCTTTGGGCACAGCAAGCAAAAAGTCAGCAGACTGCTCGGTGTCCTGACCAAGGCCCCCCTTGAGGGGCTAGCAGGAGAAAGCCGCTGGCTTCTGAAAGTAGCTGAGAACGTGGAGGGCTCATGGTCTGCGTCCTGGCCATTCCTGGTGAGGAAGGGGACACCTGTGTACCCATCTGCTCCCTTCTCCTGCCTGCCCTTTGCAGAGGAAGTGCAATTGTAATGTCCTCTCACCACAACAAAGAGGAGAAATGGACAAGAGGCTGTTTCATCACCTTTTCCTCTGCCCTGACGCCCCATGGGGGACTGGAGAGCAAGTATCAACTGTGTTTTGGAGGTTGCAAGAGGAAGTCACTGTCATTAACCCAAAACGGGTCACTCCCTCGGGGGGGACAATGGTTGGAGGTGGAAATTTCAGCAGGAAAGCAAGAGAAATTCTTTGACCCACATGCTGTGTCTGGGTCCATGTGTGAGGCCACACGCCACATTCGTGTCCCTGTATGTGATACAGATCACCGTGGAGCTTTACCCTGAAAGCGCGGACGAAGAAGAGGAGGAGTCTGGGACCTGCTGGTGGTGGCATCATTGCAGCCCCAGAATGCAGTCCAATTGTGTCTGCATAAACAGGAAATCTCTCTTTTCACAGCTCAAGGTGCGAAATAAAGAAGTATTGTTCTGGAACACCTCTCTTCCTTCTTCTATTTTATGTTTCTAACGTATCACCCTACCCCCCTCATCCTCAAGGCCAAGAGAGCCAAAAATTTTTTTCAACAAAATCTAGCCTCAGGCTGCTTTTCCAAGAGGAATGGGCTTCACTTGGACATCTTCCCCATCCTCCACTCACTTCCGTGCTAGCACTTCTCTCCTTCCCCGACCTTGCCCCTGGCCCTGCATGGCCCTTCCCGCCAGGAGTCAGTCCTCCCATTCGGCCAACGACACCAAAGGATCCGTGTGTGAATGAGTCTATGTGTTGTGTGAGGATTAAACGTACATGTATCTCCATAGAGAGGTACGGAGAATACTAGGAACAGCACTATATAAGTAAGCACTATATAAATGCTAACGAAGGGTATTGTAGGAGGTGATTAATTAATGGATCATTATTGTTATAAAGATTAGGGTGGTGGAACCAAGCAATCACTACTTGAGGACCTTGATTGAAAGTGAACTCTAAATTATCGGATGAGAAATTATGGGAGCTCCTCATCGTGGCTTTTTAGAGCAGTGCTGTCAAAATAGACTACCATGGGCGTCATGTGCAATGTTATATTTTCTAGTAATCACAGTTTAAACAGTAAAGGAAAAAAATGAAATTAATGTTAACATTTTATTTTACCTACAAATCAAAAACATTATCATTTCAGTATGTGATCAATATACCATTATTAATGAGCTCTTCTATTTTATTGTGAGCTATGTCTTTGAAATCTGGTCTGTAGTTTACCCATACAGCACATCTTAGTTTGGATGCTAATTTTTCAATAGTTGAAATCCTATGTAACCCAAAACAGTGAAGTTTTGTTAAATAGAAAAAAATAATACACACTGCTTCAGCTTTTAGATTTAAATTTAAATGAACTTAAATTAAACTTAAAATTCCCCTTCTCAGGTGCAGTAGACTCATCTCAAGTGCTCAATAGACGCAGCTGGTTAATGGCCACCAAGCTGCCCACTGATTTCCTCCACTGACCTCATGCCTACCATGTGGCCTACAGCACGCCCTGGTCCAGCCATGCTCTCTTCTCTCCCCTGCACTAGCTCCTTCCTACACTGGACCTATTCCCTGGAATGGCTTCCTCTCTTCTCTTTCAGGGCCCTTGCCTCCTTTAACTCCCAGCTCACCTCCTCCATGACAGCCCTTCCCAACATCTGACCCCTTAGACTTATTGGCATTCCTTACACCCTGGTGTGGTCAAGGTTCTATGTATGCAATAGGAACTATTTTGTCTGTGTTTGCTCTGCATAGGGGTGTGTGTGTGTATGCATCCTACTTTCCTGACCTGATTATGAAAGCTTCCAGGGAAGCACCGACTTTACCAACCATTTTCCTCTTGCCTGGACTATGGCAGTAACCTCTTGCTTGGTCTCCCTTCTTCCTCCCCTGGCCCCCTTGGAAGTCCACACAGTAGCCAGCATCACGTTGTTGAAAATACAAATCAGATCATATATCTCCCCAGCTGAAAACCTTCTAGTGTCCTACCATTTTTCTTAAAATGAAATGCACATTTTCAGCCAGGTCCTCATAGCTCTCGTGGGCACCCTGACTCCTCCTGACTCCACCACCAGCCCCTCACCGTGTCCGAACACACTGGCCTACCCCTTGCTGCTTGAGCACCTCGAGTCCATGCCCACATCAGGGCCAGGGCCCTTGTTGGACCCTCTGTCTGCCACACTTGGCCATAGCCCCAGATCTCCTTGCTTGGCTGGTTTCCTCTTGTCACATGGGAGGCCTTGCCTCACTAACTCCACTCTTCACCCCTGGACTCACACTCTTTCACAGCAACCTGTTCGGTTTTCTTTATCCCTTCTTATAACCTTGTTGATCTTTTATTCTTCTTTTCATACAACTGTTTGAAATCACTGTTCATTAATTGACTGGCTCATTTGACATCTGCTTACACCATAGAGTGTAAGCAGGCATCTTACCCCTTTTGTTCACCACTGCACCTCAGGGCCTGGAGGCCCAACAAAATGGAAATCCTTCATTAATACTTCCAACTTATGCATCAATATAAAAATCCCATGTAACTCCTACAGTTGGCAAAACCCAATGAAATATTAAGAGACTGCTAAATTGATATCATAAATTCACAAAGCAGCAAAAACTGTGGTTTTTGTGGTTTGCAACAGTGGTTGCAAACTCAAATCCCTACAGACACTTGGCAGTAGTACATGAGTAAAGCACAACAGGGAGGGGTGGGGACTATGGCCAACTGGAAAGTGCCTGCTTCATATACATCATTTACATACATGCATGTAAACGCAAAAAACCACTTAGCCCACATCACTGCTGTCTCACGAGAATATTGGCCTTGTATAACCTGAACCTCTCATTTTTCAAGAAAAGCTATACATTCAAATTTTTAAGTAAAATGTTATAATTGTTAGAACTGAACAACAAAATAAGACTGCTAGATACATTTAGCTACCATTTGCAACTCTGAATTTGAATGGTTGAATTTTTATTTTTTATTCAATTTCAACTGAACCTTTGACAAAAACAATGCTAAAATCATAGTATTCTTTCTTTTTTTTTTTTCTGCTTTTTGCTTTTTCACATTTCTCTTGTAGTACTCCCTTCAATCCAGTAACTCCGAAGTCATTGGGGTTTGAGTACCAAATCCAATGACTTTAAAAAAAATTTTTTTTTAATTAATTTATATGACAGAGAGAGACAGAGAGAAAACACAAGCAGGGGGAGCAGCAGAGGGAGAGCGAGAAGCAGGCTCTCTGCTGAGCAGGGAGCCCGATGCAAGGCTTGATTCCAAGACCCTGGGACCATGATCTGAGCCAAAGGCAGATGCCCAGCTGACTGAGCCACCCAGGCACCCCCAAATCCAATGACTTTTCATTGCAATCTTCACTGCCTTTGATCATATTGTACCTTGAGAATCAGTCATGCCCTGGGTGTTAAAATGTACCACCCATGACCCCCTTCAAGAATATAAGCTGATACCCCCATGCTGCTGGGAGTGTGGCCTGCAGACAACCCTTAGCTCTCCCCCCACTTCGGGGATTGTCTAAGCTGAAGAGAGCTGCCTTGCACAAGGCCATGCCCCCTTCTTCGAGTGGATCACATGTACTGACTGACACAGGGCATAAAGTCCTGTCTCACTGCCCCAACTCAGGAAATCTCTGCAGGACACATCCATTTTAGGGTTCCCTGTAGGGTCCACGGAGGCCGCAGCTATATAACTCCAGCACAGCCCCACTCCCCCCTGCCTAACTTGCTTCGTCAACCTCCCTTTCAGAGACATTACTCCCAAGAGCATCCCCTAATAAACTTCCTACACAAAATCGTCACCTGAGTCTACTCCCCAGGGACCCCAAAGTATAGCTGTTGGTATAAGAAGTGAGAATTTTGACTGGATCTCCTGCAACCTGGCTGATAACAAGGACCCCGTCCCTGGTGGTGGGCCAAACACAGGTAATCCCACACGCAAGGTTGCAGGGCCATTGTTGCCCCGGCGGAGGGGGAGGTGCCAGCTGGGGCAACGTATCAGGTATTTGAGAAACGTGGCAGGAGACATCATTATAAGGATAGTGGAATTTGGTGGATCTTGGGAAGTTCAGCTGAGACCTTGAAAAGTTAACAAAGGCCTGAGCATGAGTAATTGGCACTTTGCGGTCTTGTGTACAAGGACGAGCCATCAAGAAAAGGAGTCACCATCTTGCCTTTTGGGAGGAAGCAGGGCTATTGTTATAGGAAGGGACTAGAGCAGAATGTTTGGCACCCAAGTGATGCTCTTGGGCATCTCTTGGTTCTCTCTTGCCAAATTGACAGTAAATGGACAAATACAACAACTCTCATCTGAAAAGGGCATAGAGTCTGGCGGCTCAGACTCTTAGGAATAAGGGTTTGGGTTATGGCACCACTAAGACCCGCAGAAGTAGTAGCTGATGGTGCAGGGAATCTAGGGTAGAGGGACAGCGGAGAGGAGGAATATCAGTCACGGTCCTGAGACCAGCTTCAGTGGTGAGGGCTCTAGTTTGTCCCATTAACTCTCCTCTTCCAAGTTTTTCTCAGGAAGAAATTCAATTCCCACTGAATCCTGGAAGAGCTGCTCCCAGAACACATATGAAGTGTTCTGAGAGACACGAGGTGTGGACTATAGAGGACACTGTAATGCGCTTCCTGGACTCCCCTTCGGGAATGACTCACCACCACCACCACCACCACCACCCAGCTGCCAACAGCCCTAGGATGTCAGTCACCTTTGAGAATAGCCTCAGGTGATAAAAGCCCTCTTGCCCAAGGTCACATCCCCTTTCCAGAGCAGCCCACTTGCTAGTGTGGGGATGTAAAGGCTCAGTCCCCTCGCCCCAACTCAGGATATCTCTAGAGTGTCATCCCCATTTCAGACCTCCCATAGGTTTCAGCTGAGATTGCATCACAGCTCAGTGTCTCTCTCTGCCCAGTCCTCCTTCTTTCCCTTCTCCTCTATTGGCGTTGATTCCAGAAACACTCCCTAAAAACCTCTTGCACATTAATCTTCTTCTTAGCATCTTTATCCCCCAAAATTCAACTTTTGACATGCTGACTTTTCCTTCCTCAAGTGCGCCTTAATTCCCAAATGTTGTGTTTCTCCTATCTCTCTAATGGCTTTCACTTCTATCTCTGCATTCGCCTCTTCTTCCTCCCATTCCTTAAAGGTAAATGGAGTTTATCATAGATGCCTTTCCTCGAAAGGGAGGATTTTCTGATGATAGGATGCTACCTACTGGCAGGAGATTTATGCCCACATCTGCATAAATGCTGTGATATCATTAGCTCTCCTACTTTTCACATTCCTTACAAGTAAAGCATCGATTTCTCTTTCTGCCCCTGGGCAATGTAACAGAGGATAATACATATGGCAATGGTCTTCCCAAGTCAAGAGGGTACTGGAAGTTTCAGAATCTTCCACCAAAATTTACATTATTTAATGTTATCTCCTCTCCATCGTTGCTGGTCTACACACACACCCCTCTTATCATAAAGGCGAGACAAAAACATACCCACAAAATACACATGAGTTCCATCATACTGCCTGTCTCTTAGCCCATTGCCTGATCTGGGCAGCAGAGCCAATCCTTTTTTTTTTTTTTTTTTTTTTTTTTTTTAGCTCACGAAAATTGTCTGTTCCCCTATGACCAACAGAACCTTAGAAGACTAACGGGTCGGATAATGTAATAGGAAACTCAATGATCTGAGAGAAAGGAGACCCAGGTTTTAGGAATGGTAATGCCACTTATTAACTGTTCTTAAGCAAGTTCTTTGTTTTCCCACTTTAAAAGTAAGGTGATGGTTCTTGACCAACCAACCATCTTCCTCAGACCATCAAGAAGCTAAACTAAAAATTTATATGTGGAAGTTCATAGGAATTGGAGACACATCCATAAGGGCAAATTTAAATTCAAACTCTCTTTGAATTTTTTCTTCCAATGTACATGCTGCCGAAAGGAAACATTTAGATTTAAGCAAGTGTGGACGAGTACAGTTCAGTGGTCTGGGACTTTCTAGAAGCCCCCAGACGACTCAGGTCTGGGTTCTTCACTCAAGGCTGCTGATCCTCTGGGGAAGGAGATCTCTGGAGGCATTAAGCTTTTGTTGAGATGTCCCACTACCTCCCACGTCTACTGTTAAGAGGCCAGACAAGGGCTGCCCTTCCAGTAGCTGCTTCTCTGGGCTCCTTATAGATTTATTAAAAAAAAAAAAAAAAGTTTCCTGCCTCTGAATTTCCTTCCTCTTCTGTTTACTTGTGGGTTGGGAGCCTACTCTGAGAAGCCATTCTTCACAAGTCTCATCTGTGTCCCCCAGCCTCGGAGCTCATGGAAATGACCACCTGTCACGCTGATCCCCACACCAAGTCCACGTGCATGTACCTCCTGCAGGGGCACCTGCTCTTCACTCAGTCTCCACTGAGGGGAAGACAGTGACGAAGGCCAGAGAAATACTGTTCTGGGGCACAGGATACGAGAGACACTGCCACTTACTTGGAAAACAATTTCCCACCCTACAATTTGGCTGAGTTGAAGATTGAAAGGACCATTCAACGGGGCCTCCAGGGATTAACCTGCTTAGACTTTTGCTTTCTTGCAGTAGGATATCAAAACTCATACAGGGGCGCCTGGGTGGCTCAGTCGGTTAAGCGGCTGCCTTTGGCTCAGGTCATGATCTCGGGGTCCTGGGATCGAGCCCCACATCGGGCTCCCTGCTTGGCAGGGAGTCTGCTTCTCCCTCTCCCTCTGACTGCCACTCCCCCTGCTTGTGGTCTCTCCCTTTGTCAAATAAATAAAATCTTTAAAAAAACCTCCTACAAATAGGCATTTAATATTTTCTGGATGATCTTCAGAAATATGGTTTTCTCCTGAGCTCCCTGGGCTCCCTTATTCCAATGTTTGAACATCTCAAAGATCAGGAATTTCTACTGTATAGCCAATCAGAGTCTAGGTTGCTGTACCTTAAACCCATTTTATTCAATTATTCCTTCATTTGCCAAATACTTCAATGCCTACAATGGCCAAACATTAGGTTAGCCCATTTCTTTCACAGAGTTATCAGCGGTCATGGATGACAGCAGCTCTTTGCTTACCTCCTAAAAACCCATCGTCTTCTTGAAGGCATATCTGTGCCTCTTGTCCCACTCCACCTCTCATCTTGCATATCTTCCCAGTGTTTAGGAAGACCAACAAGAGGCCAGGGCCAGCTGGATGCTGCCCTTGATATTTAGAGCAGGAACCCAGGGCTGCCTCCCTTCCTCCCTCCCTCCACCCTATTGTGGAACATTGACTTATTTTCCTTTGAGTACTGGCACTCAATAAATAGTTGGTATAAATTAAAAAAAAAAAAATCAACCCACTCCTCACACAACTTCCCTGCTACTTGGGGCACTGTTAATCCCTGGAAAGGTCCTGGGAAACATAAATGCAAAGGTGATCCTTAACATCAAACATTCGCAGACAATAAATGGGAGAAAGGTGTGGGGTATGGGAATTATTGAGGAAGGTTTCCAGGGATACGGAGGAGTGCCCAAGAACTTCGGATTGGAAGTGAGTCACCCCCAAAGGGCTTGGGGGATGGAGGGTGCATGTCCAGACAGCAGAGAACAAGGAAAGCCGGCACCCGCCTTCCACCCTCCGCTGTCACAAACTGTGGGAATGTTGACTGGGTCAACAAGGCCAGTGTGGGAACCCCCCTGCTGGGAGCTGAGAACCAGGCCATGTGACCTCTCAAGGCCATCACCAGGACACTCTCACACTGTCACTTAGCACCCAAGTCCCTGGGATCTCTATCATCTACTTCCTTGTTTTGAGGCCCAAGAAGGTAGCGGGGAGGAAAGAGCCACAAAGCCAAAGGAGAGAGAGTCAGAGCCTTAGAAGAATGGTGGCCTTCCCGTCATCTGTCTCACTCTTTTAAGTTGGAGTCTCTTCCTTCACTTTGCTAATAATGTAAAGTATCAGCTAAAAATTGCAATGCATGCATTTCATTTGAGTTTTATTGCCCTAACAGACAGCATTAGATTACAAAAGAGGACATTTTTCTTCTCAGTTTTAGCTTATTCTGATGATTTATGATTAGATACAGCAAGAGTTCATAAACTTCCCTGACCTGCTGACAGTTTTTACAGGCTCCCAGATTTATTTCCATCTCAAACTTAACAGCTTTCATGTGACTGATATTCCCAGCGTCGCGGCGTGGCCGAGCCAGGGGCTGAGAGAGCGCCTCTAATCTCCATGTTACTAATTTAAATGAAGTCTTGGTCTGTTGTTTAAAAAAGACATCAGTCATCCCGGGGAGGTTTACAGATCCTCTTGTAATGTAATGTCAGCCCCTTCTGAGATATGAGGTTTATAAAGCCTCACGATGTTGAGTGTTGGCAGACATGCCAAGGTCACTGCGTATGGCAAAGGGAGGGGAGGCGAGGGGAATGCACTTCAGAGCAGGAGCAAAGAATTCCAAAGGAAGATTGCTCTCCAGGAGAGACCCGATGGGACCGGCAAGAAAGAAACCCGAGGGTTGGTGTCTGGGGGAAAAGGAGAGAGGAAAATAGAGTCCCATTCTAATGCGAGACCCTTGGCCCTCAATTCTGCTGGCCCCATCTCCACCTGAGGTTGGGAAGCCCCGAGAAAACACAGCCACCGGCCCCTAATCTGAAGACAGTCGTGGACACACATTCTTGATTCCAGTGGCCCCTCTGCAAAGGACAGGTTGAGCTGTGCCACAGGTCTGCACGGAGAGACCCAGGCAGGTGTGCTCTTTCCTCCACCTGCAGACATCCCCCCACCCACCCTCCGCCACCTGGGCTGAGAGTCCTCTGGAGGGGAGACACATTCACCTAGCTCTGGAGGCCTCCCCGGAGTGGCCAGAGAGGGGCAGGATTCCGTCCAGGGAGTGCAGCAGAGCTGGGAGAAGACAGATTCCTCGCACCAGCCTGCAGTGTTCTCACACATTCACACGCCCGGGTGTCTGAAGGTCACTTGCAATCAGACCTTCACTGGGCAGGAGTTGCCTCTGTGTTATTTGGAGATCAGATAAGAAGTGACAAGTAGCCATAAGCTCTGGCTCACTGGGGAAATGGGCTGAGGCCCGCAGGGCTGAGGGCTGGGGGAGGGGCTACTTTCCATTCCCCCGGGAGAAGAGGAAGGTGTGGAATAAACTCTTCGCCCAAGCACTCCCTTGTAAAGGGGACAAAGGCCAATGCCGTGTGTCTCTGAAGGCCCAAGTTCTGCAGAGGGAAAGGCTGTAGGATGAGGATTCCCTGCTTACAACCTGGACAACCTGGACCGATACGGGCCGGGGAATGGTACTCCTGTTCCTACTGACATCCGCTGAGCGCTAAGTGTAGGCTAGGCTCCAGACAGGAGCTCCATCGGTCCTCACGGCTTTTGAAAATAAAGGAGGGTGAATGAAGTGGTTATTATTATTGCCATTTGACAGATGAGGCACCCGAGGCTTAGGGTACCACAGATCTAGCCCAGGATCACACAGCTAGTAAGCGGTGGAGTTGAAGCTCAAGTTCACGCCTGATTCTAAAGCCCAGTTTCTTACCCATCGCATCCTAACTCAACTAAGAAGACTACAAAATGAAAAATACATATACCCTGCTTCTGTTCGTTCGTCTGTCACCCTGCGGAACCCAGACAGTTGATCATTTCTTCCTGCCCTGGAGAGAGACTCAAACACTGGTTTATTTCAGTGTTTCTCAAAGTGAGGTTCATGGCCCACCACCATTGGCAGCTATGACTGGGATGTTAACCAAATGCAGTTTCCCGGTGGGAGCCCTTCCGAAATCTGCATATTAACACATGCCCTAGGAGATTCTTCTGCACATAGCATCTGAGAGCTGTGCCTCTTTTCAAAGCCTGTAGTTGATGTCCAGCAGGACTTGAGCAGCAGGGGGAATTATACAGTTTCCCAACAATTCCTGACTGCTGTCCTCCAAAGGCAGCCTCTTTATTTGTTTGACATGAATTCCTAGAGCATAATATTGGAAAAAATAACTATAAACATACATTTCAAAGTCACTTCAGAAAGATTTGGAAATTATCCACCATTCGGTGTCATTTATCTCTTTATCTAGAGCATCCATAGATAATGGTGATATAGAAACAGCTGGATGAGCCAGATGTTGGCATTTGTTAACTGCAGCCATTTCCCTGTTAGAATACCAGATGTCCCTGTTTGGGGAGATTTTCTCTGGAAAATTCAGTGAACCACCCAGCATGGTTTCTCAAAGAGTGTTCTATGGACCACCAGCACCCCAACCTTCTGGGGTGCTTGTTAAAAATGTAAATTCCCCAGCTCTACTCGAAGACTACTGAATTAGAAACTCTGAGCATTTGGGTCCTGGAATGTGTATTTTTAACACAATCCCTGGACGATTCACAGATACACTCTGGATTTGGGAATAGACATGGTATAGACATGACAGAGAAGACCCGAGCTTCACAATCAGATGGACCTTCATTCAGAACTCGCATACACTGCCATTTGGAATGCAAAATGGCCCAGCCTCCTGGAAAAGCAGCTGGACGGTTTCTTATAAAATTAAACATACACTTAACTATATAACCCAGCAATTCCACTCCGGGGTGTTTACCCAAGAGAAATGAAATGTGTTCACACAAATGTTCAGAGCAGCTTTATTCACAGTAGCCCCAAATTTGGAAACAGCCCAAAGCCCATCACCTGGTAGATGAATGAACCAATATGGAACATTCAGACAACGGAATACTACTCAGCAATAAATACCAACAAATTAGTGATATGACAGAGGTGAATCTCAAAAACAATATGCCAAGTGAAAAAAATCCAGACATGGAGGACTATATTCTGTATAATTCCTTTTAAATAAAATTCTAGAAAAAACAAAACTAATCTACAGTGACAGAAAGCAGAACCACTAGGCCAGAGGTGGAGAAATTGGGTACACAGGGAGCAGGAGGAAACTTTTGGAGGTGATGAAAAGGTTCTGCATCTTGATTTTGGAGGTATTACAAGGTGAGTGTATTTGTTAAAGCCCATCAAACTCGACACTCCTAAACAGGAAAATGCACACAAAACCCACAATGAGATATCCCCTCATATTTATCAGACTGGCTAAAATCAATAATACAGGAAACAACAGGCGTTGGTGAGGATGCAGAGAAAGGGGAACCTTCATGCACTGTTGGTGGGAATGCAAACTGGTGCAGCCAGTCTGGAGAACAGTATAGAGGTTCCTAAAACATTAAAAATAGAATTACCCTATGATCCAGTAATTCCACTACTGGGTTATTTACTCAAAGAATTCGAAAACACTAATTTGAAAAGATACACACACCCCTATGTTTACTGCAGCATTATTTACAATAGCCAAATTATGGAAGCAGCCCAAGTGCCCATCGATAGATGAATGGATGAAGATGAAGATGTGGTGTATATATATATGTATGTATGTATATATATATATATATATATATATATACACACACACACACACACACACACAAAGGAATATTACTCAGCCATAAAGAAGAACGAAATCTTGCCATTTGCAACAACATGGATGGATCTAGAGCGTACTATGCTAAGTGAAATAAGCTGGTTGGAGAGAGAAAAATACCATAGAATTTCATTCATATGTGACATTTAAGAAACAAAATGAATAAAGGGGGAAAAAGAGACAAACCAAAAAACAGGCTCTTAACTATGGAAAACAAACTGATGGTTACCAGAGGGAAGCGGGTGGGGGAGTATGGGAAATAAGTGATGGGGATTAAGGAGTGTGCTTGTCACAATGAGCACTGGGTGATGTATGGAAATGTTGAATCACTATATTGTACACCTGAAACTAATATTACACTGTATGCTAACTAACTGGATTAAAAAACATTTTTTAAAAAAATGAAGACATGTTCAATAATATGTCAAAAAAACAAAAACACAACTAACATTTGCAAATACTTAAAATAATAATACTCGTGCTATAAATGAGCATAAATTCACTTTGTATATTGATGTTTAAAGCAGTACCAATTTACTAAATTGCATGGAGAGTTTACAAGCGATATAATCGTACTGGATTTTAAAAAATCTCATCAAACTCTACCCTTCAAGAGGGTACATTTTATTATATGTAAATTATAACTCAATAAAATTGATTTTTACATAGTTTTTGAAGTTCCAAAAATTTCCACCATTTGTTAGCTGTGTGACCTTGACCAAATTACTTAACTTCCCTGTTTCCTTCTCCTCATGCCAATCCAAAGGAGTTTCCTGTCTTCCGCTGGGCTCTCACCCCAAAACCATTCTTGCTTTAAAAACCTAGAAACCCCGTTTGATTACACAAAACTGTCTTTTAAAATAAATAGGTTAAGAGTCACAGTTCAAATGTTTATATCCATTTTTAAACGTTCCTGGTGTTTCAAGGACGTGCTCCCCATTAATAATGTGATCCTGGCTGATGGCCGATTAGCAGCAACATCACATGGAGTCAGGGAGGACTTGAGGTTGTTTTAGCAAATAGTAGAGAGAGGCTGTCTTTGCTTGGGTTTTGTGTGTGCTTGGCAGGAGGCTCCTCCCCAAGCCGCCGGAGAACGGGATTTACGTGGAGGGGTCCTGGGGCTCACATGTTTGCAGATCGTATGCTATGGCCCAGAAGAACTAAGCCAGTCACCCTCAACAGTGCACACAGGCAGAACTCTGTGCGAGAAGGAGGGGTCTGCTCACCTCTCAATGGGACCTACAGGTTGCAGAACCTTCCTTCATGCATTCACCGCATTCTCATTTCGCACAGATTTAGAATATTTGCCAGGCACAGAAGACAGCCATTGGGTGTTCAAAAACGAATTTTAAAAATATATACATTTTCTAACCTCCAAGAGCCCGAAGTGTATTCAGATCACAAATACACAAGGAAAAGAAAAAAAAAACAAATACACAAGGAAAAAAAAAATGAAAGCAACATTTTGTCGTGCTATGATATAGGCAGAGGTCAAATGCTGCCTGTTGCAGAGGAAGGCAGAACGAGCTCTTGCTTGGGAGGAGTAAGGAAGGCTCCTCGGAGGAGCGGACATTGCCTGGGTCTGAAATGCTGAGTGGGAGCGCCGCAGAGAGGACAGGGGAATGGGGCCTTTCCGAGTACAGGGCACAGCATGTGGAACAGCACAGAGCCTGAGGACGCCCGGTAAGGCCAGGGAATGCACACGGTTGATGCTGGGAGTGGAGACAGGAGGCGAAAGGTTCATGTGAGGGTGGTGGACACGCACACAGGGAGCAGCTCCCTTCCCTGCTTGCAGTGGAAACTGGCTTTGATGGCCTCTCACTTGCACTTTTCGCTGGAGACGGCCCTAGGCTCAGTAGAGCCGCCTCCCCCGGAGATGCCTGGGCGTTTCTACTCCCTACACCCGTAGAAGATCCCGGCCAACTCCGACTGACAAGCAGCTGCAGAGCCCATCCCTCTGGGCTCTGGGCAGGACAACATCCCGCTGGTACAGTTCCTGCTCCAGAGCGCCCCCTGGGATCAGACAAGGGATGTGCGGCTCCTGAACTGTCCTCTTTGCCCAGCTTCTTGGTCTGTCCTGTCCCGCTTCCCTCACCTCCTTGTCCGCCTCTCCTGAGAGCTCGCCCTCCATAAATCACTGGAGCGCTGCTTCAGGGAACCCAACCTAAGAATCCAAGCCAAGAAGCCTGAGCTTCAGTGTCTAGGCCTAACACCACTGCACTTGGGAACTCCGATCCCCTAAACTTTGATGCCGCTTGCCTTCCCGCCCAGGGCAGCCTCTCTTGACTGTGTTTGTGGTTTTCTCTCATTTTCCCCTCACTTGTGCTCCCTGCAGACTCAACCATGGAGAGAAAACAAGAACTTGAATGAAATGAGTCTCCTGCCCTTTAGAACAGAGCTTTCAGATGGCTATCTTTCCATGGACAGATCTACTTTTGGGCTGCAGGGGACTCTTGACCCCATCTCTCCCTCCTTCTCCCTCCCTCCTTCTCGCCTCTGCCTCCTAACCATTCAGCTCCTGGCCTTCCCCTGCTCATTTCAGCTCAGTCCCCCCTAACCCCACCCCCCAGTGCTGTGTCCCTCTGCCCACCAACAGTGCAGAGCTTGTGACCAGCTGCCCCCCCCTCCACTCTCCACTCCACTGTTTCTCACTGCCCTTTCTAAAGCAGATGTGGGGGGGGTGCCTGGGGGGCTCAGTCAGTTAAGCCTCCGAATCTTGATTTGGGCTCAGGTCATGATCTCAGGGTTGTTGAGACTAGGCTCCATGCTCGAAGGGGAGTCTGCTCGAGGTTCTCCCTCTCCCCCTGCCCTTCCTCCAGCTCGCCCACTCTCTCTAAATACATACATACATACATATAATCTTAAAAAAAAATAAAGCAGGTGTCTGGCCGCATCCCTATCCTACTCCAGAACCTCTACTGGCTGCCTATTGCCATCAGAATACAGTGATTTGATCTTTCAAGTTTCTTCTTAATCCCGCCACAGTTTACCATTCCAGAGTCACTCCCACCATTTCCCAATACAAACCATTGAATCGAGGTAAAATAATGAGGGAAGCTGGGGGCAGGTAGTAGCCGTGTCGCCTCAGAGGAGATACTGATCCTTTCTGTAACTCAGGACAGTGGCCTATGAAGTAGAGTTGCACTTTCTATCATTAGTGGTGTCTAAGGATGAATAGGAGTACGAGTAAGTGTGAGGTTAGCTTAAAGGACTTGGTCCATCATATTCCAGCCAGCCAGTCCTACCTGTTATTCCACAAATACCATCCAGCTCCCCCACACCCGTTTTTCCCCAAGCTGCTTAAAAATGGGCTGAAGATTTTAATAGAACTTTTCCCAAAGAAAACATATGCATGCTCAACAAGTTTCCTGAAAAGATGCGCAACATCACTAATCATCAGCAAAATGCGGATCAAAGACCACAATGAGGTGTCTCCTCGCACCTCTTACTGTCAGGACGGCTGGTATCAAAAAGACAAGAAATAACAAATGTTAGTGAGGATGTGGAGAAAAGGGAAGCCTTGTGCACTGTTGGTGGGAATGCAAACTGGGGCAGCCGCTGTGGGAAACATCATGGAGTTTCCTCAAAAAATTAAAAATAGAGCTACCATATGATCCAGCAATTCCACTTTTGGGTATTTATCTGAAGGAAATGAAAACACTAACTTGAAAAGATATCTGTACCCCCATGCTCACTGCAGCGTTATTTATAATAGCCAAGACTTGGGGCGCCTGGGTGGCTCAGTCAGTTAAGCGTCTGCCTTTGGCTCAGGTCATGATCCCTGGGATTGAGCCCCGCATCAGGCTCCCTACTCAGCTGGGAGTCTGCTTCTTCCTCTCCTTCTGCCTGCCACCCCCGGCTCATGCTGTCTCTCTCTCAAATAAATAAAATCTTTAAAAAAAGAATAGCCAAGACTTGGCACAACCTAAGTGTCCATTGATGAATGAATGGATTATATATATATATATAATATGTAATATATAACATAATATATATTTATATATAACATATATAAAATAATATATATATGAATACTATTCAGCCCTAAAAAAGAAGAATCTTGCCATTTGTGACAACATGGATGGATCTCGAGGGCACTCTGCTAAGTGAAATAAGGCAGAGAGAGAAAGACAAATATTCTATGATTTCATTTACAGCTGAAATCTTAAAAAAAAAAAAAAAAGAACTCATAGATGCAGAAAACAATTAGCAGTTGCCAGGGGTAAGCATTGCAGGATGTGCAAAATGAATGAAGGTGATCAAAAGGTACAAACTTCAGGTTACAAAATAAATAAGTCCTGGGCTATAATGTACACACAGTTGTTAACTATAGTTAATACTGTATTGTATATCTGAAAGTTACTAAGAGACTAGATCTTAAAAGTTCTCAAAAAGAAAAGTACCTTTTTCTGTTTTCTCTCTTTAAATACATGGCTCCTTTTCCTGGCTTTTCACCCCCATCAAAGACCATGTCTTATGGATCAAAACAATATAGAAAAGAGCTAGTGGATAGACTCTGAAATGCAACCAAGGAAAAATGCAACATTAAAGTGTCACTTGAATGACAGCAGAGGTGGGGTGGGACTGGTTGAAGGGGGAGGAGGGGCGGAGGACCAGCAGAGAAGAGCCTAAGCGGACACGGTGAGGCCACGTCTCTTTCAGAGTGTGACAGCTGACCTCAGTCCTTGGTGCCTTGGAGCTGTGAGCAGAAAGTGAAGGCTTCAGGCACAGAAGCTATTCTCCAGGCCGGTTTTCTCACCAGGCCCTCCCTTGGGCAAAGTGGCACAGGCAGAGATATGAGACGACCCAGCTCTTCCCACCCACCCCTTAGCAAGTCCTCATCGCACCCTTCCCAAAGGGGCTGACCACCCTTTTGCATCTCGGGAACGGAGACCCAGCAAGCCCCATTTCACTCTTGGGATTCCCATCCTGCAGCCTCTTTGTGTCTAACTGCACGTGGAGCCCCTTTCGTCTTATTTTCCCCTAAATGAGAATGTGAGGACAGATCTGAAGATTGGCATCTTCCTACTGAGATTGGTGCTAAATTCCTCAACAAAGTACCCAAGGAATGACGTGAGACAGAGGTGTCCGTTGACAAGCACACGAACTACATCCGGTTTCTGCGGGCGTGCCCCTCCTCAACAGATCGTGGAGTCGCCCGTGTAAGATCTGAAGACCCACTCGTGGTCTCACGGGGCTGTTCAACCAGCATCGCGCCCAGTGGACACTGAGGGCCTGCCCTCCCCCTCCTCACAAGTGGACCCCAGCCATAAACACTAACACTGACAGCATACGCTGTATGCCAGGCACAGATTACGGGCTCCACATGAGATAGATCTATAAAATCAATTCCTCCCTATCGGAACACTGGAAGATAGATGCTAGGATCATCCCCATCTTACAGAAGACCCTGCGGCTCAGGTTGAGTCATCTGCCCAGGGTCACACAGCTCCAGGACAGCAGAGCTGGGATTGAAGCTGGTAGTCAGGGTGTAGTGTGCTCAGCACCACACCCCACTGTTTTTGGGGATCTTCCCCAGCCAGGCTCCCGGCCTCGGCCTCCCACTGCCTCTTCCAAGCCAGCCTGTGCACCGCGGCTCTCCAGACACAGATGTCGACATGTTCCTCTCACTACGGCTTGGTCTTGCCAGCCCCACCCTCCAGGCATGGGGATCAGGACCCTCCCCTCCCTTCTGTCATCTAGCACCCTCACAGTTTGTCTGGCTCTGACATCTAGTTGACCTGCTTGCTGCTTTGGGGCCTCAGGCTTACTCCCGTGTTACCATATCCCTAAAACTTGGATCAGAACTGCTCACATCGGCTGTGGAAGTGTGACTAAGCCTGCATGGCCCCTCCTCCTTGTTGACCTTCCATCTTCCATATCATAACATGACCATGACCTGATTTATCTGTAAATATTTCAGGTAAGAATCCTGGATCCCTTGGGATTTTCTTCCTTATTATTTTGCAAACAGACTGAGGGAAAGGACTGTTTATCTCTCCCTAGCAAGGTTATTAGAGCTCTCTCATGGTATAAATCCAGGGGAAAGAGATTCTGCCCACTAATTCCTAAAATTCCACTGTTAGAGATTCATTTGTTTGACTTGAATTTGTATCCCTTAAAATGAAAATGCTCTTAGCAGGAGTTACCAACTGAGCACCTCCAGCCAGTCATTCTTGGAACAGGTAAGTTGAAAAGATCCTAATCCTGTGTCAACAGTTGAAGGAAGGGAAGGAAATAAGAACAAATGAGTATCAGACCACCAAATGTAAAGATTAAGAGACAAAAAAGATACTATCAAGAGAGGAAAAGGCACAGAAAGGGGGCATTGGTGATGCCCCAGAACAACTTATCTGCCTGATAATTTTGTTGCCCCATAGCACACCAATGTGCCCCTGTTCCTGCCACTCGCATATTGAGCTCAACATTTTGGCAAAGATTTTCTGAGGCATGGGCTCATGTTCTTTTTCCTTCTGACTTTTACTCCCCACCCCCTAGCAGCTGATGCAGTAGGTCCAGAGCCATAGAACCAGGACTTGCAACTGGGATCCTCAACCACTGGGTTGCAGTCTAACTGCTTACCTGCCCACCTGCCCTTCTCCAACATTCTTTGGACTTCCACCCACCTCTGACATGTCCAGGACTGAATTCTCTTAGTTGAAGGCTTTTGTTGCAATCCAGAGTTTGGGGCATGAAGCCTGGCTTCTAAGGTTCTTCAGCTAATCCATTGTTTAGATGCTTTCATTTCCAGGAACAAAGACTCTCCTACCCTCACCTCTCTGTCCCTTTAAAGGGCACCACTATGTAGCAGCAGAAGCAAGCCCATCGTGATATCGTTTCTGATATCCATAGGTTTCAGCAATCAGTAACTGGGTTTTGTTCCAGGAAAAAGCAATATTCTTTGACAAATAAGCCATTTGCTGAGCAGTTTAAATGACATTGCAAAGAGTGACACTACAAACCAATGAGCCTGTTTTCTCTGCTCCTATTCACTGCAAAACAGCTAATGCCCCAGATAAAGAGTGTAGATCACATGTGACTTATAACGTGAATACAGCCCTGTATAAAGAGCCACACGAAAAGCCTGCCCTGATCAGTCACTCTGCTTATGTGAGAACCAACCAAGCTGAATCTTTTCCTTTGAAATCTCAGAATAAGAAAATACCAGCACCCCCCAACCTTGAGGGGTTTCTTAAATGGCTTCCATTCCTTAAACCTTTCCCTTCTTGTCACCAACGTGGCAAAGCCCAAGTCTCCCTGAGCCCTGGGACTATTGTAACCTGCTTTAATGCAGGGCGTTTCCAGGAGGCAGATGTTTTAACTAGCAGGGGAAAGAAAGGTCTGTTTCTTATTGACGGAACCCTAGCATGTGTAATAGAACTTCAAAGATGTGAGGCCAGATTGGGCAGGCAACATCAAAAGCTTTTGCCTGGTGCTGAGTAAACCTTGTATTCTGACATACAAGTTCTTATCTATTCTGCTCCAGACTTGAGAGAAGGAGGCTGCATCTAACCAAATCACATTGTTTTTCCTCACAGCTGCCAACTTGGAAAAATATCAGGGCACAAAGGGACCATTAAAAAAAAGAAAGAGACACACACAGAGAGAGACATGTTTTGTTAGTTCCTAAGCAACACAATATTGCCAAGATGGGGGTTCTTAGGAAAATGAGAAGACGTCTGCTACACTTCCCTATTGAGGCCACTCACTAATCCTAATTTTTATCTTTTTAGAGAGATATTAACCGATTGAGTTTGGACCAAGTCTGTGTCTCCCCCACTCCACCTACACCCCTGCCACAGTGTCCCTGTCCCTTTGATAAACACTCACTTTCTAATGAAGCCAATCAATGGTTTAATTATATCTAAACTCAAACAATGAAGCTATTTCCTGATTTAAAATTGAAAAAAACTAAAATCATTTATTTTTAAAAGGTTTAAAGGAATTATATTCACTTTTTCGAATTACCTGTTTTTTCCATTATTAAAAAAAAAAAAAAACTTTAAAATGTGTTTCATTTCAACGTAATAGAACATAATAATATTTCCCCAGTCTGGGAACCAGAGAAAACCAGGAAGGCCATCTTTCTATCAAAATGTGTATGTGCCTGCCTCATGTGGGTTTGTTTCAAAGCACCTAGTTATTTCCTCTGAGAATGCCTGTGTGTGTCAATCCTGGGGAAGGGAGGAAGCACCCCACAGAAGGAAATTAGTTTTAAACCTAGAGTTTTCCTCCTACACTGAGAACACATTTATTTAATCAATGGGTCCTTCTGAGGCTCTCACGTGGGGGACCTGTCCGGGACGGAGTCAGCTCCAGTTGCCTTCCACAGAGCTTGGCCACCGGGACCTCGCTGAGGCAGACAGATCTGTCCGCCAGTCCCTCTGCCTTGAAACTCACTGCTAGTTTGGACTCCACAGCCCAGCCCTGTCCTGACTTCCTCCTGCCTCTCAGCTCTGTGCCTCTCTGTCCCCCCTGGATGGCTGCATCCATATTTACAGAAGCCTAAACAAGAGACCATGTAGATAGACCAGGGCGATGATTCTCAACCTTGGGTAAGACTCTGAAACCCAGAACCCTGCTAGTTTAAGAACAGACCAGTCTACGCGCACAAGGCGCTTCAGCCTCACCTGGATGCGGGCAGGCAATGCAGACTCTCAGGCCCCGCCCCAGCCTGCATCGAACAAGCCCCTGGGAGGACCTGTGAGCACATAAGCACTCTGAGAAACACCACCCCGGAGGTCTTCAATATACACATGCCCACGCTCCAACCTGAGGTTTTCGAGATGATCTGGGGTGACAGCCTGGATTCTGTGTCTCAAACCTCAAAAGGGTGGATCTGCTCTGTCCCAAGTCTAAGAACCAGTAGTGAGACCCTCAAAAGCATCGGACAGACACAAGTGACCAATGACTATGAGCCGGTTAGAAATGAGCTGAAGGGACACAGAGATTCCTAACATTCAGGGAACTACAGGTGTTCCATTCAAAGAGCCTGGGGACAGCCATCTCTGAGGGCCCTGATTTCCTGTCCTTCCCTGTCCCTGACATGTCTTTGACCCAGATGACTCGCCCCCACCCACCCCGCCCTTTTCCCTGCTTCCAAGGTCCAGCCACCTACAAGGCATTTTGAAAATGCCACTTTCTGCTGATGCTACTCCTCAAGGCCCTCTCTGCCTCCTATTGCAGTCCGAGCCGTCATAACCACTTTCCTTTCCTGTTTCCGTGTCCCCTTCAGTGGCCTGCCCTATTCCTTACACTGAGAAGATATCCAATAGAAACCAAATAGAAGTCTAATTGAAATCATGCTCCCCAGTTCCTTTAATAATCTTTAAAAAGTCCTCCATTTTACAGATTGAGGCCAGGAAAAAAAAAAAAAGGTGGGGGGACAGTATTTCTACTGAATATTGGCTTATAAAGGTCACATCTTTACAGGCAAGAGTAAGTAGAATATTGAGGCAATTCATCTATTCAGTGAAGCAATTATTAGACCCAAAACCTATAATTGGAAGAAACATAAGCATTTAAAGTCTTCTTTAGCATATTCCACTGTCAAGGCTGATAGTATTAATTATCAGTGTATGACACTATTTTAACTTTGGTTTTTGACATAAGTTATTTTATAGTATCTTTCACTCATGGGTGCTTTAATCAAAGAAACCCAATTTGCTCCACCCATTCTCGTTAGATGGGTGACAAGGAAGGGGGTGCCATCAGGGTTGAAGGTTGTTGTGCCTTCTGAAGCAGCACAGGGATGGGGCTAGATCACCCAGATTCATTACATAATTTCTCACCCCTCCACATCCTTTGACCTGGGTCAATAGATTCTTAATTCACTTGATATAAAGTGGACAACTGCCCTGAATGACTCAGAGGCCAGATGATATTGACCCCAATGACCCAGAGGTCCTATTTCAATTACAGAGGCAAATGACATTTCCTTATTAGAAAAAATGAATTCTCCTCCCAAGGAGAATCCAGTTGCAAATGGTCTTCTATCCTGGACAGAGAATGCTACAATCTCCATGACTCTTACACAAAATTGGATTCTTCTTTGGGGGCCATGAGAAAACTGGGGTCTCTTTTTCAGCTGGGACATAGGTCAGTAATCAGGGCAGGAGTAGACCCTCGTAGCCCTGGGCAGAGTGTCTGATCCGTGCTGCCTCCTCTCCTTCACCCTCTGCCCTCCTGGACAAAACCACACAGGTTAGCCCTCGAGCTTCTGGTTCCATGCCCAGCTGTTTTCTCAGGCAGCCCACTTCTCTCATGCTTACGTGTATCCACCAAACAGAGCAATGACTTCCATTAACTTGCTCTGGAAAGGATTTGACTGAAGTCTTTGGTCTCCTTGAGGCTGTATGTTTTGCATTTTGTATTTCTTTGTAGCCTTGCCCAACATTTAGATAATGTCCCAAACTCACCTTGGGTTCTCAGTACCTGTGATTGAAAGAGGGAACAGCTACTGAATGCTATTCAGGTAGTAATTCCACACTTCTGCCCTGACCACAAATGACCTATTTAATTGATTTTACTGACTCCACAGTAGCCGTTATATTACCTCAGGGCAAAATTACTCATTTCTTGCTTCTAAGACCTAGTAATTTATATGCTGAACGTGTAATAATCTATTATATCAAATATCCACTCCTATTTTTTTTTTTAAATAGCTTGCTGCAGAGCATAACAGCCCTGGATACACAAAATAAGTGCAGGTGACTTATGAGTTTGCACAGAAGAGCCTTCTGTTCTCGACACAGCTGTTTCAGAAAAACACGGCGAAGAGTGTAGAAGGAAGCAAGGTAGGTAAATATTAGAAGAGGCCTTTAAAAGCAGCTCTGATCACTGGATCCTTAGGAGGTGTTTGTTAGGGAAGGATGCCCTAATAATGGTTAATATTGATACAGCATTTTACAGTGCAGCAGACAGGCAGTAGGAAGGCTGTTTTTCTGAAGATAAGCAAGTAGGGGCATGATAGACCAAGCTCGCGACCTCAGACCAGGCAGTAAGGCACTCGGCAGCCAAGAGCAAAGACCGGGCGCCGGAGGGTGGGACTACCTACACGGCGGTCTACAAACAGCATAGCCGAAGGGGAAAGAATCTGTATCCCCAAGCCCAGCATCCCTGACCACTCCATGGAACCCAACAGTGGGTAGAAGCATGTTGGGGAGGGGAAAAGGAAGAGGTGGATAGGTACAGGCAGAGAGCACCCCACGTTCTCCTGCCCACTTCCCTGGATCCCCCAGGCCTGACGGAGCAGTGGTCACTATCTGCTTCTTCCTAACGGCGGGGATTGTTTGTGAGACCATGAAAATTTGCAGAGCCTGCTTCTTTTTTGCCTCTCCTCCTTGACTCACCATCAGTGCCGGCATAACGAGCACTCCTCCCCATCCCCTTACTAAGGTCAGCTTGAAGGCCTGGCTTTGAATCCCAGACATCGCTTTTTGCAAACGTGATATTGGGCAAGGGATTCAATCTTGCAGAGTTTCAGTTTCCTCCTCAAAATGGGCATCATCTTGTCTGCCTCTTAGAGTTCCAGTCAGGACTCAATTATATGATATAGACTAAGAATCTAACCAGATACATGGGCCAGGAAACCACGCTCTGTAAATCTCAGTTCTTTTCCCCGTTGCTCCTACTTTTTGTCCCTCCTAAGCTGCTCCATCTTTTGCTGGGGTGTAACTAGAAACAGCTGGGAAATACCTGGTGAGGTTTTGCATCATTCCATATGTCCTTGAAATGAATCTTCTGTCCTCTGTGCTCCTCTTCTCACCATTAAACCCCCTTCCTTTCATCTCTGGGGAAATCTGGAAACCAGAAGATGCTCTCTGGTCTCTCATGGCAAAGAACTAGGGCCGATCTGGTTAACAAATCCCCTGGACTGGTCTGCAGAGTGACTAATATTTTGGTTCTCCCAGGACTTGCCCAGTTTGGGAACTCAAAGTCCCACATCCTAGGAAATACCCTGTCCCAGGTAAACAAGGGCATCTGGTCTCCCTCATTGTCTGCGAGGCAGTTTCGGAGACAAACAGAAAGCTCACCACTTCTCAGATTGGCAAATAAGAGCAAGTGACTCAAATAAAATTCAGTCAAAAATCTATATGAGACACAGAAGTCCCACAGAAGCTCCTGTGGCCGAGTCTTCGTGTTAGTCAGCAGACGGTTGCTTGAGAGTGATCCCATAAAGGCACTCAAATGCTGTTCTTCCAGAGAACACACAGCCTGGGCGTGACAAGTTATGGGAGAATTCCAAAAGCCACCTGCTTCTCATAGTACGAAGAACACTCTTCAGGCCTTGCTGCTGAATGAGAAGATAGTAAATGCACACCCAGGAGGGAGACTGTTACAGTACTAATTGAGTAACACTGTGGGCCTGGGAAAGGCAATGTTTCCAGGACGGGAGGTAAGTTTCTCTACCTTTGCAACACAAAAGAACAAAAGCCTACATACCAGAATTGTTTAAACATTGGGAGAATCCCAACTTTTCCACACTGACCAGCCTGTAAGACCTGGAGAAACTGCTTAATTCCCCTATGCCTGAATTTCCTGGACTAACACTACATATAGGGTTGTTGTGAAGAATTAATAAAATAATCCATGTGAAATGCCTAACACAGCTTTCATTTCCGGTATTATGGAAGATCAAATTACTTGAAGACCCTCCCAATATGAAACACCTAGAAAATGCTGAATAGATTATAACGTACATCCTTTTAAAAGCAATAACTGGGTTTATAAGGAAGTGAGGGAAATTTCCAGAGACCCAAAATAAGAGGAGAGCTAAACTCCAGAGTGGAAAGCCTGAGCAGATGCCCCAGCTGCCTGTGGAGGGTAACCAGATTGGGTAATGCAAAGGCCTAGGTATGAATGTCCACCCATGCTCAGGAGATCAGGTCTTGAGTCTGCACGATGAAGGAAGTGGAAGTCAAACACCTCTCCATCCTTTTCCCCCACAGAAAACCAGAAACCTTGAAGTGCTATGTTAGTTGTAGGAAGGAGTAAACAAAATCTGTACTCAGATTCAAGAAGATCAAGAAGCTTAGTGTCTTAAACTAGGCTCTGGATAAAGAAAAGAAATAGTCTCCTCTGATAATTCATGAGCACAGGCTTGTCTTCATGTGGGTTTTGAGTTTAACTTTGTTCTAGATGCATGATATGAATGACTAATATAAAAAGTGACTAGGACCTATACTCTGGTATGCCTTGCATAAACAAAAAAAAAAAACTTCTCTGGAGGGACAAAAACTTCAAGCTGGAAGAGTTCATCAGATAAATGTCCATTACCATAATCACAATCCAAATTTATGAAGGAGACAGTCCACAATGAGTGGGAATCAACAGATATAGAAAGAGCAGATTTTGACCCCTGATAACACCTACTTAAAATAAACTATCAGAATTAAGCTAAAAACTAAGTATGTTTTAAAAGGCTAACTATATAAAAGAATCTTTAAAAAACACAATGAAATGACAATTATACTGGGAAAAAGTTAAATAGAATTTCTAGAAATGAAAAACATAGTCATAGTTTAACCAGCAGAATAGATACAGCCAAAGAGAGAATCAGTAAACTGAAAAGTGGACATGAGGATGACACACCTGAAGGTGCAAGGTGAGGGCCCCCAAATGCAGCAGAGGGAGATAAAGATAAATGAAAGAGAGGCTAAGATCTGAGGGTGATAGGACAAGAAGTTTAAACACAAATCTAATGGAAAGAGAAAAAAAGATAATATTCACTTAAATACAGGCTGAGAAGTTTCAAGAAATGAAAAAAGATGTAAGCTCATTAGCCCTGAGTGCAGTAAAAATTAATTCATATCTAAACACACTGTAGCAAAAGTGCAGAACATAAAAAAAGAAAAGATGTTGAACAAAACCATAGACAAAACATGTTACTCTAAAAATAATTATTAGATGGACAGCAGCCCTTTTCCCCCAACATTTTACTATAAAACTAGAGCAAGTTGACAGCACTTTACAGCAAGCACCTATATTCTCACTACTTAGATTCTACCATTAATATACTCAATTTTACTGTATTTGCTTTATCATATATCTATCCTCTATCCATGCCTGTCTTCATTCATCAATCCCT
Organism: Potos flavus; assembly: GCA_028534135.1. Classification (NCBI taxonomy): domain Eukaryota; kingdom Metazoa; phylum Chordata; class Mammalia; order Carnivora; family Procyonidae; genus Potos; species Potos flavus. The sequence continues at coordinate 25,446,197 of CM052893.1, forward strand.
CATTAATTTTTTGTTGTTATTTTATTTGAGGATGTTTTTCATATGTGTGCATTTCGAAGAAAACTATAGATATTACTAGACTTCCCCCTAAGTGCTTCAGCAAGGATATTATTAAATAGACCACAGTACTTGTTTGTAGGTGTCTCTCTTTTGATGTCAAACATACATAATGAAATGCACAAATCATAAATGTAAGTTGTTGTGTGACCCAAACCTCTATCAAATATAAAACCATTGACCACCCGAATGTCCCTCTTTTTCCCTTCTAGTTGATCCCCATTCCCATTCCCTCAAACTCAACCACTACCCCAATCTTTTTCTGTCATGGATAAGTTTCACCTGTTCTGGAATTGCACGTAAATGAAATCTACATTTTAGTATAAGGCTTCATTCACTTAGCATACTGATTTTCATATTCATCCTTGGTGCTGCACATATCAGTAATTTATTCCTTTTTATGACTGAGTAGTTTTCCATTATATGAATATAACAGTTTATCTATTCTCCTACTGATGGGCACCTGGGCTCTTTCCGTTTTAGAGATTTTGAGAAAAGCTCCTATGAACATTCTTGAAAAAGTCTTTTTGTGAACATTGTATCTTGGGCAAATACCTTAGAGTGGAATAGCTGGGGTCATAGAGTAGACGTACATTTATAAAATACCACCAGACCTTTCTCCAAATTGGTTGTATAATTCCACAGTCTCAACAATGTCTGAGAGTTCCAGTAACACATCTTTGTTGACATTTACTATTGTCAATCTTTTTAATTTTAGCCATTCCTATGGGCGTATAGTGGCATCACATTGTCATTTTAGTCTGCACTTTTTTTTTTGAAGACTAATAACATTGAACAGTTTTTCATAGGCTTATTGGTCACTTTATATCATCTTTCATGAAGTGTCTATTCAAATCTTTTGCCAACAACACTGTTTTGCACAGCAACAAAATAAAACAGAAATCAATAAAATAGTATTTTATCGGTCAGGGTCCAGTCAGGAGACTGAAACCACAGTGGCAGTTTAAACAGGGAAAACTTAATGTAATGAAATATTAACTGGCAAAAAGAGGTTAATGACTAAAATGGGCAAAACAAACTCTAAGGTGTGAGAGATAGAAACTATACACACAAAAAAACCTGCTACCCTTAGGGAAGAGAGGAGAGTGAGCAAGAAAATAACTTAAAATCTCAGAGGACAAGACCCTGCAAAGCTGAAATTCAGATCTCTGAGAAGAGGGCACAGTTGCCATAGGAACATGATGCCCACTGATGTGGTGATAAAGAAATTGGTCATTGATAAGACATGAGATCTAGAAGCTACCTTCCCGCTCCAGAAGAAACTGGCTGGAGTTTGCCACAGATAAACAAAGATCCTTATACTTTGATTTGCTCACTGTTAAGCCAAAAAAAACAGAACAACAGAAGGAAAAAAAGTTTCCTTTTTCCTTCTTCCTCTTCCAGACTTGAAGTGTCCCTCTGGTGCCCTCTCTTGGCAGAGCCTAACATGAAGCCTTCTGGCTAGAGAGAAATGTAATCTAGAGAGATCAGTTCTGATTATCACATAGTATGGCAAAGAAGGGTAGATTTGAAGTGAGAGGCAATAAATTAATAACGAGTACAAATATTTTCCAAGTGCTGAGAAAAAAAAATACCTGTGAATCTAGACTTCTATACCCAGTTAACCTATCATTCAAGAATGAAGGCACAGCAATGACTAAAAATGTTTTTTTTCTTACACTTTATACAATACATATAAGAGAAAATACATAACATATAGGTAAACTAAGACTTTTTCAGGCAATCAAAAACTGAGAGTATATAACTAACAAACCATTAATGCAAGAACTACTAAAGTGCTTCCCCTCAAGGAGAAAACTGAATACACAGGAAAATTAAATAGCAAGGGAAAAAAAGGTGAGCAAAACAACTGGTAAAGTTTGGGTAAATATAAATAAGAAAGAACAGTATAAACCAATAATGATTTTAAAGTGACTAATTTGTGATATAAAAGCAAAGGGTAATTAAAATGTTAGACAACAATATGGGAGGCAGGAAGAAATGACCAGTCAAAATGTTTCAGGCTCCTTGTATTTCCGGAAAGAAGGTAGAGTTCAAGGCCTTAGCACTTAACAACACAGAAAACAATGTGATTGTGCTCCCTAGAAGTGTACAACACAATCCTGGATTACATATTCTAAGTCAAGTATATGTGCTATTTTGTCAGTGTTCCCTTTAAGAATAAAAATAAAATGAACAATATTAAAATCAGTAGAATAGAGAATAAAGAGAACTTTATTGACTCAAAACAAAATAGAAATAAAGAGAAAAAGAAAAAAGTCTAAATCAAAACAAGTGAAAATACAAAATCTTTGAGAGAAATAAATTTAAATGTATCTGTGATTCTAATAAATATGAATGAAATAAACTTCCCCAGTAAAAGACAGAGATTTTTTATTGTCTTTTTAAAAAGGCAGCTATTTATACTGTATAAAAGACATAGCTAAAATTTAAAAGTGCATAAATATTATAAATGAAAGGATGGAAAAAACATATCAAAAAAATGCTATCTAATAGAAATCTGGGGTCATATTAATTCCATATGAACTAGATTTCAAGAATTATTAGAGATAGAGGTACTTTATAATGATAAAAAGAACAATCCATCAGAAAAACAAGATAATTACAAACTTCCTTTGATATAAGCTTTGAAATATACAAAGCAAAAATTAATAGACTCTCAAGAAGAAATTGACAAATCCATCCTCACAATGAAAGATGATAATAAACTTCTTTCAAATTAGTGAATCAAGCAGATAGAAAAGTCAATAATGACACAGAAGATTCACAATTAACAAACTTTACCTGAAGTCATATAAAGAACTTTTCAGGCAATTTTAAGGAATATATTCTTTTCAAGCACACAGGAAGCACTAGCAAAACTTGTCATATGCTAGGCTGCTAATCAAGTTTCAATAAATACCGAAGAACTGGTATCATATAGACCAAATGCCCTATTATACGAGTAAGTTAGAAGTTAATTACAAAAAAACTTTGAAGATGTTAAAAGCATACTTCTAAAGTGGGTAATAATTCCCCTTTTATAAACGATATCAGCAGTCCCAGAACAAAGAAAGGACCTGACTTCCAAGGATATTGAATATGTAATCTTGACTTCCCTAGGCCTGCTCCTCCAACGATCAACTTTTAGGAATTTAAAAGTACTTTCACCTGAAAAGTTTGGCTTATCATATTCTTCCTAGGACAGACACATTTCCCTCTTGCTCTTCCAACAGTCAAAATAACTGTCTCAAAGCTGAATGGGGCTGTCTGCTCTCCAAAATGCTTGAGAAAAAAGGGAGTGGTCATTGGGATTGGAGTGTGTAACTGATAGGTGAAGGGGACCCTAAGAGCAAAAATGCTTCATTGTTTATCCAGAGTGGTCCCCAAGGAAAGACAGTGCTGATCTATCTGCCTGGCTACTATTGAAATTGCAGCCCCTAGGGCAGGGGTTGCAGTCTGGCAGGACAAGAGTCTAGAAAAAATAGGTAAGTGGGCACTTCATGCAGCAACACAGACATAAGGTGACAATGGCAGGGGAACCCAGATCTCTGGATCTCTAATCTGCATACCCCCAGGATCCCCATGCTCTGAGCACCTGACATCATGAGAGCATCCCGAGAGTAAGTTATTCTACCTTAAGTGAAATACAATGGCAACCTAGTTTATCAGTCTGCCTCTGGTGAGTTTGAGAAATATAACAGTAGTCTTCTAAAGCGCACATTCTTAGAAGGGGCAATATTGTCCCCAAGAGGGCATAATTTGATTGGAGGCGAATAAAAATACTTATATATTAATGACTTATGGCCTTCCAAAGGACCACAAAACATAAACAGATATACAGTATATCTGTGGTATAAGATTTCATGGGGGAGAGGGAACAATTAGTGGGGTAAAAAGTCTTTAAAGGCTCCACAAGGGGGCAACAATTTTAAAAATAAAAAAGAAAGTTTGAGAAATATCCAGGAGGACAGAAGATAATACCCATGAGTAGGCAGATACAAAGGAGTCTGTCAGTCAGATCCTGCCCTTAGGTAATCCTCCACTTAATCAATGGACAGACTAATTAACTAACCTCTCCTTCATTAACAGCTTTTAAACTTTAGGCAAAGGCATCAATCATACTGATAAAGGGCCACAGAGCTCAATTCTCAATTTTCCAATCAATCTGTCAACAAATATTTGGGAGGTTCTATATTGCACTCTACAATATATTGGCCACTAGCCACCCGTGGCTCCTGAGCACCTGAAATGTGGCTGGTCCAAATGGAAATGTGCCGTGAGTATAAAATGTTGAGAGACACTCCTTCATGGATCTCTCTTGCTGCCACATGTTTTGCTTGGTAGGAATCTTAGCCCTTTTGGGCTGATATAACAAAAATGTCATAGACTGGGTGGCTTAAACAACAGGAATTTATTCCTCTCACTTCTGGAGGCTGGAAGTCCGAGATCAAGGTGCCAAGCAGATTTGGTGTCTGCTGAGGGCCTGCCTCCTGGTTTGTAGACCGCCATCTTCTTGCTGTGTCCTCACATGGTAGAAGAGGCGAGGGAGCTCTCTGGGATCGCTTCCGTAAGAATACTAATCTCACACGTGAGGCTCCACTCTCATGACCTAATCGCCTCCCCGAAGCCCCACCTCCAAATACCATCACACTGAGAACTTGATTTCAACTATGAATTTGGAGGGATACAAACATTCAGTCTATAGTGTTATGCCAAGAATGGAAGAGTCTGATTGCTTTTTACCTAGGGTATGTGACAGAATTGTGTTCACAGTGAGCATCCTTGAGCGATGAGGTAATATCTGCCTTTGGGACAAAGAGGCGGCTTGCCTTCTGCTTTCTATAAGAAGGTGAGTTCCCCAGGCTCAGGGTTCTTCAGGTATAACATAAACCCATTACATGTGCAATAACCCCCTGGGCCCTCTATGCCACCCCCAAGGGACTTCAGAGTGGTATTAGTTTTCTATTGCAGAGCAACAAATTATCACAAACTTGGCAGCTTAAAATACTGCCCATTTATTAGCTCATAGTTTTGTAGGTCATGAGCCATACAAGAGTTCTCTGCTCAGGGTCTCAAAGGCTGAATGAAAGTATCACCAGGCTGGGGCACCTGGGTGGCTCAGTCGGTTAAGCGTCTGCCTTCGGCTCAGGTCATGATCCCAGGGTCCTGGGATCAAGCCCTGCACTGATCCTGTGATATAAGATTGCTTATATATATGCTATGATATAACACGCTGAACAGGGAGTCTACTTCTCCCTTTGCCCCTCCCCCACTCATGCTTGCACTCTTTCTCCCTCTCAAATAAATTTAAATCTTTAAATAAAATAAAAAGTAAAAAAATAAAGTATCACCAGGGTGAGTTCTCATCTGAGACTGAGGTAAAATCCACTTCCATGCTCATTCAGGTTGCTGGCAGAATTTAGTTCCTTATGATTGTATAACTGAGAGCCCCCATTGTCCTTGCTGGCTGTCAGCAGGGACCACCGTCAGCTCATAGAGGCCTCCTGCACTTCCCTCTGCATGGTGCCCTTCATGTCAAAGCCAACAATGGAGAATTTCTTACTGTCAAATCAAATCCCTCCCATGTTTTTAATCTCTCTGACTTCTCTGTCTCTGACCTCTAGAGCCAGATTTTGAAAGGTCGTGTGACTAGGTCAGACCCACCTGCTTAATTGCCCTACTTCACGGTCAACTGATTTGAGATTTCAATTATGTCTGCAAAATCCCTTTATAGGGATTGAATAACTAGGAGAAGGTGTGAGTATATAAGGGACTGGGGATCTCTGGGGCCACCCTAGACCTCTGCTTATTTCAGGGAGCAGGGGAACTGAGGCAAATGTGCTGGCACTCATGCTGTTTGCTGTGCCATGAGTAATAAAATCCTTTATCTCTGACCCAAGGATCTCATCTCTTCTGTCAGCATCTGTGAAATTGTGTAAGTAGCTTGGAAGAAAGGTAAAGTCAAATCTCAGACCTGCCATAAAATACGCATTGACTTTCAAAGACTTGCTATGTAAAACATCTCATTAATCATTTTTAAGTTGATTACATGTTGAAATGATACAATTTTTGATATATATGATCAAGCAAGTTATATTATTAAAATTAACTTTACCTCTTTATTTTTAACATTGAATGTGGTTACTAGAAATTAAGCTACATGTGGAAGGGGGTTGCATTTGCATTTCTATCAGACAGTGCTAGCGCCTATGCCTGGCTACTACCAAAGTCCTAGGCCCCTGGGCAGGGGTGGCAGTCTGGCAACGCAAGAGCCCACTGTGTCCTACGGATGTTCCATTTGGCCAGCATACTGTTCAAATATTTTTATTGTTTAGAAGCCCTTAAAGACTGGCAAGTATCTTCAGGTATGCCCCAGGCCTCGCCACTCCCTATTGTGTTTCACCTGACTTATTTACACATTTGTTTTACCTAATTGGCTTCTGTAAGCATTCAAATTTTGTGACTCTTGCACTCATACTACTGCTAGGCATATGCAAAGATACTGACACAAGAGAAATACTGAAGAATAGCATTCACCCAAGTATTCACCTGGATAGCCCAAAATAGCTCTAAGACTTTCAGAAGGAAGCAGTCTTCATGTCTGGTGACAGTGAGTCAGCAGACCTGGTTCTCGCCCAAGCTCTGTCACTGATTTCACTGGGAGACCTTGAGCACGTCATTCCCCTTCCATGGGCTTCTGTTCCCTCCATGGCAAAGTGAAGGCTTCAGAGTTCCTTCTGAAGACCTAAGTATAATGGTGTTGCTCGCTAAAGCAATCAGAGAGAGCTACATGGAAAAGCAGGACTTGAAGATACTTGCTTCTCTGTCCTTTGTACAGTATTTCCTTATTGTAATTGGCCCCAAAGGAAGGGAGAAGGAGTCAAGAAGACTCCAAGTCCTAAAGAGCTCTTACGGATAGTTTGTCAAAGAAGGAAGGCAAAACAGCGTGCTACAGTGTGGCTTTGTGCTCTCCATGGATATAGATCATCCCAGTTTTGGCCCTGTACCCCAACTGGTAGATAATCAAAAGCTGGCAGCGCCTTGATACCTACATCTGCTCCCCCCTCCCTTCCACTTCCAACAATGGCATTTCATGAAATCCAGAAGCAGATGCTCCGTGTTGGGGCTGAGCAGAGACGAGCAGGGGTTTGCGGCTGGCAAGTTCCCACTCTCTCTACCCATGACATCTTTTTCATAACCTGAATTTCTTTAATTAAAAAACATCTGCCAACTCCTGTTATCTACAAAGATGTGCCATAGCAACTCTCTTTGCAAGCCCCTTTTGTAGCCGATGCAAACAGGTGGAAGAAAAGCCTCCGTGGAGGCTCCCAAGGGTAAAGAGAGAAAGGGACAGGAAGGAAGCTCCTCAAATTGTGTGTGTGTGTGTGTGTGTGTATGTGTGTATGAGAGAGAGAGACTGAGAGACAGAGAGCATGAACATGCTCACAGGCAAACCTCTCTTGCAATTCATCCTTCTTCAAACTTTTCCTTCCCTATCCCGTCTCTATCAGAGAGGGTCAGAGGGCTTCGGGAACATGGGCAGCACACCCCTGTCCTACACACACCACCACCTGAGCACTGGTACCCTGTGATAAACCACACACACACAGAGAAGAATTCACAGAGCTTTGCCTTACTTAGGACGCATGTTATGTTTTTGTTTTTGTTTTTCCCCTTTTTTTTCCCCCCACATGTTATGTTTTGTCCAGAATGAGTCTGATTCATCAGTGGGGATGGGAGGCCGGATCTTTGCTGCCTTCATCCTCTGCCCCATGATCCCAGCTACAAATCTCTCCATTCGCTGCCAGAAAGTCACTTTTCTCCGGAGGTGGGCGGGGTGGAGGGGGCGGCTCCACTGATTATCAGACAAGGCCAACTACTTAGCAATTTCTTTATAGTCTTAATATTTGCCTTCTCACGAGTTCCAACCATTGATGCGGTTCATTGACTCCTTATAAGCCTGCTTCTTCTGTGTGAATTAACACCCCTTGTTCTTAACTTCTCGGATCTTACGTGGTAGCTAGCTCCAAGTGTCTAACACCATGACCATTGCATAGTAGACACTGAAATAATTTATTCTTATTATTGCTTCATTTCTTTTAACTTCTCACTACAAGATTAAAAGAGTATAAGTAAATACATATGGGTAACCCCCACCCTCTACATTTTTCTCCATGTTTTTTTCATTCCTACTGGAATTCCCTGCCTACTCCCCTCCACATATTCTAAGTTAGGGCAAAAGAAACAGGAAAATTAAAATCACACATGCTCCTTTCTTAAAATTCCAATGCCAACCTGGCCAAGGACAAAATATTTACCTCCAAAGTGAAAACATCCAATAAACTATGTGAATTATATATCTTTTTCTTTAATGGCTCTTTTAATTACGAGGTGTCAAATAGCCTCATCTGCTTCCAATCATCTTGAATAATGTCACAAATAATGATGATGTCATAGAACGCCAGGGCGTGTCTCAGAGTTTTGAAGAAGGAGATTACATTGTGAGGAGTCTTGGAAGACATGGAGTCTTGTACACCATTCTGGCCACAGTGATAAGGAAACCTGGAACAACCTTCCCAAGTATAGATCATCAGATGAAGATAAAGGAGCCTGGGACATGGTGAGAAGAGGAAAAACAATTCAAGAGAAACAAATCGTGGGAGAGTAAAAAGAAACTGTTGGTTTTACTTGGAGGCAGTTAAGTGGAATGAGTTTATGTAAAATCCAAAATAGAATCGCCATAGATTTCTTTTTTTTTTTAAGCAACAGACTTTTTTTTTAAGATTTTATTTATTTATTTGACAGAGAGAGAGAGAGAGATCACAAGTAGGCAGAGAGGCAGGCAGAGAGAGAGGGGGAAGCAGGCTCCCTGCCGAGCAGAGAACCCGATGCGGGGCTCGATCCCAGGACCCTGAGATCACGACCTGAGCCGAAGGCAGAGGCTTTAACCCACTGAGCCACCCAGGTGCCCCTCGCCATAGATTTCTAAACACACAGAGGAATAACCACACCTCGCAGGCTCCAGCACAGCACCAGGACTTCTTGAAAGACAAAAACAAGGAGGTATGGCTATTTGCAATTAGTAATCAACTGAATGTTGGTAAACATTCTTAAGAAATAGCAATAACGAAATATTCAAGCAATCTTTGGAGTTTCTCTGAGTTCCAAGCGTATCAAAATGCCCATTCTTCACAGATTGCTATCTTTGGCAGCATTTCCTAAGAGCTGTACCATGCTGGCTGGGACTAACACCATCTACCACCAGGGACCTTGCTGCCAGGGAGGAGGGTGGGCGTGAAGGGAACAGGCCCCCACTTTGTTTCGACTCATCAATGATACTTTCAAGTTGCAACATTTTCAAATATTTTTTTCTTTGTGGTAGTCCTTTAGGGGACCTTAGAAAAACTTTCTGGGTAAACTGTCCCTAAAATTAAACACCTGATTTTATGATGAGATTTCTTCCATGAACAGATATGCTTGTGAGTGGCCACTCTGGATAAAATACCACTTTTAATTCCCAAAGATGGACACAGGGTTCACCCAGCCTTGCTAAGGTGGGTTATTCCTACACTCTTTTTTAACCCTATCTCCATATCATACTTGGTGAGATTATCCTACAAACATGAGTGAGGGGATATTTAAAATGGCAGCAGTAGGAATTCTGAAAGAGAGAAAATTTATTATGTTTGGATGAAATGCCCAGAAAAGACATATCCTAGAGTATGTTCTAGAAGGAGAAACCAAAAACAAAGAGAGGGTTGAATGAATATTTCTGTGTCAGGAAATGAGAGGTAATTTTTTTGTACCTATAATTAGAAATGGGGGAAGACAACAGGTTCAGAGACTGGGGACCAGTAGTCAAGAGGAGATCAAAGAGGTGGGCAAAAGCAACATGTGGGGAAAAGAAAAGGTGGCCACTGAGATGCTGAGTATGCTGAAAATTTTTGAAGAATGGCTACGTCTACTATTGCATTTTAAGTTGTTACACAGAGTCATGCTGTAACCTTCCTTCAATGCCCCAAACCTTCCCGGGGATCCATAGAGCTAAGAGGTAGGATGGAGGGAGGGACCTGGAGATGGAAGGAATTATAAGAAAAAGAAGACTATATTTCCTGTCTGCATTTACTCTACTCAAAGAAGGATCAAAAGTTCTCTGGACACTGAAATCATAGCTAGAGGTAACTGAGAAAAATACAATCCCCTCCACTTCCAAGAATCTACAGTGGCATTGATGAGAATATGGGGTTTCATATGGAGATTGAGACTCTGAATCACTTCTGTCAAAATTAAAGACTTGTTAAAGATAAGTTTCAGACTAGGAAAAAAATATTTGCAAAAGCCATATCTGATAAAGGACTGTTATCAAAAATATACAAGAAACATTTACAAGTCAACAGTAAGAAAGCAAATAACATGACTAAAAAATGGAAAGAGACCTGAACAGACCACCTCACCAAAGAAGATAAAAGGATGGAAAATAAACATAAGAAAAGATGCTCAAAATCCTACATCATTAGGGAATTTCTAACTAAAACAATGGGATACCACCCCATCACTATTAGAATGGCCCAAATCCAAAACACTGACAACACCAAATGCTGACACCGATGTGGATGGAGCAACAGGAACGCTCAGTCCTTGCTAGCAGGAACGCAAAATAGTACAGTCATTTTAGGAAATAGTTTGGCAGTTTCTTACAGAACTAAATATACTCTTACCATACGATCCAGAAATCATGTTTCTTTGTATTTACCCAAATGATCTAAAAATTTATGTCCACACAAAAACCTACATACAAATGTTTGTAGAAGCTTTATTCCTAATTGCCAAAACCTGGAACCAATCAAGATGTCCTTCAGTAGGTGAATGGACAAATAAATTGTGGTACATCTAAACAATGGAATATTATCCAGTGCTAAAAAGAAATGAGCTATTGAGCCATGAAAAACAGGGAGGATGCTGATCTGAAAGGCTCTATACTGTATGATCTCAACTATACAACATTCTGGAAAAGGCAAAACTATGGAGGTGTTAAAAAGATCAGTGGTTGCCAAGGGCTAAAAGAGAAGGAGGAATGAATAGGCAGAGCACAGAGGATTTTCGGGACAGGGAAACTACTCTGTATGTTACCATAACGATGAACACACGTCATTATGCCCTTGTCCGAACCCATAACATGGACAACACCAAGAGTGACCCCTAATACAAACTATGGACTTTGGGTGATAATGATGTGGTCAAAGCAGGTTCATCAGTTGTAACAAATGTACAACTTGGGTGGCAGGTGCTGATAGCTGGGAAGTCTGTGGGGCATGGGGCGAGCAGGAGGTCTATGGGAAATCTCTATACTTTCTGCTCAATTTGTCTGTGAACCTAAAACTGCTCATTAAAAGTCTATTTTAAAATGACAGGCGATGTATATATTTTTATATAAGAGGAGGGTGACTTCGAAAGTCTGTAGGACACAGGAAATCCTGGATGGTGGACCCCAGAGTTCAGTTATCACAACTTAGGGCAAATAAAGGAAACCAACCGTCAGTGGGCAACGTTCCTGAGGAATTAGACTTTGCTCACATTCAACGACGTGAACTGTTCATTTTCCTCCTGGTATGCTTTCCCACCCTCTGGCGGTTGGGCTGACCAGGGGACCAGCTCCAGCCAAGGAAATGTGAATGGACCCAGCCTTGTGTCACCTCCTGGCCAAAGCATGTCATCGCCAGTGCCGAAATCTCTGGCCTTCTCTTTCTCTGCTGTGGCCACAGTAGAAGGGCACACTGGGATGGAGAGGCTCAAAGGTCAAAGCCGGCTGAGATGCCAGGCTGGAGATCTGCAGAGCAATCGCTGGGACAAACCAGCAGCACCCACAGGCCTTTGAGTGAAGCAGGAGTAAACACATCTGCCAGGCTGAGCCCCTGAGGTTTAGATGGTTTGCTGCCAGGCCTAAACTGGTCTATCCGGACTACGACCCCCAAGTTCCAGTTTCCAGTTCAAATTCACGGAGGCCTGACAGGTGCGGGAATGCAGAGCCAGAAGACTGGAACGATGGAACACTGAACAGGCTGTGGACAAAACCCTAGTAATTTTTAGGGGAACTCAGTTTTGAGCGTTTTCTCCAATCTAGGCAATACTTAGGTCAGGACTACAGTGTCCAATTTGCTTCTTCCAGTTTCCTGGAGAGTATATGTTTTGTTTGTTTGTGTTTTTTTGCTTTTTTTAGGGGAGAGTGTGATGGCTGCCATCCATCATTTTGGAAAGTCACGAGATTTACAGATAGATGCCTAAACAAAGGACAAGCGTATTAACAAATCTAGCTGTCCAAAAGTCAGGGCTAATGTTAACCAAGATGAGCATTACTGCGATTCCATCAAGATGTCCTGTTATTTATTTAACTTTTCCATTTTCATTTTTTATTTGGGTAAGATAATTGCTTGTGATAAGCCTCGGGTGTGGAGGTCTGGTGCATACAGAGTGGCGAGGCGAGCTTCAGCCTCTAGCTCGGGATGCACTGGGGAAAGGACACGATGTATTAACATATTAAAATAAACTCGGTTAATGTCCTTTAGTGGTCTTCTTCGAAAAGGAGGACCTTTCCAAAGTGAATGGTCTACTATCTACAGGAAAAATTCTTATTAGGTAGATAATGTGTTCACCTGCTTGAGGAAAGAAAGATCTCATGTGAGTGGATTTTATAAGAGGCAAAAAATATATACAGTGTTTCTTTTCCAGGGTCTGATCCCACAATGCTGCTCATGCATTGCACTTCATAGCACCTACACCGGTGCCTCCCATTGCTTCCGGCCAAGACCCAAGACTGGGCAACACCAGGACACCCACCAGGGCTTTGGTGCCTTATGTCCCCAAATGGAACTTCAATACACAAAACTATTGGTTTAAATGATGACTCAACACACAATCCTAATTCTTTCCATGGAAAAACAACCATGGCCTCTGGCTCTTATGGGCCACTGTGCTTCCCCTCTCCCTTGTCCCCTGCTGTCCCTTTCCCAGCACCCTCTCTGTTCAGGCCTGAACACGCCAGCAGCTTAAGCTTGAGTGTGGCTCCTGCTTCTGTGAAGCTGGTAATGGCTTGAGGCATAGTCAAGTGATCTGCTGGATAGCAGTGAAAGCAGCCACTGGTGTTTGGTGGTGCTCACACCAAGCCCCAGCAGTCCTATTGCTATCCTTTTTTCAGACAAGAAACCTGAGGTTTGGAGAGTAGGCAACTGACCCAGGGTCACACTTCTGCTGCTGCTGCTGGATGGAGGAGGGGTATCGCTAGAGGCATTGTTCTTCCCTGACATGCCCTGCCTACCAAAAAGGCTCAAAAATAATAGCTGTATCCTTGAATTCCTTTTAAAAAGAGAATATTGTATAGGCGGTCACTCCTAGTACTCTATGAGCTAAAATTATTGCTTGTGCTGCTATCCTAGCTCAAGTATCTCCTAGAGGCTGTCCTGTGTCCATCCTTGGTCTCGCTCTGCCATCCTGGGTCCAGGCACCATCCCTGTGCTCCTCTCTACCTCCTACAGTTGAAGGATTTCCTTCCCTTCACTCCACTCTCGTCAGTCCAGCCCCCAACCTGATCTTATGTGATGTGTGTTTTTATTCCACTTCGATCCATTTCCTACTTTCTTCTTCTGTTTCTCCTTTTTCCCTCCTCCACTTCTCATCTTATCTTCCTTCTTTCTCCACCAAGTGCATGTGCACTGGTGGATATGCTACAGATGATGAACCAGCATCTGCCAGACAAGAATGCGTTCAAATGGATTGCTCAGCCATTCATTAATCATTCTAGCACTACCTGGAAGTTTATCAGCTAAGTGAGATCCTCTGTAAAATGTGCCCTTGGAGCTTCCTATCTTAGGCATCCCTGGGCAGAGTCCACACCCTACATCTGCAAGGCCTAACAAGTGAAGGAAACAGGAGCAAGAAAGACCAAGTCCTACAGTAACTTGCATGTAATCATCACAAAAAATTCTAGCTAAATTAAGATCAGGGATAGATCAGTTCTCTACTGGAAGCATTGTTTCAAAACCAACAGTTTACTATTCTGAAAGATTCCCATTCTGAAGAGAAAAGGGTGGTCGTCTCTGTTACTCTTTGCTGATTGGATAGATGTTCATTTATCTCGGATGCTTTAAATTGACAATAGATGGCTAAAGGCAGGAAATTGGACTTTGGCCTTTCAAGGGTCCTTTGAACCCCAATTATCAGCTACCACCTCAAACTGAATATTTTCTCCCGATCAAAATCCCATCTCAAGCTGGCATTCTGGAAGCCATCAGTGAGTTCTTCCTCCCACATAACCTCAAACAGTAGGTCAGCAGATCCTGCCTTGCCTATTGTCTTACTATGTTTTGAATTCCTCCTCCTCTCCTTGATGGCTCTCCTCTGTTTAGCACGTAGGTCACACTGGCCTCCTCTATGCCCCTAGCATCGTCCCTCTGCAATCCCTCCCTTGCTGTTGCCTCAGGGATGCCATCCTGCCTTCCTGCTTATCATGCCTCCCCAGCCCGGCACCAGCCTCGTGGCCAAGCCCAAACCCTTCAAGGAGACTTAGAGATCTCTCGTGAATCTCTCCAGCCTCACCTCTGTCACCTTCCAGTTCCCCTGGCTAGACCCATGTGAATTACTTGTGGTTCCTGAATGGGCCATTCTCTCTTTCTCCCTGGTTTTGCATTTACTGTCCCTTTCCTCTGGAATGTCATTTAAACCCAGTTTATGCCCAGTGCAGCCGTCCCCGCTCTCCTGTTCTCCTTAGGAGACAGCATGAGCACAGCCGCATCACACTGTGGTGTGAAGGCTCATTTACTTGTCCCTGTTGCTTCTCTGACACTTGGGAGCCCAGGCTCTTCCTTACTGTTGAATTCCTGTGGAAGTTAACAGCTTGCTTATGCTGCCACTTATAATCATACATTGCCTAGTAAATATCCAAAATAATAGCTATTATATTGTGTAATACATTGTTATAGAATCTACATATGTTAACATGCACTGTTCAAATAGTACAGTTTCTTAACTATGTCATGAATGCTTGTCCCCATTGCTCCAAATACATTATGGGCTTCTTAAGACAGAACCCTGTGTTTTACTTCTCTTACCTTCTCTGTAGCTCCCAATGCCTCACACAGAGAAGATGAAAAGGACTCAAAGTCAGAAACATGGTGAGAATGGAAAGTCTGCCGCACAGAGAAACACTGCAGTCAAAGCTGGAGATGAGGAATTTTTACTTTTGGTGACCCCACCTCTGCCGTACCTACTCACCACAATGGGCCATCCCATCCATCTGAAAATGGGGACACTGGCTCTGCACTTCCTGGTTCCCTAATTGGGAGGGAACTCTGCTACCTACAGGACCAGCGTGCCCTATGGGATCAAAGAAGATGGACTGGGCAGGGATGGCAAAGTTTCCCCACTTGCCCACTCAGGTTGGGGGCAGCTCTCCGCAGCACCGTGCTGAGGAAGATTCAGAAGCCAAGTCGGGGCTCAGCAGAAAAAGTGGCGATTCAATCAGCAATGGATCCAAAGAAGATGGTGGCCCACGTGCTAGAGGTTTGCCATCCAGATCGAGAGAGCTCTGTAAGTGGAGAAATCATTTCTCCTAATCCTTCAACACTCTGACTGCAGAACTATCAAATTACTTCTCCCCATCCATGGGGAAGAGGGAAACAAGGCGGGAGGAGAAGACAACAAGGTCCCAAAGCTGAGAGCTGAGCGAGAACACCACCTACTCTGGACTCAGAAATATCTCCGTGAAGCTTCACCCCCAGAACCCGAGGTCCCCGCAAACTTCTGCTCTGTCTTCAGGACACGTTCAAATGTACCCCCGCCGGCGAAGTCTTCCCCAGGTCCTCCAGTTTATGCCATCTGTTCCCATGGCACTGGCCTAGGTCACTGCCATACTACTTGTACAACTGACATGCACACGCCATTTTTAGTGTCTACACCGCTGTCTCCCCCACTGGACACAGCACGCCTTGAACATGTGCCCTGAGTCCCATTCAAATGTGTATTCTCAAACCTTTGCCCAGGGCTTTGAATGGATTTGGCTGTCATTAAATTGTATGCTTCCTCAAAGGACAGTCTCAAGGCATTACTGATATAGAGTATCAGCATTATGTGCATTTTCTTCCTGGGTAAACTGAGAGTCAGATCTCTTCATCCTCTCTCCCATGATTATTTGGCCCAATTAGGGCTTATGGAGCCACTGGATGCTTTATGACAGTAACGTTGCTCCCCTCTCCTGATGTCCTTCACTAGAGGCGGCTGGGCATGCTACGCAAGAACAATGAATGCTCAATCCATGCTTTACCATGTCTGTTATAACTTGCTCCAAATAGCACAACTGCAACCCATCCCAGTGCTCGTCTATTCCCATCTCACTCTGGGGACGCCACAGGCAGAACCGAGAGCCCAATCTGGAGCAGGCCCCACAGAAAGAAGACCCTCAAATCCCACTGACTCTCCAGCTGGAATGGCTTGAGAAAAAGAAACTGCTGTGCTGTGGGTCAAGCAAATGGATGGCGGCAACAGCACCAACCCCAGAAAGGGACAGAAAGCCCTCTTATTGACGAGGAGCCTCTATCATTTCAGAATATGGTGGCTTCTCTGCAGGGAAACCAGGCCAATTTATTCAACCATTTACAATGCTACCATGTGTTTGTGAGATGGAAGTTTCCTCTGGGCTCAATGTGACAAAATGCTGATCGCTGACGTCTGGTGGCCTGTCACCAGGAAGCTGGATGGATCTCAGGACCTGAGATGCAGGTTCCAAGGCTGACAGTTCCCACAGAAAAAGAACAAAGAGAAACAGGCCTGTGTTCATGCAGATTATGTGTTGGAAGAGGAGGCTTGATGGGTAGTCAGGTGCTCAGTGAACATCTTCAATTACTTAACAATGCTGCAGGCAGAACATGTTAGAGGGGAAAGAGCCAGGGCTGTGTCTTCTGTTGTGTCACCTCAGCTTTCACAGTCCCCTTATCTGCAGAATGGGGATAATCATATTTGCCCTGCCTCCATCAGAGAGTCGTGCCGTGAGTAGTGGATAAGAGAACATCTTATAAACCACAACCCCATCACTGTCCATAACAGCATCCTGTTCATTTCCTCCATGGCCTTTATTATAATCTCTAAGTATGTGTTTATATTGCTGCTGTGTTTGATGTCTGTCACCTCCAGTAGAACACAAGTTCTCTATAGGCAGGAATCCAAAGCAGTGTGTGATACACACTATAAAATCCTGCTCGGTAGTAATTCTCATCTTCCTGCTATCCCACCTCGAGACATACTCATTCCTAACTCTACACTTCTGCTCGAGCTGCTCCTTCACTCCAAAAACACCACCCCCTCATCTCTATGGAAATCTAAAACTCTTCCTTGAAAGACCATCTCAAGCCCCGTTGCTTCTATGAGATTATTTACTCAATCTTTTTTCAAATCTTCCTTTGGCCAGGCAGTTCTTCACTGTGAAACAGACTGTCCACAGGCCACAACCACACTCCCTCACATCCTCAGTCGGCATGGGTGGGCTGGTTTGGTAGGTTTCCACTAAACCCCAGGTAAGGTCCTTGGTCCAGTATTCTGTGAGCATTCCCTAGTAAGAGACTTATTCCTCATGCAAAGAACAGGAGAATATGTTCGAGAATAGAAGAATCATAATTTTAAAATCCTAAAACACCCAGCGTTGAAGGAGATGCCCGGCCCAAGACCGACTCTGCAAGTTTGCCATTTGCTGACATTTCCTCCGTTCTTGGTTTTCTCACCACACACAGAGACATTTATTAGCCACCAAATGTGGGAAGCAAGGAATCCACCAAAGTACTAAGGTATTCACTCTACAAACTCTGGAAGGAGATGAGTGTCCCTTTTAACAGATGTCCTGAAGGGAGAAGCTCCTGGGAATTAAAACTCTCCCCTAATGTGACCATCCTCCCCATCTCCTTGGATTTCCTTGTCCCCAAATCAGAGCCTCAGCCATCTCAACAACCAATTCTCTGTAGACAGTAGCCAGGTATCCCACAAATCAAATTAGTTCTGACCCTACTATCCAAAGTTAGCACAGACCCACAGATTAAGGACCCAGTCCCATAAAACTCCCCTCCCCTACTTTAGACAGCAATCACAAACATGGATCCCCATAAAGGAGATACACACACACACACACACACACACACACACACACACACACACAGGAATATTACTCAGCCATCAAAAATGAAATCTTGTCATTTGCAATGACATGGATGGAGCTAGAGTGTATTATGCTAAGCGAAATAAGTCAGAGAAAGAAATACCTTATGATATCACTCATATGTGGAATTTAAGAAACAAAACAAATGAACATAAGGGAAGAAGAAAGAAAAAGAGGGAAGCAAACCCTAAGAGACTCTTAATGATAGAGAACAAACTGAGGGTTGATGGAGGGAGGTGGGCAGGGGATTGGCTACATGGGTGATGGGTACTAAGGAGAGCACTTGTGATGAATAGTTGAGTTCTATTCCTGAAACCAATATCACACTATATGTTAACTAACTAAATTTTAAATAAAATTTGGAAAAAAACAAAAAAAAAACCCAACAAATAATTATAACAAAGAAATTTTATAATATGCAAATAATTTTTAAAATGCTATTAACTTCCTGGGGTGTTTTAGAAAAACATAAATATGTTTTTTGCATTAAAAAAAAAAGAAAAAACAAGTGCGGATCCCCAGATTACCCACACTGCTCTGCAGTTTGGCTATAAATCAAGAGTTCCCACCTCTCCTCCTCAGGTTTCTAATTTCTTAGAACAGCTCATAGAACTCAGGAAGTCACTTACATTCCCCAGTGTATTATAAAGGATACAACTCAGGGATGGCCCATTGGAAGAGCTACACTGGGCAAGGTATGCACGGAGCTTCCGTACACTCTCTGGGCACGCCACCCTCCCAGCACCCCAGTGTGTTCACCAGCCCAGGAGCTCATCAAATCACCTTGTTCAAGAGCTTTATAGAGCTGAATCTCCAGCCTCCCCACTCCCGGGAGGTCAGTGGGTGGAGCTGAACGTTCCAATCCTCTAGTCACTTGGTCTTTCCGGTAACCACCCCAGCCTTAAGTCACCTCATTAGCATAAAATCGGATCTGATCAAAGATGCTCATTACGAATAACAACAAACACTCCTATCAGTCAGGAAATTCCAAGGCTTTAGGAGCTCTGTGCCAGGAACCAGGAGTAAAGACCAAATACATTTGCATTACGCTACAACAGCCAAGTTTGATAAAGGCAGTTCTCTAGACTGGGATAAGTTGGGGAGCCCGCTGAAGAGTTATCATGCTTTCTCTTTTCCAATAATGACAGCTGCATCACTCTCCTTTCCATCTTGCCCTGGGTACTAGGAAACACCATATAAAACCTCACTTCAGAGCGCCTGGGTGGTTCAGTTGGTTAAGCAACTGCCTTCAGCTCAGGTCATGGTCCTGGAGTCCTGGGATCAAGTCCCATATCGGGTTTCCCCTGTTCTTTGGGGAGTCTGTTTCTCCCTCTCCCTCTGCCTGCCGCTCCCCCTGCTTGCGCGCGCGCGCTCTCTCTCTCTCTGCCAAATAAATAAATGAGATCTTTAAAAAAAAAACACCTCACTTCAGTTGTGTTCAATCACAACGGTTGTGTTACCCTGTATGATTGGCAATGTTTGCTCCCTCTTCCTTATCTCAATCAAGATTTTCTCTTCTTATTCCATTCCCATAATTTTATAGTACATGGTCACTTTAGATTTTTCCTGAAAAGTGATATATTATAAATAAACTAACTGATAACTTAGCCACAAGACCATTGTCTACAGAGGAATTAATAAAATGAACCTGCAGATGGAGCTTTGCTGACCTAAGCTGATGAGCCTTCTCAAAGCAAAGTGCACCAATCCCCACGAAGTCAAGCCACTAGCCAGTGTTCAGGTTCAACAGGACACCGCATAGAACTGTACTCAGTGTTGACACGGTATGCCCTCAGGGTGAACTTCTCAGAGGATTAACCACGGCTGGGGGTAGCAACGATGCTGCGTATAGAAGAGGAGAAGGTGACCAGCAGGCTCCAGGAACGCTGACCAGCCCGAATCAGGGTAGGCTACTGCAGGCAAAGACTTCATGAAGTAGGATTTCAAATGGGCCAGTTCTGTTTTGAGGTGTGAGCTTCTTAAAGACACTAACTGGGTACAACTTATTTATTTGTGACTTCTCAACTCCTAGCACAGTGCCTGGCACGCCCTAAACAATAAAGTGTTGCTCCTCTCTTAACACTATTCTTTGTTTCCCTTCCAATTCTGAGGCATAGAGCTGTGAACACTGGGAAGCATATAGGTTTGTTCCCATGCGAGGAAAGAACTAGATATGAACCCTGGGCCCTGGGTGACAGCACCAAGCCAAAGAGCAGGGGCTGGAGGATGCAGCTTAAGTCAGACTATTTGGAAGGCAGCTATGCTAACCACTATACCACCAACGTGAGTCAGACTATTTGGATTTGAACACTGGCTCCTCTTCCTGCTGAGTATTCAGGCAGTCATGAGAGAACAGTGTCTCTTATTCCCTTCTCTGTAATAGGAGGGTGAACACCTAGGAGATGTTGTGAGGATTAAATGAGTTTCTCTATAAGAAGCATTTAGAATATGTGCAATGTTAGCACATGCTAAACATTCATGTTAGCTTTTATTATCTTTAATAAGTCACAGTGTTTCTAGGCCTTACTTTTTCTCTCTGTCAAGAGTCAGGTCTGAACTGGATGAGAGATGTCAAATGTGCCGCCCTTTCTCATTCTCTACCCATGACAGACATCACTAATTGATCACAGCACTCTCCTACGGGGTCCAGTCAGAGCCTTCAAATCTTTCCCAGGGCAATCCTCCAGGCAGCCACCTCTCGTCTTTCAGAGTTAACACAAGAAATGACACCTATCTGCTATCCTAGGAAGAGGTTATCTTACAGATTCTGTGATTCTTAATGAACAGACGTGAGAAGCAGGTGAGGAGGTCATGGGGGAGAGAAAGGTGTCTGTGTGTACGAGAACGTCAGTGGCAGCCTAGGTACCACCCTTGATCGACCGACCCCGCCGCACGCACAGCTCTGAGACCTTGCTATTCCTCAGCTTCCCCTGGGACAGCGACAACTGTTTTTTTCCCTTTGCAGTGTCGCTGCAGTGATAAAATGGTGTGTGGCTAATTGGTGGGTAGGCCACAGACAGAGCAGCCCTGCATGTAAGTTCAGACTGGCAGAGGCTGTAAATTATTTAACATGATAACCGAAAGATTACAGCGATGCGTGGAAGTGGAGAACGTTTCAGGGAGACAAGAGGCTAGCTTTGAAGCCAGGCTACTCAGATACTTGCATAAAAGTGAAGAATCTACTTTGGGCCAAGATACAAGGGGGAGGCTGAAGCTCAGACCTGAGAGAGAGGCTGTCAGTTCTCACTCACCGGGAGCCTCAATTTACCTGTGAGAATAATAAACCGTTACACAAAGTTAATTCTTATTAGTAAGCCAAGAAAATCCAGCATAGTACAAAATAATATGTCCCATGTAGATTAAAATAACCCAGCTGAATGGCCTTTCCGTCCAGCCAGAGCCCCCTGCTGACTTCCCCTTCTCCATTAATGGCCCCACTGTTCTATTACTCTAAAGTCTTCTTTGGCTCTTTCCTCTCCCTCTGAGTTTTTAACCCATCACCGTATCCTAATGAAGGCCTTCCTACCCTCCTTTTCTTCCCATCCCATTGCCACTGCCCTCAAATGGACTTGAATCATCATGGCTGCCCTGGGGCTCTGACTTCCTGGTTCTGGCTCTTCCTGCACGTGGCCACATTTTCTAGGTTTCTCAGGGAAAGCGCTAATCAAAGCTTTTCTCCACTCAAAACGTTCATGGCGCCCCTGTCTGTCAGGTGAAGCCCCAGCTCCCAGGCTGGCACTCAGGGTATGGAATGCAGGCTTGAAGGCTGCTGCTTCCGCTCCTTCCACAAACGGCCTACATACTGTTCCTGAGACATCCTCCTTCCACTTAGAGGCTTTGCTTCGCTGTTCCCCCACCTTGATGGCCTTCCTCCCAGACTCTTGGGTGACTCCTTTGAGATGTTTAACCACTCTGACAATCACCCGCCTTGAGATCCAAAATCATGACACAGTTCCTTAGGCAATGGGAGCGCCATGCTTCCCCTCTGAAAGGCCACAAGGAGCCCGCTCCTACCTCCTAGGAACACCTAGCCTGTGCTACCAATCCCTCGTGGCCAGGGCTCCTCCAGCCCTGACTGCAACTCTGCTCTTGGCCTGGTGGCCATGGGCATTCTGTTAGCCAGTGCTGTCGGGAGAACTGGGGTGTGGTGGAGAAGAGACTGGCAAAGGGGACGTAGTAGGCAAAAATCTCTTTAGAATCCTCTCGTCTTTCTTCACCTCCTACCTTTAATGTTTTTCCACATTTCACAGAAGGCCTTTAAAGTCAAAGCCACAATATTCAGAAGGGTTCCAAGTCACTCTTTTTTCCCCAAAAACAAACTCCAGAGAACTCAGTGGAGGCTAAACCATAGTCATCCCATTTTAACTCCTGTCCTATAAATCTAAGGTAGAGAGGGTCATTCTGACACATCCGCAGTTGGAAATCAAACCCTCACCACCTCCACTCCATGCACCTCCAGGATGGGCCTGCTTCGGCTGCCCCCCGCCCTTCTGCCCATCTGCTGGGATGGCACGGTGCCCACTCTCAAGTTGCTGGGAGCCTAAGGAGGTGCCAGGCAACAATGTGTTTTGATGGGCAGCCTGCAGAAGGCGGCAATTGCCATCTCTTGTGAGTGAGGGCCACAAGTCGTGCCAGCCCTGGCACGCCGGGTCTCTGTACACTTGTTCACACCTGTTGCCTCGCCGGTGCCAAGAAAAGCATACTTGAGCTAGGAACGGGGGAGAGGGAAAGGACGTTCTCAGAGCACCAGGCTCTTCGGGGTTCCTTGTGGAGCCGGGCAGGACCCAGAGAAGTCAGAACCCCACATGTGTCTGGCCCTGGAATTGGTCCTCTAATGCTGGTTTGTGCTCACTGAGGAGAAAAGTACCCAGCTGGGAGACGGTAGCAGAGGCACAGACTTAGCTCTAAGCCAGAGAAGAGAGGCGAAGGGAAGGCCAGGATGAGTTTAACCTAAAATGCTTTGAACCCTGATAAAATATGTCTCATCCACTTGGAGGTCTCCACTTCCTTGCTCCCACTCTGGTCCTGGAGAATTGCTGTGTTCTAGCTAGGACATGGGCCCAGCTCCAGAGTCAGATAGGCCCCGTTCTGTAGCTCAGCTCCACTAACTGACCAAGTGACCTTGAGCAAGTCACTGCCCTAGACTGAGCCTCAGGCTTCTCATCTCTGCAATGGGCATAACCACACCCACCTCCTTGCATTGATACGAGACTGAAATATAGGACAACATAAGTAAAGCACCCTCTGTGGTGACTAACACACGGTAGGTACCCATCAAATTACGGTGTCCTTTTTCGTCCCACCATTCCCTGTCTTCCTTCATTCTTTATTCCAAATAGGAAAGGTGTTTCAGGAGCCAAATGGTATCACAGATGTCCGTCTAGGAATAAGTCACTGGGACTGAGTAGCAAAAGAGACTCCAAGATAAACATATTGGGAGAGAAAAGGGAAGGGAGAGGAATGCAGACAGGAGAGGAGGAAACTGGGGTTCTCGTCCCCAAGGTCCCATGCATCTCCATGCTCCTCTGTCAACGCCCCATTCCAATAATAGCACCTGCTCTGGACTTCATCCCCACCTTCATCCCCATCCCCACCTCGTCAGTATCTTCCCACTCTTTCATTCCAACCCCTCCACAATGCCTGCTCAGACAAATAAAAATCAGGAAGGAAAGTACATGGTGAAATCTCATCATCTAAAGGCCCTTATACACAAGTCATTTCTACACCATGACCTTGAAATTCTCTCGTTCCCTCTTCTGTGCTGCCCACAATGGGCCCACGGCAGTGCTGAGTAGAGCGAGGGTGACACAGGCATGAGTCCTGCCCTTCTGGCTCACAGCGCAAGAGACAGAGAGAGCTCAAGTAACCCTTAGACAAGCCAGACTGGACCAAAGAACCAACCAAGATGTAAGCAAACAGCGCTGGGGCAGTATGGCTTTAATTTGTCTCTTCTCCACATTTGGCTGGTGGTAATATGCCGACCACTTGCCATAAGGCCCTTGAGAGCAGAACCCATATGTACTCCAGCATGGAGCCATCACAGAAAGTCTTACTGACCCTTCCTTACTGTTTGCATCAGAAACTGTGGGAGGCCATGAGGAGTTTATTTGGGTGGGTAGTATGTCCCCATTGGCTTCATGGCTCTACTTTAATGGTGGCCATTGGATTTTAAGGTTGAGTGACATACTCCGAGATAGACCTAGATGCTGGAACACCATTGGTAGGAACAGGATCTTGAGTCTGTATCTGAGAAACTATTCAGATCTGCCAGAGATCCCCAAAGGATTTCTTCGAGGAACTGCCCTAAGTTCTTGATGAGAGAAGTAGAGGAGAAAAGGAAGAACTGCAAATTATTGGAAGAAAATACACAGGCAAAATGCCACCTGCTTTCCAAGGCAGGGGCGTTAGGTAAAAAAAAGAGAGATGGGATGGGTCAAAGCATGAAAATGGAGGAGTACATCTTAGAAGTGAAAGAAAATTCCTATAGGAGCTGTTCCAGGACGCCTCAGGACTTTCAATGGAGTGTAGGCCCTTAAAGCTCCGAGGACAAAGGGTGCTTGAACAAAGTGAACCAGATGGACTGCCCTGTCCCAAGCAAAATCTAACTTCCATGTCCCCAGGAGACCCAGAGGAGAATTGACCCACCAGAAATTTAATTTACCAACTTAATATATTCCTCCTGTGAGTCTCTTTCCATGGCTCAATCATGAGCTAAAACATAGTCCCCACCCTCCTGGAGCTTAAAGCAAGCCCTGGAGTCAAGAAGCCTGCATTCAGGCTAGTATCCACAAGATGAGAAATAACAAGTAAAGGATGCAGACAAAGGGAACCCTCACGCACTGTTGGCGGGAATGCAAACTGTGCAGCCACTGTGGAAAAGAGAATGGAGGTTCCTCAAAAAATTAGAAATAGAAATAGCATGTGATCCAGTGAGTTCATTCATAGGTATTTATCTGAAGAAAATGAAAACACCTATCCAAAAGGATATAGGCACCCCTATGCTTGCTGCAGCATTATTTGCAATGGCCAAGGTATGGAAGCAGCCCAAGTGTCCATCCGCAGGTGAATGGAGAAAGATGTGGTGTGTATACGCACAATGGAATATGACTCAGCCATAAAAAAGAATGAAATCCTTGCCGTTTGCAACAACATGGATGGACCTAGAGGGTATTATGTTAAGTAAAATAGGTCAGACAGAGAGAGACAAATACCATACGATTTTGCTCCTAGGTGGAATCTAAAAAACAAAACAAAATACAACAAAACGGAAACAGATTCAAAAATACAGAGAACAAACTGGTGCCAGAGGAGAGGAAGATGGGTGGGGGCATAGGGATTGGGCGAAATAGGTGAAGGAGATTAAGAAGTACAAATTTCCAGTTTATAAAATAAATAAGTCACAAGGATATAAAATAAGAGCATAGGGAATATAGTCAATGATATTGTAGTTACTTGGTATGGTGACAGATGGTAACTACACTTATTGTGATAAGCACTTCATAATGTATATAATTGTCAAATCATTGTTGTACACGTGAAACCAATATAATATTCTATATTAACCGTAGATTAAAAAAAAAAAAAAAAAAAAGCGAGAGAGACCTGCCTTCGGAGGCCAGCAACTCCGCTGAGGAGCTGGGTGAACCTGAGCATGTTACATCGGTTCAGTTTTTCCATCTGTAAAATGGGAGTAACAAATCATCCGTAATTCAAAGTGGTGTCATGAGAATTAAATCAGGTCACCCATGATACGCTCAGCGGTATGCCTGGAACACAGACTCAGTGAATGTTGGCTGTCATTATTGTTGTCATTGTTTTTCTTACCATGATCTTTATCATCATTAGTTTCAAAGTTTAGCTGGGGAGAGAGAGATTAATCAAATGTAAGCACAGAAAATATCATTTCAAACTGTGATAAGTGGTAAATACAGAAATCACTTACGGTTCCTTGGGACTGAACCCCGGGCCCCTGAACTAGCCATTCGGATCAGCAAGGGCTTCCCTGAGGATTGGCCTTGAGGCTGAGAATGGGGAGTGGCTTGGGTGTTAAGTGTGGCAAAAGGAGCAAGGGGATGTGTGTGGGGTTGAGACAAGGGTTCCAGGCAAAAGAGACGGCTTGTGTCAAGTCCCTGCAACAAGTCCAAAGTTGGGGCCAGGGATACCTGGGTGGCTCAGTCGGTTAAGGCGTGCTTGGGTTCAGGTCATAATCCCAGGGTCCTGGGATCCAGTCCCATGTCTGGGGCTCCTTGCTCAGCAGGGAGTTTGCTTCTCCCTCTGCCTCCTTCCCCTACTCATTCTCTCTCTCTCCCTCCCTCTCTCTCAAATAAAAACAAATAAAGTCTTTTAAAAAAATAGTATGTGCTTCTAAAAAAAAAGTCATAGCTAGATGCTGATCCCCCACAGAATTATAGTTCCCAAAGAGCATAAGATGAAAACAAGAAGGAGGTAAGAAAAGGCTGAGCTGTGATCCTTATTATGTCAGGGTGAGGTTGAGGAAAGCCTAAGGAGAGCGGGCTTCTCTGCCCACAGCAGGCTGATGGCCCCGGAGACACCCAGCACAGCCCTGCCCTGGTCCATTCCCTCCCTGCTCCCCCTCATCACCCGGGCAGCAGAGACCCTGTCCTGCCCCAGTCCCGTCAGCTCCAGCTCCCACTTCTGTCTGTGAGGGTCCTACAGCTCTCATCTGCCTGGTCTACCACTTGCTTCCCCAAAAGGAACAGCCAACTCCACCCACAGCCCAGTGGTACTGGTCTGACTCAGCAGATCCACTAACCTCCCTTCTGAGAGTAAATACATTCATTGTATCCACTGGTCCAGTGGGAAAGTCTGGGCCTAGAAGTCTCAATGACAGAAGTATAAATCCCACCTCTACTACTTCCTGTGAGGCAGCCCCAGTCTCCTCATCTGTAAAATGGGGCTGATGTCACCCACATGCAGGGCTATCCCAAGAGGATGAGGGAGATGATGTGTGTAAAGCACTTCATGCACTGCCTAGCACACACACTCAATAAAGGCTCAATAGCATGGCTATTACTATGAAACTGATCTGCCCTAGGCGAGGAGAATCAATCACTTGGGGGAGTTGGAGCAAGCCACGCCCCCTGAGCCTCTCACAATAACCACCCTCCAAAATTGCTCCTACATTGCTCTCTGGGTGGCCTTGGGCAGGTTACTCAGCCATTTTCGTCATCTACAAATCATGTACAATAATAAGTCCTACCTTGTAAGATTACGAGGATTAAATAGATTAATATATATAAAATGCCTGGCACCCGGTAAATATTTACTAGGATAAAAATGATTATTATTGCAACTTGGGCTATAAAAAGGTCGCTCTGGTTGTATAGGGGCAAAGTAAAAACAGAGAGACAGGTTAGAAGTGTATTGGGATAAACCAGGCATGAGGTAGTGGCTTGGACCAAAGTGGCAACAGGGCTGGAGAGAGGCGCTTGGATTCTGGACATAGTTTGAAGGTAGAGGGACAGTATTTGCTGGAAGATCGCTGTGGGGATGTGAGAGAAAGAGAGGAGTTAGGGATGAGCCCAAAGTCTAGCATCTGGAAGAATGGAGTTGTCATTTACTAAAAGTAAAGCAGGTATAGGAAGGAAATTAGGAGTCCCTGACTACCAGGTGCCACTAGTCATCCAGCAGGAAATGTCAAATAGTCAGCTCTCTGCGGAAGTCCGGAGTTCAGAGAGAGGTACCAGCTGGGGATATAAACTTGTATTTGAAGCCAGGAGACCTTGGTGAAATTATTAGAGACGAGATAAAGAGAAAAGATCAAAGACTGAGCCCTGGGACTCTCCCATGCTTAGAGGTCAGAGGTGAAGGCAAACTCATCAAGGAAATCAAAAAGGAGCAGCCTGGATGGCAGGCGGAGAAAGAGAGAAAATGTCTCAGGCTACAAGTACAGCGAGGGCTTCATGGCAAAGGGAGCAACTGATCGGCTGTGCTAAATACAGGGCTGGTGGTGAGGTGAGAAGGAGCTGGGGACGGACGTTGCACTTGGCAATGTGGGGCCACTGGTTACTTGGAAAGGGTCTTCTTTGGTGGAGTGGTGGGGGCAAGCCTGAATAGAAAAGTAAGCCAAGAAAAAACAAGAGCACATAAAATGGAAGCAGTGAGTATGGATGCCTTTTTTTTTTTTAATTGAAGTACGGCTGACACACTGTTACATTAGTTTCAGGTGTACAACATAGTGTTTGGACAACTGTACGCTCACCGCAGATGCAGCTACCATCTGTCTCCATGCAGCGCTCTTACAATACCATTGACTCTATTCCCCACGCTGTGCTTGTTAGTCCCATGACTTACTCATTCCATAACTGGAAGCCTGTACCTCCCACTCCCCTTCGCCCGTTTTTGCCCAACCCCCAAAACCCTCCCCTCTGGCAACCCCCAGCTTGTTCTCTGTACTTATGGGTCTATTTCTACTTTTGCTCCTCTGTTTATTTTGCTTTTTAGATTCCCCATGTAAGTGAAGTTATATGGTATTAGTCTTTCTATGTCTGATTTATTTCACTTAGCATAATTCCTTCTAGGTCCATCCATGTCGCAAGATTTCATTCTCTTTTATGGCTGGCTAATATTCCATTGCATATGGAGTAAGAGAGACTTCTTTAGGGAATGGTGCTGGTAATGGAGAGGACAGGGATGGGTCACCCTGGAGGGAGATGTGCGGTCCAGGGAAAATTTTAGTGTGTTGGTTTTTTTTTTTTTCCTTTTTAAATGGAAGATATTATGGCATGTTTGTTGGCAAAAGGAGTCTAGTTGAGAGGGAAAATTGCAGGAGAAAGAAAGAGGTCTCTAGAAGTGATGGCCTAAAGCCGCCAAGCGAGGAGGGTCCAGATTACCTGGGGCAAAAGCTAAGTAATTGAAAGGTGTCATATCCCAAGTGCTTACATTCTACTGTTGCATTATTTTCTCAGTGACCTATGAAGTAAGCTCATCACCACAGAGTCTGGAGAGGATGTTGGAAAGTGGAAAGATAAGAGCATGTGTGACCTTGTCAACCAGGAGACAGGAAAGGTCAGGGATGAGGGAAGGAGAGCACTGTAGGACTGTGGGAGCACCGAAAGCCCACTGGAGCGTGGTCAGTCGTGAACTTAAAGTAAGGCAGTCAGTATGGACGGCGTCTCCCTCTAGCGAGGTTCGGCTGTCTAGGTGAAGCAGGGAAGGGGAGGAGAGTCGAATTAACTCGGGCTGGGATTTTGCCAGGCAAGCATGATGGGGGCTAGAGAGACAGGGAGGAGGAAGATGAGGGTGGGTGTGTCCAGGAATGAAATCTATTAGAAAGAAGGAAAGCTTAGGAATAGTCCGGCCACCACAGTCCAAAATCCTAATTCAAACACTAACTATGAGAACCTGAACTAAGTCATCTCTGCTCCCTGAGCCTCCATTTCTCACCTATGAAGATTATAACCCACCTCATAGGACAGTTATGACCGTGCTAGGATGGGTGTGAAGGTAATTTATGAAACTGAAGCAAGGCATCATTTATAAGCCAAAACTCTCCTCCAAACAGAGCCCAGTTTGAGTTACTAATGGTTACTGAAAATAATAAAAATTCCATTTCTTTAAAACTGTACTTTAGAATTAAAAATATTTCTTTAATTTAGATCAGTAGTCCCTTCTGAATGACACAGCGAGGTTTTCTGGTACCTACCTAACTCATCGGCTGGTTTAATTGACACCCACTCACCAAAAAGAGACTCCTTGGGCAAGCCATCAGGGAGGGTGGAAGGTGTTGTAAAGATGATTAATACTTGGTCCCAAAATCTAAGAAGCTCGACATCTATGGAATATTTTGGAAGTCTGCATTTGTGAAGCTCCTAGAGGTCTGCAGCTCTGTCTCTTTAACTCGCTTTGCCTGGCAACTACCACCACACAGTGCAGAAGAGGTAAGTACCTAAAAGAGGTACTTAATTAGGCACTGTTCCTCCTCATCCCTCCCAAACTGCAGTGTTTTACAACTTACCAATCACGTCGAATTGTGGCGTTGTTTATTTTGCAAGAGCTGCAAGTGCACAGAGTGAAGATGCCTATCCTACTTTACAGAGCAGGGAGACTGAGGCTTGCCCAGGGACCCAAAGCCAGTAAGTGACAAAGCCTTCTTCCCAGACCTACTGACTTTCCACCACCTCATCAGACTTGTGGCCACACGGGCCCAGAACCCAGATGTTGGGCGCACAAGCGGATAGCGCTGTACTAAGGTACACACTTAAGTGTATAAGCTGTACACACTATTGGAGAAGGTGGAGAATGCGCAACAGAAACAGAACACAAGTCTCAGGACACTCCCGTTCTGCAAAGCTCAGCTTCTGGCTTAGCCTCACACCCCTCTGATATCCTCTTGTCATCTGGGGGAAAGAACTGTAAGAGCATTGTCTCCAAATGGAAAACCGTGAATCCTCGTTCTATCACTCACTGTGGGGTTTCCCTCTTTCCATGCCTCAGGAGCTTCCCCTGGGGTATGAGGACATTGGCTTGACACCCCCCACCCCCCTCCAGCCTTGACTCCATGGGTCATCTGTGCCTGCTCCCCCAGGGTCCCACCGGCTTCTCCCTTGGGTGCTCTCAACAGCCTCATGACTGAGAAGCATGAACAACAGAGGAACTACAGTAGCCCTGGGTTACCGAAGTGATGAAGGAAATAGCTTTGAGCACCAATTACTTATTAGTCCTGTAGAAGATCTCTGGAAAAGACACTGGTGTTAGGGATGTAATTAAAGCAAAGCATTCCTTCATCCACTCACTCATTCAAGTTATGTACAGAAACACTTGACTATGGGACCAGGCACTAGAAGTAGGCATTAGAACCTCATCAGTGAGTGACACCAAGCACAGTTTTTGCTTTCCTGGAACTTATGGTCTACTAAAAGAGATACGCATCAATCTAGCAACCACAGAAATATGTGTAAAGTCACAACTGTGGTAAGTGTAATAAAGGGGAAGCACACGGTGCTTTGAGAGTGTTTAGTGGGAAGTTTAATCTATTTGGGGAGATTAGGGTAGACTTTTTTGAGGAAGTGCCAACTGGTCTGCCAAGCAAAGGAGCTAACAAGGCAAAGAAAAGAAGAGTGTTTTAAATGAGAAGAATGAGGGGCGCCTGGGTGGCTCAGTGGGTTAAAGCCTCTGCCTTCGGCTCAGGTCATGATCTCAGGGTCCTGGGATCGAGCCCCGCATCGGGCTCTCTGCACAGCGGGGAGCCTGCTTTCCTCTCACCACCCCCCCCGCCTGACTCTCTGCCTACTTGTGATCTCTCTGTCAAATAAGTAAATAAAATCTTAAAAAAAATAAATAAATAAAATAAATAAATAAATAAATAAATGAGAAGAATGGAGTGTGCAGTCTCCAGGATGGAAGGAAGCGTGGCAAATTCATGGTCTGAGAGAGGCCAGAGAAAAGGAATTATTGAGAGCAAGGGAGAGCATGATACAGGAAGGGCTGGGATGTGGGAGCCAGACCAAGAGAACCTCTAAAAAATGTTTAGTGTGTGCCTTTTTTGACCTAGCAATTGCAGGTCTAAGAATTGATCCTACGAATACTTGCACAAGCCTACAAAGATGTTTATATACATGTGTATGTATATACATATATATAAATACACACACACATAAATATATATAATTAATCTTGCCACATAATCTTGGTACAGCAATGAATACCATTGTAAAGGAGGTGGCAGATTTACATGTACTAATATGGGAAGATAAGGTATTAAATGGAAACAGTAAATTGCAGAATATATAAAGATAATTTACTTCTTAAAATGCATATTCATATTATATAATGAGTATATTATACACAATTCACTAAGCAAGAAATGAACCCAAGAGTATATACATCAAATTGTTGACAATGATTACCTCGAAGGAATAGGAATGGAGAAGGATTTTATTTTGCCTTGTTATCTGTCTTGCTTGAATTTTTTTTAATAATCAGTACATTTTATAATCAGTAACTATTTCTTTGGCAATAAAAAAAGCTGTATTTTGTTTTTTAAGAGAGAGCATACTCACCCATCTCCTTGAAAATCCTCCCAGCGAACCCATGGCCTAAGTTAGTCCTAGGTTTGTGTGTCCCTGGAGCAACTAGACAACCATTCTAAATCATCCCTTGCCTCCCTACCCCCCGCCCCACCTTCTTCCCTCTTGCTTTATCTTCTCTTGGATTTAGTGGAGAAGAAAAGTGAGTATGGATCACCTTTGATTAAAAAGAAAGAAGAAACAAAAGAAAGGAAAGGAAAGTGGGGGAAAGGGAGAAAGGAAAGAAAAAAGGAGCTCTTTTATCTCTTTCCTCGCCATAGGTCTCTCCGGGAGTCATGGAGCAAGAGCCGTTAGGATTGAGAAAGAAGAAATGCCACCAGGTGTAAGGGTGCACGTGCCAATGAGGCTGGCAAAACAGCACAGGGGTGGACCCGGTAAGAACCACGACAATGATCATCGCCACCATCAGGCGTGGACCCTTGGGTTGGATCTTCCACTCCCTTATCTCAAGGTAAGGAAGTTACGTACGTCCGCACCTGACTTTGCCATTGATAAACCTGAAACTTCTCTCATCTGTATCCTGGGGAAAACCTGCTGCTTGCAGGGCTTTGTGAGGATCAAATGAGATCCCACATAAATAAAAGTATTATTCATTCTATAATTGATATTATTGTCGCTCCAGCTACTGAGCCAGAACAGAGAAGGCTCGCTAGGCTCAAGTGCAGTAATCCCGGTCTCCAGTGGTTACCATGTGGTTGCTCTTTAGATCTGCTAAAAAATGGTGAATGTGGAAATAATTTTAGTCCCATTCACAGATTTTAAATGACTGACTGTATGCTGGGGAGAGGATCTGGCCACGGGGAGGGGTGGTCGCTAATACCACGCAGCTGCTATGGCTGTGAAAATTTAACCTCAAGCAGCCTAAACATTCATTTTACAATGTACACTGCTGATTACTTAATTATGTCTAAAATATAAGTCAGACACACTACAAACCCCAGGGAGTAAATTACACAGATCTATGAAGCAACATCTATGCACTCATTCTGGTCTCACATTTCTGAATTATCTTTTCCCCCCCAGTGAATTTGAAAAATTTCTTCCTTCTCTGCACAACGTATGGCTATTGCAACCAAATGATCATTTTCGAAGTGTTCTAAGCTTGGTGTAGGAGAGCCCATCTTCAACCTAACATTTCGGACTCTTACCAACAGGTTCTTATCTTTATGTATATTTGAACTAGGAGATCTACATATGCTTGATCTCAGCATGAACCTCCGTATGACCTGATTTTGTTACCATGGTCACCAATTAGATGTGTCTTGTTGACTGCAGAACAACAGTCAAAGGATTTCTATTAAGTTCCAGGGCAGAATAACAGTCATATTTTGTGAACACACTTTATAGATTATTTTTCCCATTTGCTTGCCCCAAGGTCTGCCTCCCTCTATCTGCTGAGAATGCAGTTGTTACATAAAATTCAAAGAAAATGCTTCCTGGGGCCGGTAATTAAATTTTCTTATAAAAGGGATGGATCAGCTGGGACTCCCAGTCCCCTCTTCTCTCTATGGGATATAGCAATGCAGGTCCAACTCAGAACGTACCTATAATCATCCTTCCCCAAAATCATTTCACCCCCACTCCATGGCCTCACATGGGAATATGTATATGAAAATACACTATGCTCTTTACTGATATCGGCCATCCTATAGATGCAAAACATTTAAGGGTATTTTTGAAAGGTTCAGCTGGGTGACATTTTTCATATAATCATTCCAGCCAATAAGTGTGGTCCAGTGATTCAGTGATCTCACAAAAAACATGTCTGATCATTTATAAATGTTGACATTAACAGGTAGCATGTAGGTACTGAATGTTTTATGAGTGTATTAGTTTCCAATGGCTGCCATAACAAATTAATATAAACTTGGTGACTTAAAACAACAGAAATTAATTCTCTCATAGTGTGGAGGTCAAAAGTCTGAAAGCAAGCTGCCGGCAGGTCAGTGCTCCCTCCAAAGGCTCTAGGGGAGAATCCTTCCCTGCCTCTTCTAGCTTCTGGTGGCTCAGGCATACCTTGGTTTGTAGTTATGTGACTCCAATAGAGATCTTAATAAAGTCTTAACGTAGTCTCCATCTTAACACAGTCTCCTGGTCTCTGTGTCTTTTCCTCCTCAGTCTCCTATGAAGATACTTGTTACTGGATTTAGAGCTCACTGGATAAGCCAGGATGATTTCATCTTTAGAACCTTAAGTACATCTGCAAAGACTCTTTTTCCAAATAAGGCCATATTCACAGGTTCTGGGAATTAAGATGTGGACATATCTTTTAGGGGGGAGGCATCATTCAACTCAGGATAATAACATGTTTTTCTGAAGGTTTTATGAAGTTAAGCTTAGAATTTTTCTCTGTATACCATCAGATACTTTTCACCAATTTGGTACCTGATACAATGCCAAAGACTACTTATGAGACTATATGCCTCCTTCAATATTTATTAACCAAAGGTTTAAAATTTGAGTTTAAATTGGTGATTCAGGTATAAGAACACCAAGAAGTCATAGAAAATCTTAATGAAATATCTTAGGATTTTTCAAAATGGCTCATACCAAAATAAACTCTGAACACCCAAGGCATTTTTGGGATGCTGAAGAGACGGAAGAAAGACTAGAGTGGAGAAGACCATCAAAACAGGTCAGAAATAACCAGATAAAGGAGAACTAATAAAATGGGTGAGATCGATCAACAGGCTCTGAGCAACATGGAAGACGGCACTGGCCACATATGTGAGTGCCACAGTGTAGGATATGGGGAGCAGGGACCATCACAAAGGCTGTGTGGTTGATGGCCGTGAGGATGGCTGGACGGTGTGTGTTCTACTCAGGAAGCTACTCATTGGTATTATTTTGTGTCCTTGTGCCTTTGCCGTGCACTTTGTACATTATTTCGTTCTCAGGACGGTTGTTCTTGACCGTGTAGCTTCATGTTTCAAGCTATTGCAGGTGTAAATGCACTTATCTTCCCCTGTGCATGCCACAGAGTCTGAGGTAGAAAGTTTGGGGGTTCTTATTTGTGTTTGTTTTGTTTTTTCAAGCTCCTGCTAAAGCAACATCTTAAGAATGGGGTGAAGATTAAAGTTTGTACGCTTTACGTGTTGTTGTAGAGAACTTGCTTTTTCTGCCCATTTTCTGCCATCCCAAAGCCTTCAGAAAAGGGATTATGTTCCCTGTCTCTTCAGTTGCCCTGTCACTAAATCCACGGACCACCTCGGGTAATGCATTAGTTTCATATTGCAGCTGTGACAAGTTTCCATAAACATGATAGCTTAAAACAACAGAAATTATTATCTTACGGTTCTGGAGGTCAGAAGTTAGAAACGTGTCTCGCTAGGCCAAGATCAGGCTGTCAGTACACCTGTGTTCCTTTCTGGAGGCTCTCTGAGGAGAATCCATTTCTGTGTCCTTTCCAGCTTTCAGAAGCTGCCCACATTCCATGGTCACGGCCCTCCTTCTGCACCTTGGAGCAGCGACACAGGGAGATCTTATCACACGGTACCGCCCTAACCTCCTCTTCTGCTCCCTCTTCCACATTTAAGGACCCTTGTCATTACATTGGGCCCACCTGGATGATGCAGGCTAATCTCTCATCTCAAGGTCTTTAACCTAATCACATCCACAAATTCCTTTTGGCCATGCAAAGTAACATG
The DNA here is from genome assembly GCA_028534135.1 of Potos flavus. Lineage (NCBI taxonomy): Eukaryota > Metazoa > Chordata > Mammalia > Carnivora > Procyonidae > Potos > Potos flavus. The sequence continues at coordinate 25,482,142 of CM052893.1, forward strand.
GTTCCAGGGATTCAGACATGGTCATCCTTGGAGGGGGGCATTATTCTGCCTACTACAGCAACGACACAGATCAGGAATCGAGGCAGACTCCCTCTCTAGGTTGGGGCACATCTCCTCTCATTACCAGGGATACTCATTAATTCCTATATGGGTAGAAGTGGCTGGCAGGAGGAAGGGAGGGCGCTTAGATATAGCTGTTTAATGGTCAAGTCATCAGCAGCTGAGTGTCTGCATTTCATGACTGCAAAACTACCCCTTCCCAAATGATTGCCCTAAAAATTCCACCCCGGATGGGAAATGAATTACAGGTGCATCTCATTATGTGTAAATGCCACGTAAGGAAACACGTTTGTTCAAGCAAGGAATCACGGAGCTGATGTCAACCACCTCTCGCTCTGCTAGAACTCCCAGCAGTTTGTACCACTTAAATGTCTGCTAATGGGCCAAAGCAGTTGCTACTGGGCTAATAAGTCGGCCATTAGCAGCTTCTTAAGTAGCAGGCTGAGCGCACTATGTGGTCGTGGCTATAGCCACTGAGAATGAGCCATCTTCCCAGTTTATAAAAGAACCTAAATTGCAGCAAAAATTGTTTTGCCTAAAGTTTGACTTATTTGGCTAAAAATATGGAGACAGCAATTGTTCAAGTTACCAAAAACTGTCTCCCTTACTAAAAATATTCACTCTGAAGTTCCCTGCCAGGCTCTTCCTTTGGGCATTTACATGTTGGTTTACACTCTATGAATTCTTTCCAGAGACACTAACGAATAGAGAAATTTTTAAACGGAGACTTAAGACATACTATTCAATCCATCAGAAATGAAGGTAGAGCATCACTGCAATTGTAATATAATGTCCTCAGCTAAGAGTGTAAATGAAGTCAGGGTCACATTAAAGCTGGCTCTCACCATCACTAACCAAGCCCCTCCTGCTCATTCACTCATTCAGTAAAGACTTATTGCGCACATAGCGGGTAGTGATCTAAGCTGAGGAGAACATCAGAGAATAGGCAAAACCCTGTGCCTTTACAGAGTTTACGGTCTGTAAGTGCAAAGACTGAAAATAAAGAAAAAGTGAGTGAATTATAAAATATATTGGAAGGTAACAAGTGCAGAGAAAGAGAGCAAGGGAGGGGAACCGGGAGTGCTGGGGGGGAGGGGCAGAGAGTAGTGAAGGGGCATCTCCTTGAGCAGGTGACATTTGCAGGAAGGCTTGAAGGAGGTGAGAGTGGTAAGCTAGGAGGAAATCCTGGCATGGGCACCACCTAGTGCACAGTCCTTGAGGTAGGACAGGATCTATCTTATTTAAGGACAAGTAAGGATGTTGGTGTAGCAGGAGAAGGGAGAGCAGATGAAGCCTTGGAATAACAGGGTCTGGGCCTGATGGACTGTTTTAACGACTTTGGCATTTCTTCCAAGAGAAATGAAGAGCTTCCAGGCAATTCGGAGGAGAGGAGTGAAGGAATCCCATTCCTATATCAAGTCTTCCTAGTTGCTTCTGGGGAATCCCAAAGCAATGCTTGCAAGTTGGCTTGTTCTCCCATGGTACCCTCCTCACCAAAATACCTCCCCTCCCCTCCTCCACCAATGCCCTCTGCAAAATGCCAGTGTCTGGCCAGACTGCTGCTCCCCGATGCCCCTGAACAGCCAGGCCTGGCATGTCCGAGCAGCGCCATGCACGCATGACCTTCCCAACCCCATCCCGCCCTCCGAGAGTCAATTCCCAAAGCCACACCCCTTTGACACGGATGCTCAGAACCTTTCAGAACAGGTCCTCTAGCATTTGGCCTTTATGCCAGGCTAGTAAGCCATTCCTATTCCTTTAAAAAAAAAAAAAAAAAAAAAAGGAAGACATTTCTGAACATTTTTCAATTCCTAACAGATATACTTATCTTTTAATTGAAGACAGTCTTGAATTTTGTTATCTCATAGCTCCATTTTCTTGAGTATATGATTCCTTTGAAGACTAGCCATATGAGTCTAAAATCCAGCTTCTTTTCTCCCCTCTCCTTTGGATTTATCCTATCAGAAAACCGAACTGATGGCAGGGAATGTGTTTTTTATTGTCTTTTCCCCCAATAATGAGTACCAAGCTTTGCAAATAATAAGTACTCAACCATTATCAGCTAACTTAGTGTTTATTTGTTCCCTAGGACCTCGGCCCTATGCTAGACACTAAAGCAATCACAGAAGTGCAAGGGACCCCCCCCAACAAGCTTATAATATGTATCATAGAAGAAAAGTCTGGAAAATGACATCAAATAATGGTAGAATGTGATGAAGAAGTGGACATTACACACTCCGGCTCTAAGAATTCAAGGAGGAACTGGGTGGGTCCAGAACAGTGGTGAACGGTTTCCCAGAGAAAATAGGACTCGAACTGAAACCCTCAAAGGATGAACAGAATCAAAACTCACAGAGCCACCACTCTCCATTAAAGAGTGAGATGCAGAATAACTAGAAGCCACATTGTGTGGCTCAGGCTATTTTTACAACCAGCCTTGTTAATGCCTATGATTTGGCCGGTAAACCCTGCCTGGAGTTTTACCACATTAAGTTAGGGAATGTAGAATAGACCTCAGCAGAAATCCTGTTAATGTTCCATCAACAACAAAAACAAACTACACTGTACTTACCTCCAGCAAATGAGCTTAAATGACAAAGATAAAAGCGTGTCTAGCTTTGGGATAAAAGAAGTCGGGCAGTTGGGGACACTGAAGAATTTGTTGTAGGTATTTAGGATCTGGTGATTGGCACCAGGAATTAGCACAAGTACATAATGGGGGAGACTTGTGTACGGACAGGGGCAGGTAATGTGTGGGGCTTAGGAGAGACGGAGCACGTAATTGAAGGGGGAACTACCTTGGCTCCTGAGCATTACACCAAGAGGTGTAATAATGCTATTTGATGTCACTGTGGCAATTAGCCCCTATCAGAAGCAGAAACCCAAGAAGTTGTTGGGAAACAGGCCATCCAAGACACTGGAGGCAGAGTTGTGAGAATCCAGTCTGCCCAGATGGGAAAGAGACCAGATATTCTGCTGTTTAATAAATATACAGAACAACTAACTAATTGGCATTCCTCTTTCACCAATGAAAAAAATTTCAGAACACATGCTTCAGGAAAAGAAATACATCTATAATAAAATAGAGATATTTTATATCTAAATAATACAAGAGTTAAAGTGGCTGTAAGAATTATGAAATGTCAGTGTAAAAATTGGTTGTCTAAGAGATGAAAATGATTTTTGTATGCTACCATACAGAAGTTTGTCATCTCTGGGTGCTATCTGTTGCAGGGGAGAAAAGTATAAAATTTACTAGTCATGCTCCCGCATAACCCTCTGATACCCAAGAATTAGTATTTATTGGTTGACACCCTATGTGTGGATCCCACACACAATCATTTTACTCTGTTGACTGAGTCCCTGCTAAGAAATTAAAATTGTGTGCGGTATAAAGACTTTCTTTTTGTGCAAAAGACATTCTCTAGGCAAGACTTTAAAAATTAAGTCACATATAGGGACGCCTGGGTGGCTCGGTGGGTTAAAGCCTCTGCCTTCGGCTCAGGTCATGATCTCAGGGTCTTGGGATCGAGCCCTGAATTGGGCTCTCTGCTCGGCGAGGAGCCTGCTTCCCCCTGTCTCTCTGCCTGCCTCTCTGCCTACTTGTGATCTCTCTCTCTGTCAAATAAATTAATAAAATCTTTTAAAAAAAAATTAAGTCACATATAAAAATAGGTTACTGGCTAGGAATCTGTTAAGTTTTTTCATTATGGAATAACAATTTTGAAAAGTTAACCATTCACAAATATATCTAATGTATAAAAAGGGACTGTGTTTATATGCACTTTGAGTATTGAGTTTACTGCCTTTGAGGGTTCTAATTACTAAAAAGAAAAAAAAATCAACTGTTTTCCCTTTAAAATAAAACACTAAACAACCTCAAAAGAAGGGTCTAGTCAGACACTTGGGTCACTATTTTTTCATTCTCCTTCCTTGCTTTAAGTCCTCGCCAATTTGGTTTTTAGCCGTGTGATTTTAGGGTGATCATATGTACAGGCTTGCCCAGGACAGTGCTAGCTTACACCTGATGTCCTGGCATAATTATTTAACACATCTCACTCTCAAAATGTCCCAGGCTGTCTGACAAATTACATGGTTGCCTTATATATTACAGATTCTAAGCAACTTGAAATCTATTGTATTTGAAATCAATTAAGAAGGCATTATTTCAGACATTATTCACATTACCTGTACGAATGAAGTCCAAGCTCTTTTATGACCCACTTGGGAGGTTTCGGCTAAGTACAAAAGCCCCCATCCATGAATTTTCTGGGTGTGCATTTCCAAACCCAAATGAAAATCCTGTCGGTCATCATCCCCTTCTCACTAGCGCCCATCCCTTTCCCTAAACACGGAAGATAGTATTTGCAGGTTAGCGACTGAAATCCATCAACAAGAATTTATTGAGCCCCCAAGACATAAGCCAGATAAGGCAAAATCCCTGTCGTATCAGCCATTTGATCAGACCATGACTCCTCACCACTCACAATGTCCTTGTACTCAAAACTTTGTCTTCCTGATCCATATGCGGAAGCCGAGACTTAGGAAGAAATGGATCAGCTCACGGGGACCATAGCCTAGTAGCAATTCCAAGCTCTGCCCAGCAACAGCCACACAACCCTGCCCTGATACACACACACTCCCCTTCCCAGTGATAGCACAGTACCTACAAAAGAGACACAGATTCATTCAACAAATGTCCTATTTTCCTGGCTCTGTCTTTTTTGTATGCTGAATTGGTAATGGAGCTAATAAAGGTTCAAGATTGTTCTTTCTGGGGGCCAAATTTTTTTTTTCTCCATGTCATGCTTTTTATTCAGAAAATAATTTTCTTTGCATTGTTTTCACAAAAGCTTTCCAACACCCCCAAATAATGCAGAGAAATTGGCTTTTATTTTGAGCAGGCTTTTTCAATGCACACTGTATCTCTCAGCACATCTATTATATTAATCTAAGCTTTAATGATACAATGGGTAAAAACAGTGTACGGATGTGTATAAATGAAAAATTTAATAGATTTCCCTCTTAATGTAATAGAATTGGCATGAGGCATTGGGAACAGGAGTGAAAGTAGTCACTCAAGCATTGTGTTTACATGATATTTAAATACAAGTGGCTGGGGTATAAGTACCCCTAAGTACACCTGAAAGGGATGGTGCCTCCTAATCATTGTTTCAGCAAGTGACAGTTGTTTACACAACAGCAGCACATTCGCTGCTGATTTGAATAATAAACATGCTTAAATACCAGCTGGATAATAGAAGGATAATTGAAACATAGTTTAAAGCTCTGATTTACAGGCATTGTAGCAACACTTTTATTTGCTGTACAATGCCACACTTCTGTGCAATCTCTGCAAAAAAAAAAAAAAATTAAGGCATTGTTTCAAACATTGGGGTCTATTAAACTTGATTAATGCACACAGCATATGTATCCATAGCCCATGCCATGCCTGGGCCTACTTGAGATAGCTATTGTGCAATGTGTTTTAGCAAAACACTCGAGGCTATAATAGAACCATTCAGGAGGCCCGCTGGGGGGGGGGGGGTGTCCACCAGGGCCCCGAAAGGTGGTACCTGATGCAGAATCAGAGCTTCACCTCGGTTCCCAGATTTGCAGGTGAAAAACAACGGAGTTGACCTGGATGATCCCAAATTGTGAAATTTTACAAACTTAGGATTCGAAAGTATCAAATCTTTCTCGGTTTTTTCAGGTTCTTTTCCTTCTTTGTGTCCCCATTTCTACCACCTTAATTCAGGCCAGTTTTACCTCTTAGCCGGTCAGCTGCGTGAGGCCTAACCTGTCCCTGTTCCCAACCGGCCCCTCCAGGGTCACTGAGTCCGCAGTCCTTTTTCAGTTAAGAGCTTCGCAGTGAGACCGGCTGCTCGGTCAGGCTAGTCCTCGGTGGATAGGCAGTGATGGGCAGGAGTCTGTTACCACTCAAGTTCTCACATTCGGTGATCCTGAAACATGACTGAACCTGTTCACTGGAATAGGTCATTCTGGGGAAGTTACTTCTGTAACCAAATTAGCAGGAGCCTAATTTGCCAACCAGAATTCTAATCTTTTCATCGATTTATCAATTTAGTATGGGAAATATATCTTAGGGGATAATTCACGCTGGTCGTTCAGAATACTCCCTCCTGGAGTGAAGGCCTCAGAGGAGCAAATTATGTGTCAGAAAGTTCCTTAATGAACATAAAGTAAAAGCAAAAGGAATGGGATGAATTGCCACTTTCCACTCTAGGGAAAATGCTGCCTGAAAGTAATAGCACCCAGGCACCAAGCCAGACACCTATTATCTCTAATTCTTCTAAAATCCCCCAGGAATTATTATTCCCTTTTAAATATAAAGGACTGATCGAAGGCCACATCATTGCTGAGTTATAGCATCGAAACCACACTATTTGCTAACTAATTACTAATCATATCGACGACCGATAATTATTACCAGATATTAATACTTAGGCCTCATTCTCCCCCCCACCCCGTCTCTCATTCTCTCCCTCTCCTTCTCTCTCCTCTCTCTCTTTCCCTCCCTCTCCCTCTCTCTCTCTTCCTCTCCTACCCTCCCATTTTCCCTCTCATTCTCTTTCTCTCTCTTTTCGTCTCTCTCCCTCTCTCATTGGGCTGAATAAAAACAACCAGGTGTTTATTTTCTGACTCTTCTTTCAGTGAATCCCCTGCACCAGTCTCAGGGACTGTCTTACACCCCTTAGAATGGTGGGGGCCCCACTAATATTGAGTGACTGAGTGAAAGGTTAAATGCACCTTACAAGACTTACTTAATGCTAGGCATGTCTTTCTGGGAATATGGCCTGGCATGTGGTAAGAGAATTTGGACAATCATTGCATCTCAAATCCATTAAGAAATGGTGTTGTTTCCTCAAATATCAAATTCCATCTGATATGAGTGGCTTGCTAAATTTAGTTTCCATCACAACCATATCCTGAAATTTTGAAGACGTATTACCAGCATCTTTTCATGTACAAAGTCCATTTCTTGAGACCATCATTTCATCTTGTTACTTGCCTATTCAAAACCAGTTCCCAAACCAGGAGATGCATTTTCAGAGGAAAGGACAGCAGGGACGAGAGAGTTTATTCTGCAGGACTGTGGTCATGGCGCCATCTTGCCCTCAGATCTCCTTCTAAGAGCATTTGCTCCAGTCATCATCACAGTCTCCAACCCCAGCTGAGTATGGGGGTGAGGGCAATGATTTAATAACATGAAAATGTTAACAGTATTAACAATATATTATAAAATGTATTTTTTATGACTACATGATAATCTGATCTATAGATGAACCATGATTAAGTTGACCAATTCTCCCATTTTGGACATTTACAGTAACTTAATTGTCATTGCATGGAGAATAAACATCCTTGTGCTGATATGTTTTCCTATAATCTTTGCAAGTTTGATGCATAAAAAGTGATATCTTCGTTTAATTTGTATGTAGTGGATTACTGGAGAGACTAAACATTTAATGTGTCAATTGGTCATTTTATATCTTCTTTTGTTAAAGTCTTTTTATATCATTTTTTTTTACTGAGTTTGTTTTCAGTGTTTTCTAGAAGCTCTTTTATTACTAATGATATTAACCTTTACTTTATGTAGTGGAAATATTTTCATCAATTTATTTGTCTTTGAATTTTGTTTATTGTGTATTGGACATTCAAAAGCCATTTATAATCTCTATATCCCTAGCTCTCCTCTATAACAGAGCCTGGAAAATGTACTTTCCCAGAGTCCTTTGGAGCCAGGAATGGCCATGTGACCAATTATGGCCAATGAGATATTAATGAAAGTTGCTGAGTGAGGCTCTGGAAAAAAATTTTTTATTTTACAAGAAATAAACTCTGCTGGCATTCCTCCTAGGGATTTTGCCTATTTGTGTTTTTTACCATGTGGAAAATGAATATGAGCCTAGAGGTACATCAAAATCATCATGTAACCATCAGGTGACTTCCATGAGAACAAAGCTCTATAAGGATAGAAAATGGAAGGATGGACACACCCCAGGTTTCCAGCCCAGCTGGACTACCAATCTCCAGATTGCTTATTGCATAAGATAAATAAATCATTATCTATTTAAGATAGATTGAAGTCAGGTTTTCTGTTATTACCAGTGATGGATATTCCTAATTAATACATTTATGGGAAACATAATTTTTAATATAATAAAGTATACCCATCCTTTTTCTTTTTAAAGTCCACCAGAAATATAAATAGATGGATGGTGAATGCCTTTTGACCTGTGAAGAAATATTTTCCTTATGCCAAAGATGTCAATTTTCAACTGTTTTTTTCTTCTAATACTAGCATACCTTTTACTTCTGGTTGAGGAAAGTATTTCTTCCACATGGAAATTTGTATTATGGAATGACTTAGAAGAAACTAATTTTTTTTTCTCTAAACTACAGTCCAACTTTTAAAATACCTTTTATTGAGTAATCTTTTGTTTTCTCAAAACTGCTTAAAATGTCACCTTACCATTTTGGTTATTCAACCTTGATAATACAGTTTATATCTTATAGAGCAAACCCAGTCTTATTCTTTTTCCCTCAAACTCTAAACCATTATCTAACGTTTAATCATTAAGTTTAGAATAATTTTATTATGTCCCAACTATAACCATTTGGAAATTTTTATTGAAATGGAATTAAATCTATAGATTATTGACCTCTTTAAGTATTATTCTTATCCACTCATTTGGATTTCCCTTATGTCTTTCAATAATACTTTATGGTTTTCTTTTGATAAGTTTTTTTCTAGGTATTTTATATTTTGTTGTTATTACTGATACATTCCTCTATTTTCTAATAGATTCTATGGTAGACAAAAAAGCAAAATAATTTTTTTATTTGCTTTACATCTAGGTACCCTCCTGAACTCCATAATTCATTTAAAAAGTATCTTAATACTTTACATCTTTAAAAGTATCATCATTTTATCTGAAAACGATTATAATTTTGTCAAGTTCATTCTAGTTTTATACTTCGAGTTCTTTATCTTGTCTTATGCTTAGGTACACCTAGAGAACAACCGAGGTGGGAACAAGCATCATGATCTTTAACAGGCCTTCCTCGAGTGTTGGAAGAGTCTTTATGAGGCTACATGTCAATGCAAAATAAGCCATTTTCAGCAAAGGCCAAAAAAGAGAGAGAGAGAGATGGAATGATAGAAAAAAACTAAAATTTCAATAGCAGTACTTAGATTACAAAATAGTCAATAGAGAACACAAAACGATATCCTGGAAAAAAATCATATTGTTTTGAAGGACAAAGTTTAAAGGCACAAAGGGAAAATGGGTACAAACGATGAAAGAGAGAATGATAGAAACAGAAGCAGAGAGAATGGAGACCCAGCATATGAATAACTGGAGCTTCTGAAGCAGGACACAGAATGAATGAAAAAGAGCAAAACTCAAATAGATAAGCATGTGACAAAAGACACATCTTTTGAGCTGAAGAAGATTTGTAAGTAGATTTTAAAGACTTTTCCAGACAAAATTAATGAAGAGAAAACCACATCTAGACATTCTGCCAAAACTTTTGAATTACAATGATGATGAAAACCCCTGCAAAAATTCACATTCGAAAAACCAGATTACCTGCAAAGACACAAAAATAAGATCGGCTTTAGACTTCTTAGCTACACTAAATTTCAGACAGTAACAGAGAATTATGTATGGGATTTTGAGAGGGAATAGTTGTGATCCAAGAATTTAAGCCTTGTCATATTGCCTTGAGAAAGACAAGAGAAAGACAGCCTTGGCTATCCCAGGTCTAGAAAATATATCACATATGCCCGTCTTGAAAAATGACTCAAAGATGTTTTGCTGGTGAGAGTCCAGAGAGAGAGAGCAACATTAAAATCCAATAATAATGATGATGATGATGATAATGTCAGCAAATACATAGAGTGCTTACAGGCTCTTCGAAGATCCTCATTCACATTAACAGACAGAAACTTCACACCACCCTAGGAAGTGCAGACCATGAATACATTTTACAGATGAGGAGCCAAGGGGCAGAGAAGTTAAGTAACTGTCCCCAAGGTTGCACGGTTGATGGTGCAGCCAGAGGACTCAGGAAGTCCTCCAGAATGTGACAGCTCTTAGATGACGTCCCCCCCTCGTCAGAGCAGCACCCTGCCCGCCTATCACGTGCCCAGCTGGGCTCTGCCTGGGTCTCCGATGGCCACGAATGGTTTCCCAGGGGAACAGCAGTCCCCACACAGCATTCCAAGGACATACATGCCTGAAAACAACGGGGACAAACATTTTCAGGAATTGTTCATAGCCACTTTGTAAAGAGGGAGAGCGAGGGTACACGCAGAAGATAGTAAGCACCGGAACGCTCAGAAACACGCAAAAGGGCTTTTCTCTGTTGGCCACAATGCCCGTTATGTGACATTCAAACACCGCGAGGGCTACTCAGTGGCTTCTAAGTCACAAAGATGGGGGCAAACACTTACCTGCTTTGCAGAAAGCGAAAAGGAGGTGGAGAATCCTTCATGCAAAAATCCACTTCGGCTTTTCGTGTGTCAGCGTGAGCTCTCCCCGGTGAGAAGCACGACGACGACGACGACGACGACGACGACGACGACGACAACTCCTGGCTCACAACCCCAAAGGGGCAGCCGCGGTGGGAAAGAAAATGGCGGGCGGACCCCAGGTAGGAATCCAGGCCTTCAGCGGCCTGGGCGGCGTCTTAGCCAAATTCAGAAGTGGATGGAGCTTTGCTCGGAGGTCTGATGGTTCTGCTCCCCATGCTCCCTCTGTGCCCGCGGTGGCCACTGTTCCTGCGGCCCTGGCGCTCCTCCCAGCGAGCGCCTGCCCCCGATTCAGGGGCTCCATGAGCGCCTGTCCCTCAGGAGCCCGGGGCTGCCAGTCTGACACCCTACTTGATGCTGAGACAGGGATGGCTGCTGATAGACTAATGCGTCTCCTTGCCAGACGACAGATGCGTTCTGTGCCAGATAAAAGTAGCGCTTTAACAGCGACCTTCCAGGCCTCCTCCCCGCTGGGCTGGGAGGCGAGTATGGGGCGGGCGGAGGAGGGACAGGCCAGCTCCTCCTCAAGTGTTGCAGCTTCTGACTCCGCCCCAGAACGAACCCAACTCTGCCCTGAGTTTGGGCACGCGGTTGTCTCCTGGCTCCTTCTTTCTGCTTCTGATTAGCCAGTTCTGGAAATTCTGTGAGAGGGAGGTCCCTTGCCAGCCGGCAGTGACCTGAGGTGTTCTGCAGCCCCGCCCTCTCCAGGGGACACTCCCCTCCCCAACTGCGGACACAGAGGCAACCCGCTGCCACCTTTTCAGATCCTGTTTAAAACCAGCTGCTTTCCAGATGTCCTCGAGAGCAATTACTGCTCTCCCTGCACTCGCCCGGCTGGCATGGTCCTGCTTTCTTGAACCTCCCACCCTAGCCAGAGAGGCAAAGCCTGGGCCTGGTCCAGGCAGCCAAGGGGCAGTGCGTCTCCCCTCTTCTGAAAACCACAGAGAGTTCTAGGCCTTCCTGAAAGGGGCCGGCTCGAACCCTGGAAGCAGAACCGTCATCCAATGCACCCGCACAAGGAGCCTGCGAATGAATGGCTGTCCAGGCCAGGGAAATGGAAGCTGAGTTCATGGTGCAAGGGAGTTAAGAGGGAAGCAAGCAAAGACTGGCCTCCCAGAGCCCCTCCTAGCACGTCAAAGTGCTCTAATGGTGGCCCCTTCTGCCAGCACCGAGAAGAGCCCCGAAGAGCCCCAGAGCGGAATTCACTGGACCTGTTGCCCTATTAAGCTGCTTTCAACTTTTATAGGGGAAAGAGGGAGGAAGGCTGAAGGAAAGGGACCTGGATTTGCATTCAGTAGGACATTAACGGAAATGGCAGTGAAAAAACTTCTGGAAAAAGCAGAAACCACATCCAACAGGGCTTCAGAAATCACCCTTTCTCCATTCCCCTGGCCCCAGCCCATTCTAAGCCCATTGTCACTCACGTGCTGGGACTGTCACAAAACCCTTCTTACCACCTGCGGACCCTGCCCAGCTTTTGTCTGACCGCACTCTGTCCACCACAGTATTTCCAGAGCTCTTCTGCTAGAAATAAATGCCATCACATTGCTTCCTTGTTGGGATCCCCAGCCAGTTCCTCTGCCTGCAGGAGAGGGGCTGAGTGTCCCTCCGGCTCTAAACTCGACCCGTTTCCTGTCCAGAAAATTCCCACTTTTCCCCAAAAGCTTCAGCCACCCTGAACTTCTCACTTTTCCCCTTGAACAAAATAGGCTCATTCACAATTCCAGCCCATTAGAACACCACACGTTTTGCCTTTTATATTCTGAGCCACTCCGCACCTCTTCTATGAAGTTGTTTTAGGGTCTCAAGGCGGCCACAGCACACCTCTATTCTAGTCTGCAGCAGATTTTATTTTAATTTCCCATTCCTATGTCTCCCCCACTCAACTCTGGGCTCCTCCAAAGTGGGAATGGCATCGTACAATCTTTACATCCTCGTCATCTACCACAGAGTCTAAAGTCAAGTAGACGCTCCATATGTATTTACTGAATGAAGGAGCCTGGAGGAAAATAAGCTTCTCCACTCTTTGATCTGTGACGTCGTCCACATACCCAGCTTGCTAGGGAGGGTGATTCCTAAACATTGTGACTCCGACCCCACAACCACCCACTTCCATTTGGTCTTTAGAAGACCACCTCTCTATACCTAGAAAGATGCTCAAAATTCGTCTTCTTCTGTCAGCCTTCCTTGAACAATTGCACTCAGGCCTCGCCATTCTTTTCACCATGTCCCACCAGATGAAGAGGCATATTTCATACTATATTATTCTACCCTTGGATTCTAGAAATTTTTTTTTCCTGTTTTGGGTGTGTATGTCCCAACTCTCTGATGAGAGCTCAATCTCCCTAAAAGCATAAACTTCCAGATCCTTCCAAAGCTTCCTGCCTATCGCATTACCACGGGTGTGATCAAATCAGGGGGAAAGTGGGGGAGAACACAAAACCATCTGCTCTTAACTTCAGATATAATGTGAGGACAATCATATGAATAATCAAAAGATATATTGCAGTATTACACTTTTATAGAGAGCTTTTCTTTTCTTTTTTTTTTTTTTTTTTTGACAGTTTGCAAGGCAGAGAGCTCTAAGGTAACTAAAGTGTTAAGAGCCAAACTCCAAGTTACACCAAATGAAAATCTAAGTCTTTGAAGAAATTATAGGTGAATTTGGGACACATAGGATTCCTTGTTTCAGAATTATTTTTTATATTCAACGTTGCAGAAAATAAAATATTCTCAGTGCCTTGACTCCACTCATTATGTCCGGGTGCCTAATGCAATTTGCATATTTCCTGCTCCAGTTCCCTGGGGTAGAGTCCTTCTACTCTGGAAGGCATTTGGAGGCCTTCGTTTTCTTAGGAAACTTCCTTCTTGAATCTGAGAGGTTGCCAGAATCTGCTGGGCATGAAGGAACAGATACTGCCACAGACAGCTGCCACCACCACCAAATAAAACGTCTGCTGCCACCTCCCCACCCCTGGGGAACCTGCTGGAGGGGTCAGATATCTGTCAGCAACTTTTAGCAGGGCCCTTTATTTTTCTGGACACAGCTAATACTTTATTTTTCTGGATGTGAGACAGATCTCTATGCACCCATTTATAAAAAGTTTATAAAAAGTTTGGTTATAGTATGTTACACTGTTAGAGGTAGTTCAGCTATGTCTTATTGCTAATAAACTCATTCGGTACCCACCATCTCCAGGCCCTGTGCATGAGCTGAGGAAACCATGGTGAAAAAGGGGTGTGGCATCCTAACTCAAGAAGCTTGGATCTTTCTGAAAAGACAGAAATTGTTTAGGTGACCATATGTATGATGAGCATTAGATAACATACAAGGTGCCCTGGGCACATATAATAGAGAGAGACACTGGTCTGGGGTGGGAATCAGGAAATGCCTCCTGGAGTACGTGACTTTTGAATTGAGACCTAAGGATTAATAAAACATACTCAAAGGAGGGGAAAGGGAAAAGGGGGAAGGAGCCTGGAGAGAGGAAGACCTAGAAGCCAGAACCGTATAGCACAAAGTGGCAGAGCCAGGATTGAAACCCAGCCAACCTGAATGCAGATGCACTAACCACTATGCCCCAGGGGCTCGGGGATGGGCATGGCAGGCAGGGCTTTGTGAGATTGCGTCCTAAGAGAAATGAGAAGGCGTTGAAGAGTTGTGAAGTCAGGAAATGGCATGATCATTCTTAGACTTTAAAAAAACCACTTAGGCTGCCATCTTGAGAATGGATTGGAAGAAGACAAAGATGAGTTCAGGGACACCACTTAGCAGGAGATACCGGTGGCTGGGAACAGGTGGAAGCGGCGGTAGAGCAAAGTGGATGACCCAAAAGATCTTCAAGTGGAAACGTCTGGACTGACTCATTGACTGGCTATAACCAGAAGGCAGGAATTGCCACTCAGATGTTTTCATATGCCTTAACTTAGTATTTCCAGTAATTCTATGCATTTATCTTAATTTTCTGCATTGGGAAATGAAGATCTAAAGAAACAGGTAATTTTAATGTCAGAGAGGCTGTAAATGGTGAACACAGGATTTGAACTTAGAATCTGAAATTTACGTAGATAGATCTATCTTTCCTGCTCTTTGAGAACTAGGCCCACGTCTTGGTCATTTTGTATGCCAAGCCCATGGGGCCCACGCCTGGCACATGGCAGGGACTCAGTATGTTATTGAATTAATGAGCAGGAGGAAAGGCAACCATGGGTTCCAGCTGACATTGGCTCTCAGGACATCATCAGAGGGTAACGGGTCCCACTGTGCCCAAGCTGCACCATCAAAATCTTCCAGGCCTACTGAACAGACAGGTTTGCCCAAAAGTACCCAAACATCATTTTTCTTTGCCTATCTGTCGGACCCCACCTGGCGACCCCTACCCCCTGGCTCTCTCTCAACTAACCATCTAGATTCCTGTTTCTGCACCTCAGAGTCTCATCAGCCTCTTAGGTTAAAAAAAAAAAACAAAAAAAAACTTAAGCCAAATTAAGCTGGACAGCTCAGGTATTATTTAAGTTCCTCCAAAGTCTTAATAAATTTTACAAATATTTAACAAGCGAATTAATTTATGTAAAAATCTGTACATATTTGATAAACTTGAACCAATTTAATAAGTCCTGTCCTGTTTTAATAAATGCTGGATTAGGGTTAGACTTCCTACAAACAGTAAATACATAAAGAAAATATTTGTTATGTGTGTATATGTACTGTACCTGCCTTTTCAAAGATCAAGGAAAGATTATCTTTGCCATAAGGACTTTTAAACCACTCTTTTGTGTGCGCGTTTGTTGGGAAGGGAGGGAGAGGGCACTAACACATGTTAAGACTATTAAGCCAATGATGACTTTGTGGACAAGATGGCATGCCAGAGAGAGACCCAAAAGCACACAGACCACAGAAAACTTTGAGGGTAGAGTAAGGACAAGGACAAGAATGTACTAGAGGACCTATACTCCATTTTTATAAATAGCAAACACCTTTGCCACTCATTCTTTCTCCCTGTACTCTTCTACTTTTTCCAAGCAACAGGATCTTACCAGAAAATTCTATCCAGCTTTCCTCACAATTTAACTCAGACTTCCACTCTTGTGTGTAACCCTCCTTAGCCTCATTTCCACTTCCAAGCAGAGTTGGCATTTGCTGCCCTAACGTCTGAGAGCACCCCCATAAATATCTATAGGACAGCACTTATCCTGTTGTAGTTAGCAGTGTGCAAGTCTGTCTCCCTCAATGCACGTGAGTTCCTTCATGGTGCCATCATCAGTGACCTGTATTCTTTCAACAAATATTTGTTGAGCGACAGTATGTGCTAGGTGGTATGCCAGATAATGACAATGCAATGGGAAGAAAATGATAGGAACATGGTCTTCGCCCTCATGAAACTTTCAGCCCAGCTGGGTGTGGCAGATGCTTTGGTGTTTCACCCATATCTTTCTGGCATTTACCTTCATAGATGGTATGATGGCGGAGGGGCACAGTTAGGAGGGTGAGGAAGCACTCTTAGTACACCCAGGGCAAGCAGGAGTACCAGAGAATTAATTTCTCCACAAGCAGTCCTCAATCAATAATGGATGGAGAGTCTGTAGATAAATACCTCAGTTTCCTCAGTCCTTGGTTGGGATAAAACTGTGGCATGTTCTATCCTGTTTCCCAGAGCTTGCCAACAGGATTGAGTTCCAGCTGCCCAGGGTAACAAGTGGCTTGAAAACATTCCCTTTATGGGCTGGCTTCCCTACTTTTCCTATCTCACATCCCATTTGCTACCAGATTTTCCTGGGATCATCTCCCAAATAAACTATTTACAACTGAATCCTTTCTTCAGGTCCACTTCTAGTGAAACTTCAACCAAGACACTGAAAAACAAACAAGTAAGAAGTTACACGATCCCTACCTCCTGTTATTCACACTCTTGTGTAATCCTCATCCCTCTAAGGTGGGCTCGTGAGCTGGACTTACGGACTTGTTTCTAGAGGACAGAATATGGTACATGCGATTGGATGTCACTTCCGAGATTAGGCTATAAAAGGACGGTGACTTCCATTTGAGTGTTCTCTCTCAAGTCCCCCAGGGAAAGATGGCTGCCATGTTGTGATGCAGCCCTGGGGAGAGGTCCACGTAGTGAAGAACTAAGGCCTGCCAGAAACCACCTAAATGAGCTTGGAAGCAGATATTCGGAGTCCTGCCAACCACCAAGTGAGTGAGCTTGGATGCAGATCCTTCCCCATTCGAGCCTTGAGATGACTGCAGCTCTAGCCAACACCTTGATTGCAACCTTGTGAAAGATGCTGTGCCAAAACCACCTGGCTAGGCAGCACCTGGATTCCTTACCTATGGGAGATATTAAATGTTTGTTGTTTTCATCTGCTAAGCTTTGGGTAATGTGTGATGCAGAAATGGATAACTAATATGAGTGATATGATAGTCTAGGAAGATAGTGATATAATATCAGGGGTTGTCTTTCTCCTTTTATTAATTCTCTCTCTGAGGCAATTCAGTAAGTGTAAAAGAAAATCTTGTCACAGTACTGAAAATAAGGCGGGGGTGGGGGTGGTCTTACCTGTGTATCTGAAAATTTGGATTCCTATGAAGACAGGATCCTAAGAACAGGGAGGAAAGATTGGCCCTACCTATCTTGTCTATACCTGGATGAGATCCAGCTTCCATGTCAGCTTTCCAGAGCCCCTGCCCACACTCTCGCCCTACCTGAATAAAACCATAGATTCCACTAGGCAAGTAGCTACAAAAAGGGGATTACATACAATGCAAATGAGAAGTTCCCAAAGCCACTCACCTTTTCTATGGGTTTTCTTTGCACCCAATAACTCCACAGCTGCGTTCTTGCTCATCAGGAGCCCCTCTTCGTGTTAGGACTGATATCCACTGTGAACACAATTGTTTCAGACATGCTGCTGATAGGGGCCAGAAGAAGCTGCCATAACTGCCCTTCGTTGGGTCCTTCCTGGGCCTGGTGCCTGTTCAATAGCTTCCAACTTAGATTAAAATGATTTTTTGAAAGACACATGCAATCAAATCTAACTCAAGAAGAAATGGAGCTCCATACATTGCTGATGGGAATGCAAAATGTACAACCTCTTTGAAAAACATTTTAGCTGGGTGCCTGGGTGGCTCAATTGGTTAAGCAGCTGGCTCTTGATTTTCAGCTCAACTCATGATCCCAGGACCCTGGATCAAGCCCTGCATCGGGCTCCACGATCAGTGGGGCATCTGCTTGAGGATTCTCTCTCCCTCTGCCCCTCCCCTTGCTCGCACTTGTATACTCACTTGCTCTCTCACTCTCTCTCTCTTAAATATATCTTAAAAAAATAAAAAGAAAAAAAGAAAAATGTTTTAGCAGCTTCTTACAATACTAAATATGTACTTACTATATAACCGATCAAACATAAAACTTTGTACAATGACTTGTACATGAATATTTTCATATTTTATTCATTATGTCCAAAATGTGGGTTGCAGGAATGGATGTTCATCAGCTGAGGAATAGGTAAACAAATCATGCTATATCCATGAAAAGGAATACTACTCAGCTATAAAAACAAACTACCGATATATGTAAAAACATGGACAAATCTCAAAAGCATATTAAATGAAAGATGTCAGATGCCAAAAAGTACAGAATAAATAATTCCATTATATGAAATTCTAGAAAAAGCAAAGCTAAAGTGACAGAAAACCGGTCAGTGATTGCTAAGGGTTAAGATAAAGAAAGGGATTAACTATAAATTGGCAAATGGGAATTTCTGTGGTGATGGGAATATTCTATATGATGATTGTGGTAATGATTACACAACTGTTTACATTTGTCAAATTTTGAATTGTATACTTTAAAATGATGAATTTTATTATATGAAATTTTTCCTCAATGAAACTTTATTTTTTTTAAATAGCAACAGGTTTCTGTTAAAGAATCAGGACAATCTGAGAACAAGAGGGTTACTGGAATTTTTTAAAAATCACAAACACAATAACTCAGTGGAGGAAGTAAGCAGCAAAATACACATTAATGAAACCTGACTCGTAATTTAGAAGACTGCTTTAAGAAATTCTCCCAAAATACTGGGCAAAAACACATAGTATTGGGAATTTAGAAGAGAAATGGTGGGAGTCATGGAGGATAGAGCCAAGAGAGGCAACATCAGTACAAAAAGATATCCCAAAGAAAAGAAAGTAGTGGATGAGAGAGAACAAATAATGAAGTACTTTGTTCTTCTAAGTCATAAAAGTAATAGAGGAAAATTTCTCCATAAGGAGGAAAACCTAATTCTTCACATTGAAAAAGTTTGCCAAGTATCAAAAAGAGTAAGAAAAAAATCAGGAGTAAGCATGTCTTGCCAAATGTATGAAACTGTTTCATACATTTTGTATACATTTTCAGATGGACAAGATTAGCAACGAAATTCAAAACAACAACTCAGACTGTCAATGAATTGTCATAAGTAACACTAAAAAAGAAAAGATAGCAAAAAGATACTTTATGTATAATTCTCATAACAAAGGTTTTCCACGGAATTCTCTATCCAGTGTAGCAATTATTTCTCCTGAACACAAAAGACAAGGAATTTAAATTTTTTTAAAATTTATTATAGTTGACACACAACATTGTGTTAGTTTCAGGTGTACAACCTAGTGATTCGACTTCTCTGTCCACTATGTTATGCTCACCACAAGTGCAGCCACCATCTGTCACCATACAACCCGATTACAATATGATTGGCTGTATTCCCTGTGCTGCACCTTTCATCCCTGTGACTTCATTCCGTAACTGGAAGCCTGTACTTCCCAATCCCTTGCGTGTACTTTGCCTATCCTCCACTCCCTTCCCTCTGGCAACCACCAGTTTGTTTTCTGTATTTATAGGCTTGATTCTGCTTTGTGATTGCTTATTTGTTTTTTAGATTCCACGAGTGAAATCATGACATTTTTGACATGCACATATTCAGAAAGTCTATTATGTCTCCCAATAAAGAAAAGTACTCATAGGGGCACCTGGTTGGCTCAACTGGTTAAGCAACTGACTCTTGATTTCAGCTCAGGTCATGATCTCAGGGTTGTGGGATTGAGCCCCATGCAGGGCTCCATGCTCAAGCGGGGAGTCTGCTGGAGATTCTCTCTCTCTTTCTCTTCCCCTCTGCCCCTCCCTCCTGCTCTCTCTCTCTAAAATAAATAAATCTTTTTTTAACATCTTAATTTTATTTTATTGTTTTCAGTGTTCCGAGATTCATTGTTAAAAAAAGTACTCATAAAAAATTCCACAAATTGAACAATGAATTCAGTTGAAGACCTCATAAAAAAAGAAGACATAATACACATGAATTAATTGTGATCAATGAAACCAGTAATTTGTATAATTACTCCTAAATAAGTGTTGATGGTATAGCTATGAAAAAATATGGGTTAAAAAGAGGATATGGTAAAAATAAATAAAAATAAATGAATGAATGAATAAATAAATAAATAAATAAATAAATAAATAAACAAATAAATAAATAAAAATAAAAGATATGGCCTAACAGAAAAATAAGTATGATCTGGAAGTAAAAACTGATTTTCTGAGATTCAAGAGGAGATGGAAAGAAAGAAAGTCATGGCTAAACTTAATTTTTTGTGTAAGAGGATCATTTTAAGTCATAAAATTAATAAAGAAAAATACATTTTAAAATGTTCATTAAAAATGTAAAGATCCTCACTAGTCGAATGCAATTAAGATGTTAACATTCCAAATCCCTTTGTGCAGAGGTGGAGAAGAACAGTGACAAAGAGCTGTCATTCAAGCGAAACCTAGGGAAAAGAAAAGAAAAGGATACTAAGGCACACAATAAACAGAACATAAGCCAGAAAAGGACAGAGAACAATAGAGACACAACACTTCTCCTAAAGAACAGAAGTCAGTGGGTTAAATTCCCTTAGTGAAAGACAAAGATTCTCAATTAGGTTGAAAACTTAAAAGCCAGAGACAAATATGAACTCTTTATAAGAGATTTACCTGAAATGACACAAAAACAAAGCGTTGAAAATAAAGAGATTGGTCTGTGATCTTACATTTAAATTTTCTTTCTCTACGTGGAACACAGAAATAATAGATTTTTTTCCCTGAGATGTATTTATTTATTTATTTCTATTGTGTTATGTTAGTCACCATACAGTACATCATTAGTTTTTGATGCAGTGTTCCATGATTCATTGTTTGCGTATAACACCCAGTGGTCCACATGATACGTGCCCTCCTTAAAACCCATCACCGGGCTAACCCATCTCCCTACCTCCCCCCAACAAACCCTCAGTTTGTTTCCCGGAGCCCATAGTCTCTTAAGATTTGTCTCCCCCTCTGATTTCTGCCCCTTCATTTTTCCCTTCCTTCTCCTAATGTCCTCCATGCTATTCCTTATGTTCCACATATAAGTGAAACCATATGATAATTGTCTTTCTCTGTTTGACTTATTTCACTTAGGATAATTTTTAACTGAGTTTTTAAAAGACAGGATAGAATTTTAAAAAGTAGGAAAAACTAGAATAAAACCCACCTCAGAGGCAGAGAAAAGTAAAACCAAAATAAAACAAAATTTGCCAAGTCAAGAAGAGCATCAAAGAAAGGAGGAAAAAAAGGGGCGGGGAGGTTTTTATGTGAAAAACTTTACTAGAACTAATGAGGAACACGGACACATTGAAAAAATACATCAATTGGATATAACAGTGATGAATTCCAAGTAAAAGGTCCAAAACTCATTAAACTGGTTCTGATTCATCTACCTTTAAAATTTGCATTTGGGAATGACGGTTCACTCTGGTCAGTATCTATTTTATAACACCGCATCAATTGAAATTTCAATGTAAGTATCTAATTACAATTCAAGAACCTTGTTTCTAACTAAATTTTCTTCTCAATCATACATGGAATATTTACAACAGTTGACTGCATTCTAGATAACAGTTTCAAAGAACTGACATCATAAAACCCATGTCTTCTAACCACGGTTCAATTAATAAGAATTCAACAGTAAAGAAACATTTTTCCTTAGAAACCAAACATTTAGAAACAAAAAAATCACACTCCCAAATAGCTCCTGAGATAAAGAAGAAATTATAACAGTTTTCTAACTAGAGAAGTTCTATTTATCAGAACTTCAAGGATACAGCTTAAGTATTAGTTAGTGGAAAATATATACCTTAAATGCATTTATCAAAAATTAACAAGATTAAAGATAAATGAGTTAAGCATTTATTCAGAAAAATAGTAAGACTACATAAGAGAAAAAAGAGAAGGCACAAATAAACAATATTCAGAATGAAAGGGTGAACTTAACTACAAAGATAATATTGTGCAATAGATGAAATGAGTAATTTTCTAAAAGAATATAAACTATCAAATATATAATACAAATTATCAAAATTCAAGTTGGAATAGAAACCCTAAGTAAACCAAAAGTCATTTTTTAAAAAAAATTGCATTGATAGTTAAAATATTTTTTCACTCCTTCCTTTTTTTCACTCCTTTCTTCATTCCTCCAAAAAAATAGACACCAAGAAGAGCTAATTTAGTTTTTTTTGGGTAAATTTTATTAAATCTCAGGGACAGAAAATTTAATGAAATTTATTTAAAGAAAAATAAAATCAGAGAGAGAGCATCCCATCATTGTATTATTTGAAACTAGTGTAGTCTTGATCCACAAGCAAGAAAGTGACAGAAGAAAAAAGAGATATACAGACCTATTTCACTAATGAGCATGGAAAACAAACCAAACAAAATTTAACAAGTTGAAGTCATTAATATATAAAAATATGTTAATTTTAAAGAAGGATTTATCCCAGAACTGAAAGGACGGTTTAGCATCAAACCCCTTTAAAGTAATACCCCATACTAACAGTTTAAAAGACAAAAATACAGATGATACCTCAACACATACAGTATAATATATAAACTTAATAATATTAAACACCATTCATGAAAGATTCTTAGCTATCTAGGAATAGAAAGAAATTTCCTTAACCTGATAACATATCTACAAAAAAAAGTTATTAGTAGGAGAAAAGTAAGGACCCCCTTTTTTTCCAATATCTATGGGAAACATCTGAAATTTTATCATTTAAAATTTTACCATTAAATGTAACATGTGCTATTATTTGTGCTATATGCCCTTCACCATATCAAGGATATTTCTTTCTATTCCTGATTTATAAGACTGTTTATCCTGATACCAAGCCTTAGCCAAAGCAATAAGACAAGAACGAGACAAAATTGTCATTATTTGCACATAAACTATTAGAACTGACAAGAACTACATCAAGATTGCTAGACATGTGATAAGTACACAAAAATCAATAGCATTCAAATATAGTTGATAACCAATTGGAAAATACAATAGAAAAAAATAGAATTCATGACAGCTACAAAAATATGAGGTACCTTAACAAACCACTTTGATAGATTACTATATCAAACTATAAATACTTTGTGAAATTTTATGAAACTATGCATAAAATATCATTAAAGAACATGAAAAGAAAATCTGAGTAAATGGTTAGATAGATCATGATCATGGATTAAAAAAAACCTCAATGCCATAAAAATGTTCTGTCCCTAATTATTCTATAAATTCACTGTAATTCTAATCAAAATCCCAACAGAATGTTTCCTGGATATTTAAACACTGAATCTAAAATTTACGTGGAAGAGTAAATGTCCACAAATATCCAAGATACTTCAGAAAAAGGACAAGGAAGAAGATCTGCTCTGTGAAAAATTAAAATACTTTATAAAGTATTGTGGTCTAATTTAAAAAGTGCGATATTGACAGAGAGATAAAGAAATAAAGCAATTAAACAAACAATAAATACCAAAAACAAACCTCATATATAAGATATCTTTGTATAACATGGAGGAGGCATGAAAATGAATAGGGAAACAATTCACCATTCAATAGATATTGGGAATTGGGAAAATGGGCTTTTCTTATTTAAAAAAGAATTGATCCTCTATCATAGTCATTAAAAATTCTAATTAGTTAAATACCTAGATATAACGGAACAAATCTCTATAATTTTAGAATAAAAATTTTAAATGTCTTTATGAATTTAGTTTGTTCTAATTAAATATGGCATCTGTTTGATTGATAATTGCTTATGCTATATTGGAGTTTCACTGTTTCTGTTTGCTTAATGTTTTAAACCTCATCTCTGCCAATGAAGACTTCACATCCAGAATACATGAATGCCCCCTATAAATGCGTAAGAAATGAACAATCCCATTAAAATGGGCAAAGGGTATGAAAAGACAACAAGCAAATGAGAAAATGGCCAATAAGGATAAAAAATGTTAACTCAATAGTAATCCAGTAGGTGCAGTTTAAAAAAACCAACAAACAAATACTTTTAAAAAGCAGTGAGATGCTAGTTTTGATTCTTTAAAGTAACAAAAATTTAAAATTCTGACCACACCATTGAGAAAGTATGCAAAAATAGAAACCTCACACACTCCTTGTCTATACTGACATAAATCACATTGAAAAGCAATTTGGTAATATCTAGTACAACTAAAAAAAATCCTGCCCATCCTGTAACTCAGAAATTCTACTTCCAGTTTCATACACCAGGAGAACTCTTTCACATGAGCACAAGGGGACACTGAAGCTTTTTTCATAAAAACAAAAAAAAAATTAGAAATAATTCAAATGACTGACATAGGGGAATGGATATAAAATGTGTGATATGTTCATGTGGTATGATACTCTACACTAGTTAAAATGCATAAATATATCTATATGTATAATGTGAATAGATCTTTAAAAAACATAGGTTGAGGGGCACCTGGCTCAGTCGGTTAAGCATCTGCCTTCAGCTCAGGCATGATCCCAGAGTCCTAGGATTGAGCCCTGCATCAGGCTCCCTGCTCAGCCGGGAGCCTGCTTCTCCCTCTGCCCAACGTCCCCTCCACTCATGCTCGCTCTCTCTCTCTGTCTAAAATAAATCAATAGTCTTAAAAAAAAAATAAAAATAAATAACATAGACTGAACAGGGAAGGGAACTCATACAGTATAAGAACTTTTAAGTAAATTTTAAATTCACAAAACATTACTATGTCATTAATGAATACATGTAGTAAATACATAAAAGTCTACACAGAATACACACCAAATTCTTGGAAATTGTTCCCTTTGAGGAACAATAGAAGGGAACTGGACTAGCGAGGGAAATAGGGGGAGATTTAAACGTTTTCTATAATGTTTTCTTTCTTTAAAAACAAATTTGTCACAAACTAGGAGACAATATTTGCAAAAGACATATCTGATAAAGAACAGTTATCCAAAATACAGATGAGCACTTACAACTCAATAATAAGAAAACAGACAACCCAATTAAAAGCGGGGCAAAAGACCTAACCTGACACCTCACCAAAGAAGACAGACCAATGGCAAATAAACATAAGAAAGGATGCTCAATACCATACACCATTAGGGAATTGCAAATTAAGACAACAATGAGATGCTGCTACACACTTATTAGAATGGTCAAGATCCAAATCCCTGAATATACCAAATGCTGGCAAAGATGTGCAGTAACAGGAACTCTCATTGATGGAGGGAATGAAAAATGGTTAGAGCCACTTTGGACAACAGTTTGACAGCATCTTACAGAACTAAACAGACTCGTACTATACTATCCAGAAATCACACTCCTTGGTTTTTACTCAAATGAGTTGGAAACTATATTTACACAGAAATGTGCACATGCATGTTTATAGCAGCTTTATCCAAGATTGCCAAAACTTGGAAGCAACCAAGATGTACTTTAGTAGCTGACTGGATAAGTAAACTGGTACATTGGACAATGAAATATTATTCAATTCATAAAAAGACATGAAGGAAACTTAAATGCCGTTACTGGATGAAAGAAGAAATATGAAAAGGCTACAGTACTGTCTGATTCCAGCTACGCGACATTCTGTAAAAGGCAAAATCACAGAGACAGTAAAAAGACCAGTGTTTCCCAAGGATTAGAAAGGTGGGAGTGATGAACAGGTAGAACAAAGAGGAGTTTTCAGAGCAGTGAAACTTTGCGTGATACTAGAACATTGGATACGTGTCATTATTCATTTGTTCAAACCCTTAGAGTGCACGACACCAACAACGGACCCTAATGGAATGTATGAACTTTGGGTGATAATGGCATGCCAGCCTGGGTTCACTGATGGTGACAAATGCTCCACTCTGAGGCAGGATGGTGATGGTAAGGGAGCCTGTGTGTGTCCAGGGGTGAGTAATTTAGAAACTCTCATACCTTCTGCTCTATTTTGCTATGAACCTAAAACTGCTCTAAAAAAATAGTCTATCAATTTTTTTTTTAAATCTGAAGTATACATGAAAAAAGTTAACATTTGTTCGTCTGGAGTAGTGAGCATCAACGTTTTACCATATTATCACTTGTAGTTCTCTTTTAATTTTCCAATAAGGCATTCTAAAGAAAATTATCATTGAAAATATGTATCAGCAGCAGTACGTTAAAGAAAACACAGATGAATATTTTATAGTGATAAAGGTACCATTCACAAAGAAGATCAAACCCTCATAAATATTTACACCTCCCAAAAAAATCAGAAATTTACCACGTAAAATCTATTAAAAACACAAGGAAACACTGAGAAGACCTGAAGCACGGTGGAGAGCTTCACTTGCCTTTCAAAAAATCAATAGGTGAAATAGATAACAAATAAATAAGGATAGAACAGATATGAAGAAACCATTGTAAGCCTGATTTAATAAATATATTTTGAACTTCATAATATAAAACATATTGCATATTTTGAATTATATATTTGAAATGCTTTTCAAACATCCTTGGAGCATTTTTAAAAAATTGATTCTATATCAGAGCACAAATAAAACTTGAAATATCTAGAAAACAGAAATTTGAAAAGCCTAGTGTCCCAGCCCTCCGTTAGATCACGTTAGGAAGGAGTCAGGCTTCCAGGGACGGA
Organism: Potos flavus; assembly: GCA_028534135.1. Classification (NCBI taxonomy): domain Eukaryota; kingdom Metazoa; phylum Chordata; class Mammalia; order Carnivora; family Procyonidae; genus Potos; species Potos flavus. The sequence continues at coordinate 25,508,749 of CM052893.1, forward strand.
CACCCCCTTGCCAATCTCAATGCCTGAAGAAGTCACTCAGCACAACACTCAGCTCTCACCCCAGGGGCAACGCAACTCTCCTATAGGGCTACTAAAGATGCCTTGAGCCATCGTGTCCCTCTTTAGAAATTCCTTTTCTGAGGAGTAAGGGACTGAATTAAATGGGGGACAAAAAGCTACAACTGGATTCTTCTTGATCTAATTTACACAAGTCATGGTCCCACAGTCTCTCCACCCTCTCTTTTAGAGACACCTGCAACGATTCTCTGAAAATCCTTTGCTGGTTAAATTTCCTTTCAAGTCAGTTGAGCTTCTGGCATAAAAGAGGCAAATGTGGGGAAAACAAAAACAAGGGGCGGCAGAGGAGAAAGGAAAGTAAGGGACTGGTGAATCTCAGACACCAAAGGGAAGTCCCCTCAGCAGCGCCCATGCCTCCGGCGTCCAGGACGGAATTCTTCTCTGGCTAATTTAACATATATGAGCTACGCTTTGCTCACGGTGATGCGCGGTGTAAGTCAGGTTTCCATGGCCGTATGTAAAACCCCAGAACAGACTAGGTCCGCACCCTCCCATAAACCTGAGTCAGAAATAAATGGGAAGATTTATAAAGGGGAGGTGCAATTCTTCTGCTACATTGGTTTAAAGATGGTGAATTAAATGAGTTAAACTGTTCGCTCAGAGTGTTTCATGAAGCAGATCTAATGTGCAGTTTTGTGACCTGATGTGACTTTAACACTTCAGTAAATCAAAAAGCTTAACAAATATTAAGATGGCAAAGATTTCCTGTGTGGGACAGGTTTGATCTTTCAACCATTATCATTCAGGAAACCAAGGGCTCTAGAAGAAAGCAGCCAGTGTGTCATGTGACCCTGGGGAGTACAGGGATGGGCTATGGAAGAAGCCAGGAGCCTCACAGTAAATACTGATCTTTCTGATCCTCTAAGAAGGAGGCCTGAGATTTACAACCAGGGAAGTTTCCAGAAAGTGAGGACTCTCCCTTCACTGGGTGTTTCCTGAGGGCCTCTCTTGCAGTTCCTGACACCCCACAGAGCAGATCCTTATGCCCCCAGGACCAGCCACTGTGCTCCACAGACCTTGGTTCCTCCTCAGGGAAACAACATGAGTATTGCCCTAGGACACCCCCAAATCAACTGGGAAAGCCATGTGGGAGAAGATCCCCCTACATATGCAGTTCCAGGAGATTGACTCAAGAGACCCAAAGTCATGAAAGCTTTCCATCTAAAGAGGGCAAATGAGTAGTGGGCAATCATCAATGGTTTAACCCTCTTTTTCTCTTTCATACACACCAAAGCCAACACTGGAAGCCAGAGATGGCCATTTACCCATGAAATGCCTAGAACCTCCAAACCGCAGAACTGGAAAGACTTAGCAATCATTCTGTCCTGGGACTCTAACAGTGACCAGTGGAACCCCTGTGCAACTTGAGGACCCCTAAGGAAGTGAGGGACAGGCAGGTAAAGAAGGACCACTGGGGCTCCTCATTGATTCTAGCAAAGCAACTCTTACTAGTATATATTCTATCCATTGAAATTTTGCATAAGATATCTTGGGAAAAGAAAGGCTACCTCTGCTTATTTTGCAGATGACAAACATGAGCTCAAGGAAGAGAAGAGCTGGGCACAGTATGAAACCGAGCTGTAGGTATGTCATTACCGTAGGAGTTCAAAGGAAGAGAAAAGATTACCTGCCAAGACAATCCTGAAGCCCACCCTCGTTCAGATTCCTTTGAAAAGGGAGATGGACAAAGAAAAGACAAGATTCTGGATTCCTGCAGGTCAATTGGTGACTACATCTGAGAGATTGCACCAAAGGTTGTAATTGGCGAAATGGGACCCAGGGCAGCAGCCCTGCTCAATTCGAAGGCATCCCGTGCCTGGCCCGAGGGCCCCCGTGGTGCAGAGATAGGCCCTTCACCTGGGATGACAGGGACCTGACCTTCCCCAATATCCCATCTAGTAAAATGTCCAGTCAGATACCTGGCCCCAACTCACTTCCTCCACCAGCACGAATGCATCTCGAATCTGCTTAGAATTATCCAGTTGCTCCTTTTCACGGCTCCCAGGGGGCCCCAGGGGCAGGAGGCATTCCTGGTGTGAGGTACTTAGGCTCAGCTGTTTCTCAGAGAGCAGGAAGAAACTTTGCCTTGTATCCAGGGATTTGCCCTGTCTCTGTTGAAACCAAGGGAATGGAGGAAGAAAGAAAAGAGATGCAGAGGTTCCTACTGAATTTTGTTCTGCTATCTAATCAAAATGACCTTTTATAAAAAAACTGTTTTGAATTTTTAAAGGTATTAGCCTCTGTTATTATTTGTCTGGGAGTCTATAATAGCCCCATTTTATTAGATCCAAATTTCCTATTTAGACAACAGAGCCTAAGAGCCTCTTCAGAACAAGTAAATAATATGCATTTTCCAAAGTAATTTGCAGACACAAATACATATGCGCTCTGCTCAGATTACCGAAAGGACAAAATCACCAAGAAGATGATGATGTTGTTTAATAATTTCAAAACTAAATATTTTTGCACCCAAACGGAAATACCTACCATGTCCTGGAAAGGTCCCCTTTAGCCTGCTTGATAAATTATACCTCATTTTACCACCTTCCACATGCCATCTCTGATGGTTTTCAAAAAGCAGCTGGAAGAACATCAGTACTATTTTCAGGAATCGATTTTTCCCTGCCCCCTCTCCCACTCTCATAATCAGCCACGGGAAAACTCGCCTCGTGTCCACTCTCAGAAACCACCTTCATGAAGGGATTAGAACACCTGTTACCAAGCTCCAGGTCCATTCTGCGGGATGTCTCCAAGCTCTGCTCTGTTTGGACTGGGCTCTGGGCCAAGGACAGTCCCGCTAATGCCTGACCTCCACCAAGCACCCCCAGGCAGACAGACAGGAGCAGTTGCTCCACCCCCCCCACTCCCCGCCCAGCTCAGGAACATTTTGGGCTAAAATTAGTCCAAGGCCTGGAAACAGATTGATTGGAAGGAGAATCGGAGATACGAGAGGGAGGGGAGAGAACATCCCGGAAGACTAACTTTGGAGAAGCAGCCTGGGTCTCTCCTAACCGCCTTAAGGAAGGGGAGGGAAGTAGAACATTCTGGATAGGGGCCTGATGGCAGCTGCCTGGGAACATCAGGAGACACCTGGGGTCAGTGATGCTCTCCCTCTCCACTCAAGCAGATCCCCTTGTATGCCACCCCTCCGAGCTGCCCTCCCCACTGCTTTCTGCTAAACCCTGTCTCACTCTTGAGAAACTCCTGTATATTCTCTCAGAAAATCTCCCAACATGAATCCTGATCAGTTTGGGAAGGTTTCCATGTTTTAGACCATAGTCCAAAATGGCCAAAGGGAGCAGAGATGATTAAAAGTCCAAGTGCACGTGTAAATCAAATATGGACTTGTGCACAAATCCCTAGACCATTGGAAGTGAGGGTGTTAGTGTTTGTCCTGCTCCTTCTACTATAGATCGCTGGGGTTCAGGGTTTTCCTTAGGAATCTGCTTAAAGCGAAAGTTACCGATCCTAGCCACATGTCCCTTACAGAGGTCTATTACTTTTAACGAAACAACAGAAAAGTGGAGGTGAGTGTTCATTTGAGTGACTTGGGCAGATAAAGCTCTAGAGTATATCCTCCCACTCCATCCCGCCCCCTCTCAGAGGCAGGAAAAGGAAGGCGGGGACTAGAGAGAGGGGAAGGGACTGCACACCTTCCGTGGCTTATTGGGGTCAGTTTTACGGTTGATGTAAGATGTAAAGACCCCTGGCTACTACTTGGTGCTAGAGGATTTTGCACACAGTGCTGGTCTGTAATCAGTGAGGGAAGGTGAGCTCTGACCTTGACTTACTGGCCTGACTTTGAGCCTCAGGAAAAGGCTGTTTCCACTGGCTGTTGCCACTGCCAGGTTGATTGGTGTCACAGGTAGACATGGGAGGCTGACTTTCACCTTTAACTGTAACATTGCCCCGTATTGCTTCTTTCTGTGAACTGGGGTTATTTTCCTAGTTACAAAGGTAGAAGAGAGGTTCAACCCTGGGCATTTAAAAATGGCAGATGACAAACTCTAAAGACATCTCCCAAAACAGAGTTCACTGGAAGAGGTTTCCAGATTGCCATGCTGGTATTTTGAAGGACATAACAGTCAAGAGGATGTAATAAATTTTGATACATTCCCTAGGAAAGCAATCATAGAACTTTAGAGTCACATCTTGATAGAGTCCACAAAACTACTTCTAGTTAAATGTACTTAGATTTCTTTGGAATGAGTGTTCTTTATACTTTCTCAGAAGGCTCTCCCGTTGTCTGCATTAGACTGTGTGTTCCCCTTGGAAAAGGGTCATGTTTATTTCTATCCCACCCCACTACACACCTACCCCAGGGCCTAAGACCCAGAGTACCTCACAGATGGGTGCTCCAAACACGTTGTTGACATTTGATGGGGCTCTTGAGCTTGGTATTGTTTCCATCTTTAGAAGACATGCACAGGCAGAACCAAATGCTCTCAAAACTGGTTGTAGATAAGGACACTCATCAACAAACATCAAACATCGCTATTTTCCCAAAGCCTCACAAGCTCCATCCGAAGGCCAGCAGTGTCACAATGGATACTTAATGATGAAACTCTTCCAGGTGCTTTCATGTTAACATGGTCCAATGTAATGTCAAGCTGGGAAGAATAAAGGTTAATATATTCTATTAGTCCCAATTGTCATAAGAATTTTACCTAACAATATGGTTCATTAAATGCTGAATCTAACAATTATGTTCACCATAATAGAAATTATTCAGACAGATATGATCTGAATAGTTGTGATTTATTAATTTAGACACAAATTTAATTAGCAATTGATTTCAATTGTGTCTCCTCCTGAGCAATAACTTTTGTGGAAATGCATCCTAGAAAAAAATACCAACAAAGAAATATCACATAATAATAAAGAAAGCAGCCACTCCATTTTCAGAAATGCTTTTATGGCTTTCCCCTGAAATGATAACAAAAATAATTCCAGGCAGCTTGAAGAGCTGGCTATTTTCCCCCATATGAAACACTGTTTCTGATCCCATGGGTAAGGACATCCCAGTGAGCTAGGGTGCTGCAGACACAGTCACAGAGCAGAAGGAATGTGAGAGCCCAGGTTCTTCTGGATCCACTGGAGACGCCCATCTCCAGCTCCAGGTCTCCAGGGAGAACAGTTGTTCTGGCGTCCATCTCCTGTGCCCTCAGGGGGCCCTGAGAAAACCTAGTGCTACCCCTCATTGCCTACAATTTCCAATTTCTTATACTGGGACCCAAACTTTTGCATTTCTTTTGCATTCTTTCTTGGAGATCAAACTCAAAAGAATATTACCCATAATTCAAAAAAAAAAA